>OZ004259.1:1200000-1800000 GCA_963924405.1 [Candida] anglica | reverse complement strand
GTTTGTTTTGATATTCGCGCGAAGTTTGAAAGATTAGGCTTAAGGCTTCCCATTACAAACTAGAGTACCCTCTAACACCCATCACCCCTTAGTACTACTTCTACATCTCTGTGACTACAATACTCTCTTTCTTCATTCTTTTAATTCTTTTGGAATCCGTTTATGAGTAAAAAAACCTATATAGGAATAAAAAACACACCCACAACTTGACGATAACAAACAAGGTACAATAACAAAGCGTAGTAACAACACGAAGTCTCATGCGTGTTTGGTTTAAGCACTAACACCGGAACTTACACCAACATGTTGAATGACTGGGTCAATAACATTTGGGTTCAAGTCCTTGTCGGTCAAAGCCAATTGTGATTCGGTCCACAAGTGTTCAATAGCTGGGTTTCCTTCTCCAACACCACAAAGACCTCCCTTGTTTTCCCAATCAGAAATCTTGGACAAGTTCAATTCCTTGAATACGGAATCAACAGCATCAAGTAATTGGTTAGCGATTTCTGGGCCATGTCCAGGGGTAGGAGTAATTCTTAAACGTTCTTCGCCAATTGGAACAGTTGGGAAGTTGATAGCTTGAACATAAATGTTGTGCTTGTTTAATAACAAATCAGAAGCCTTCTTGGCATCAGCAGCATTTCCAACCAAAATTGGAACGATATGAGATGGGTTAGGAATAACTGGAACACCGATTTTTTCCAAATTGTTCTTAACATAACGAGTATTTTGTTGTTGGGCAATTCTGTCTTTTAATGTTTGTCTTTGATAACGGATGGCAGTAGCAGCACCTGCCATAACACTTGGAGGCAAAGTAGTAGTGAAAATAAAACCTGGAGCATAAGATCTAAACCAATCAATCAAGTTGGCCTTACCGGTAACGTATCCTCCAACACATCCATAAGCTTTTCCAAGAGTACCAGTGACCATGTCAATTCTGTTCATAACAGTTTGAGTTGGTGGGGATGCAAGTCCAGCCTTAAGTTGAGCGTCAAAATCCAAATGTTCGGCAACACCAGCACCGTGTGGACCGTACATACCAACGGCGTGAACTTCATCCAAAAAGGTCAAGGCACCGTATTTTTCAGCCAAATCACAAATGGCTTCGATTGGAGCAATGGAACCACACATGGAATAAACAGACTCAAAGGCAATCAACTTAGGAGTTGATTTAGGGTATTGGGCAAGTTTTTCTTCCAAATCTTTCAAGTTGTTGTGCTTGAAGATATGCTTCTTAGCTCTTGAATTACGAATACCTTGAATCATTGAAGCATGATTTAATTCATCCGAGAAGATAACCAAATCCTTGATTTTTTGTCCGAAAAGAGACAAGACTGCATCGTTGGCCACGAAACAAGAGGAAAAGACCAAAGCAGCTTCATGTTTATGAAGAGCAGCCAATTCAGCCTCCAAACGAATTGCCAGAAGGTTATGGCCGGCAATGTTTCTAGTACCACCGGCACCAGTTCCATACTTGTCCAAAACACGCTTCATTTCATCGAGAGCTTGTTTATTGTTACCCATTCCAAGGTAATCATTAGAACACCAGACGGCAACTTTGTCCAGTTCTTCAGCACGGTGAGCTAATGGGAACTCTTGGGCCAATCTGTTGATATTGTTGAAGAAACGATAGGACTTGTCTGATCTCTTCTTGTGGAGCTCATTGTTAAGGAATCCTTGGTAATCAAATTGAGAGCCTGATGAAGAAGTTGAAGAAACTTTTTCATTAACATCAACGCTTTGACTGGAAAGATTGGATCCAGTAAAGGCATAAGGACTAGCGGTAGCACTTCTGTCTGAAACAGGGTTGGCAGCAGTGGCATTGACTGGACGAGAAGCAGATGAATAGTTTCTGGAAGACTCCTTGGCACTCATAGCAGCACCCATAAATGGACATTGACGAGCTTGGTTGGCTAAACCTGAGCTCTTGCTGATTTGACGAAGAGCTTGAGCAGAAGAGGCCTTGACGAACGGACAGACGCTCATAGAGACACGAGTAAGAGATTCCATGATATTACAGGCTACCAGCTAATACTACGAAGGTGGTGGGTGTATGGGGGAAAAGAAAAGAAAACCGTATAGTAACAACTTTGTTCTTTGAAATTTATAACGGACCAGCGCAGGAAAAAAAAAATATTTGAATCGGTTCGTTTTTTTTCTTTCTTTTACATGACTAATTGGGAACCGAGAAAAAGCGGTTAACGAATGGGAAGAGTTGTTATTCAAATATTTTTCCATCAATTTAAAAATTGGAAAAAAGAAGGTAGATAGGATAAGCTATTGGTATCTCACTTAATTGTCTCTTAGAATAACGATCTACATAGATAGCACTTCAAGTCATAACACATGTAGTGAATCTAGATGAATGACTACTCACTAAAAAGTTAGAACATGCGAATTGCAGACGAGGTTATGAGCTTCGGAAGATGTTACCAAATTAGGTGCGAAAATGGCGCTTAAAATATCGATCAAGTGTCTGGTATTAGTGTGTTCCCATTATTATTATTAAAGAGACACTCGATATAGAATAATGGGATTATTGAATTATCAGGCTCTGACCTTTGTAGCTTAAGATTTGGTTTCCAAACTTGAAAATGGATTTTTAATATATATATATATATATATTTTGCACCAAATGCCCATTCAATTTATAAATAAGATGGACTTAAGCCCATACTTGAACCGCAATAATTTACAATAAATCCACGAGTATTTTAGGAAATAATATTGTGAAATGTTAAGATAAATGTGAAAGGAAGAAGGAAGTTCTGTTTTGCAGCTATTCTGAAGCATTGCAACATTAGTTCTAACTTTTTTTTTTTTTAGTTCGGCAATAAGAATTGTAACACCCTTTTTTTGTTTATTTGTACTTCCTTGATGTATCAGCTGATTATTTAGTGAAGTAAAAAAAACAAAAAAAGACGACCTCGGTGAGGATCGAACTCACGATCTCAAGATTAACAGTCTTACGCCTTAACCAGCTTGGCCACGAAGTCTTTTCTTGAAAGTGTGGTGCGAAATAGGGGACCACACTTGTATGTGTCCTTGTATGCAGTACCATTCGATTAGTAACTAATCACCAACATTTACTTCAATTTATTGTAGTATTTGGTTAGTCCTTACTTCCTGTGAATGGTGCTGTATTAGGTTATGCCAGTCTTTTTATTTTTAAATATTTTTAGATTAGAATAGTGACATTTCTCTGAAAAAGAAAGTTTATCTTTGAGCCTAAAATTTTGCATCCGAAGAAACTGCTTATAGTGGCTGATGTTTCTCTGCCTTTGTAGGTTTGACTACTTTCGGTATATAAGTTGATATGTGTTTTACAACATCATCACGATATGCTTAAAACATTTCCTTCTATTAGTATAGTAGACGTGCAATGCAGCAATAAGAGGTTTCACTTCGCATCGAAAAAACGGACTTGACTTCTCGTTAAGTACAAACAGCAGCTAGCTCATAATCTTCTCTTCTAAAAGTAAACTGAAAAATGATCTAGGGAAAACTAGTAGAAATTATAAACATGGAAAGATTTTCGACAACTGTAGCTGCATAAGTATCATTTGTCTCACGATATTTTCATAATATTATGAGAAGAACCTTTTAAATACTTTAGAAATACACGCATGTCATATGCAAGTTTGAGCAATTAAGTATGTCAAATCAGTGGCTAAACGTAAGCAGATTTAGTAATCTTGGCGAGAAGCTTTATATTTATTTCTCAACAACAATATAAAAGGTACAACTTATTTCCTAGTTTGATACTTTTAAACATTTTGTTTCCCCATTCTTTGTACGGTTTAAATATAAATCGCCTCACCATACTTCGTATATAAATTTCAAGGCACACACGATTCCACGTGATGAATGAAATATTCGAAGAAAATTATAAAGGTGGTCTGACTATTATTCTATCCTGATTAAAAATACACTTAAAGGTAGATATATAAGACGAGAAACCTTTGGTGATGTACCGAAGCGGAAACTTTCCTCAAAGTACTAATTATCCCCAGTTAAATTGGTCACAAAAGATTATGCCGATAGTAAAGAATTCTCCAAATCATCCTAGTAGGGCTCCCTATGTACTAATTTTACTTTCTAAAAGAGGATAAATGTTCCAAGTGAAAAATTATGATTCAATACATTCAAAAAAGTTTTTTTATTTTTTTTTTTTCACTACTTAGAGGAAAGTGTGAGGCTCCTCATCTTAAAAAAAGAGTATTAAAACTAACGCCGGGGTTAGAAACACTGTGCATTATCAGATAAATCAATCCAACTGGTTAATTAGGACAAAATCAATCAATAATTGGCTTTCGTTACGACAGGGCCGAAAAAACACCCGATTTAGAATCCTTGGCAATCGATTTTTTGATTTTGATGCGGCTACAACTGCACAAATACGAACTAAATAGAGGCAGACCCTTGAAGTGTACCAAAATTCATGGTTTTAGCCGTTGTCCTGTGTGGAATCATTCACACCACAATTGGTTGCAAATACCTTGTACAAAAGTGAGCCCCGAGATCGGTCTATTAAAAACTCTTGGCATTGTATAATTTGGTGATAAATTGTTATATTCGAAAAAATTTTGTTCTTGGCATGTATCCCCTGTGTGTTTCATTATGTAAATGTCATGCACGTAGTCTTATTGTTAATATTTTTTTTTGATTATGAAAATTTATGTCCACCGATGGAAAAGATAAAATTAAGCGAATATAAAGTGCCCTTTCAATCCTTTCAACAGTGGAAAAGATATTTGATTCTTTAATCCTCTAGAGACATTCAATATGGTGAACGTCTTTAACCCTCAGGTTTTCTTCATTGTATTCCGTGAAGCCTTAGAAGCCGTTGTGGTGGTTTCGGTGTTACTTGCTTTCTTAAAGCAAGGGCTCGGTGGTGCTACATCAGACCCAGTTGTATACAAACGATTAGTTCGACAGGTTTGGTGGGGTGCAGGGCTAGGGTTGCTAGTCTGTATTATCTTGGGTGCCGCTTTCATTGGTACTTTTTATTCTCTTGGTAACGATGTTTGGGTTAACTTTGAAGATTTATGGGAAGGTATTTTCTGTGTTATTGCAGCTGTTTTGATTTCCATGATGGGAATTGCCATGTTACGTGTCAACAAGATGAAGGAAAAGTGGAGAATAAAGTTGGCTAAAGCTTTAATTCAACCACCTGCCGCCAAAAAGGATAGATTTAAGATTGGATACTTGACCAAGAAGTATTGTATGTTTATCCTTCCATTTATTACTTGTTTAAGAGAAGGTTTAGAAGCAGTTGTTTTCGTGGGTGGTGTCGGATTATCCAGTCCTGCAACTGCTTTCCCAATTCCTGTCATTACCGGTTTAATTGCTGGTATTGCCGTTGGGGCTCTCTTGTACTTTGGTGGTACAACCACATCATTACAGATCTTTTTGATTATTTCCACTTGTATCCTTTATTTGATTTCCGCTGGTTTATTCTCTCGTTCCATTTGGTACTTTGAAATGTATAAATTGGGTAAATTGACTGGTGGTGATATTGGTGAAAATGGTTCTGGTCCAGGTACTTATGATATCTCTAAGTCTGTTTGGCATGTTAACTGTTGCAACCCAGAAACAGACAATGGTTGGGATGTCTTTAACGCACTTTTAGGATGGCAAAACTCAGCAACCTATGGTTCTGTTATTTCTTATAACGTCTATTGGATTGCTGTAATTGGTGTTTTATTCTTGATGTTGTTCGAAGAAAAGCACGGACACTTGCCATTCCTTAAGGGTGTTACATTGGCTCAATTGAACCCAATGTACCACATCAAGGGTAAGAAGAAGAATGACTTGTCTAAGGCTGAACAAGATGAATTGTTTGCTAAACTTAGAGAACAAAACATTGGTCAAGACGTTGAAGTTGAAAGTGACTTGTCTACCAACAAGGATGTAGGTGGAGCTGACGTGAAGCAACAAGCTGTCACCGCTCATTAGTATAATACTAATGAAATTTTCGTACTGTTGAATCCTTAGTCTTGGATGGTTCCTATTGTCTTTCATATATATATACACACACACACACACACAGAATGTATTAGCTTACATTCAAAAGACAATTTGATCAACTAGGACTTAACGTTCAACAGTATTGGGCATAGTAGGGATATTTTTTTGTCTATAATTAATAATATATCGGGTACAAAAATTGGTTTGTAGGAAATGTATTCATAGTCCCGAGAAAAAAGATTGGTGCAACCACAAAAAAAAAAATAAACTTTTTGCAACCGTTCATGAAAAAAGCGTTGTGCGTGTTCTTTGATTTGAACAGTTTTGAAACCATAAAAATGCTCAATTTAGAAAAAACCCTCATTGACACGGTCGAATTAGGAAAGTATTGTGAAATAGTCAAATCTGATTCGAATTTGTTTATCGTTAACACAGTTGGTTCTTTTCATCCATTGTAATTCCCAATTGGGATATTCTTCCAAACGAGGTGGTTGTAATTAAAGTCTCTTTGTCTGAGTACCTAGACATGATTGAAACTAAATTCGAACAACTTACAAGCTTTGGAATGGTATTTAATCTTGGTAGATGCGCTTATTAGACGAACGGTAGAACAGAAACCCCATCAAATAAACTACCATGTCCTCTCAAAAGTTGATCCGCCTTAAATTATCTATTCCCTCTTTAGGAATTAATACTGCGAATTTAGCAAAGGGAAGTCGCCCTTTTGCTACTTTATACAATCAGTTATTGAAGTCAACTCAGTTAAGTCCAACATTGAATAAATCAAAATCTCATAAAAATGGAGAAGTAATTAAAACGGGAAATTTCGGAAAGTTCACAAACTATAATGTGGCCATTTCTGGTAATTCACTTTCAAACCCAGGCGTTCACCGATTTATTTCAACATCGTTAACTTACCTTCTTCAAAAACGAATGAGCCTTCAAAGGGGGAACAATAGTCTTCTACTTCCAAATATACAATATTTTGGTTGGCTGGAAAAAAAGTCAGCATATAAAGGAACAACAGAGAATGTAAAGCAAATTAAAGGTCATAGAAGAGTGACTAATGGGTTCCTGATGAAAATCCTACTTGATAATGGTACAGAAATCTGGGAAAGATCGTCTTTTCTTCGGACTACGCATCCATTCCAATACTATAGCTACGTTAAAAGATTTCCGGAGTTACGATTGGAGAAGAAATTGCTAAGAAAAAGAGTGGTATCCAACGACGTAGTAATCAAAATTAAGAGTGGTACCAATAATAATTAGATACCTGTATATCCAATATATAACCACATTACTTGACAAATTACAGATTTTACATTTATAATTCCTAAACCCATTTTACATTAACCCGATTGAAAATCAACTATATATATTATTTTGTTGTTAAATAATCTATTCGTCATCTTCTTCTTCTTCGTCAGCGACGGAGTAGAATTGCAATTGGTATTGGTTTTGCTTGACAGAGACGAATCTGATCCAGTCTCTGATTTGGTTCTTCTTCAAGTATCTCTTGGACAAGTACTTCAAGTACTTACCGGAGAACTTGGTGTTGGAAACAACAACAACCTTGGAACCTTCTTCGGTGATGGAGATGTCTTCACCCAAGTTACCGACGATACCGTCAACCTTGATGTTTTCAATCAAGAACTTGACGTAAGAAGCTGGGTCGAAAACACCGTTTTCAGTTGGGGCGGAAGTGTCAACGACGAACTTCTTAGCAGCCTTAGATTTCTTGGTGGTCTAGAGTCCTGTTAGCCTACCGCACAATTAATTCGCGAGAATCAAAGACAGCATAGCCCAGGACCGGGTTTGCAATACAGTTTTGGAAAAATTTTCAAAAAAAATAGTAGTAAGTGAAAAACCTCAACACTAGAATAAATCAAGTGATCAAGGAAAAAAAAATGTCAACACTGTTCACGAACCCGCTCAAGGGTATGCCACCTAAGTTAAAATAATATAATACATACAATTGGAGCCATTTTGATTAGTTATGTGGATGAAAAGAAAAGGAAAAACTTCTACAAAAATATTGAAATTTGAAAAATTAAAGTATCAATGACAAACCCGATGCGGTAAGTTAAAGTGCCTGCAGGATAAATTCGTGAAAATTATATTCATTAGTTTTTAGAAGATTCGCGGGGTCAATATTTCACGTGATTCGGTAGGGTTCAACCCTGAACCACGTGAGTGACTAATTAGTCAATTGTGAGTTGTGTGCTTGACTCCCTATATGACTCGTGATTCTATACAGTTTGAGGAGTCAAGCGTTGAGGGGAATTAGTCGTATTGTTTAAATACTAAATCAAGCTCCCATGCATCTAATTTATATATTTAATAATGTTCACTATTTCATTGGTTAATTAATAATCTGAATTATTTGGTAATATTACACCATGTTTAAAAGATATTTCAGTCAATCTATTAAGAAGTCCATACCTTCAAAATCTAAAATACTTGCAGCAAGATCAACTGATAATGATAGTTCAATTAATTTTAACATCAATACTAGTGATCTCATAGGTTCACAGAATTTAAGTGCCATTGAATTGGCCCTCCAGACTAAAGAGCCGCTCAGTTCATGGACTAAGAGTCAAATCAGTGAAATCTATAATACTCCATTGATGGAATTGGTCTACCAGTCACAAGTACAACATCGTCGTTATCATGATCCTTCTGAGGTTCAATTATGTACATTACTTTCAATTAAAACAGGTGGATGTACTGAAGATTGTAAATATTGTGCACAATCCTCAAGGTATGATACTGGACTCAAAGCAGAGAAGCTTATTACTATTGACGAGGTAATGCAAGCTGCAAGAACCGCTAAACAAAATGGGTCAACTAGATTTTGTATGGGAGCCGCATGGAGAGATATGACTGGTCGTAAAAGTGGATTGAAGAAAATCTCTCAAATGGTTACCCAGATTAATCAAGAATTGGGGATGGAAACTTGTGTAACTTTGGGGATGGTTTCACGTCAACAGGCCGATGATTTACATAAAGCTGGCTTAACAGCATATAATCATAATATTGATACTTCCAGAGAACATTACCCAAATGTTATTTCAACTAGAAGTTTCGATGATCGTCTTGAAACTATTAAAAACGTTCAAGATGCTGGTATCAAAGCTTGTACTGGTGGGATTTTAGGATTAGGTGAAACTCCTCAAGATCATATATCATTTCTCTATACTTTGGCAACTATGGAAAATCATCCTGAATCTCTTCCTATCAATCGTTTAGTTCCTATTAAGGGGACCCCAATGGAGAAAGAAATTTCTGGTTTGGATGCAAAATCTGAACGTAAATTAAAATTTGAATACATTTTGAAAACTATTGCCACTGCAAGACTCATCATGCCAAAATCTATTATCAGGTTGGCTGCAGGTAGGTATACTATGAAAGAACATGAACAGTTTTTGTGTTTTATGGCTGGTTGTAATGCAATTTTCACGGGTGAGAAAATGCTCACCACCATGTGTAATGGCTGGGATGAGGATATCACCATGTTGAAGAAATGGGGGTTGCGTCCAATGAAGAGTTTTAAGGAAAAGTCTGAGGAAGAAGTTATGGGCCAGCCTGTTCCTTCCCCAATATAATAAAATAAATGTTCTGCAGCAAAGAATAATCAATCCCCGTAGACTGTATATCTAGAATTTTATCAATTACTCATAAATCCTTAAGAATGTCATCATTCAAAATGCTCCCTTCTGGTGTATCATGACCAGAATTTCTAGCCAAAAGAGAGTTCGAATTATTGACTACTGGTAGAGAAAAAGATTCGTCCATTGACGAATCAAACCTTTCATTGTTCCTTGATTTAGTGGGGATGGGAGTTGAGCTACCATCCGTATTTGGCTCATACTTATGTCCTGATGGCAGGTCATCTGTCAATTTGACGGTTTCCATGGTTTCATTTGCGTCTGCTTCAAAGATGGCAGAATCATCACCTTCATCGGCTTCATTTAGTGGTTCTTCTCGAAGAGAATTAATGTTCCCTGTCAGAGGAAAGTTTCGATTATCTTCAGTCAACCCATATCTATTCTTCCCCATCACATCATCAATTCCTTCTTCTTCATCTTCTTCCGCAAATAAGTCTGGAGAAACCGCTAGAAGATTATCTAGTCCACCCCCAGACCAGCCCTTCTTTGCAATACCCTCGTATAATTCTAATTGGGCCCTCACTAACGATCCAGTCCTTGGTAATAACTTTTCCTGGTTAAATCGTTCAAGCATTAGATTAATTTCTCTATAATATCCATATTTCAACCTATCAATTTCTTCAACTTGTCGGGTAAGGTCCATCAAATTATTTTTATAGCTAGTTAAATTTCTTGTTTTCAGCTTGGAAAGCTTGAGGTTTTGTAACTCACTTTCTCGAAGAACTCTTGATCTTGATTTAATTTCTTGTTGATAGTATGTATGATTCACTTGATACTCCTCTTTGAGCTTCAGAAGCTCTCTTTTAAGGGGAATTTCAAAACTTTGTTCAATAAGGCGTCCTAAAATCTGTTGATTAGAACTGATCATATAGTGGAGGCCTCCTGCATTAATCATCCCATCTTCAACTGGTCTTGAATTTTGAACCTTTGGGCAATCATTCACACAATCTTCCAATGCTTGTCCAAACTCTCCAGTACACCTTGATACCTCATCCAATGCCTTCTTTAAATTTGAAGCCCTTTCTAGAAGAGTACCATAAGTCTCCACTGTACTCAGAAAATCCTTAGAGGTAAGTATGTTAGGAAGGTCGAGTACCGAAGGTGAAAATGAAGTGAATGTATCAATGGTATTTAAAGATGGTCTACGGGGATGTTGACCAGAGGCAGATATTTTGGGTGTCGCTGGACTAGTTGAAGATCCAGAATATTTTATCTGGGTACTTGACTTCCCTTGTTGAAGTGACATATCTGAACTGTTACTCATTAAGGAGAAGAATTCAGAAAGATGTTCTGGAGGATTTGTCTGCTTTCTTCGTATCGAAGATGATGTCAGCAAATTTCTTGAAGCCTGTGATTCCATTGAATGAGTATCAATTCCAACTAAACTGATTTTTTCGAATGGATATTTAGCATTTGAATTTGTTTATTTGGCTATTGTAGTATATTGTCATATCGCGGCTGTATGCAATACTGTTTATCAAAATTATTAGATAGCGAAATTTAGTTTGATTAGTTCTCAAAACCCCCCACGAAAATTATTTCTACGAATCATAAAAAAAGATGCTTTGTAGCTTAAAGATACTATGTTCATTTCCAATCATCTCCTGCTTTCACATTAATACAGTGTAGGGGATAGAAATATTAACGGTAAAATAATTTGCAATATAAAAAATTGTTAATATAAGGGATCAAATGAAGAAGAATGGTATTTGTTATCTAAAGCGAAGAGAGAATGTACAGCATCTATAGGGGTTCATACTCCTACAACTGGGGTGTTTCAAAAGTATATGTAATTCAAGATGTATGTATAAAAGATAATTCTTGTGTGAACTCAATTTATAATATTAAAAAACGCACTTTTGATATTGGAGTCATTCCTTATTTTAAACCCCTTTCAATATGAGTAAGATCAAATTTATCATACTCTCAGAATATGTAGATCAGTATATATAGATCAGTATATGTAATTAAATTATTGGACATCACATACTATATCAAACTCCGCATTAATTTCAAAGCTATCTAACCATCTTATTGGAGGTAATATATATGGACCAGTTTGAACTAATTTTCTACCTGGCAGTAATGTTAATTGTAATTCTCCTGGAGTATCACATACACAATCCAATAAAACTTCTCGTAATAATTCTTTTGGAACATCATTTGAATAGTATTCTAAAAATTCAACATTAACTATCTTAAACATAATGAAAGTAATTGAAGTAATTGAAGTAATTGAATTAAAAGAGTATGCCACACAAAAAAATGAATAGCCTCCCAAAAAAAATGGACGAGTCCGGAGTCGAACCGGAGACCTTTCGCATGCTAAGCGAACGCGCTACCAACTGCGCCACACGCCCTAGAAATTCTAGGAGAAATGGTCCCTAGCAGGATCGAACTGCTGATCTTGGCGTTATTAGCACCACGCCTTAACCAACTGGGCCAAGGGACCTATTTCTTGGAGTTCAAAATGTGCTTGTTTTTGTAATGAAAAGTACATTGAAAACCGGTGTCCGGGTGTTTCTAAAAATAGAATAGGCAGTAAACAAGTTAAAACGACGAAATCAGAATGTCAATGGCAGCTAATATAGATAGAGTGATGAATATATTATATTCTGTTTATTAAGGGTGTCTCTTGATAGATAATTTACGTCCAAGCTATTTTTTGTAGTTGATGAATTCAAGGTTATGCTCGTTTTCTTTTGCAATTCTCTCCAACTGCACCAGCGGAAAACCAGTGAATTGATCACTGAGAACATGTCTATATTATTTTTGGTTATATTACCTTCTTACTTATCTTTTTCTTTACTTTTTATATGAATAAACCTTAGCAGGTAGTAGGAAAAGGCTGGTTAAAAAAAAACCTCTCAATGTTAATTAATATGTCTGTATTTGTTAATGCTAGTGTGAATTCAAATTCATCAAATGTTTCTACGTCTATATAAAGTATTCTATGAAGTTCAATCGTTGAATTGATTCATTCAACCTGTACCTTTTTTCCTTTTTTAAAAAATTTGGTTATCACAGTTTTATAAACATAATTTATTATTTTTCATAAATTTAGTACAAATTAGGAAGAAAAAAGGTTTAAAATGTTTCTCCGAAGAGAACAATATTACATTTGTAAACTGAAATGACTTTCTTAACATCAGAGCTTGGGCTGTACATTAGAAATGAGTTTTATATAACACTAATAGACTCCTGATAGTAGAGTATAACGTTTATTACAAATCCATTAGTTTTGCAGCCATTCTTACGTAATGTAGTAATTTTAAACGTATATTGAACCTCCATTACTATTTCTACATCTAAATAGTTCCCTTCACATCTAAAACTTGTTGAACTGTATCCAAGACTGTTTTCTTTAAATCAATTAATTCAAACCCTAAAAGTTTCTTGGTCTTTTCATTATCAATCTTTGCCAATTTAGATTCAACATCAGAACCTCTACCAGGTTCCCCAATTGGAATTTTCCCACGTAATTGAGAAAAGTTCTCGAGTAAAATATCAACAATATTTTGAGTAACAAATCTACCATCAGCCAATAATAATCTCAGGTTTTCTGCTCCTTTGTTTTCAAAGGCAGTGAGATGAGCCTTAGCAACATCTCTTACATCAACGTATGCACCTCTGAAAAATGGGATTTCATCATCTGGAGATAATTTAAGTAAGGCATTAATGATTTCAGCGGATGTATTCAAAGTATCCTTAACTTCAGAATCGAAAGCTTGTGGGCCAAATACGAAAACTGGGTTTACAGTAGATAATATGAAATTAGGCTTTTCAACTTCTACAAATTCCCAAGCAGCCTTTTCAGCAAAAGTTTTTGAGCCACGATATCCAGTTACAGGATCCTTAGTAGCATCTTCCCATGTAACATCATTCCAAGTAGTTTCAGAGATTGTGGCAGTATTATCAACTTCCTTAGATGCAGGCGCAATGGCGGCATATGAAGAAGTAATAACTACGTTCTTAACTTGTGGAGCAAATTTATGAACAGCTGATAAGGCGTTCTTAGTTCCATTGACTGCAGGGATCAATAAGTCCTTTTCTGGTTCAGTTGTTTTGAAATGGAATGGAGATGCTGTATGCAAGAAAACCGTCACCTCAGGGTGCCTTTTCAAAGCTTCATTGAATGCTCCTTCAATTTGAATATCCTTGACGATTTCATATGAGAAATTGGATCCAACTAATTTCTTCAATTTATCTCCCTTTTCAGCAGATCTAACTGATCCCACAACTTGGTACCCGTTAGCAACCAATTCCTTTACCACGTGTTGGGCAATATACCCTGTAGCTCCTGATACAAATACAGTTGTCATCTTCTAAAAAAAAAATCGTAATATGTTTAATATTTCTTATCTAAACATACATTGAATGTTTATGTGGATTTCTCCACTTTATATATCAATTCAGAGCGCTAATTTAAAATTGTGTGCGAAATGTTAGATCCATAAATCTTAGGTTGCATCACTAATCACTGTGGCATATTTATCGGGAATACACTAAATTCTAAACTTAAAATTCGACTTCAACCCTAGTAGAACTATCCATTAACTATGTAAATTTAAGCAAGTCCACTTATGTATCGTGACTTTTCTTATTTTACATTTTTCTCATTAGTAATCGATAAATCGATTAGGGTACACTATTGACTCCCCTCAACTCCACAATTGGCGGGGATTTATCGTGGCGCTTAAGTCTTCATTGCGTCACGTGCAGTCGCGGTTACTTCCTAATTAGTAACCAGTTGCATTTTTACTAGAATGTAATTTCTACAACTTGTTTGCCCTTGATTGGAGTATTACATAGACTAGGCATATTCAATGGTACAAAATCCGAGATATTTGATTGTTTAATCATCTCGATTTTTCTTCTTCTTTCCATATTTTACCAACACTTCATATTCATACTTTTGTTTTGTACTACAAACCTCTTGACAAGGAAATGTATCTCCTATGTATTTCACATTATTTTGCCCTTCATCATAATAAAAACTAAATCATTCTATTCAGTGCATAATCGTACTATAATTTTTCAATTTCTTGTAAAGCCTTCTTATTCTTCAACAACGCAATTGCCGCTCGAGTTGCAGCTCGTTTCTTTGAAGAATCAACTCCAATTGCAACCAATACATTTTTAATATGTAATTCTCCTTTAAACTTATCTTCTTCAGCACTTACTTGATATTGAGGAATGATACCTCGTTTGTTTAAAATGGCATACAAGTCATTTTTAGCTTCAGGAAGAAATACTTGTGATTCATCCCCAATTACTGGGAAAATATCCAGAGGTATATATGTACCTCCCGTTCCTGTAGTTTCATCAACAATATTTGATGGAACCCCCAGTAATCCTTGATACTTACTATAAAGCATCTTCAGACTGATTTTAGATTCATTTCTATCAGTGCCAAGTCGTATCTGTCCATATTTTTCAAGTAAATCTCTGTTCTTCAATGCTTGCATTGCAGCTCTAAGCCCAGCTTCCTTGCTACTTGGAGCAACTCCTTCTCCTAAAACATCATTACCCATTTCACATCGGATTATAAATGATTCAGTTGCCCCATCTCCAGTCTTGACAACTTTATATTGTGGATGGAATGCCGCGGTCCCAATAAGCAGATAAAGGTCAGTCTTAGCATTCTTGTTTACTGGCTCAAGTCCTTTAATTTCTTGATCAAATTCTTTTAATTTCCATGCCATTATTTTCGTTAACCACAGTTTGATAGATGTAAGTACCATTTTATGTTGGATTGCCAACGCTCCAATATAAGCTTCGAAAACGTCAGCAAAAATCTTTTGATTCCCCTGTTTAAGAATGGAGTCACTTATATTACTGCGAAGTCTTTTATCAAGTCCATAAGCAATGGCAAATTCGGCAAGAGTCTTGTTATTAACCAACAGAGACCGAATTTTAGACAATTCACCTTCCGGTGAATGGTCAAAGCGTTCATAAATGATCATGGTGACAACGTTATTGAGAATAGAATCTCCAAGGAATTCCAATCGTTCATTATGGGCAGCAATCAATTCTTTTTCCAGAAGGTATGTACGATCGTTAAGGGTTGATTTATGAATAAATACTCGATCAGAGAGATGTGGGTCATGGATTGGAGGAAGTGGAGGAAGCCCATCTTCATCATCATCATCATCTTCATCATCGTCTTCATCATCTTGATCATCATCATTCTTTTGATCATCTTTTTGATCATCTTTTCTATCGCTGATAATCTTATCAACCTCAGCACTGACGTTCCCGGTGATAATATCATCAAAGATATCCAATTCTTTGGCATTATATTGTGATTTGAGAGCAGCAGCAACCTTAACAAGGGCATTCCGTTGAATCTCATGTTTGACATCATCGTCCACGTTGGGAGATTCAAGCAATTCCTGAAGCCTTTCCAGGTCCGGAGCTTCATTGATGATGATTCTTATTTGCTTCTGTAGTGTCCGAGCACAATGCTCCAATTTCTTCATATCTACATGTCCAAAAGGAGTGTCGATTGGCTTCTCCTTCTTTAATCTCTTGGGTTCATTACTATCGGTACTGCTACTTCTGCGACTATTGTTCTTTTCAAATGATGTCATATCATGATAATTGCTTGCACTGGCATTCTGACTGAGATGCCGCACAAAATCGTCCAAGGAAGAACCAGCCATATAATTAACAATAGACTAAATAAAAAGTTATCCACCTATGTAAGAAAGGAAAAAAAGAATTAATATAAATAAATTTGATACAATAAAAAGACAAATGGTGCGAAGAGTTATGATGAAGAAAAGTAAAATGAAGATAGATTGTAATAAAAATGGTTGGAATATCAAAAAGTTTTAATGAACAATAGCTTTTATGAAGGAGTTGGCACCATGAATTTCTACGTAGATTACCATGCAATGTATTCCGATTAGTCTTTTTAGTCCATTGAAGGGAAAATCGTTTTCTTCATATGCTTGTACTTTTAATTGCGCACGCTCACTAGAAAATTCAACATTTCTGTTTGA
The DNA here is from genome assembly GCA_963924405.1 of [Candida] anglica. Classification (NCBI taxonomy): domain Eukaryota; kingdom Fungi; phylum Ascomycota; class Pichiomycetes; order Serinales; family Debaryomycetaceae; genus Kurtzmaniella; species [Candida] anglica. The sequence continues at coordinate 1,783,355 of OZ004259.1, read as the reverse complement.
TAAAGATAATAAAAAATATGTATGTATTGGAATGTAATAATAAGTCACCCAAATGGTCAATCTCTAAACTATAACTTATGCTTTTTTTTAAAAAAAATGCTTCCATAAATAATATGAATATCTATCTAACAATCTTCTGAATTTCCTTCTCTTTTTTCCTACTATGCTTTACAAACCTACACTTTGCAATATTTCATATTCACATCAAAAGGTTCTTATTCAAATCAAAAGGGGTTCCTATTCACATCAAAAACAAACTTCATATCTCACATGTTCTCACACATCCCCTTTCTCTCTTCTCTACTTCAATATCTTTCATTAAACTCTCTCTACTATAGCTTAATATTTGCAGTGTATGTTTGTACCGCGTCGTGCATGGCCCATTTCCATTCTAGCTACATGAAGAAAAAAATCTCACCAACATTTACAACCGATTTCATCCCAACCTAACCACATATACCTCCACCAATAACACCATGATGAGACATCAACTTCTTAACCTCGTCAGGGCTGCGAGTCCCGTAGTGCGCAGCAGCAGCTCCGCAATCTCACTTGTTCGCCCAACCGTACAACTGGCCTTTTGGAAATCAACCGCCTTTTACACCACATCCACCGCTCCAGCTACCACTGGGCCTGCACTCTCCACCATAGAACATCTCACTTCTGAATCCCGTGATACTGGTAAACATATCTTTTCAAGAAAGACTTTCCTCATAGATTATTACACCAACCTTAACAGAACTAACGACATTGTTCTTTATGTCCATCACAATAACCTTACCAAGACTGAAAACAAAAAGTATCGTGCTGATCTTCTCAAGGCTGGTGCCAAGCTTACTTATATCAGAAACAGTATCTATGGTGTATACTTGCGTAATGAGCACGAGACCGACCCAGCTGACCGTGCTGCCAGCGAACGTAACAAGAACATAGTGCACCCAATCACTCCATTGTTGAATGGTCCTACCGCCGTCATTTCCATTCCTGAATGTGACCCAGCTGTAGTTGCTCAAGTTTTGAAGGTTTTAAAGCAAGCCAACGAAAAAATGATCTTGATTGGTGCCAAGGTTGAACAACAATTGTTGGATATCGATGCCGTTGGTCTGTTCAAGGACTTACCAGGTAAGCCAGAACTTCAAGCCCGTTTATTGGCCACTATGAGACAGTTAGCTGGTGGTGGTTTGGTTCAAACCTTACTGACCCCTCTGCAAATCTTGTACTTGACTGGTGCTCAATTAGCCAAGGGAGAAGAAGAAGAACAGAACTAGATAGACCGAGGAGAAATGAGAAAATAAGGAAGATGTAGAGGTTAAGCAAATACAATCTTTAAAATGAAGTCCAAACGAGTCATATAATTGAAGAGAATTGGAAGATACAAAAATAGTTTTGATGGCCTCTAAACCCACGTGAGTGTATATATATACCTTGTACATACTAACTAATATTACACCGAGTAGACTAAGATTGTAGGGACAAATATCTATACTATTTGAATAGGGAGTCATACTGGAGATTTTGAATTACCGATACAGTTCGAATTATGGACATGTTTTTCTAATATTGAACATAAGAAGGTAAAAGAACAAATGAGGATATTCTAATATAATTAGTTCTTGAATGATCAACTTAAAGATTTATATACCACTGTTTGGCCTAAAAAAAAAGGGTAGAAAGATTATTTATCAAGGTTTGTTCATAAATGGGTGCGAAAAGTAGACAAAGCAGAGCACATATACAATGTAAAAAAAAGATATAAATGAGGGTCCAGTGAACAATAAGTTACTGCTTTAACCACCACCTCCTTCCCTAAACTCTAATCTCATTTCTTGAGTTTTATATCCCAACTATTTATCAACTCATACACTTTATCTGCTGTTTTAACTAATATGTTAAGATATGATCTCCGCGAAAAATTTCAATTAGGAAGAAGAAGACGAAAAAAAAAAATTAAAGCTCATCATCAACGAACAAGTCTTCCATATCAGCACATCTTTCTCCCCTTTTCATCAATAGAAAGACCCCACAATGAGCACGGAAAACACATTGGAGGCCAAGGTTTCGGCTGCAACCAAGAGAAAGGAATATAGAGAAAAGAAGGAGGAAACAAGAAAGGCTTTCAAGCAAGCTCGTTTTGAAGAGGCTGCTGCTGGCTCAGAAGGTTCTCCTTCACCAGCACCAGAATCAGCAACCCCAGAAGCTGTTGAACTCCCTAGAAAGAGATTCTATAGACAAAGAGCACACTCTAACCCGTTTTCGGACCATCGTTTGGAATATCCACGTTCCCCTGATTGCATGAACTGGAGCACTTTGTACCCAGGTTATTACGATGAAGAGAAATCTCAAATGACCGCTGGTGTGGAAATAGCAGATGTAGGATGTGGATATGGTGGTCTTCTTATCAACTTGGCCAAATCATTCCCTGAAACTTTATGTTTGGGTATGGAAATCAGAGTGCAAGTGACACAATATGTGGAAGATAGAATTATTGCCTTACGTAAAAAGCATGCCGAAGATAAGGCCAACTTCCAAAACATTTCTGTATTACGTGGGAATGCCATGAAGTTTCTTCCAAACTTCTTCCGTAAGGGACAACTTTCCAAGATGTTCTTTTGTTTCCCAGACCCTCATTTCAAACAAAGAAAGCATAAAGCCCGGATTATCACCAACACTCTTCTTTCCGAATATGCATACGTTTTGCGTGAAGGTGGGGTGGTATACACCATCACAGACGTCCATGACTTGCATGAATGGATGGTGAAGCATTTGGAAGAACATCCACTTTTTGAACGTTTGGATGAAGCATGGGAAAAGCAAGACAAATGCGTACAACTCATGTGGAACTCTACTGAAGAAGGTCAAAAGGTTAGTCGTAATAAGGGAGACAAATGGATTGCCTGTTACAGAAGATTACCAACTCCAGATGATTGTGATTAGATTGTAGCATAAAATATATGTATAATAGACAAAACGGCAATTGTAATTGAGGTATTGTAAATCACCTACAAGGGATGATCATGGGAAGAACCTGTCTCCGCCATAAAGCAAATTCTACATGTTCATTTTTTTTTTAGAGCAATAATATCAAATAAATAGTAGAGATCTCGTATAGGTCACAAACGGACCCCTCCACTGAAGCACAGTAGATAAAATAAAACAAATAGTTAGAAAAGAAACAATTTCTCACACTTGCATGCGCAAGCGCATTTACAAGTTTGGTGCTGGGACTTCACCAGTCTTGGTCTTGGCTTCGTGGACAGCAGCATTGATGTCAGCTTGCAAAGAGGCTGGGACGTCTGGGAACTTGGAGGCACCGGTGGTGGTGGCGACTTCAGGTTCAACAGAGACTGGGACGGTGACGTCAGCTGACTTAGCGACAACTGGGTTGGCTGGAGCTGGCTTGGCGGCAGCTGGCTTGGTGGAAGCTGGGATGGAAGCATAAGAAGTGGATCTGTCAGAACCAACGGTGGAACCAGCGGTTCTAGTTGGGATCTTGCTAGAAATGAAGGTACCAATTGGACCGGTCTTCTTGGCCAAGGTTTCAAAGTGTGGGGCAGCCTTTTCGTGAGCAACCTTGGTAAGTTCAGAGAACTTAGCTTGAGCACATTGAGAGTATTGGTGGATAGCAGCATCAACTTCCTTCTTGTTGTGGAAGTAAGCAGCAGGAACGGTGAAGGTCAAGACAACAGCGGAGAAAACCAATGTGTAAAGGGAGAACCAAGAGGTGAGCTTGTACAAGATGTAAGAGATACCACCAGCCTTCAAGGTGGTTTCGATATCGTGAGCATATACAATGTTTTGGACTTCGGCTTCAACCTTGGTGTTGAACTTGGCAATGGATGGCAAGACATCAGCGTTGAACTTGGCGGCAAAGGACTTGGTACCTGGCTTGTACTTAGTGACAAAGCCTTGACCAGTGACCAACTTACCGGCGTATTCAGCAGCAGCAGCAGCTAGAGAAGGATGTTAGTAAAAATGTTTTGCTGTGTGTGATTTAACAAAGACTAAAAATGATCTCAATAAATTGATACGGAGAAAAAAGTTCAAGGAGACGCGAACATCCCCCAGCCGAGAAACGGATAGAACAGGGCCCATAGCATCAATTGAATCAAATAGCAGGTCCCGTCCAGGACATTGATCTGCAGATCATGCGAGGACTAAAGACAGTGCCGGATATACATACCAAGAAGACCCAAGTAGGCCAAGTGGAAGAAAAGGTTGAACAAGTTAACAAACTTGAACACAATTAAAGTGGTGACAATTCCACCGAAGACCTTGGCGGTTTGGACAGGGTCCTTCCAGGTCAACAAGGAACAGGTCGAGGTTGAGGTAGGGGTAACAACTGGAGCAGACATAGTGTAGATCGGATTGATGTAGTTGGAATGAAAAGAAAGAAGAGAAAAGGTTGAAAAAAGACAGCAAGTAATAAGGAGGTAATTGCGCTATGATGGCAAGATTGGGCGCGCACTCGCTATCCTGACGACACGACAATTTTTTTTTTCTCATGCGTCCTCCGCCTGCAGACTAACTAAGTCACAAGACTATTAGCGAGGCACAATGGAAGCAATTTTGGTTATATGAAGGACCTTTTGCAGCCAGTGCCTTACTACGTACGAGACTTAGCAAGTATATTCTTGCTACAAGGTGCAAGACATACGTAACACTGCTTCTTCGTATTACCAATTGTCAAGAGGTGCAAAGTAACTAGTTAAGGTAGACTTCTTGGTTACACACCGGTAATGAGTTGTGAGTATAAACGGCTCGCTATAATCTCGTATGAGACCCTCGTATGGGAAATGTCGTACGGGAAGAGGGGGTCCGAATCTCGTTAGCATTTGCCCCACCAATCGATGATTCATCTACGGAGATAACCTATATTATTACAAAGTGCTCAGTTATATTTATTATAGTTCTAGAACATACTAGAGGACAGCTTAAGCTCGGTCTACAAATTTATTACTGATCTCATCTGAATATACCATAAAGATGATTTGAAATACCAAACCCTAATACAATTGAACTCATTTTCTTTGCTGTGGCTGAACTTGATTAATCTTGTTTTTAGCTCATTAATATTTTTAGTTCTCATTTTTTTTTTTATTTTTTTTTATTTTTTTCCCACTTGCTATCACATCACATGTTCATCGAATGGTCTCCCTTATCACCCCATTTACAAGTCTGATAAAAATCTATAACATCGTTAATGTCTCTGTGGGTTTGCACAGAAGTACGACCAAAAATTGATTCGATCCATTTTATATTGAATCGATTTAATTCTGTCACCGTGTGCCAACATAGAGCTTTGATATATCCGGTCAAGAGCGGAAGTTGCTCTTTTAATTGGTTTCCAAGGTGAATGTATGTTTGTACCATGGACATAGTTTTCCGATTATTCTTGAATATTGATCCTTTATCATTACCTTTCCCTTTTTTCTTCTCTATTGAGTCCATGTAATCAATATATTTTTTTTTCAATATAGAATGAGTTTTAATTTTAAAATTAACTTGGTTGCAAATTTCAATGGCAAGATCATGTCGAACCAATATTTCATCTCTAATATTCAGAACTAGTTCTATAGTCTTACACTTTTGGAACATGGTCTTTTCTTGATAACACAGGTATGAAGATTGAATATATCTAGTTACATCCTCATTATTATTTATTTTTTGTTTCAAACTTGTTTCATATAAGAAATCATTCCAAAACTTTGAATATTTACAATTATTGTCAGTAAATTTGATCATCCCCTTTAGAAGAGTGTCAATTGTTATGGATAAGTTCTGTAGTAAAGTGAATACATTCTCATATTGATTGACAATATTTGGACATTGATCATTGATAGAAGTTGATAACTTTAATTCATTTTTAAAATTGTTAATTGATGGAGATTTTATCAACTTGTATTTTTCAACATCTTCTCTTAATGAATGATAATCCAGCCAATTATTTACTTGATAAATAGAATTGCAACTTTGTAACAAGTGATTAACTTTAATTAGCGCAACATTCATATTATGTTTTTGTAACCCTGTCCAAATATTGTCTGAATTATCAATTAATTGTTTGAGTAGTAGTGGGTATTTCGTCAATCTCTGTATTGGTCTCAGTAATAACTCCTCTAATGATAAAATTTTGGTTGGACTTGTGGTGCCAGATTTGCTTACATTTGCTTCTCTTAACCATCGTTCCATGAGTGGACCTCCAAGTTTTTTCTTGTCATATAACAATTTCATTCTGAACTCTTGAGTAATGGAGTATCTGAACATATTTCTCTTGAATTCTTGAAGTTCAAAGAGAAATAATGTTATAAATTCACCTAAATCAAATTTTAATAAATTATTTATACCCTCAGTTTGTAAAATTAGTAATTTAACTGCTTGTGAGGATTGAACCAGATAAAATGTAGAGATTTTGGCATGTATTTGTTGCGAGAATCTAAACGATACATTCATTAGTTTTACCATGTCAGTGAAGAGAAGATCTTTTTCATTCTGATCAAAAATGTATCGATAATCCACACAATGCTCCAATAGTGCTTTATACACATTTTTAACCATGGACAAGTCTTCTTGATAAACTAGCTCTGATTCTAAGAACTCAATTAATCCATATTGAAATTTAATTGGTGACTCTTTTGTTGTTGATTTATATGGCGTCTGGTTTTGCCGAATAGTCGTTGTCAATGATTTGATTTTTGAGTCTTTTATTTGTTGAAATGTTGGCATAATATTTGTTGTACCAAAATGTGTAGTATGTACTATTTCTTATTACACACACTTATATATATTTACATGGCCTCTACACTTTTTCTCTTTTCATGATTGTATGAAACACCCATGTTTGAATTTTGTTTCATATTACACATATGTTCAAAACCACAATTGCAGCAGGTTCGCACGTATTTGCAGCCAAAATTAAAAACAACCTATTTTCTGCAACTCTTTACTATTTCTTCTTAAACAACTACAATTTCTTCCCCAATGTACGAAGGAAGATATTCGATTACAAGCTTATTTGATGAAAATAACAAATCTCTACATATTGAACCCAATGAGAAGGGATTGTCAATTCATGCCGCAGGCACGAAGATGAGATCGTCAATTGCCACTTTCTATCCCAAGGCTAGAATACTCAAGCTCCGTCCACTGTCTAGTGGTCTTGATTCATGTAAGAACACTTGTCAACATTGTTTAAAAGTTTTCCTGCAAGAATCTCACCCCGATGTTCAACAAGTCATATTTCCTAAAGTAAATGCTCATGGTATCGCAGACCCACTTAGCCCCATTACTTGTGGATTTTGCCTCACTTACCGTTATTGTTCTTATCAGTGTTATCTCAGAGATTGGTACTCTTACCATCAACACGAATGTCCCATCTTTGTCAATATTAGACCAGGAGACACGCATGCAATAGACCAAACTACAAGACTCATTATTCGTTTGTACATTTGTTGTGAGCTTGATCCTAATTTTAAACAGAGAGTATTAATGTTAATGTCCCACGTAGACAAAATAGAGGAAGGACAAAATAATGATGAATCTAACGCTCAGTTGGTTCAAGATATTACATATGATATTTGGAGATCAATTTCTAAGCCTTTTATACTGGAAGAATATATTAAAATTCTTGCATGTATTACCATGATTAACTCCAATGTATTCTTGAACGCACGATATGAAGAGATTGGGATGATGGTCGAACCTGATTTGTCTTTAATTAATCATTCATGCTTACCAAATGTGGTGATTCTACCTATAACTACAGACAGCTTTTCATTGATAGTAACTCAACCATGGGAAGACTCACTGGAGGTTTTCATTAATTACTGTGTTACCAATTTACCAACTTTTTTGAGGAGGGAAACGTTGAAAAGGAAGTTTTACTTCACTTGTCAATGCGACCTCTGTCAATCAGACAAGGATTTGTTCTTTTCTTATAATTGTCCTTCATGTGGGAATCATATTTGTACCTTGGAGATAGATGGGTTTTTTTCGACAGATAATAATTCGGAGTCTCTAAATTGTTCAACTTGCTCTTCACTGATTTCAACGACTACTGTATTAAAAGTGAAGAGTCTTCATTGAGAATTATTTGCGTTACTTCTCTTTGAGTTTGGTGATCAGAGAGATGCGTATGAAGAGGTACCAGTATTACAAATTTTAAAAGAACTCGAATCCATTCCGGTAGAAAGACTCGTACATATGCTTGTCGCTCAAGTATGTGGGATTGATATCAATGGCCAAACATCTCCAAGATATACTTCATTATTGTCCTCGATCCGTCATACGAAAATAGTACCAACGTATTGTTTCCCATTGAACGTTGTGACAGCATCATTGTTAGATTATTATCGAGACTTAAACTTGGAGTTCGCAAGTGGGAAACAATTATTACAATATATTATAACTACTGTCAGAGCATGTTTTGAAGTTGATATTGTTTCAGACTTATCTGAAGCAAAGTTTTATACTCATGGATGTATGAACAACATTGGGAATACTCTTTTCATTATTGCTGCTATGATATGTAGAAGGAGAGGGGTTATGGTTGGAACAGCTTCATGCAAAACAAAATCAGATGAAAGTAGATTGATCGAAGTTCTTATTAAATGTTCTTTCTATTTCATGGTTCAAGCCTTAGAGTCATCAAACCCTTACAATTATTACCCCACATTACAGGATGAGTATTGGACAAGTACAATTAATATTTGGAATTTCTGTCGGAATTATTTGTTAGAATTTCCAACAAACTTGGTATTATGGGGGTATACAAATCCAATTTTATATACGCAAGACTCATTCACATGGTGCTTGAAAGAATTATTTCATATCTCAGAGGCACGTGTATTGATTCAAGATGATAAATTCCTAATTGAACTTGCGGATCGTACTCTAGCTGAACCTTTCGTAGGTCCATACCAAAAGTTGGCATTCCCTAAAATCTTCACAGAAAAGTATGTATCAAGAAGGCTTGGTTTATGATCTATTCTTTCTATTCTTTTCATTGAGCTAATTATAATTAGATACATATAATTCTATATTTGATTTAAAACCACCGTGGTTTCATTTTCCATGACCCCTTTACCAAAGTAATCGCTAACAACTTTAAATCTATCATCAGAATTCTTTAAACTTTGCTCAAACATCGCAACATCTTCCTTTGATTGATATTGACGGTCTCGAATGTCACGTATGCGTTCCAAGTTATCAGCACATAAAGGACATTGTCGATCATCTTTGTTTTTATTAGATTCATTCAATACCGTTGTGGAAGAGACAATGACATTTTCTTCCAAGCACCTTTGATGATAAGAGTGCCCACACTTGAAATGTAGCATGGGGAAATCCAATTTCATTTTGCATGCCGAGCACTTATTATTTTGAATAACAAATGGCTTGGATGTAAGCTCTGATAATTCGAGTCCATATTTGGTAGATTCCTTTTCATAAGAATTGATAAGTTTATGGTTGTTTGATATTTCCCGGTTCTGAGTATCGATATATTCGATCAAATAATCTTTTACTAAACCTATAGTTGTGAATTCTGTAGTACTGAGAATTTGAACAACTTCCAAAGGAGATGCCAACTTATATGCTTTTATCTTTTGAAGTACTGATCGGAAATCACTCTCGCTCACTTGGTTGAAGATTTCTACCTTTGAAACAATAAACTTGAGTAAAAGTTTGTACAATTCCGGTTTAGTATCACCATACTTGAGTGCTAATTTGAAGCAATCTTCAACATTACCCGAAATCGCCAGCGACCGGAAAAGCAGTTCTTCGAACCCAGATTGTTCTTTAGCAACAAGCTCACCTTCATGGAAACCGTAGACATGGGAGACCAATAAGAGAGATGACTTGTTGAATAGAGTTGAATAGGTATCAACCAACTGTTTAGCCTTGGTACTCCATTCATCTGAGGCATCCTTCTGTGATCCCAACGTAAGATACATTTCGTAAAGAGTCATAAGAAGGTCGGTTTTATCGTTAATATTTCCCTGGTAGCGATCAAATGCTTCGACACATGCTTCCAAAAACACAACAAATTCATTTGGATGGGTGGTGAATGATGGGAAAATAAGAGTAGGACGTGGTGGTAAGTAAGTCGGAGATGAAGGTTGTTTTGAAACTTCTTCTTGATCTTCACTACTCTCTCCCAATGAAATATATGTTAAAAAGTTTTTATAACTATTGATTGGGAAATGATGCTCTTCATTCTCCTCATTCACACTGTCATCATGCCCATTTGTTTCCAATGTCACAGTAGCTTCAAATGGTTTAAGTTCCTGTTCCTGAGGTACATAGTGGCCCGTGAAAACATTGATTAATAATTCAGTGGTTTCAATAGGAAGATTATCTAAAAGATATTTAGAATAGTCAATTAAAATCAAGAGAAGATCATCAATGGATAAAGTCTTGATATATTGGAGACATTTCTGAGGTTGATTTAAGTAGTTCAATTGAATGTCTACAATATGCCCCGGCTGGTTCAATTTGTACAAAAGTTTGATCACCTGTGTATAATAGCCACATTCTTTAAACAAATTGATAATTAGTTGAAAGTTTAATTCTTGCAAGTCCACATGACTGGAATTATCTGTAGTTTCCAAGTCAAGCTCATCGATGAAGGTATCGAGATCTTCAAGTTTCTTGAGCTTACAGTAACAACATAACAAAAGAGTAAGATGGTCATTGTCTGCGAGTTTGAGTTCATATAACCGGAAAAGAAATTTTGAAAGGTTATTAATGTTGGAAACATCTTTGAATTTCGTCACAATATCCATGATGAAATCCGCTAATGTCTCATTATGGGCTGTGGTAGCGGTGGAGTCTATTAGATCCAAACATTGGATATAAACATCAATGGATTCTTCAAAATTTTGGTTTTCAAATAGGAAGGTCCCATGTAACTTTTGGATCCGTAAAAGTGTACTCTTGGGGAGCAGGGCTTGTTCTGCCAACTGGTATGCCACCAAATACAAATTTCTTTGGAGAATGATCTCAATTTGTTGGTTGATTGGTTTCTCATGAATCTTAAAGAACACTCCATCATTGCTTAACATGTAAATATCACCCCACATTGAAAATACATGATTGATAGTGCTGTTTGGAATTGTGAGGGTAAATGAAATATGGTTATTGGTGAGATCAAGAACAACTACTTTGCTTGCCCCACTCCCACCATTACTAGAGAGTACTCCAGAGTTAATGGTGGTCGGAGAGACTACCAATAAATATTGCTTACCAAACCTATAGATATATTTTTTAGGCATATCTAAAGCCAACGTATGTGTTTTGTTTAGATGGTTGTAGTATCGAATAGATTCTGAAGTCGCCACAATAAGCTCGTCCAGAAATGGGTCAATATCACTACAATTAATGTCAACTCCAGTTTTTTTAGACAAGAGTCGATGAAGTTTCCCATGATTTCTACCAGTTGTCAACACGGTCAAGATTCTTGAAGTTGTGGTGATGTACAATAAATCTTCCTTTGGATTGAACCGAATACCAGTGACTGGGTCTGGGGACTCGTATATGACTCTTTGCTTTGAACCTCGGTCTCGAATGAGATCCCCTCTGATCAACAAGACTTTCCCATTGGCATACCCCACAGCCACACATGTGAGGTCAGGGTTGAAAGCAAAGCTGCTGATTGGGAAGGCATTGTCCTGGTTATTGATCCGGACTAAGGTGTGATACTCATGCTTATATTGGTCCTCATCCTTGGTGTCCAACAGAACCAATTTAGTGATATCCCATAGTTTTAAAAGCGCTGGGAACCCTTGACGTTCCGCCACCGTCACTACCAAGTTCAGCTGTGGCAAGGCAGCCATGTAATTGATTCTGTACTCCAAGTCATAGGCCAGGAATTGTTTGGCCAAGACAAACTCACGAGCAACTACCTTGATTACATTGTGAACAGCAAGGACCAAATACAGATCACAAGAACAAACAGCCGAGAGGGACGGATCCGAGTAAAGTGCCTCTGGAGACCGATAGTAAGGATCCCTTATAGGAGTGAGATCAAAGAGAGGGAATTGCCTCCACGAGGCGTCTGTCGTCATTTGATAGTGTAATATGTAGAGGAAGAGGAGAGTAAGCTGATAACGACAGATAGAGTTGTGACAGTTCACTATACACTACTAGCGGCGGTTGAGCTTAAGAAATATAATTTCTTATGTGCAGACTCACGGTTGCAGTATACATAAATACTATAGAATAGAATAGATTGACGAGGAATAATACTATAATATATTCTTTAGTAGAAACTTCTATTCAATAGAAACTTTCTTTATCAAAACTTTTTCTGAAATTAAAAATGTTGTCTTCTCTACACTACTTTGTATTATAATATTTGCATAATACCTAAAATTGTGTTAGGATTCATATTTACGAGTTAGGCTAAAATAGGAAACATTAGTAATAATTAAATAGCTTGGTGGAATAAATCATGCGGTATATGATCGAGTCGTTCACCTTCTTCGGCAGCCACTGTAACAGTAAACAATATCAACATCACCCACACTAACCAAAAACTCTTACGCACTGGCATTTTGGTCGCCATACTCTTCTTTTTCCCAGCAACAGATCCGTATGGCACCCCGTCTATACAGTATAATGTTTGACCAGACCCTATAACACCAAACACTGAAGAGCCTACGCTATTAGTACAAACCACACCGATTTCCTGGCTTGCACCAGTTATAACAGTACCCAGCATTAATGATATTCAGCTCTTATAAAGTTATTACACTCTGACCGTTGAAAATAGTTTCAGTCCACCTTACTCCTTAATTATCAACAGGGGCAGGAATGTTTGTTTGTTGTTGGTTTATGAGAGTATTGGATTCTTGCATAATCCAAATGTAGAAGTATAATTACAAAAAATGTGGAAAATCCTCTTCCTTACATACTAAAATATATAATATTAGGATAATTGATCGTTACTGCCATTTTGTTCTTGTAATCCCACGACTATTTGCAGATGGATTCACACCTGGATCCATAAGTACCAGAAGTAGACGCATTCGTGCGCCTACTAGACGGAGGTTTGCTCACGTACTACTTGATTAGTACCTAAAAACAACTACTAGCCCCTATATTTTTGTTATTGGCCCTATATTTGATACCAATTACTCCTGTACAGCGGCAGTGTTTTACAGCTCACATTAATGTTAGACGGGTTAAAACATACTACAAAACCTTCTCGTTTCATTTAATACTTCTAACGATAATGGAATAAATGAGGATTCCGCCCCCTATATCACCATTTCATTAATATTACTTTTCTTTACCTTGCTTAATAGCTCTTATTTTCGTCTCAATGTACAATTAAATTAAATTACTACCACACCACCCCATATCCAGCTGTAAGTAAGGTCAAGCGACGACATTGATAATAAAGTTTATATTGATTATTATTAGTATTACCTTATCCACTGTTAATTAACCTTTTAGTTATGCGTATATATTAGCGAGTCACATTTTTTTATGACTGACAAGTGACTGATTGTTATTATCATCACCTACCAGATATGAAGTACTCATGTGATAGTACCTATTGCGCATATAGCGCATACCATAAACACAGACAGACCTCTGTCAGGCATTATAGGACACGATACCCAGACGGCTATGGGTAAGCTGAGTCGGTCGCCAGAAACCCAGACGACCGAGGCGGAATAATAGGGGGTGACCCCGCTTGTTATTTTAGCAACCTCACTCCATATCCATGAAGATCTCGCTGAGATATTCCGCTATTCTGGCAGGGCTACATTCGATTGGGGCAGCTATACGTCAGGAGAGACTCTAGCCCGCCCCGGCGACGGTTTAAGAGTATTGGATAAGTAGGATCCAACATTACCTAATAGGTATGTACATATACCTAATAGGCTAATTAACAGTAGAAAAGATTATACTAATAATAAAAAAATAGATTGTATATCAATGTCTGTCGATTGACCTTACAGCTGGATATAGGGGTAGTGTGGCAGTAATAGTATAATTGTATATTGAAACGAAAATAAGAGCCATGAAGCAAGGTCATCAACACGCATTGATATAACAATCTATATTTATTTTTATTATTAGCTTTTCTACTGTTAAGCCTATTAGTTAGACGTACATACCTATTAGGTATTATTAAATCCTACATATTCAACAAGGGATGTTATACGAAGGATCATGTGAGGTGGTTTGAGAGGGGTTTTATATGAAGGATGATATATACAGAGGGGGGGAATGTGTGAATAAGCCAGAGTCTTCAGCAGAAAGAGGCTTAAACGGAAGGAAGGGGCATTAATGACATTGGATAATATCGGTGAGTGTATAGCCATTCAGGTAAATTCTTGATTAGCCCTCTCAGGTATACAACTAATCGGATATGAATATCGTCATCCCGAAGGGAGCAGTGCGGTTCCGGTGATTGAAATGCCCCCCGAGTAACGGATAGATTATTCTGAGAACTATGTACGGGAAATATTGTGTGGTTCTGACTACGAAATGGTAATGGTGAAAATTTTGCAGCCATCTCAACGTTATTCAAGCGAAATATAAAATAGTAATTACCCGGGAAGAATTAAATAGAAAAGAAAATCAGAGTAAATTACAAGATAAAAGAGAATATCATACTTGTTAAAGTTCACCGTAAAACAATCATTTACAACGAAGCTAAACATATAGAATATAGAATATAATTTATATTTAGTAAGTGTTGTACAGTCTGCACGTGACTAGTCCGTCTAACATTTTGTAAAGTGTACGAGAGCCTGTGTGTGTGCGCGCGCGTATGAATTTTGATGATTTTTATGCTGATGAATTTGACCAAAAAACACGAAATTACCAGCGTGTAAATACCTCAGAGTGCACGGAAGTGAGAGCAGTAAAGAATTCTTGGACGAAATAGATTTGTAAATTAATTATTTCTAGAACTTTTCCCATAAAAAAAAAATAAAGGAAGAACAATAGTAATAATTAATAGTATTGCCGATCAGTGATCATGTCCAGCTTGCCAGAACTAGACGTTATGACCGAGTCGGAACTAGAATTCACAGCGGGGACCACCGAGCCAGAGAGCAATGTGGGAACCCCTGACGTTACTGAGAATGGAGTTGAATCTGGCGAGAAAGTTCCGGTAGTCCCTGTGGAACGAAGTGGAGTTGAGGGCTCTGTTCCGGAGTCTGTTCCGGAGTCTGCAGTGGTGAGTTCCACTATTCCAAACCTTGTACCTGTTGCAGATGAAACCCCTATAACGACCAATTCATCCCCAATTCCTCCTCCTCCTAAATTTGCAGATATCTTGAATGCGTCTCCTATTTCACCCCCACAAACCGGGAACTCAACGGTGGATCTGACCCCAGCCACCAATGGGAATGTTGCAACAGCTACTGAAAATACCGACACTAATGCAAATACCACAATTACATCTATCGCTGATGATGAAGAAGATTCACCTAAAAAGAAGAAAAATGGACCTGGTGGTAATACGAGATTCACTCGTCATTTGAAGAAATCTGACGGAGAACCATTTTGGAGAAAGGACATTCAATACGATTTCCTCAAGGCACTTTTCGATAACGATCAAAAGGTTTTCACCAACACATTCCCCGATGCTGGAATTGTCGGTATTACCAACGAACCCAAATACTCCTTTTCAGAGCTCTACGTACGTACACTCGCAGAATCTGGAAAGTGTTCCAAGATTCTTAAGGAACGTTTACTCAAGGATGTAGAAATGGGGGTTTCTGTCGGGAAAGTTTGTCTTCTTGTCAATTCAGGAAGAATGAACACAACCATCAATTTTGTTCCGGAAATGCGGTCTACATTGAGAACGTATCACTCCATCCCATCCCTTCAAGCAGACCCAATCCATGGGGGGTCCAAGCCATTACAAGACACTCCAAGATTGAAACTGATCTTAAAATCTGTTTGTGAAGGTCAAGAACACTTGAAAAAATTACAGGACATTATGGAAGCTCCCTTGGCTCCTGCGCAACCAAACACAAATATCATCCAATTGATTTTCCTTTTAAGTACCAATTCACGTGGAATCAAATATTATCAAGAGGAAGGAGCTCTCAATAACAATTTCATGGACTTTTTCTTGAACGAAAAGGTACATCCTAGAAGTAGAGCCTTGAGGTTTTTATGGTTGATGTATACCTTTTTGGAAACTGGGTTTAGTACTGAAGAAATAAAGAATAATCCATTTGGAATCGATGGTAATATCCCATCTGAAGAAATGGTCCCTGACGAAGAAGTAAATAGATTTGATCAGGATACCGAGTATGAGATAAAGTTTTCTCAAGAAATGATTTTGACAAGACAAAGATATTTGACTGACGAGGAACATAATAGCAATCCTAAGCGGGGCAACAAATCCAGGAAGGATAAGGAATTGGCGGCTCAAGTTGAAGATGAGAACGTTGACGTTGCCGCAGCCATTGCCGCAGTAGAAGGGGTAGTGCCCATCGCTGCGCCAGCAGTACCAACGGAACACAACCCACCACATGCACCTCCTATTACAGCACCTCTGTCGGTGATGCCTGTGGCGTCATTGACGAATGCTGAACCAGAATCTCTTGACACAGAACTGGCGAAGGAAACTTCAGTGGTAACCTCTTCACACACGGTGGGACCACCGGGACTTCAAATTCTTGCTCCTGCTGAAAAACGTGGACCTGAAGACGATGGAGATCATCATATTGCCAAGAAGGCTAAAAGACCACTCCCCACATTTAATAGCACTGTTTCGTCACCTTTAGGACATTCTGTGATATCTGCACACGACTCGAATGGGAATGGTGCCACAGCCAGTAAGGCTACCAATGGATTAGCCACCCTGATCATACTGTTTGACGATGAACCTTCTCATGATTACTTGACAGAAACATCCACCACTAGAATGGAACGTTCTGATCACAATCTTACATTCCCAATCAAACAACTTTCCAAAATTAAGGAAAGTCTTCCAGAAGAATCTGAGTATTCTCCAACTAATAAAACATCAATGGCCTCACATCTTAACATTGTGAGCAAATCCAAGCCATTACTTAAACAACTTCGTGCGAACTCCAAGATTCTGAATGCAGAGTTCAACAAGAAGGTTGAGGACTTGAAAGACTGGATTTTCCGCTACTTCCAATATAAGAAGTCCACCTCAAATGGACTTTTAGGAATGGAATGGGAAAATATGCGATACGATGTGATCAACGGGATTGAGAGCTTTGTGTACAAGCAGCAAGGTAAGTCGTACGAAGGCTTGCAACAGGAGATCTTGGACAATACTGACAATGGCCGCCGAGGACATAATATTGGTGGTGTTTCAGGGGCTGACCTGGACGAAGTTGGATTTGGGTTTGTGCCTGTGTACGACTTTAACCGTGATAATGAAGAAAACAAGTTCATACAGAATTTGTTACAGTATTGTAACGAGACTTTGGCTGCTTCTGAAACTGAATCTTTAAAGAAAGATCCTCCTAGAAACGCCAACTACGTCTCAATTGACTTGAAGGGAGGTAAAATAGAGTTCAACTTGGAGTTCTAAGGATTATGTATTAATTATGTATTTTTACTTATATGTATATGACTGACAATGAAAAAGAAACGAGTCCTCGCACAATAAATAAAATTAAGAATTGTTGTAACCCAATGAAGTCTTCAAGAATACACGTAGGGCCAGATGAACTGTCATTTCTTTAACAAGCAGCACAAATAATTTAGTTGCATCTCTAGTATTTTCATCATTGTTCATACCAACATGGAGTCGGATATCAGACTCGACCTCACCAGTAACATACTCGTTCAATACCAAATCCCAATGCAATCGGATTATATGGATTTCATCATCTTTCTTTACTTCCAATTCTAAAACATTTGTAGTTCTTGTAATGGTGTTAGATTTGGATTGTGAGATAAGGTCGGGGTAATCTTCTTTAATTTTGAGGAAGGATATCATTCTTGTATGAACCATTTCAGCTAAAGAGTTGAAACTATACATGAGTAGATTAAGCTTCTTATTAGGAATGTAATTGTTTATAAGAATGGTACAATATGATTGAGAAATGAGAGAAATTGGAAGGAGTTGGGTTTCTCGATTTGGAAGTACTATCGAAACGACAGAATCATTTAGGGACGACACTTTCACCTCAACTTCAAGAAGGAAGAGTTTCTCTTGTTCAACTTGAGCTGCAACAGTGTAATGTATGATACGGACGTTTTCCACCGTGGTTGTAGTTGCAGTTTTAAGAGTCATGTAGGGGCAAAGTTTCCGGATATAAACCAATCGTTCATTCCAATCTTCTGAGGGAAGAACATTCAATTTTCGTATAATTTCTGAAGCATCATCTTCCACCGTTTCAGGTAAAGATGGACTTTGAATGGTATTGTTCCGATGATCATTTCTCTCGAGAGCCTGCTCGAGTTGTTTTTGAGCATTAGATTGCTTTTGTTGTCGAAGTAGTCGACCTGCTCTGATTCGCAATGCTTCTATCTCCTCCTTGAGAGTTGCTCTTTTGGCAAGTAGTCCATCACGTTGTGTCGTGACTCTAAGCTTTTCACTCTGTGCCTCAAGTAATTCTTTCACATTAGTGGATTCCGGGGTTGGTGAATCACTCACATCGTTGGATGATCTTGGTGACTTTTCATGTGGACTAGGCGAGGTATTTAATAAGTCTGATAACGTGGTTATATCCCTGATATTACTCATGTTAATTAATATAAAATTGTTTTATAATCAAACTTATTTCTATTATCTTAAAAAAAACAAACATCATATAGATCTTGATATCCGGTCTATTTTAAAGCCAGAGTCACGTGACAAACTCAAAATAAATTTAGAAAATGTGACACTTAACATGTTTTCAATAAAGAATGGAGATACACACATACGAATATATGTGCTACCCTTTTAAATAAGCTTCTTCTTCTTTTAAAGACACTTGTTTTTTTTGCCAGTTTTTCTTTATTAATCTATTTTCAATTATCTTTCTCTACAACAATTCCGAGGGGCCGTTTTTGACTCTTACCTGCACTCCCAAATATCATCTATAATTCATTCTCATTTCTATATCATGATATCAACTTACTATACATTTACTATACAACTATATTTATCATGGTATCTGCTCCTGAGTTGAAAAGTGTATGTATGCATTTGGAATCACCCGCTCTACAATTTCTTCATACTAACATTTTCCTTCTAGTACATGGATAAGAAGCTTTCAGTTCAATTAAATGGATCCAGAAAAGTAATTGGAACTCTTCGTGGATTTGATGTAAGTAACCATACACATATTTTTCGATTTTGAATCCATCTACTAACCCCTATCTATAGGTCTTCTTGAATATAACATTAGACGAAGCGCTCGAAGAGCAGAAAAACGGTGAAAAACTCAATATTGGTACCATTGTCGTCAGAGGTAATTCAATCGTTTCTATGGAAGTAAGTATAAATCAATGATTTTCTTTTGTTATCAACATTCTTCCTTTGATCATTACTAACAATACAGGCCCTTGAAAAAATATAAATATTCCAAATTCTATGTATATTAGTGAACCAATAAAATAATAAATAATAAATAATAATAAATACTTTTTATTTCAGTTTCAGAATCGTTTCACCATTTCAGTACCATCATTTTTAAACCCACATTTCTCATAAAACTCAACATTATGTGGTGAACAATCCAAGATTACTTTGTAACATCCAGCTTGTTTAGCCTTTTCTGCCAATGTACAGATCATATTGTATCCAAGCTTCTTACCCTGTTGATGTCCCGCGACAGAAATGTCTTCTATATGACCCACTAAGCCACATTCATGGATAGCCTTACGTTCAATCAAAAGCATCCCCGTGGCAACGACCTCATCCTTTTCATTAGCAACTACATGTGGATGATATACTTCATTCTTTTTCCAATATTCAACCAATTCTTCAAATTGGGACTTTGAAATCTCACCAACAGTAGTAAGGACTTTCAAAGATTCTAAATATGGAAGATGATCTGAGGCCTTCACCTCACGAATGGAATATCCTTCTGGTAGCATAATATATATATTTAGTAGTTCTGTATCCACCAAAAAAAAAAAGAAAAACAATTCGAAAGGTCAAAATTGTATTCTGTTCCAAATGTGTGTGTGTACCTTGTCAGATTGCACAGATAAAAATAGAGATCCTGAAAAAGGAAGTTTCCATTGATAGAACAAAATAAAATCAAGAAAAAAAAAAAAAAAAAAAAACAAATAAATGGATTTACATTTTTGTTCCTCACTATGCTAAAAATTAACTCATCTAGAACATATGGAGTGATTTATTTTTTTATTGATAATGTAAAGAAAGTCATTTAGAATTTTTTTTTTTTAACTATTCCATTAGTTTCCAAGCTTAGCACATATTAATATGACTTTCGATAAACAAGAACTTGAGTTCAACGCACTTCAGTATGCAAACAATCGTTCACCCATGAAGATTGAAAAGGATGCATTTCAGTTGACTCCTATTGATGGGGGGAAAGAGTACTCCGTAAACAGCAATGAGATTTTGATTAAGGTCCATTCGGCTGCATTAAACCCAGTAGATATAGTCTTGTATAACTCTGCACATCCTTTGATCTCATATATGAAAGGTGGGGCACTTCAAGGAACTGGTAGAGATTATTCCGGCACAGTGGTTGCAGTTGGTGATAGTGTAACTAAAAAACTTGACTTTAATGTCGGTGATAAGGTTTGTGGGATGTATACACACCCATTTGGTAAGGGGACTGTTTCAGAATATATTCGATTAGATCCCTTTGTGGATAGTGCTATAACCAATGTACCTGAAAATGTTAGTCTTGAAGTAGCTTGTTCATGGCCATTGGTATATGGAACTGCTCAAATAATGGTTGAAACCGCTAAAGTTGAAACTTTCAGCGAATCTTCTAGAGTGTTGGTTATTGGTGGAGCTACTAGTGTTGGTCGTTATGTGGTTCAATTGTGTAAAAATGTTTATAATGTCAAAGATGTGGTTGCCATTTGTTCTGCATCATCAGCTGAAACAGTTAAATCTTTAGGTGCAAACTCAATCATTGATTATAAAGTACATCCTAATATTTTCAATCCAGTCAGTGAGTATGCTGCTGAAAAGGGGAAATTTGATGCAATTTTTGACTGTTGTGGAAATGGTGATCTTTTCCAAGATTTACCATCTCTTTTACAATCAAATTCAAGTTCATATTTAACAATTCAAGGTAACAAAAAGGGAGACTACACTGTTGCAAGTATGAGTCATTACATGAAATCAAATCTTTCCATGTTTCCCAGAATTTTTATGAATGCCTTGGGTCTTTTAGGATATAATTATGCGTTTGTCATGACCAAGCCAGGGAAATGGATCCATGATGGTAAGAAAAATATTGAACTTGGAAAGGTTAAGATTCAAGTTGATAGTGTTTACAAAATGAATGATTTTGAAGAAGCTTTCACTAAATTGAGATCAAATAGAGCATCAGGAAAAATCATCATTTCAGTAGAATAAGCGATACTTAGTAGCATAGATATAAAACCATTGTTTTCTTATTTTCTATAGTTGTTGTGTAATAAAGGCTAATAGGATTTAAAAAAAAACAAACACACATTGCAGCACCCAAGTTGCATTCTAATCTCTTACATTGCGCGCAAAAGGGTTAGTGTATATGAAAATGGAAGATTAGTTAAGAAAAAAACGAGACGATTGATCTAATGAATATTTTAATAAATTTACAGCCAAATATAAACCATCTCTTTCCAGCCCGATGTCAGAACACGAGCCATTGGACCGTGACTTGAAACAGTGGCTAGCGAACTGTAACTGTCAGCTGTACTACGCACGGTTTGTTGAGAATGGCGTGACTCTAAGTCTAGTACTGGAGCTCGACACAGCCGCGCTCAAAGAACTTGGGGTGACGAAGCTTGGTGACAGACTCAGACTTGAGCTTGCCATTGGCAAGTTGAAGGCAGAAGCCGCAAGCAGCTCGGTAATTACTAACGAAGAACTTCAAAGACTTATCCGATTGCATTTGAATGGAGACCACGGCTATGGAGATGGCTTAGACCATGGACATCCTTCGAGTGCAGTTGATAATGGGTTTGGAGGACCGTTGACAGTGGGTGATAGTGGTGGATCTACTCCAAGTGGAGCTACCGTTGGTGGCGGTTCTTCGTCGGCAGGAACTTCCGGTCCTTCGTCGGCTTCCACAATCCATTATCAAGGGGGTGGAATATCCACTCACAATAATGATTCCTCAACATTGATAGTCGGGGGGAACCCCTTTTATGGACATCAGAACAGCTCCAATGGTAGTGCCGCTGCGGGTATTGCTGGTAACAATTCCGCTTCGACAACCACAAACTCAGCCCCATCATCAGGCGGAGTTCCCACCGATTCTAATAAGAATGTGACTTTTATTTTCCAAGATGGTCTGTCTAAAAAGGTGAATATCACTGGATGTTTCAATGCACAATCCATAAAGAGGAAAGTTCTCAAGAAATTGGGTATTAAGCAAACTCAAGACACATACTACGATGCCTATGTACACTCATTCAATACCAATAATTACGATAGTAACCACATTGTGGCTACTCCTGTTGATCCCACCATCTCAAAGCTTTTCGACGTTGAACTCGTAACCATCTGCTACTCCCCGGACCGCTTAGAGAAGTATAGAATCATGTTATGTCCCAATGGGACAACTCCAACCGAAATGGCATTGGAAACATCCAAAAAGATTATTCAAAGATATGAAAAATTTGCCGCCAAGAATAGTAGTTCTGGAAATGGGAGTTTGGGACCTTCAACACGTCTTCGGAACCCAGATGCCCTTCTAAGCCAGTTCCATATGCCAGATCAGAGAACGGGAAGAACTCCCCCACCTCCTCTGACTCTTCGAAATTTCTTTGGTCAAAGACCACCCAGTGAATTAATTTCTTCAAATTTGGCAGAATATTTCCCGGAAGCCAAGCAGAAGGAATTGGAAGCTACAGTAAGGAACTCTGTACGATATAGTGTACGGCTTTCCCGACGCTTTAATGTCCCTTCCAATCTTTCAAGCAGTAGTAACTCATCTATTCATAGAAGGTCTATACTTAGTATTAACAACAAGGCGCCTTCCTTAGCATCCTTGGAACATAATTCTGCAGCAGTGAAAAGATTCCCAACTGGGAGAACTATTGGGGAAATGATGGTGAATAATATCACTGCAATCGACACAGCAGTCAATAATGACATTTCATCATTTCTGTCTGGTGGTCACACTCCAGCCACCACTGCATCCGCAACAATGGGACCCATTGGGAAACCACCATCTATTTATTCTAACATGAGCGGCGGAGCCAATAATGATACCAGGTCGATTATATCCGGAATGTCCAAATTTGGAAGTCCAAGTCAAAGATTATCAATTCCAGCGAATTTTGCAGACCTGTCTAGTTCTGGAAATAACAGATATTCTCGGATTGAACTTCTTAGTGTTGATTCGGAAGAAGATGATGAGAATGATGAGATCTTTAACAGTTACTGGGAGATGGATGGAGCTGTTGTTGGGGGACAAATGTCCGGCCTTGGTGGGGATTATACGTCACACCTTGGTCTTGGGCTGATCATTGAAGGTGGTCCCAAAAATTGGCTTCAAGGTGCACGTATTGGTGCTGGTAGTTTTGGTACTGTATACCTTGGGATGAACCCACTTACCGGGGAATTAATGGCCGTGAAGCAAGTTAGTCTTCCTGATGAACGAAGTGCAAATAATCAACTGCAAAAATCCATGATAGAAGCATTACAACATGAGATGCTGCTTTTGAAAGAGCTTAACCATGAAAATATTGTGAGATATCTTGGATCTTCTACGGAGGAGAAGTTTCTTAACATTTTCTTGGAATACGTTCCTGGTGGGTCTGTTCTGTCAATGCTTTCATCATATGGACCATTCGAAGAACCATTGATTCGTAATTTCATTCGACAAGTATTGATTGGATTGAGCTATTTACACGGCGAAGATATCATTCATAGAGATATTAAAGGGGCAAACATTCTTATTGATATTAAGGGAACAGTGAAAATTAGTGATTTTGGAATCTCGAAGAAAGTTAGTGGTGGTGATGATGGGATCGAAGGTCCTGAGAAGAGTGGCAGAAGAGCTTCACTTCAAGGGTCTGTCTATTGGATGGCCCCCGAAGTCGTCAAACAAACGGCATATACGAAAAAGGCAGACATTTGGTCCGTGGGGTGCCTTATTGTTGAAATGTTTACAGGTAAACATCCATTCCCCGACTTTAGTCAAATGCAAGCCATATTCAAAATCGGTACTCATATTACGCCTCAGATTCCGGAATGGTGTACTCGTGAAGCCAAGGACTTTTTAATCAAAACTTTTGAATTAGATTACGAAAAGCGGCCTGATGCAGTTGACATGTTGGGTGAGGCATTCCTCAACACCTTGATCCTATCCAAAAAGTAAATAGGTACTCATATTCTCGTTTTATAGAGGATATTTCTCTTTTATGATCTCTTTTGCACCCAAAACAATATGGGTTTTTGTCTCCCCGCATATCCTACATATAACGTATAATACACAAAGCTTAAAACACTTCCCATGGTAACTCCGCAAATGGGTCATTTGAATCATAGTTATATTCAGACTGCGAACTCGGTACCTTTAAGTAGGCTCATTTTAAACTCGACCAATCAACCCCATCTTCACACCACGGGAACCATCCTGTACCGGACTGGTCTTTCTTAGTTGAGCTATTTGTGCGAATTATCATAAACCCGTGCGGCAGAGCATAGTGAACACTTCAATTTTCTTTCATTTCTTTCATTTTTTTTTTTTTTTTTGTCATTTTTGGAGTGCTCTTTGCATAGTAAACTACCAGGATATCATATATAAAAGCATTCTATTCGCTCTGAGAGAGCATAAAGCTGCAATATCATACGAGTCAAAATGGAAATCCCTTTGAAATCGAAACCAAAAGTGTCCATGGTTGGACTTGTGGATGAGGCAAAGTTCAACGTTGAACACAGACCCGGGCCAAATGCAAGTGCAGTTGGTGGTGGTGGCCCAATCCACCACGTTCCCAGCATGAGTTCCATGAAGAAGAAGAACCCCATCGAGCGTATCAAGCGAGACGCAAATGCGCTACCACCGAGCTCCAATACCGAGCCCACATTGCATAACTACAAGTTGACCAGAACGTATTCCGAGTCAGAAACCAACAACTTTGATCTGGAAACCGGTCATAGACTTTATGATGACGGGAAGATCCGTCCGAGCATGTCGCGGGTGAATTCTGGTCTGCGTGACTACTACACTGTCGACGGAGATATGGACTATAGTGACAAGAACGATGTCCTCACGATGTCAACGTCACCAAAGAAGAAATCATTGAACAGACTTTACTCGAGATCTCACGATGAACTTGTGGGTTCATTCCCTGAGGGTGTTGTTGGTCTTGAAGATGAGTACATCCCGGGGCTTGATTTTGCCAACACCGTCTACAAATGGAATACAATCGATGACTACACGAACGGGCATTTGAGAAGTAATGGAACATCTACATCCACCACTCCACAGAGTAGAGAAGCGTCATACCTTGACTTAAACTTACTTCATTCTCAGGTGGCTCCACAACCTATAGTCCGGGGAGCACTGCAAATTGGGAATTTAAGTTTTACAAAGTTGAATGACTTTATGAAACTTCGGACTCCACAACAATCTGTCAACACTAGAAATGAGCCAACCGCATCTACTACAACTCTAACTCCAGATCAAGATCCTCTTGACACCCACAAGAGCAAAAAACTTAAACTGGGTGGCCATACAGCGGCAGCCACCTCTTCAAGGATGGAAGATCAATTGATCAACCCAGACACTGGGGTTGTTAACTACGAGTACATCCTCAATTCACTTCCAAGTAACTTTAATGATCTTCCATATTCCCAAAGAAGAAAACTTATCAAGTCATATTCAGAATCCATTGATTATTCTCAATTTTCGCTTGTGGCAAAGCAATTCTTTACCGACAAGTTTGGATCTAGCGGATCTTCATCCGGTAGACTCCCAGGAAGTGGAGGAAGCTTCATTAGGAAATCAAGAAGAAATAGTGCGAATACAATTGCTGGGCGGTTACTTGCACTTTCATCATCTTCAGATTTACTGAAATTAGCAGAAAAGTTGAAACCAAAAATTAATGTGGACGAAAAGGGAGCAGTTGTATTGGGTTATGAATTAGGTAAGGTTATTGGATTTGGTGCTTGGGGTACTATTCGTGAATGCAAAGAACAAGAGAATGGCAATAAAAGAGCCTGCAAGATTGTCAAATCCTGTCGTTTTGAATCTGGCTCACCACCTAGTAGTGGTGGAATAGGGTCCTGTTCTCCACTGCGGGCGTCTCCCAAGTCGCAAGCACATCCAAGGATTTTGGAAGTGTTCCGTAAGGAAATTCAAATTTGGAAACAACTCAACCATCCAAACATTCTTCCATTATTGGATCATCTTGAGACAGAAACTGCCATTTTTTGTATTACTGACAGAATATTTGGCGGGACTTTGTTTGAAGTTGTTTCCAGTTGGGGTGTATTTGATAGTGATATCAACAATACCCAGGGACCATTAGGATTTCTGATTGAATCTCAACGACAAAGAATTGATACAACTGTGAATTTTGCTACTCAAATTGTCGGAGCTCTTACATATATGCACCAAGAGAAGGGAATTGTTCACGGTGATATCAAACTTGAAAACGTGTTGGTAGATGATCATAGTGATAAAAATCATCGGAGAATGGTTCTTTGTGATTTTGGAATGTCACGTATCTATAGTTCAAGACTTAGTAGAAGATCATCCGTTTCTCGTACCCGTGGATTGAGTCCCAGTGAACTTATGATGAGAAGTAAATCATCAACTACCAACGTGAGGAAACCGTTAAGTAGTTCAGATTCTTTAAATACGAGATTTTTATTCAATGATGATTCAAAAATTGGGATTTCTCAATTTGAAAGACCTCATGGTCCATCACTTCAATCTTTAGATTTAACTCCAACCCAATCACAGGAATCGCTTGTTCTCACAAAGGAATTCCATAATAGAACTCGAACTGTTTCTGGAATTGAATCCGACCTACCGCACCTGCATATCGGCTCTTTACCATATGCATCTCCCGAGCTCTTACTCCCGTCGCCGCCTCCATTAGGTCCATCAGCCGATATTTGGGCCTTGGGGGTTATGTTATACACGATGGTTGTTGGGAAACTTCCATTCCAGCATCCATACGAGCCAAGATTAAGAGCCATTATATCTGCCGGGAAGTACAATAAGGAAGAATTGCAAAAGGCATGTCTAACCCAATTTATTTTAGATGAAAGTTTCTTTACTAAAAAGGTGGAATCTCTGTTGGTTGATTTGAAAAGACAAGAAGAGATACAGAATTTAAAGAAATCATGGGATGATTATGACCTGAGCGAATATCAATGGATACATGACTTGATAGCTGGATGTTTGGAACTTAATATAACGAAAAGATACGACTTGGAAACAATTTTCAATTTCTTACAAGAACACATCAAATAATAAGACGGGGGATTAATAGTAGAAAGGAGAATACAAATGTATAATAACATTCACGAGCATATGATAATAAATGAGATTAACGATACTTCTACACGTAATAGTAAGTAAATAAATAAATAAATATAGAATCTTTCAATTGGTTGAGCCGCATCAATTCTGCAAATAAAAGTTATTTTGAGACAATATGTGTTATTTGCGTAATGTCACATACGTTGTGGTTAAAAGCCCTTGTCTAAGCTCAGTTCTTCTTCCATGGATTTTGAACTAGAGCACGTTATGAGCGCGGCTGATGGTTTTGTGACTCCCGTCAATAAAAGTTTTATTCCCATTTCATTTTTTGCCTTTGATAACCTAATCGTTTCATTTTACAGCAATGTAAAGTTGTATA
Organism: [Candida] anglica; assembly: GCA_963924405.1. NCBI lineage: Eukaryota > Fungi > Ascomycota > Pichiomycetes > Serinales > Debaryomycetaceae > Kurtzmaniella > [Candida] anglica. The sequence continues at coordinate 1,755,392 of OZ004259.1, read as the reverse complement.
TCCGAAATTACCGTAACCCTAGAGATTCCGAGCTTTCCATCTTCTACACTTGGCACATCATTGCGCTAGTGGAAAGAACGGGTCGTACCCCCCATCCTAAGGGTGGAAGGTCAGCCGGAAAAACATTTCATTTTTCTAATGCATTGTCTGCATACATCTTATTTTTTTATTATTCCGTTTAGGATTTTTTAAAAGATTTTTTTCTTTTTTTCCTGATGACGCGAAGGGGGGGAAGATAAAGGAAATTTTAAATTAACATAAACCACAAAGCAATCATAAAAAATATAACTCTATAGACAATAATCAAGCATTTTAGTAAATATCTGTATGACTCCAGTTTCAATTGGATGATGCACAACTTTAAGAAAGCTACCTCAGTTTCAACTGGTAAAATATAACCATATTTCGGTACATCGGACTTCCATCTCATTTTCCATTTTAAAGATGATATTTTCCGGCATATAGCCGGGAATAATGCACAGATTTTCAGACCTGCGCAAATTTACGTCACTTTGTGGCATACTTTGTTGCATTTAGATGTGCTTTGTTGCTTTGAGCACTGCAAAATTTGACGTTCAGTGCTTCAGTATTGTATCGATTATTTAAATGTGTAAACATCCACCTTTTTATACCTCAAAATTCTTACCTTCTTCTATAACTCCGTATATTCTCTAACATGAAACAATACTTAGGATTTACTGGTGATAAATTAATTAATTGTATTTTGGCAGCCTCTACTACCGGATTCCTCCTTTTCGGTTACGATCAAGGTGTGATGTCCGGTATCATTGGTAACAAGGTTTTCAATGCCGATTTCCCTGCTACCAAGATGGCCAACAATGATGATGTTTACCATTCTACCATTCAAGGTACCGTGACAGCCGTCTATGAAGTTGGTTGTTTGATTGGTGCTCTCTTTGCCCTTTTCTTTGGTGATAGGCTTGGTAGAAGAAAGGTTATTATTCTTGGAGGGCTCATCATGATGATTGGTACTCTTATTATGATTACTTCTATGACTGGTCATCTTCCTCTTGTCCAATTTATTGTTGGTCGTGTTATCTGTGGTGTTGGTAATGGTATGAACACTTCCACCATTCCTTCATGGCAAGCCGAGACTTCCAAGTCTCACAACAGAGGTGCTCATGTTTGTTTTGAAGCATCTATGATTGCCATTGGTACTGTCATTGCTTACTGGATCGATTTCGGTTTAGATTTTGTTGATTCTTCTGTTGCTTGGAGATTCCCAATTGCCTTCCAAATTGTGTTTTCTGTCATTTTGATGGGTCTTGTCTTTGTTCTTCCAGAATCTCCAAGATGGTTATTAACTCAACATAAGGAAGCAGAAGCTTTGGCTGTTATGGCTGCTTTGAACGGCAGCACTATTGAAGACCCAGAAACCATTGCTCAAAAGGAAGCCATCTATGAATCTATTAGACAAAACTCTCAAAAGGTTACTAACAGAGAATTACTTGACCGTGGTAGATCCAAGAACTTGAGAAGAACTCTTATTGGTGCCTCTGCTCAAATCTTCCAACAATTGGGTGGTTGTAACGCCGTTATTTACTACGCCCCAGTTTTGTATGAACAATCTTTAGGTATGACAAGATTAATGTCTATGATTTTATCTGGTGTTACCATCATTGTCTATGCTCTTTTCGCTCTTTCTTCCTTTTGGTTGGTTGAAAAAGTTGGTCGTCGTCCATTATTCTTGTGGGGTGCCGTTGGTCAATGTGTTTCCATGGTTATTACCTTTGGTTGTTTGATTCCAGACACCAAGGCAACTGCCAATGGTGCTGTTCTTGGCTTATTCATGTTCCTTTCTTTCTTTGGTGCCACTTGGTTATCCCTCCCATGGTTATACCCAGCTGAATTGTCTCCATTGAAGATTAGAACCAAGGCCAACGCTATTTCCACTTCTTCTAACTGGTTATTCAACTTCTTCGTCGTTCAGGTTACTCCAGTTATGGTTGCTTCAATTCATTGGGGTACCTACTTGTTTTTCGCCATCTTGAATGGTTTATTCGTACCAATTGTTTACTTCTACTACCCAGAAACTAAGGGTAGATCCTTGGAAGAATTGGACGTTATCTTTGCTAAATCCCATGTTGGAGGCAAGGCTCCTGTGCAAGTGGCTAAGGACGAACCATTTATGGAACATCATGAAATTTTGGAAGCTATCAGACAGTTAGAATTAGATGAAAAGGCCGAACAAGGTGATTTAGAAAATGCACATGCTGATGCCGCAGCTACTGTTGATCCAGAAGCCACTGCTCAAGGTTCTCTTATGGAAAAGGAATCTGGAGCTTCCCGTTAATCAACAAGACTTGATCATTTTTTTTTGCAAGTTGTGCAAAGTACAAACTAATAGAGATACATTAATTTAATATAATATTTATATGAACGTAATACAGACGTTTTTTCTTACATTTTCAGAGTAAACAGTAGACATGGTAAAAGGGAAAGACAAATCCATATAGATTTTCATTTGCTTGGATGATAGTACCGTGGCTTCAAGGCGTCAAAGATAGTTTAAAGTTTACATTAATCTTTTGAAATTCATGGAGATAAGGTGCGCGATAAATGCGAAACTTGCCACATGGTATACCCCTAACAAAAATATATAATACAAACAATAAAGAGAAATATCAAGTTATAAAAACTTGATAGCTACATACCATTGTACTCTACCCATTGACCTCCTTACTTACCTTTTATATACAAGCTTTGTATTATTCTTAACTTGTCAATTTATTCTTAACCCTGTCTGTTAATCTACTAAATTGCAAGAAGCCCCTTAACACCTAATTTCAAGTTAAATTAATTGCAACCGTCGCTCGTTTCAGCTCGGTACAATGGAGATACACAATCCCAGGAACACAATGGAATAGATGGCGTTTTCCTTTTTTGAAAAAAGCCTACAAATTTGATCTACTGGATAGTACCATTATTTAGTGGGTGACCTCAGACATTCGAAAATTTTTTGGTGAGAAAAAAACCCCCCCAACTTTGATTGTTAAGTTAAAACGGTGACGTAAACCATTAAAATCCAAAAAAAACAAACACAGACGGAGTGAAAAGTCCAAAATTTTAATCAGTTTGGAAAAAAAAGATTGAGGAAAAAAAACGGTTACAAAAACGAATAAAGAACAAACTTCTGCAACAATCAGAAAAGTATAGCAACGCCTCTTCGAAGTTTCATACCAATGAAATTGGTAAAACCCAATTAAACACACCTCCTTGTAGTACCTAGATAGTCTATTCGTAAGCACGGCACTCTGTATTTTTTACCCCTGGTTTAGTAATTGTCAGTTGACTACCACAACAATCGGTTAGGTCACTTTCGTTGGCTGCGTTTGTTCGTCTGTGTGCAGAACGCGGCCACACACGACTAGGTGATTCGTGGGTATAATTTGGGCCAACATGGCCCGCATTAGTTTTGTTGGGACTGGCTGCAATATATATATATATATTTCAAAATTCCGATCCCTTTATAAATTTTGGAAGGTTGACTCAAACAGTATTCTAAGGTATGTAAAGTGTGTCATTGAAGAATATGATTTTGAAGAAGTTTAGAGTAGGTTGAGAATTGTTAGAAGAACAAGTGGATCAGATTCGAGGGAGTGCAGGTTAACGTCAGTCAAGTAAAAGATGAAGGTTGAAAGAATATGTCAATGCTTTCAAATGAACAGGAATATGACAGTAAAGGAGAGTTATTAAACAATAATAATAACAATCATAAGAGAACTGAAAAATTAGGTTGGTGGGGTGCATTCTTTATCAGGGGTACCTCTCCTTGGCCATACTTTCAACATTTCTGAATTTGGGACTTTTTTTTATTTCCGTTTTTTTTGATTTCGGAGTTTTTATTTTTATTTTTTTTCTCAACCGTTTTCCTGCTACAATACTCAAACATCAAATCTATTGATGACATTCTAGTTAAACCCACATACGCTTCATATCAAGACTCAACCACCTATTTGACTTTGCGGCATTCTTTTCAAAAATCCAACTTGATACATCCCACCTGTAAAACACTTTTGAAACAGTTTGCCTCTCCTTTTTGGGATTATTTTTTTTTTTGCCTTTTGAATTTTTGGCGTCTTTTTTTTTTGGGTCTATATACGAATTGCCGAGACTCGAGATTAGTTGAACCAGAATCAAAAGTTTTCAATCGACGGGACTAAATATATGTCAAGGCAGCTCAAACGCATATTCTTCACCCCTAGTTACCGTCTCTTCAATCTTACTAACCGTTTCAGATCATTTGCTCGCCACTCCCGCGTGCTTCTAGCCCAAACAACCCAACAAACTATACATAACTACAAAAGGTTCATTGCTCTGCAATCGCTGACAATTCCTTTTAAGAAGAATATAATGACAACAGATTACACAACGTTGCACACTGGCTTGCCAGAACATTTCTTGGGGCTCAATTCCGTTGAACGTGCCGAGCCAGGTAAGGTTACTGATTTTGTCAAGAAAAACCAAGGTCATACCGTTATTACCCGTGTCTTGATTGCCAACAATGGTATAGCTGCTGTCAAGGAAATCCGATCCGTCAGAAGATGGGCCTATGAAACTTTTGGCGACAACAGAGCCATTCAATTTACAGTAATGGCTACTCCAGAAGATTTGCAAGCCAATGCTGAATATATTCGAATGGCTGACCAATTCGTCGAGGTTCCAGGTGGAACCAACAATAACAATTATGCCAACGTCGACTTAATTGTGGAAATAGCAGAAAGAACAGACGTACATGCCGTATGGGCCGGTTGGGGCCATGCGTCAGAAAACCCATTATTGCCAGAGAAGTTGGCCGCTTCTCACAAGAAAATCGTGTTTATAGGGCCACCAGGTTCTGCCATGAGATCTCTTGGTGATAAGATCTCTTCTACCATTGTCGCTCAACATGCCGATGTCCCATGTATCCCATGGTCTGGTACTGGTGTCGATGAAGTTCAAGTTGATCCTAAAACCAACTTGGTTTCCGTTTCGGATGAAGTTTACCAAAAGGGTTGTTGTACCCTGCCTGAGCAAGGTCTTGAAATGGCAAAGAAGATTGGTTTCCCAGTCATGGTTAAGGCCTCTGAAGGTGGTGGTGGTAAAGGTATCAGAAAGGTTGACAATGAAAAGGACTTTATTACTTTGTACAAACAAGCCCTGAACGAAATACCCGGATCTCCTATCTTCATTATGAAGCTTGCTGGTGATGCCAGACATTTGGAAGTCCAATTATTGGCCGATCAATACGGTACTAACATCTCTTTGTTTGGTCGTGATTGTTCTGTTCAAAGAAGACATCAAAAGATTATCGAAGAAGCTCCAGTCACAATTGCCAAGAAGGACACTTTCCGTGCTATGGAAAATGCCGCTGTAAGATTAGGTAAGTTGGTCGGTTATGTTTCTGCAGGTACCGTTGAATACTTGTACTCTCATTCTGAAGATAAGTTTTACTTTTTGGAACTTAACCCAAGATTACAAGTCGAACATCCAACTACTGAAATGGTTACCGGTGTTGATCTCCCAGCTGCCCAATTACAAATTGCCATGGGTATTCCTATGCACAGAATCAGAGATATCCGTACCTACTACGGTGTTGACCCACATACCTCTACCGACATTGACTTTGAGTTCAAAAGTGAAAACTCTCTTGTAAGTCAACGTCGTCCAACTCCAAAGGGTCACTGTACTGCTTGTCGTATCACTTCTGAAGATCCTGGTGAAGGTTTCAAACCATCTGGTGGTAACCTTCATGAATTGAATTTTAGATCATCTTCCAATGTCTGGGGTTATTTCTCAGTTGGTAACCAATCTTCTATTCATTCATTTTCTGATTCTCAATTCGGTCATATTTTCGCCTTTGGTGAGAATCGTCAAGCTTCCAGAAAGCACATGGTTGTTGCCTTGAGAGAATTATGTATTCGTGGTGATTTCAGAACTACTGTTGAATATTTGATTAAGCTTTTGGAAACCCCTGATTTTGAAAACAACACTATCACTACTGGTTGGTTGGATGAGTTAATCTCAAAGAAGCTTACTTCTGAAAGACCTGATCCAATTGTCGCTGTTGTTTGCGGTGCTGTTACTAAGGCTCATATTCAATCCGAAGAAGATAAGGCTGAATACGTTGCGTCTTTAGAAAAGGGTCAAGTTCCAAACAAGAATTTGTTGAAGACCATTTTCCCAGTTGAATTTATTTATGAAGGTTACAGATACAAGTTCACTGCTACAAAGTCCTCAGCTGACTCGTACACCTTGTTTTTGAACGGTACTAGATGTGTTGTTGGTGTACGTTCATTGTCCGATGGTGGTCTTCTTTGTGCTATTGCTGGTAAATCTCATTCAGTCTATTGGAAGGAGGAAGCATCTGCTACTAGATTGTCCGTTGACAGTAAGACCTGCTTGTTAGAAATTGAAAACGATCCAACCCAATTGAGAACCCCATCTCCAGGTAAGTTGGTGAAGTTTTTGGTTGAAAGTGGAGACCATGTCGTCGCTGGCCAACCTTATGCCGAAGTTGAAGTCATGAAGATGTGTATGCCTTTGATTGTTCAAGAGAATGGTGTTGTTCAACCAATTAAGCAACCTGGTTCTACTGTTAATGCTGGTGATATTTTGGCCATTTTAGATTTGGATGATCCATCCAAGGTTAAGCACGCTTTACCTTTCGAAGGAACTTTACCTGACTTAGGTGATGCTATTATCCAAGGTACTAAGACCGTCCACAAGTTTGAATTCTATGCTTCTATTTTGAGACACATTTTGGCTGGTTATGATAACCAAGTGATTTTGAACTCAACCTTGAAGAACTTAGTTGAGATCTTAAAGGACAAAAACTTGCCTTACTCTGAATGGAACCAACAAGCTTCTGCCTTGCACTCTCGTTTACCTGTCAAGTTAGATGAAAGTTTGACTTCTTTGATTGAAAGAACCGAACTGAGAGGTGCTGATTTCCCAGCTCGTCAAATTCTTAAATTGATTCAAAAGACTGCTAATGATCCTTCTACTGATGCTTCATTCAGTGAAGTTAGTGCACCATTGATTCAAATTGCTCAACGTTACTCTGATGGCTTGCTTGAACACGAATACAGTTTCTTCTCCCAACTCATCAACGAATACTATGAAATCGAAAAGAACTTCTCCGGTAACAATGTTCGTGAAGAAGATGTTATTTTGAGACTTCGTGATGAAAATAAGTCTGACTTGAGCAAGGTCATTGGCTTTGCTTTATCTCACTCCAGAGTCAGTGCCAAGAACAACTTGATTTTAGCTATTTTGGAAGTTTACCAACCAGTTATGCAATCTTCCTCCAGTACTGCTGCTGGTATTCGTGAATCATTGAAGAAGATTGTTGAATTGGAAAGCAGAGGTACCGCTAAGGTTACTTTGAAGGCCAGAGAAATCTTGATTCAATCTTCTTTGCCATCTATTCAAGAAAGATCTGATCAATTGGAACATATCTTGAGATCTTCTGTCCTTCAAACATCCTACGGTGAAATGTATGCTAGACACAGAGAACCAAAGCTTGACATCATTAATGAAGTTGTCGACTCCAAGCACACTGTTTTTGATGTCTTACCCCAATTCTTGCGTAACCAAGATGAATGGGTTGCTATTGCTGCTGCCGAAGTTTATGTTCGTCGTGCGTATAGGGCTTACTCATTAGGTCCAATCACCTACAGTTTCCACGATCAATTGCCAGTTGTTGAATGGAAATTCCGTCTCCCAAGTTTGGATGCTACCAACACCAACAATGTTCCAAAGACTAACGAAGCCACCAAGATCAACCGTGCTGCTTCTGTTTCTGACTTGTCATTTGTTGTCGACAACAAGAAGCAATTAATCACAAGATCTGGTGTTTTGGTTCCAGCTAGACATATTGATGACGTTGATGACATGCTTTCTGCTGCTTTGGAAAAATTACAACCATCCGACGTCATTACCTTTGAAGCTAAGACTAAGGAAGAAGCTCCAGAATTTTACAATGTTGTTACTATGATGATCACTAGTATTGATGGTTATGTTTCAGAAGAAGAAGTTTTGGCTAAGATCGATGAAGTCATTGAAGAATTCAGAGATGATCTTACTGGCGCTGGTGTTCGTCGTATCACTTTTGCATTTGCTCACAATGTCGGTTCTTACCCTAAATACTACACTTTCACTGCTCCTGAGTACAAGGAAAACAAGGTTATTCGTCATATCGAACCTGCTTTGGCTTTCCAATTGGAATTAGGTAAGTTGAACAACTTCGACATTAAGCCAATTTTCACTGACAATAGAAACATCCATGTTTATGAAGCAGTTGGAAAGAATGCACCATCTGACAAGAGATTCTTCACTAGAGGTATTGTTAGAACCGGTGTTATGCGTGATGACATCAGTATCAGTGAATATTTGATTGCCGAATGTAACCGTTTGATGTCCGACATTTTGGATGCCTTGGAAGTTATTGACACTTCTAACTCCGATCTTAACCATATTTTCATTAACTTTTCTTCTGTTTTCAATGTTCTCCCTGAGGAAGTTGAAGCTGCTTTTGGTTCATTCTTGGAAAGATTCGGTAGAAGATTATGGAGATTGAGAGTTACTGGTGCCGAGATCCGTATTTCATGTACTGATCCAACCACGGGTACTTCATTCCCATTGAGAGCTATTATCAACAATGTTTCTGGTTATGTTGTGAAGTCTGAATTGTACATGGAAGTCAAGAACACTAAGGGTGAATGGGTATTCAAGTCTATTGGCCAACCTGGATCCATGCACTTGAGACCAATTTCTACTCCTTACCCAGCAAAGGAATCATTACAACCTAAACGTTACAAGGCCCACAACATGGGTACTACTTATGTATATGATTTCCCAGAGTTGTTCCGTCAAAGTACTATTTCCCAATGGAAGATCCACTCCGCTTCTGCTAAGATCCCTGATGATGTTTTCACTTCTTTGGAATTAATTCCTGATGAAAATGGAGACTTGACTGCTGTCGAACGTGAAGCTGGTTGTAACAAGATTGGAATGGTTGGTTTCCAGTGTGTCGCTAAGACTCCAGAATATCCAAGAGGTCGTCAATTTATCATCATTGCAAATGATATTACCCACAAGATTGGTTCTTTCGGTCCTGAAGAAGATTACTACTTCAACAAATGTACCGAATTAGCAAGAGAATTGGGTATCCCAAGAATTTACCTCTCTGCCAACTCTGGTGCTAGAATTGGTATTGCTGATGAATTAGTCCCATACTTTAAGGTTGCTTGGAATGTTGAAGGTGCCCCAGAAAAGGGTTTCAGATATTTGTACTTGACTTCTGAAGATAGAAAGGTTATCGATGAAGATGGAAAGGGCGAAACTGTTATTACTGAAAGATCTGTTGAAGATGGTGAAGAAAGACATGTTATTAAATCTATCATTGGTGCTGAAGATGGTTTAGGTGTTGAATGTCTTAAGGGTTCTGGTTTGATTGCCGGTGCTACTTCTAGAGCTTACAAGGACATTTTCACCATCACCTTGGTTACTTGTAGATCTGTTGGTATTGGTGCTTACTTGGTCAGATTAGGTCAAAGAGCTATTCAAATTGAAGGTCAACCAATTATTTTAACTGGTGCTCCTGCTATTAACAAGTTGTTGGGTAGAGAAGTCTACTCTTCCAACTTGCAATTGGGTGGTACTCAAATTATGTACCGTAATGGTGTTTCTCATCTCACTGCTACTGATGATTTGGCCGGTATTGAAAAGATCATGGAATGGATGTCCTTCATTCCTGCTAAGCGTGGTATGCCAGTTCCAATTTTGGAATCTAAGGACTCTTGGGACAGAGAAATTGACTATTACCCAACCAAGGATGAACCTTTCGACGTTCGTTGGATGATTGCTGGTCGTGAATTAGAAGATGGTGAATTTGAATCTGGTTTGTTCGATAAGGACTCTTTCACAGAAACTTTGTCAGGATGGGCTAAGGGTGTCGTTGTTGGTAGAGCTCGTCTTGGTGGTATTCCTATTGGTGTCATTGGTGTCGAAACTAGAACTGTCGACAACTTGTTCCCTGCTGATCCTGCTAACCCAGATTCTACTGAAGTTATGATTCAAGAAGCTGGTCAAGTTTGGTACCCTAACTCTGCTTTTAAGACCGCACAAGCTATTAACGATTTCAACAATGGTGAACAATTGCCATTGATGATCTTGGCAAACTGGAGAGGTTTCTCTGGTGGTCAACGTGATATGTACAATGAAGTTCTTAAGTATGGTTCTTTCATCGTTGATGCTTTAGTTGATTTCAAACAACCAATTTTCACTTACATTCCTCCTCATGGTGAATTGAGAGGTGGTTCTTGGGTTGTCGTTGACCCAACCATCAACCCAGACATGATGGAAATGTATGCTGATATTAACTCTAGAGCTGGTGTTTTGGAACCAGAAGGTATGGTTGGTATCAAGTACAGACGTGATAAGTTATTGGCTACCATGGAAAGATTAGATACTAAGTACGCTGACTTGAAGAAGAAGTTGGCTGACAAGAACTTGCCAGCTGACGAACACTCTGAAGTTTCTAAGCAATTGGCCACTCGTGAAAAGAACTTGTTACCAATTTACGCTCAAATTTCTGTTCAATTTGCTGATCTCCATGACAGATCTGGTCGTATGTTGGCAAAGGGTGTTATTAGAAAGGAACTTAAGTGGCAAGATGCTCGTCGTTTCTTCTTCTGGCGTTTACGTCGTCGTTTGAACGAAGAGTACTTGTTGGCACTCATTGGAGAACAACTTCCTACTGCAAGCAAGTTGGAAAAGATCGCCAGGGTTAAGAGTTGGATGCCTACTGTTGACTACGAAGATGATCGTGGTGTTAGTAACTGGATCGAAGAAAACCACACTAAGTTGCGTGGTTTCATTGATGAAGTCAAGCAAGAAGCTTCTCGTAGAAAGCTTGACCACCTTTTGAAGGAAAATCCTTCAAATGCTATTAACGCCATCAAGGAGTTCATGTCTACACTTTCAGACTCCCAAAAGGCAAAGCTTACTAAGGCTCTCAAATAAACTATTGAGTTTAGATACATTTTATATTTATTACATGTTTATTTTTGTTTTTAGGGATACTTTGTGTGTATTGTAGAGTTTGGTTTGTGTTCAACACAGAAGGAAATGAAGTACTTATAACTCGATTAGTCTCTCAATCAATGATCACACGATAACTTTTCTGAAGTAACTAACTCTCCTATTTTATAATGCTAAAAAAATTATTGTCCTTGTACATTTTAGTAACAATTCAAGTTGCAGCTGCAGAAGATTTAAGATATTTGGTTTCTCTCAAAGTACAAGAAACGTATGAGAGCTTTATACGTTACGATAAGACATACCCACTCTCTCAGCATATCAATCCATTGATAGACCATGCCTATTCAATCGGTAAGTATTCCGGGTTTTCTGGGAACTTCACTGAACAAGCACTTGAACGGTTGCAAAGATGTCCATTGGTTGCAGAAATAACTCCAGATATCACTGTTGAGGCATTTGAAACAACAATCCAAAACTCTTCACCAAGGCACCTTGCTAGGTTATCACAAGAAGATAATCTAGAGTCTGAAACCTTCCTGTATTGTTTTAATAATGATACTCAGTCACCAGTACTTGCTTATGTAATTGATTCTGGTATTAATATCAACCATCCTGAATTTGGTGGTCGCGCAGAAAGAGGTGCTGATTTTACAGGTGAAGGATCTGGAGATTACAATGGACATGGAACTCATGTTGCAGGATTGATAGGATCCAACACATATGGTGTATCAAAAAATGTTCGACTTGTTGAAGTCAAGGCATTGAACAAATATGGGGCTGGATCCCTTAGTACCATAATATCTGCAATTGAATTTGCTGTCAACCATCGTTCAGAGGCAGGCTTACCTGGAGTTGCAAACTTATCATTGGGTGCCATGAGAAGCGGAGCGTTAAACCGAGCGGTTACCGCGGCATTAGAGACTGGTCTAGTGGTAGTTGTTGCCGCAGGTAATTCAAATTCCAATGCTTGCATGACTAGTCCTGCAAGCTCTCGTGGAGCTATCACAGTTGGGTCTATTGATGATTGTGATGATTCTTTAACTCCTTTCACAAATTGGGGGGAATGCGTTGATTTATTTGCTAGTGGATTGAATGTACAAAGTGTACACTACGACAGTGAATCTGATTTTCAAACATTGTCCGGAACTTCAATGTCTTCCCCAATAGTAGCAGGACAAGTATCTGTATTGTTAAGTGAAGGAGTCCCTCCTGGTAACATTTTGAAGACTTTGAAGGACATGTCGACGAAAAATAAAATTCCCAAGAGTTCCATAGTTTTCCGATTCCGATCTCCCAATAGAATTGTTTACAATGGTATGGAAGGAGAATGCGACAACCTTTAATCCAATTAATTAACTATTCGTTTACTTTAACTGAACTATAACACTGTAGAATTGTTGCAAAAAGAATAGAGAGAAAAATTATGTAGTCCGGGGTTCTTAAATGACACAAAAAGATTTCGAAAAAGGGGGTGGATATTTTTTGCAACCATTTTGTTGTAAAAATATTTACCAGCACTTTTTAATCTCTACAAAAAGAGTCTAAATTGATTAAGATAATGACGAGTAATAGTTCCCCTAACCTATCTGGGGAGCCGATCAACAAGGATGCTTCCAATGAGTCAGAGAGCACACTTTTAGAGAAACCAATTTTTGGAAATTGTACGTCTTCGGATATACTTCATTTAACCGTCTACTTCGAATGATACTAACCTAATACAGCCAGCATTTCGCCCAAAGGAGGGGCAAATGCATATGGACTCCCCACAGCTATACCACTAAGCGGGTTCAAGACTCCATATCTCCCATCCAGTAGGTGGGTAGATATGAAGAAAATCAATACAGAGTACGACCACGAAGTTTTTGGTAAGCGCGCCCCAGGAGAGAAGCTAGCTGAAGCTAGTATCTATGAGATTGCACATGGAAACGAGAATTCCTATCCTTCTTGGGGTCCTCCTGAGAAGGTTCCAATTTCTAAAGAAGAAATGGAAGCAATTTTCTTGCAACTTACTGAAATATTTGGATTTCAATATGATAACACTAGAAACATGTATGATCACTTTTTACGTCTCTTGGATTCAAGATCTTCTAGAGTAGGTCCATCATTAGCCCTCCGATCTCTTCATGCTGACTATATTGGGGGTATTAATTCGAATTTCAAAAAATGGTACTTCGCTGCTGAATTAGATTTGGATGACTTTTCCGAACTTGAAAACTCTCATGGAGAAAAGAAGGGGAAACGTCAAAAAAGCGATGACCTCTACTTTTCCTTAGAACAGGCTGAAGTGAGATGGTCGTGTAATATGAATACATTATCGCCAGCAGACTATGTCATTCAGATTTCACTTTACCTCTTGTGCTGGGGCGAAGCAAATAATATTAGATTCATGCCAGAGTGCCTTTGCTTTATTTTCAAGTGCTGTAATGATTATTATTACTCTTTAGACATAAACACTCCAATTAAGAATGCCACCCCAAGCTTTCTAGACCATGCTATCACACCATTGTATAATTTTATCAGAGATCAATCTTATCAGCTTGAAAATGGAAAATATATTCGAAGTGACAAGGACCATAAAAATATAATTGGTTATGATGATATTAATCAGCTCTTTTGGTATGCAAAAAGTTTAAGAAAAATTGTTCTTAAAGATAAGAAGACTAAATTAATGAACTTGAGCCCAGCTGAACGATATCTTCGTCTTAATGAAGTCAACTGGAAGAAAGCATTTTCGAAAACCTTTAAAGAAACTAGAACTTGGACACACGTGCTTGTCAACTTTAGTCGTATTTGGATTATTCATATTTCAGCGTTCTGGTTGTACACTTTATACAACTCTCCAACTTTGTATACCAAGGATTATAAGCAAGATTTGGACAACCAGCCAACAGTTCAGATGAAACTTACATTGATGGCTCTAGTAGGGGGTATTGCCACTTTAATTTGCTTATTGTGTACAATTTTTGAAATGTCGTTTGTTCCCAGAGACTGGCCGGGAGCGCAACCAGTACTTAAACGATTATTCTTTTTATCATTGATGTTTAGCATATGTGTGGCACCAACAATTTACTTATTAATTTCCTACAACATTGACGAGCAGTCAACATGGGGAGTTGTTTTAGCCTCATTCCAACTTGCTGCAAGTATTATAAGTGTGGTGTATTTGTCCATCACTCCTTCTGCCCAGCTTTTTGCAAAAAGAGTCAATAAGGACGATAGAAGATATCTTTCAAATAGAGAATTCTGTTCTTCATTCTATTGTTTAAATGGAACGGATAAAGTTGCATCACATGGGATATGGATTGTGATATTCTTCTCGAAATTTGTTGAATCATATTTTTTTTTAACACTCTCATTAAGGGATCCTGTAAGAGAGCTCAACAATATGAAATTAACAAGATGCGTTGGTGATGTATGGCTAGGTTCTTGGCTATGTTCAAGACAAACAACAATTGTATTGATATTGATATACTTCACTGACTTGGTGCTATTTTTCCTCGATACATATTTATGGTATATTGTGTGGAATACTGTATTCTCAGTCTGTAGGTCTTTCTACATTGGGGTATCTATTTGGACCCCATGGAAGAACATCTACTCCCGGTTGCCAAAGAGGATTCATTCAAAAATCATATCAAACAGGGGTAATAAAAACGTGAATATGAAGTTTCTTGTGTCTGAAGTATGGAATTCCATCATTATTTCAATGTACAGAGAGCATCTACTCTCAATCGAACATATCCATAAACTTATCTATCAGCAGATTCCTACTGCCAATTCAGAGTCCGGATATATTCTAAAAGAGCCAATATTCTTCGTTTCTCAGGAAGACCAATCTTTAAAGTCGTCATTGTTTTTGAATCAATCGGAAGCCCAAAGAAGAATTACCTTCTTTGCCCAATCATTATCGACACCAATGCCAGAAGTAGGGTCGACCAATTCTATGCCATCTTTTACCGTATTAGTTCCTCACTATGGGGAGAAAATCACTCTCACTCTTAAGGAAATTATAAAGGAAGAAGACCAATACTCCTATATTACTATGTTGGAATATTTGAAGCAGTTACATCCGATTGAGTGGGACTGCTTCGTCAAGGATACAAAGATGCTTGCAGAGGAATTTGAATCCGAGAATACTTCAATTGACCTCTTTGATACTAAAAAGTTGGAAGACCTTTCTTATTATTCAGTGGGATTTAAAGTTGCCACTCCAGAGTACATACTCCGAACAAGAATTTGGGCCTCATTAAGATCACAAACTTTATATCGTACAATTTCAGGATTCATGAACTATTCCCGTGCCATAAAACTTCTATACGATGTTGAGAATTCTACTTCTCAAACGTATGAGGATGAATATATTAAGTTGGAAGAAGCTGCTATTATTTCTCTTAGAAAGTTTAGAATCATTGCATCCATGCAACGTCTAAAGCACTTCAATGAAGAGGAAAAGGAAAGTACCGAATTTTTATTGCGAGCCTATCCAGAATTACAGATTGCATACCTAGATGAGGAATTAGATCCCGAAACTGGAGACATAATCTACTATTCTTCGTTAATAGATGGAAGCAGTGCTATATTGGAAAATGGTGATCGAAAACCTAAATACAGAATAAGGTTATCCGGAAATCCGATTTTAGGTGACGGAAAGTCAGATAATCAAAACCATGCCTTAATTTTCTGTAGAGGTGAGTATATCCAACTTGTTGATGCAAATCAAGATAACTACCTTGAAGAATGTCTTAAGATTAGAAGCGTGCTTGCAGAATTTGAAGAAACTACCATTCCAAGCGATCCATACTCAATTGAGTTAAGGAATACACTCCATGAAAACCCCGTTGCAATTATAGGTACTAGGGAGTATATCTTCTCTGAAAATATCGGAATCTTAGGTGATGTAGCAGCTGGAAAGGAGCAAACTTTTGGTACCTTATTCGCAAGGACTCTTGCTCATATCGGAGGGAAGTTACATTATGGGCACCCTGACTTCTTGAATAGTGTATTCATGGCTACTCGTGGAGGTGTTTCAAAAGCGCAAAAGGGACTTCATTTGAATGAAGACATCTATGCTGGGATGAATGCAATAATGAGAGGTGGCCGTATCAAGCACTGCGAATACATGCAATGTGGAAAGGGGCGTGATTTGGGATTTGGTTCCATTTTGAATTTTACCACCAAGATTGGAGCTGGGATGGGTGAGCAAATGTTGTCCCGAGAATATTTTTATTTAGGCACCCAACTTCCTCTAGATAGATTCTTATCATTTTATTATGCCCATCCTGGTTTCCATTTGAATAACGTCTTCATCATCTTATCGATTAAGCTATTCCTTTTCGTGTGTGTTAACCTTACTGCTCTTACAAATGAATCAACTATATGCGAATATGATAGGCATAGACCAATCACCGATCCAAGGAAGCCACTTGGATGCTACAACTTAATGCCTGTAGTCGAATGGTTGAAGAGATGTATTTACTCGATTTTTATTGTGTTCGCGATTTCGTTTGTCCCATTGTGCGTACAAGAGTTGACAGAAAGAGGCTTTTACAAGGCTCTCACCAGATTAGGAAAGCATTTTGCATCATTTTCACCATTATTTGAAGTTTTCGTATGTCGTATCTATGCCCAATCTTTATCAAGTGATATAAACATCGGTGGAGCAAGATATATCGGTACTGGGAGGGGTTTTGCAACCGTTAGAATGCCATTTTCAACCTTGTATTCTAGATTTGCGTCTGAAAGTTTGTACTTTGGTGCATTTTCTTGCTTATTGGTTCTATACGCTTCTATTACTATGTGGGTGCCTGTGTTGTTATACTTTTGGGTCACTATTATCGGATTATTAATTTGCCCATGTTTATACAATCCAAATCAATTCTCATGGTGCGATTTTTTCCTTGACTACACAGAATATATCCAGTGGTTGTACAGAGGAAATACAAAGACTAGAAAGACATCATGGATTGGCTACACAAGAATCTCTAGAAGTAAATTGATTGGAGTAAAGAATCAAAAAAGTCGGGGTAAAGAAGAAGTTAGGATCATCAATGACGTGAAACCTTCGAAAACATCTTTGATTTTTAATCAAATGACTTTCGAATTATTCGGGGTTGCAACAGTTGGATGTGCGTATATGTTTGCAAATTCTCAAAATGATTCCCGGGCTACGTATCCTGGCTTTGCTTTACTTCGTATTCTTATTATTTCTGTCTGTCCAATTGTTATCAATATGGTAGTATTACTTGTATTTTTCTTGATATCTTGCATTCTTGGACCATTGGGGTCTTTGATTTCGAGTAAATTCCCATCTGTTTTGGCTGCAATTGTACACCTTATCTCGGTATTGAATTATGTATTCTTTTTTGAAGTATTATGGTACTTTCAAAATTGGGATTTCTCAAGAACTATCATTGGCGTTGCTCTTGTTATTGCGATTCAAAGCTGGATACTTAAATTGCTTACAATTGTATTCGTCACCAGGGAATTTGGACATGATCGATCTAACCGAGCATGGTGGTCCGGGAAGTGGATAACATCTGGATTAGGCTGGTACGTTTTGACACAACCACTTCGTGAATATTTTTGCAAAATATCCGAGGTAAGCTATTATGTTGGAGATGTACTACTTGGTCATTTAATCCTTTTTTCACAAATACCAATTATTGTTGTTCCTTATATTGATACATGGCATTCATTAATGCTCTTTTGGCTCAAACCTGTTCATCAAATCCGTCCACGCGTCTTTTCTAAAAGCCAGAGGAGAAAGCTAAATACAAAAGTTACATTCTCTGTCATTCTTTTCATTCTATCCTTATGCATTTTCTTATCTATATTTTTGATTCCAACAATTGCAATCAAAAATTTTGATTTTGATGTTGACGAATTTGTTCCAGAATTAATTCAAGAATTAATTCAACCTTTTACTATTGTGAGCAGTCGAAAAGGATTACAAGGTAGTTCGAAGGCTCCACACTAATTTATTTTCTATTGAGACCTACTCTCAATTCTATTGAAATAGCTAATACAGAAAATGTGAATGATAAAGTTAACATATAGTAGAGAATGATAAATAACAATTAGAGAAGCACTCTCTTGAACCGTTCATATAACACGTCTCCATTAGCTAGGCTTAGAAGTTTATTTATATTCTCCTTGGAACACATCAGAAGGCCCAAACGATACCGAGGTAAAGTGGAGAATGTCTCTAAATGATCTAAAATTATACTCTTCCAATGCTCAAAGTTGTTGTGGCCATATAGAGATGCAGCCTCCATAAAGAAACCAAGGAAATCTGAGTCCATACCAGCAGCTTCAAATATTTCTTTGTATTCCAGAGGTGGCAATTCAAGCACATATTGGTAAGCGCTGAATTTGCGATCATGACTAAGATTTGATAAGGTTGACAAGTAATGCATAGTCCGTCTTCTAGTAAAACTCACTCGTTCCTGATCAGAGGGGGAACGGGTATGTGGGGAATTTTTAGGCTCCTTCGATTCCGACTTTGCTTTAGTTTTGGCAAACATCTGTTCAATCTCACGACTGGCTCTTTCTGAAGGTTCCTTAGAACATTCCTCGGTAAACTTTTCCTTCTTCAACCAACTCTGATAATAATTTGGGAGCTCCTCCACCACTTCCATGGGAACACTAACCCAATTTGCATTTTCCCTAATACGTACCGGGATATCCGCCATGGTTGAGTTCAAGTCATCCAAAGCTTGAAGTGCTGCTGTATTTTTTGGATCATGTTGCAAGGTAGTTTGGAATGCTGTTCTGGCATGGTATGGAATGTCTTTCCTTCCTACATGGGCAATACCCTTTCTGTACCATAGCTTAACAATTACAGCATCATCTGGCATTGCAATTTCAATTCCACGACTGCAATCTCGAATAGCTCTATCCCAATCTTTTAATTTGATGAAACACATGGCTCGATTACTGAGAAGCACAGGGTTGAAATGAATCTTGAGAGCATCACGATATATTTTAGCAGCCTTCTTATATTCCTGCTTTGCAAATGCCTTATTTGCCTCGAGCTTTAAGTCATTCGCCTCCTTAATGGCCTCCTTTGTAGGATTAACGGGATCCATAACGGTTTAGATTGATAAAGATAACCAGGTGATGAAGCACTTATGATGTGCACGCGATTCATTTTTGTTTTTTCCCTACATAACACTTTTAGCCTTTAGTGAGAATTGACTTTTGAATTTCAATAATTCACACCATTTAGGTAACAAGATCCCCCAAAACCCACCACCAAATTATTGAATTATGACTGTAGAAGAGCTTCATGATGAGATATGTGCTATTGATGCCATCTATCCAGGAGCGGCCACGGAATTGGGTCCCCAAATATATTCGTTCAAGATCCCTCAACATGAAGAGTTATTGGTTCAAATGAGCTTTCTGGAAGCTTATCCCGAGGAAAAACCCTTTATTCTTCAGCTCAATACTACAAATCTGAATCGATATACAGATCTCAAGTACCTTGAGAAGACCCTTCAGGATACGTTGGATGTTTCCTTCCATGAAGGAGAAGTTTGTCTATTTGATTTCTTCATGGAATTGGAACCAGCTCTTGAACAGTATCATTTCCGTGATCCACCTCCAGCACCTGAGCCTGTATTCGATAAGATGTCAGAACCAAAGGAAATCAGCCCAGATCGTTATAAAAGAGAAGAGAGCGTTGAACATGTAGATCTGAGTCCAGAAATTGATCCTTTCGAAGGATGGTTCCAAGCTGATCCAATCGAAGATAGAGGTTCTGCATTTTATGGATATGCTAGACTGGCCAATTCTATAGAAGAAGCAGAAGCGTTCCTAAATCAATTGTTACAGGACAAGAAGATCAGTCGTGCTTCTCATAACATGACCAGTTGGAGAATCAAGGGGGAAAGAGGAGTACAATATCAAGATTGTGACGACGATGGTGAAGCAGCAGCCGGAGGGAGAATTCTACATTTACTTACGGTATGTTTACTAATTTTCTTATTTCTCTTTGTCTTTTGTTTATTAAAAAGGATAGAGGGATTCTAACCCCCTCTTGTTCATATTTGAACTATTTACAGACTTACTAACATACAGATGATGGACGTTTGGAACGTTATTGTAGTGGTCAGTCGGAGGTTTGGCGGCACGTTATTGGGGTCTGACCGGTTCAAACACATCAATACGGCAGCCAGGAATGCAGTAATTAAGGCCGGCTTGGTGGAGGATACTAAAAAGAAAAAGAAATAGTAAATGCTCTATTTCTGCAAACGTTTTTGCTTGTTCTTGATGTTGGGTATGTAGTCCCCACTTCTCTTCTTTTCAGAAGGAATGTTTTCTGATTCTTCCTTCGATTCATCTATGCTCAGTTTCCTATCCCAAAGGTTTCTCAAGAAATCTTTAGATTTTTCCACCTTTTCAGGTCTGTCAGATGAATTCTTACGTTTCGATTTCTTGTCTACCGCATCCTTAAGCTTCAGGACATCCAACCCGGCAGCCTCTTCGACCACTTCTTCCTTAGCTGGAGCACCCCAGGTTCTCCTCGTCGGCACTGAGTCGCTTGCAAACGAGTTTATACTAGAATATCCTACAGTTTCAATTGTATTGCCAACTTTAGCCCGCGAAATGATCGCAGTAGCATTTGGTAATTTCCATTCTGAAGAATCTATAACCTTCTTGGTAACTTCTTCAGTTTTCTCGGAACCATCCTTCTGCATGAACTTCATGTTCATGACTCTGCTGGAAAGTCCACTCATGATTGTAATTGCTGACTTTCACACAGATATAAAAAGGACAATGCCAAATTCATTTGTGGTTATCTTTACCAACTCTCTTTCACGCACTGGTCGTGCGTATTCGATAAATCTTTTTTTTTTTTTTTGTGTTGAGATGGTGATGAGCTCTACAGTTCGCGGTAACTAAAAACTTCACCAAAAACACATCCATCAACCTCTACTCACTGAACAATCCATCTAAAACCACCACCGATATGAAGTCTGATTTCAAGTTCTCCAACCTATTGGGGACGGTCTACAGACAGGGGAACCTTGTGTTCACCAGTGATGGGAAAAAATTGCTCTCTCCAGTAGGAAACAGAGTTTCTTGTTTCGACTTGGTCAGTAGTAAGTCATTCACTTTCAATTATGAACACAGAAAGAATGTGGCCCGTATTGCCCTTAATAAACAAGGTACTCTTCTTCTCAGTGTTGACGAGGATGGACGTGCCATCTTGGTGAATTTTATCTCTCGAATAGTCCTTCATCACTTCAATTTCAAAGACGCAGTCAATGACCTTCAATTTAGTCCCGATGGTCAATATTTTGCCATTGCAGCAGGAAGATTTATACAAGTTTGGAAGACTCCAGACTTCACGGAAGACCGTCAATTTGCCCCCTTTGTTCGTCACAGAATATACTCGGGTCATTACAATGATGTCCTTTCTGTCACATGGTCAAATGATCTGAGATTCTTTGTTTCTACTTCAAAAGATATGACTTCCAAGATTTTCTCTATACTGTCCAGTGAAAAGGATGTAGCCATGACATTGGCCGGTCATCGTGATTACGTCGTTAAGGCTTTTTTCAACGAAACCCAAGAAATTATATACACAGTGAGTAAAGATGGTGCCTTATTCCAATGGGAATACACCGAAAGACCAAATGAAGATCTGGATGAAGAAAGTGAAGATGAAGAAGATGCTGTAGCTAAGCCAATGAGCTGGAGAATAACTGCCAAGAATTTCTTCAAGGCTGACTCCAATGTTAAATGTGCCACCTTCCACAGTAAGTCCAACTTGTTGATTGTTGGGTTCAATAACGGTGAGTTCAGACTTTATGAATTGCCCGAATTCAATTTAATCCAACTGTTGTCCATGGGTCAGAACTCAGTCAATACCGTCAACGTTAATTCTACCGGTGAATGGCTTGCGTTTGGCTCATCCAAACTTGGCCAACTTTTGGTATATGAATGGCAATCTGAATCTTATGTTTTGAAGCAACAAGGACATTTTGACTCCATGAACAGTTTATGTTACTCCCCTGATGGTTCCAGAATCGTTACAGCTTCCGATGACGGGAAGATTAAAGTTTGGGACGTTGTTTCCGGTTTTTGCCTTGTCACGTTTAGTGAACATACCTCATCTGTCACTGCAGTTCAATTTGCCAAGAGAGGACAAGTATTATTCAGTGCTTCCCTTGATGGTACGGTGCGTGCTTGGGATATGATCAGATTCAGAAACTTCAGAACATTCACTGCAACTGAAAGAATTCAATTCAATTCCTTGGCTGTTGATCCAAGTGGAGAAATTGTAGTTGCTGGTTCTCAAGATACATTTGAAATTCAAATTTGGTCTGTACAAACCGCACAACTCTTGGATACTTTATCTGGGCATGAAGGACCAATCTCTTGTTTAAGTTTTGGTAATGAAAACGGTTCAGTATTGGCATCTGCCTCTTGGGATAAGACCATTAGAATCTGGAATATCTTTGGAAGATCACAACAATGTGAACCAATTGAAATTCACTCTGATGTCTTGAGTATATGTATGAGACCTGATGCTAAGGAGATTGCTGTTTCCACTTTAGATGGTCACATTAGTATCTGGGATGTCGAAGATGCTAAACAATTACATTTGATTGATGGAAAGAAAGATATTTTGGGTGGAAGATTTTTGGAAGATAGATTCACTGCCAAGAACTCTGCCAGATCTAAATATTTCACCACTTTGGCCTACTCCTTTGATGGGGAAGCACTTGTGGCTGCTGGTAATAACAATTCTATCTGTATGTATGATATTGCCAATGAAGTCTTGTTGAAGAAGTTTATTGTTTCTCTTAACATGCAATTGAACGGTACCATGGCTATGCTTAACAGTAAGAGACTTACTGATGGTGGATCGCTTGATTTAATTGATAGAGATGGTGAAAATTCTGATTTAGAAGATAGATTAGATTTATCCTTACCAGGATCTCATAAGGGTGACCCTAGTTTGAGGAATGTGAGACCAGAAGTTAGAGTCACTAGTATTCTGTTTTCTCCAACTGCAGCTGCGTTTGCTGCTGCTTCCACTGAGGGATTACTTGTATATTCTGTTGATGAAACAATTAATTTCGATCCATTTGATTTGGATGTTGATATTACCCCTGAAGCTACTTTGCAAACATTACAAGAAAAGGAATATCTTACTGCCTTGGTTATGGCATTCAGATTGAATGAAGAATATCTTATTCATAAGGTATATGAAACAGTTCCAGTTAAGGATATAAAACTTGTAACTAATGATTTGCCTACAGTTTACTTGGACCGTATGCTTACATTCATTGGGAAACTTGTCACTGATAGTGCACACTTGGAATTCAATTTGATTTGGATTCAAAACTTGATTACTAGTCATGGGAAATATATAAATGCTCATAAACATGAATTCTCCAGTTCTTTGAAGGCAATCCAAAGATTTTTAGCTAAATTAGCTAAGGATGTGGTGGCTGTTTCCAAGAAGAATGGATACTTGCACTCTTTCCTCACTCATAAGGTGGAGGAAGAAGAAAGAATTATAGAGACTATACAAGAAAATGAAAGCGATAATGAGGATGAAGAAGATGTTTCTATGGATGAAGATGATGATGAAGAAGGATGGATGGGAGCAGCTGTCAAGAAGAGCACAGATGCTTTCAGTGAATCCGATGATGATATGGAGGATGAAAGCGATTAGGAGAGCATTACAAAAAAAATATAGCATAGATATAAAAAGTATATACACACAGAAATAAAAGTTGTACACTAAAGAGAAGTTCGTATTGTTGCAAAATAGGATGTTTCTAGAACACAGAGGGAAGCTGGAATTAGAGTGACATAAAGGAATAGTAATGGCAGCACGTGTAGTATAACGGAGCTAATATGAGGTTATGTTATGATTAGAGTGCCGAGGAGAGATTAAAAAAAAAAAACCAAATCGGAACGGGCCGCCGCCTTTGGGTCAAATCAGGCGATTGCATCCAGCTGTGCAGAATATACGAGCGAAATTTTCTTCCAAAGGGGGGGCTCACAACTTGCTGCCAATTGAGCAAAGAGGGGCATTACATTATGAATGGTTACAATGATGTAGTGTATATTCGGGGAGTTTTAAGAATTATTCCGCTGTACCGGAACAATATGTGTGGGGAAGGGTTTTCGAGGCATTGATGTTTCAAAATTATTCTGCACTCCCCCACCTTGACCCTCCGCAGGATGATGCAAGTCGACAAATTATCGAAAAATAAAAAGTGGTATTAATATAATGTACCACACCAAAGAACTTCAACCACATTCCTAAACATTTTAAGAAATATAGAGTATGACAACGTGATTCAAGAACTGGAACAGACGAACCGGCTAAATTTAAAATGATAGATCCAACCATCCATAGGTGCCATTCGCTACGTTTCTCGGACTTTTATTTTTAACTGACCAGCGAAAAAAAAAAAAGAAGTCAAGTATGAAAAAAAAAAATCGAAAAAAAAGGTCAACCCACTAAAAATTGTGGGTAGTTTGCGGAGAATGCGTCTTAGGAGTCATGGGTCCAACAATACCATTTAATTAATAAAACCTGACAAGTTTCTCAGTTTAATTCTTTTTCTCATACATTCTTGGAAAAATTGTTCTCAGG
Source organism: [Candida] anglica (assembly GCA_963924405.1). Taxonomy (NCBI): domain Eukaryota; kingdom Fungi; phylum Ascomycota; class Pichiomycetes; order Serinales; family Debaryomycetaceae; genus Kurtzmaniella; species [Candida] anglica. Next base: position 1,730,719 of record OZ004259.1, on the reverse strand, counting down.
TTCAAGCAGATTTTCAATTCATCAGCACATAGTACCTTGAATAGTGCATTCTTTCAGGTTTTACGGAGATTGTAATTGATTGGAAAATTAGTAAAAAAAAATAAAAATAACAAGGAGCGCCCCTTATCGAATTAATCGAATAGAGAAAATAACAGGACTTGCTTTTAATTAAAAGAACAAAAACCACATACACTCATACACACACAAGTTGAACAGTAGACATGCCTCGTGATATTCAAAACCATCTTCTTTTTGAAGTGGCCACCGAGGTTGCCCACAAAGTGGGTGGGATTTATTCTGTGCTTAAATCTAAGGCGCCAATTACGGTTGCGGAGTACAAGGAGCGGTATACCCTTATTGGGCCGCTCAACTACCAATCTGCCCAAATGGAGGTGGAAGAGCTCCCAGTGAAGGATCCATTGGTTCAAAAGACTCTTGCCTCGATGAGTGACCGTGGGATTCGTTGGTTGTATGGACGTTGGCTTATTGAAGGAGCACCCAGAGTGCTTCTTTTTGACATCAATTCTGCCGCTTATAATTTAAATGAATGGAAATCTGATTTATGGAGCACTGCTGGAATCCCAACCCCAGATCATGATCAAGAAACTAACGATGCCATCTTGTTGGGATACTTGGTTGCATGGTTTTTAGGGGAATTGGTCTATCATGACCGTGAAAGAGCCGTCATTTGCCATTGTCATGAATGGTTAGCAGGAATTGCGCTCCCACTTTGTAGAAAGAGAAGAATTGATGTTACCACAATTTTCACCACCCATGCCACCCTTTTGGGTAGATATTTATGTGCTGGATCAACTGATTTCTATAACAATTTAGCCAATTTTGATGTGGATGCAGAAGCGGGGAAAAGAGGTATTTATCATCGTTATTGTATTGAAAGACTGGCTACCCATAGTGCAGATGTTTTCACTACTGTTTCCCATATCACTGCATATGAAGCGGAACATTTACTTAAACGTAAACCAGATGGTGTATTACCAAATGGTTTGAATGTAGTGAAATTTCAAGCAGTTCATGAATTTCAAAATTTACATGCAATTAAAAAGGCTAAAATCAATGAATTTATCAAAGGACATTTCTATGGGAATTATGATTTCGATTTGGATAATACTTTATATTTTTTCATTGCTGGACGTTATGAATTTAGAAATAAAGGGTGTGATTTTTTCATTGAGGCCTTAGCTAGATTGAATCATAAATTGAAGGCTATAGGTTCTAAAATGACTGTGGTTGCATTTATTATCATGCCTGGTAAAACTCATTCATATACTGTGGAAACTTTGAAAGGTCAAGCAGTTATCAAACAATTGGAAAATACCATTCAAGAAGTTCAACAAAAAGTTGGTGAAAGATTATTTGAACATTGTGCAAGATATACTAATACTCATCAAGGAATTGCATCTACAAATGGTCATGAAGTTCCACTGATTGATGAATTAATTAAATCTGCTGATAGAGTTTTATTGAAGAGAAGAATCTTTGCCTTGAAGAGAGATGGTTTACCACCAATTGTTACTCATAACATGGAAGATGATTCAACTGATCCAATTTTAAATCAAATTAGAAGAGTTGAACTTTTCAATAAACCAGAAGATAGAGTGAAAATCATTTTCCATCCTGAATTTTTGAATGCTAATAACCCAATTTTATCTTTAGATTATGATGAATTTGTTAGAGGTTGTCATTTGGGAGTTTTCCCCTCATATTACGAACCTTGGGGTTATACTCCCGCAGAATGTACAGTTATGGGAGTTCCTTCAATTACCACCAATTTGTCAGGATTTGGATGTTATATGGAAGATCTTATTGAAAATACCAATGATTATGGTATTTATATTGTTGATAGAAGAATGAAATCAGTTGATGAATCAATTGATCAATTAACTAATTATATGTTTGATTTCACTGAAAAGACAAGAAGACAAAGAATTAACCAAAGAAATAGAACTGAAAGATTATCTGATTTGTTAGATTGGAAGAGAATGGGATTGGAATATATTAAGGCTAGACAATTATCTTTAAAGAGAGCATATCCTGAAAAGTTTAAGAATGGTAATAATCCATTCAGCAATACTTCAAACTTGAAGTTAACTCGTCCATTGTCTGTCCCAGGATCTCCACGTGGTAAGGTTGGCTTAATGACTCCGGGAGATTTGGGTTCATTACAAGAGGCTCAGCAATCTTTGAATACTGAAGATTATATTGGTTTCAAACTTGGAGGTGAAGGTGATGATGATGAAGATGGAGATGACGACCACTATCCATTAACTTTGAGAGGCAACTCTGCTCCTCCTCAAGATGAAGAATAAAGAAGAGGGGAAACAATGATATTGAGATCATTCATATAAAGTGAGTTAAGGAAAGAATTATGTTACATTCATTTAGAGAATCTAATTCTATATTATGTTTAATTAGACAACCCTCATCATAAATCATATTTATCATTCTTTCTTTTTTCTTTCAATTCCATTTCAATTCATTTTGTTTTTACATTCATATATATATATATATATTATATAGATAACGAGATTTCTTTTGTTTGTTTAATAACTTGTAAATTGCTTAGAAATTTTGTCCTTGCGCTTTCTGTTTTTTTTTGCACCCAAAAAGTTTTTTTTTTTTTGCCATTTTTGATTTTTCCTGTAAATTTTTTTTTTTTAGTTAATCATAAAATATCCTGTATATACTGTGATTACATAAGCCGCAAAATTTAAAGAATGTCTCCTTTTGACTTCAATTATGAACATCATTCAAAGGACATTGATAGATTAGTTAAATATTAAACTAAAAGCAAGGAAATGGTATGTAAATGAAAAAATATGAAAAGAATTAGAAGGAATTATATCTTAAGTTAAAAAAAAATGTAATTTAGAAAGATTTACTAAAGATAAGTTTCTATTTATTATTTGAATTCTTTCTTATGTTGATGTTTGCCTTGTGTTCTAAATTTTTACTTTGAATACTAACAACTCTAAAAGTTACCATTATACTTGTTGACAGCAGCAAAGAACCAACCAATTTTGGTTGAATTGAAAAATGGAGAAACTATTAACGGACAACTTGTTAATTGTGACTCTTGGATGAATTTAACCTTGAAAGATGTAATTCAATCATCTGCCAATGCTGAAGAATTCTTGAAGATTCCAGAATGTTACATTAGAGGCAATCACATCAAGTACTTGCGTTTGCCCGATGAGATCATGGATCATGCAAAGGAACAAAACATCCAGAATATGGAACAAAGAAACAGAAACCAAAAGAGAAGAGGTGGTGGAAACTTCAACAACAGAAGAGGTTACGGTAATCAAAGCAACGGTGGTAACAGCAGGAATGGAGGCTACAACAACCAAGGCGGCTACGGAAACCGTCGATACAATAATAACAACAATAACAACAGTAATAATAGCAATAGTGGAAGTGGAAGTAGCAGAGATAACGCTAGTAACAGTAGCAATGCATCGGGTCAGGCCAACAGATTTTAGTTATATCTTTGAAAGATATTCATGTTGAGACGAACAGGTAAAATAGAAGTGTACTATAATATAACGTTTTTTTTTCCTACTACTAGGTGTAGAGTGAGTTACAAAAAACAGCAAATTTATCAACGTTTTAAGTTTTAAAACCACAAATAAAATATACAGACCCCCCACAACTATCTCTCTCTTACTTGATTTAATGTATTGAATCAGTTTATTATTTTCTTTTAAATATCACTTTATTGTTTCTATTAAATATCACTTTATTGTTTCTATTTCTATCATTTTCTTGCTATTACTATTTGCTAATTATGTATCATTATACCGGAAATCTTATTGCTCAACAACAGCAACAATTCCCCACGGTAAGATTTGGTAAGTTCAAAGGTTATTGTGACCAAAGAAAGCTTAATTGCCATAGGAAGGGGTGTCATGGGTGTGACTATTGTAAGAACCTCCCATATGCTCTGTCCTTATTGCGCATATATCAGGAAAATATATGGGATTATCCTCATGTTGTCAAACATGAAACCATCCGGGAATCAAAACAGAAACGAATAGTGGAAGATTGGGATGTTGAACTAAATTCTTTATTGAACGAAATCCTCACAACTGATCACAATCTTAACGATGATGAATATTTTGAACAACATAAATTACAAATACCACCATCACCAAAGAGTCAATTATCTTCCATTTCATACATATTTGGATTAAATCGACATCTGACAAATTTTAAGTTTGGGAAAAGATTTAGAAAATTGAAAACTCAACCCAATATTCATTCTCTGACTCCTCCCAGGATCCTGTCTCGGTCTCAAATATCCGAGAATCGTGCTGTATGTATCTAGCATATGAGGACTCTTGTTTAACTGCTTTGTCCAACTTGCCAACTTTTAAGGTTGTCTCGGAACGATACTTCGTTGATAAGTCCATTAAGATCTCTGACTTGATCCTCATCATCTTCTTCCCATGTACCCAATTTTTTGGAGAGATCCTTGGACCAGCCATCCCCTCCTTCAAATATACTTTCAATACATTTTTCTGGTGAATAATCCATCAATTTGTAGAGTTCTGGATCCCAACTGGCTTCAAGAATCTTTTTGTATAAATTATTAACAATTGGTTCCATAATAATGGTGGTTGTGTTAGAATCAGTAGAGTTGTTGTTCTCATAGATACTTTGCAGTTTGGACATAAACCCATTCTGAGAAATATTATTATGATTTGAGGAATTATTTTGATGATGGTTATGATTACCGTTATGGTTGAAATGTGAAGCAAGGTGTTGGATTTTGTTACGTCCACTACATCCAGAACGCTTATCATCGTCAGCAGAAGTCGTGGAGCCAATAGAAGCTGAATTATTGGTTGACTGTTGTTCTGAAGATGTTTGAGTGGCCATAATATCGTTCAATCCTCCAAATACCTTTTTCCTTTCAAAATTAGGTACATTGAATTTCTGTCTATTAAAAGTTTCTCCAGTTCCAGTTCCAGTTCCAGTGGTCATTCTGGTGGGAGGATGTATGGTCAGAGATAAAGATGAGGTGGTTTGACTTTCTTGAATTCTTAACAGAGTATGGAAATCAAAATCGTTAGATAATTCTGTAAGACCCACTGTCACACTTAGAATGGAATTGATTTTGGAATCCTTAAGTAAGTATTTGGACGTAGTAGGTTCGTTGAAGTTAAGATATTCCGACAAATTGACTTCAAGACTTCCAAGCTCAATATGAGTTCTTCCAGAATTCCCTGATGATTGGTCAGAATGATGTCCATTCGAACCATCCCCGACATAATGTACCGTCATAAGAAGATACTTGTTCCCAATCAAGTTTTCTCGTTTCTTCAAGGGGAACCTCAAGTTACAATTGACCTTGTAATTGAACAGACATTTGAAATTATGAATCTTTTTCCGAGATGTGGTGGCAGAGATATTCCCAGGAGAACTAGCAGAATGGCTACCTTTTGCCTCAGTAGACTTTTTAACTCCAGGGATGGATGAAGTTTTAGACCCAACATTATCAAGGGCAGATACCTTCCCTGCCTTGAACCCAGGGAATTTCGTTTTCCTAGAGTCTCGAATGTTGATATCAATGTAGCAACTTCCGCCTACATGGGGGATATTGGAGAGTTCATTGACGGTCAACTCAAGCGCGAACTTGGGTTTACTGGTCGATTGGAACATGACTAGAGGTATGGCTTATTTGCTAGTAGGAGAAGTCACGAGTGAAGATTAAGGGAGTTCAGGGACTTTTGATTAGATAGAGCTTCTTTATCTTGAGGGAAAAAAAAAAGAAAGCAAACGAAAAATTGTGTGGGTGGAAGGATGTATGGAATGTGCGGCAAAAAATCTCCCCCAGCATGTCATAATGGGAATTACGGAAACTATTAGGTAATCGAGACTAGACTAAAAGATTTAAAGGGGGAGAGATAATTTGAAAATATTGAATATTATCAGTATCTTGATCCTTGAGGGTGTAAGTTTTACTAATTTGTCAAGGTGTATTAAATTGTTTCTTTACTAGCAAAGGTTTATCAATAAAAAGTTTGATAGAGAGTATTAAGGTGGTTGGTAGTTAATTATGTGGACGACTCATTAAAAGAATATTGTTTTAGATACTTCAATCCATGTACTGTAGTTCTTTTGCTATGTCATAAATTACCATAGTAATACCCACATAGACTTTCCCTCTTTTTTGATTACATGAATTATTTTCATTGAACCGCTGAAAATGGAATCCCCATTATTGTATGTATACGAAGCTTCCCGCGCTATGTAGCACTAGTTAAGCCTAATAACAATGCAGGGGTTAGTTTATGCTTCTATTTCTTTAATACTAACTCGTAACCTTTCGCCCCTCATTATATTTATCAATACCATCTACAATAGGACCTGTACTCGTTAATAAAGAGGTACAGAATTTCATTACTTCTACCCATTTCACTACATCTTACTCACTCACATGAAATATTCTATTTTATTCTTCTTACTAATACTCAATTAAACTTTCCAATGTAGGAATTTCTGAACCTTTCTTCAAAAAATCGTAGAATAGGTCAGTGCCATCAATTTCTACTAAACAACGTTTTACGTATTTTCGGGTTATGTCCAATGCAATCTTAATTTCAGCGGGCGGAACTTTGCATCGTTTCAAACTTTCAAGGTATAATTGACACACATTTAAAATTTCAATTAATTTAGAATGAAACTCGTGTGATGTTTTCGCATCATCAATCTCAATCTTTGCATGTGGAGGTCTCAAACTTCCCTCGGAACTTTGTGGGAACTCAACTATAATCATTGATAGGATGTCAATTTTTGCTGCGAAATAAAACATGCACGCCTCAACACCCCCACAATTTCATTTTATATGTGATATCAATTAACCACAGAAGAAATTAAAATTGAGTACAAACACCTATTCCGTTCGACCTGAGTAAATGTACCTTAATTCCATTGTTCTCTGATTGCCTATCATACTACAAATATGCTTTTTTTTCTTCTGATTGTTAGTTAGTTAGATATTTTACATTTGTTGTTTTTCGTCTCAATGTTACTACATTTAGTTTGTTTTTTTTTTTAATTTAACTTAGGCGACTAAGCACAAAGTACTATCATTTTTATTTTTATTAATAATTTTTGGGCGGGATTCTCGCCTTTTTTAATTTTTTAAAAAAAAAGCAAAGGTGGCGATTTCAACAGGCGAGACTTCAATTCCCCTGTCTGTCATGTGACGTGTTGCATGGGGCATGTGACAGTTAGCCAAATTGGCTATTTCCAATCTTGTACTTATCAACATTCCACCCATAGGGTCTCCGACCTTGCACCCACTCTAATATATCCACTAATTCATCCCTCACACACCTTTTCTCCCCTCTCTATACAATCACTCAATCTCACGCCATGCTCGATTTTCACCTTCCCATTTAATTATTTTTTTTACCTTTTTAAAAAAAAAAAAAATGCGAGTTACCATTTTTCCACACAGAAAATGTGAGAAATGTACCCTTTGTGTAACCTGTAGCCGCGTAATATGCGAATCTTTTGTTTTGACCAGTATGGGTAACAAACCCAATAAGTAAATTGACATAACATTGTTTCTTTTTGCAAAAGCAGGGAATTAAACTTAGCCAGAGGGTTCTTCAATTCCGTCTAGTTCTTCAAATTAACTTGCACGTTTCACCAACACCCCTCCGTTGGTAGATATCTATATATATATATATATATATATATCCGACAGTTGTTTCGCACGTCAATAGGCTAATTTTCCTTTGTGTGTGAGGTGCGACCTTGTTACCGTTTTAACACATTTTGATACCGTTGAATCAAATCGGATCTCCTTGAATTACAAAGCATCCCGTCTAGTTTAAGTAGCTTTGACCCCTTGATCATCGCGCGCGCGTCTGAACTTGAAGACCCTGTGACAACCAAGAAGTATAAAATGTCTGTTTCTCTAGAGCCCGCTACAGAGGCAGCTCGAGAAGCATTCCAATCATTGTCTCTATCGATCCCCATCGATACATCGCGTTACCAATATTTATGTGTTTTTCTTGACCGAGTTTTAAACCTTCGAGATGAACGCGCCATCCTACGTGATTCTGATAAGTCTGTTCAGGATACCCCACTCGCCTCCTCCACAGTTTCCACCGACACGTCATCAGCACCTGAAGTGGTACCCAATGTGGTATTCCCAAGTGAAATATGGTTAAATGATCAATTGGGAGTTCGAGATATTAAAATCAAAAACTCGGTACTTCAAGAAATTAATTCCTTGCTAGAACGAGAAGTTGCAAATACCCAATCTGGAACCCCAGTTCATATTGATTCCAATGTCTTGAGTTATTATGAAAAGCTTTTAACTGCGTATAGATTTCTTGAACCACCCGTGTATCAAGATGCAGTGACTACTTCACCCGGTGCTGGTGGTGCCCGTACTACCATGGGAGTTGCTGGCGATTATGCACTCAAGGAGGAAGATGATGAGGAACCGGTGGAGCCGGTCACACCGTTAACAACTCTGATTGCCAGAACCCCTTCGAACCAATCATCTACAAACTCTCTCCTGAAGACATACCATTCATTGTTTGGTGCTAGTGCAACCCTGTTAACCAATGGAGCTACAAACACCCCGCCATCAAATGGTACTGCACCATCCACCAATGGCGGTGGGTCTACTTTCTCCACTGCGAATGTGAATCAAACTACGTCACCTACAACAAACATCCCTGCTGGATCAAGGTTTACAAGAAAGAAGCGCTTTCTGACCCTTTTGGGTCATCAACCAACGATAGAGCAATCTAACCTGGAGACTCCTCCATCTGAATCAAATGATGATGATCCAAAGAGACAACAATCACTTAATTCTCTCTTGACAAAGTCAAGAATTTATAATAAGATACGAAAGAATCGAGATCTGTCTGCTTCAAGTACTTCGATTATTTCTAATCCGACCAGTATCTCACATAGTAACCGGAATAGTATCACCACAACCATGACCAGCAGCTCCAAACGTCGGGGATCTCTTCAGGCCCCGTACGATGAAAGTCGTTCATCCATTGTTTTTGGAGGTAATACAAACACAACTTCAAGACATTCATCAATGATATCAATCTCGGGATTGACTATAGCACAAAGAAATGAAATCCAAAAGAATAAATATGAATATTATGTACAATTGAAACGATTATTGAATCATGTTCGAAAAGTTCTTCATGTGATCAATGATCTGATCGAGTCTCGTGACATAATAAACCTTGTGGAATTCATCAAGAAATATGTGTTAAAGTTCATTGTGATTGATATCAATGAGATTCTTCTTGAATATTTGGAACTTCGTGAAGTTTCATTTTGCCGTAGATAGAGCGATATTTGGGAAGAAAAATGACGGATTTAGGATTTTATGAAATGGCCATGAACTATATAATATAATACAAATGATTTATTCAAGGAGATTAGTGGAATTGTAACAGATCTTCTCTACAAGATTTATTGTTATTTACTGTTTGTTTATTTTTATTCTTATATCTATTATATTTATGTCAAGACTCAACCTGTGGTCCTTCTTTTGTGATGCACCGCATCAAACGATTAAACGCTCTTACAAGTACTAAGCATTTGCAGAATGACCGATAACAACTGGTCGTTCTCACATGCAGCAGCAACTCTCTCCTTATCATTCAACTGCTTGTTGACTTGATTTTCCGATTGATGGGTACCTTCCTTGATAAGGATCCTGATTCTGAATCTTGGTGGTAAGCATCTGTCCAACCTCACTCTAATCCCCAACCCAATAAGCGTGGCGAGGGAACAGTGTGTAATGGTGGGAGTGATTTTGATAAGAACCTCGGAAATTTGGTCCTTTGGTTTATCAATCACATCAATATCTTCCAAGTTTACTACTGCAAGTTGAGCCAAGGTAAGTGGATGTTCTGGGTCAGAGATTGTCGCTATCAAGTCGAAAATCTCTTGAGAGTCTACCGGGTCTTCTTCTTCATCTTCCATTTCGTCGTCGTCCTCAGTGCTCGATCCTGTGTCTGATACAAGATCTGGTAAGGCATCTGTTGGGGTGATCTCCAGCGATCTCTTGGGAGGCAAGAGAGAAAGTGAAAGAATTCTGTCCATGAGCTGCTCGTGAGAGCCTCTCAGAGGCTCTTTGGTCTGCCTGGTTGGCAAGTCAGCCACGTCGATAATGGTGGGGTTGGCGTTGATTGGATCTTCCATTATTAGATTTAAAGAGTAAAAAGATAAGGATTTAATGTTACTCAGCGCTCTTTATTTTTTTTGCCCATTCAATTCCTCCCTGGTTTTTTTTTTTTTTTGTTTTTGGTGAGATCCAGATATGATTCCGCGATTATATCACCAATTGTGTTTGAGATTAGAGAACATGATAATAACCTTGTGGTATCGAATCTGAATCTAACAATGGACCATTATAACTTGGTATTTCTACAGCAATTGGTGCCGTATCTACAGATCTGTCTTTCCGAGGGAAGTAATGATGCGGTGTCGCATCTTAGACTGAATTTCGAAAAGCACAATATATCCAATACTTTATGGGACAACAGTATCATTAAGGCTAGACTTCTGAGTGCGAGGTTCCTTATTACTGCTAAGGATAGCTTGGAGACTCCCAAGACTTTACTGCCAAAGAGATCTGACATTGGTGAAGTCCACTCGATTCTTTCTCCATTCAATCCTGAGTCAGATATCTATCCCAATGGGATAATTTCTGAAGGTTGGTTCGAAAAATATACCCAAAGGGTACCATTTGCCTTTGTAGCAACTTTCTCACTCCCACCAGCTAGCGGTGATCAGGAATTTCCTGAATTGGACCCCCTTGTACAAAAAATTACCCTTCTTAGACAACAATTCCAAGCTCAAAATATTCGATTCGTGGTCATAATTATTTCTTCAGGGAATGAAGAATTAAGAATTCAACATCTTAGACTGCAAACAGAGTTACCTCGGCTCACGGGACTCTTGTATTTGGAAGATGGCGACCATTTGGAGCGTGACTCGGCCGTTCTTGTATCCACACTTTTATCCAATCTTAGAACGGTGGCTACTGAATTTTACGCATCAATTGAACACAAGGTAAAACAACGACATCGGAAATATTATTCATACCCGGCTGCCAATAAGACTAATACAAATATAGAGCTAGCTCCAATATTCTTAGAGACTCGTATTCTTATCAAACAGGCAATGTTGATGCAACTAACTCATCCTCATAATGTTGAATCAAGTTTAAAGTTCCTTTTGTTGGCATATGATAATATGATTGAGTTAATAAAAGGATCTTTTGAATATCAAGATAAGGTAGCTCTGTTACTTCCACATGATCAGATTTTGTATCGTCAATTTTGTAATCTAGTTGACATACTTTCCTTCCATATTGTTAGATGTTACTTTGCCATGGAAGATCCAGTTGCAGCATTACGGAGACATGAAAATCATATAGTTAAAGTATTGGGTCTTAAACCGGCCCGTGAGGTCAATTGGGTCTCGATTCAATATGAACTTTTGGCTGAACTTGCTCAATTGGTTCCTCAATCAATTCGATCTTCATATACCGAAACTAAAACAATGAATAAAATATCACTGAAGTATGGCCGATCAACTCTTTTCTATGGTGGTATTGAATTCCAAGAGAAAAATATGGATATAATGTCACATCCGGGTCTTCTTTATATGAAGGCTGCTTCATCTATCGCTATAGGCAAAGATGTACAAGAGCTGACAATGTCTAATGGGGCCAAGGTGACATTGTTGGAAAAGGCAGTAGATTCATTTGAAGATAATAGTTCATACAAGGAATATGTGCGATGGCTCATTGCTGAAGAGTACCTTAAATCTGGTGATATAAATCTGGCTATTACAAACTACAAGTTGTGTAAAGGATTGCCGGAGTCATTAAGACATGGTGTTCTTTTAAGACTATTTGAATGTTATCAACGAACAAATGATACTGAGGGAATTATATCTACAGCCATTAAATTGACTTCAATGGGGAAGAATATATCCATGTCATACATATCGCCATTGAAGGAAATAAAAGGATTATCGGTAGATACTACTGTGGATCATTTACTCAGAGTTACACCACTATTGCTTAATAAGACACTAAAGAATATTGAAACATATGCATTTGATGAATGTGTTTCTCAAATTGTACTTCAACCAGTGATAGATATGGTTAACTTAAATAAATTACTTGGGGTTGAACTAAAGTTAATCGTTAATGAAATCAAGGTACGTTATTCAGGTTCAATATTCAATGATGTTACTTTGAAAAATCCTAAGGAAGTTTTGATAAACTCTGGACCAGTACAAGTTATAAAACTTGTTGATTCAACTGATGGTATAGCTACTGGAGAAATTAATATACAGTTTGATAAATCCGATCAAATAGCGCTTCAGTTTTCTCAGATAGCAAAGAAAGTTGGATTATTATCGATTGAAAGTATCACTATTGATAGTATGTTAATTCTGGAAAATATCAAAATTTCTTGCAAAGAAGTGATCATTTTCGATGAAACTGAACGTTCAATTTCTCATCATCAAGACTTTTACAATTTTGTGGAAGGTGCTAAGACTTTATCAGAAAGTTTCCACCAATCCATTCGTCTCAATGGGTCTGCGACTCATCAACTACAAATTCTTCCGGTAAAGCCAGAAGTTTCGGTATCTGTCTCCAATCCACAAACCTCAATAATCATTGGAGAAATGGTTCAACTTCCAATAAAAATCGATTTTAAAGAGAAAGATGGAGTGGATTATAATAAATTATCAATTCTTTCAAATCTTAAAATAACGGGGTCAGGAGTAAGTTCACTTTCTACTAGAACACATTGGGAGAATCTTAAGGACGATGCGCCATTGAATTTAACTAATGTAGCCAATGGCGAAGTTAAGATTTTAAATGTAAGCATTCAGAACCCTCCATCGATTACCAACTTGGTGGGACAATTGAACCTTATGGTAGAACTCAGGTTGATTGAACAAGAAGTGGAAGAAGGTAAAGAAGACGAAGATCGGGAACAATTGCAAATTCCATTAACATCATATGATTTGACTAGCTTTGGATTTGAAGTAATTAAAGTTCCATTTGAATGCAATTACAAAATCTCTCCTACATATAGAAGTGGTAAAGATGTTGATGATATGCCGAATCCATTTGTTCTTCAAAATACCACCTCTGTAACAATGCCAGTGGCTACAAGAGCTTGGTTAGGACAAGTGGAAATTCCGTCAAATGATATTGAAATCGTTTCCGCTGAAATGGCTGTTCGTTCGATGAATCCAGAAGTTCAAGTTAAACCAGTTAAAAGTTCTTGTCTATCTGATAAGAGATTGGTTTCTGTATTATTCACCACTGCCAGTAAATCTGGATTTCTGCATAGAAATGTCATTGTATGTTCAAGATGTACCATCAAATGGAAACGATCAGGACTGCAGTCAGTTCACGAGTATAAAACCAAAGAATGGGACACTACACTCCCATTATCTGACCCAAGAGTTCTATTAACCATTGAACAAGATGATAAGAAGAAGAATACAAGGTTGCGATATGTTTTAGAAAATCCTACGGCAAGAATTTTCTCCTTTACTACACAACTTGTTTATGAGAGCCCCTGGGAATTGATTGAAGAATTGCAATTGACCCCCGTTGTGCAACCAGCATTCCCCGTGTTACCGTTTACTCGACATGTGCTAGACTACCATTTCCATAATGATACTCCAGATGGAACTCCGATGCCTTCACTTCGGGTATATGATGTGAACTACAAAGTCAATTTACCCACACTCACAATCGAACAATCTACATAGAATTTCAAATCAATATTTAGGTTAAGCTATTATATAAAACATATCTAGTTAACACCCAACAATTCAACATCGAAAACCAAGGTGGCGTTTGGTGGAATGATACCTGGGAAACCTCTTGGACCGTAAGCTTCATGGCCTGGGATGGTCAACTTGGCACGGGTACCAACAGACAATTGTGGGATACCAGTGTCCCAACCCTTGATAACTTGACCAACACCAATGGTACATTGGAATGGCTTACCCTTGTCACGGGAAGAGTCGAACTTCTTACCGTTTTCCAAAGTACCGGTGTAGTGGATGGTAACTAAGTCACCTGGCTTTGGGAAGGTGGAACCGTTACCTTGGGAAAGAACTTCAATTTGAGTAGTAGCTGGAGCAGACATCTTGATGGATTGATGAAACGATCTACAAGCAAAAGATTGTTTAAGTGGAGCTAAAGTTCTTGCAAACATTGGGAGAGTCAGCAGAGTGTCGGGAGAGTGGCAGCCACACACAGAGACGAAAAAAAAAAGTATTACCGTGTGTGTGCAGGATTTTGGTGTTATAGCAGTATGTACAGGTCCCCCTATGAGGCCCTAAAGCCAAATAAGGACAAAATATGACGTAACCCGCTATATTGGAAATATATTTGAAAATATGAATTAGAGAGATTAGCTTGGCGGTGGTAATATGGATTTGAAAGAATCAATCTTCTAATACTTAGAGAAGGAGTTAGTGAGTGATAATTGAATTCCGTTCTCGGTTATTCTAATTAATAATTTTTGTGAACACTTTTACAAGAACTCGTATTTACCAAGTAGTTAATTAAATATAAACTTCATTAGTCAGTTAGTCTTAATCACAAATTCTCGGGCGTTCTGAGCCCTACAGTCGTCTTTCATTTAGGTAGGTGGGTGTAGTCGAATAATTTGTCTTTCCTGTATATTATTGTTCTTCCTGCGTAACAATATTACCATTATACGACCACAAATAATATGATAACTACAGCCAACCATGTCATGTTAAATGTAGCATTAGCCCCATAGACTAGGATAAATAGATATGATGCTCATTTTTTGCCCTTCAACTAACAAAATTATATACTTTCCTCTAGAAACCAAATATTTCTTGTTAAGACGACCACATTTTTCATCTACAGCAATACCAAATACGTAAATACTCCTGATATTTCCACCTCTACCGCAAACACATTGTGTATTAAATGAATTGTGTACCTTATTTATTCCTTACTTCAACCCTTTAATATTCTGATTAAAGTTTACTTTGCTAGATAATCCATGAAAACTAGTGATAATCCTTTTTCTCTTATCTGCATTACTATCGGCTGTACGCAGAATGATGCATAGCCACTGTCAAAAAAATGATTCACATAATGTACAGACTATACTGATGTCCACTTAAATAGACTAAATTGATCAGTTTGAAGATAGAAATCAAGAAATAAACTTGATAAAACAGTTGACACTCTGAAACCTTTCCTGAGTTACATTTCTGAGTAACAATACTAAAATGGCTAATGATGTCAAGGTTGAGATTGATAGACGAGCCACTGGTGGAACATTTACCAACCATGACACAATCCGTGGTAACATTGTATTAAACGTAACATCTTCAATTAGTTTAAACTCCATTAGTGTGAAGTTAGAGGGTATTTCCAAGACTCAACTTCATATCCCAAGAGACCAATTGGCAGAAAATCGTAATCGATCTGAAAGAGATCTTCAACGTGAACGCACCAAAAAGGAGAAAACCATTCTGGATGTTCACAAGGTCTTGTACGATACAACCGTTGTCTTCCCACCTAAAAATATTCGTGATGTTCTGAGCTCAAAGGAATACACTCTTGCCCCAGGAAGTTACACTTACCCCTTTGAATTTGTCATTCCCTTGGAAAATTCATGTATTAAACTTCTGGGAATCTCCAACAAGATTCAATTCAATAGAAAGACGTTCGATATATCGATCAATAACGGTAACTTCAACGTAAACTCGGTGAGAAAGGCTGCTGTGCTGTTTCTAGACGGAAGTGCGGGGACCCATGATTATCATGATGAGCAACTCAAGGGAGAATATCATATAACTTCCCAGTTGCCACCATCATTTTCAGGCTTGGGTGAATATGCAAACATTCGTTATTTCATTAAAGTGACTGCTAAAAGATCTTCAATCTTGAAACCTAATCTTCGATCTTTTGATCCATTTATCTTCCTTCCTTTAGATATTGATTCAAGAGGGAATCCATTATCACAACTGGATCATCATGGTCACCCGAAGAATTCATTCGATTCCCAAGAAATATATATTAGAAAGGAAATGATATTCTCAAATAGAAGCCCAGGAACTGTTCCAGTAAACGTTCCTCATAATGGCAAGAAGTTACCTAATGAGCCCTCTTCTTCTTCTTCTTCTTCTGGAAGAGAATCCGGAGGTGGGTTCCTTCTGAAACTATTTGGTTCTCCTACTCCATATCTTGATTCTAATAGCCCATATCTTCCTGGGAAAAAGTCTATTCAAGGAGTTCCCTTTAGTTTTGAAGTTAGATTTAGAAACCCTCCATTTCTTATTCCAAATAAGCCTCCATCCTTTAAGCTATACCTTATAAGTTCTGTGGATCCACTGACATACTCATTGGCTAAACACGGACGTCCTGATGAATCCAATGGATTGGGGGTTATCTATATGGAGAAACTTGTGGTTGATTTAACAAGTTCTACAGTTGTCTCGGTGCTTGAAACCGATGGTTCATATAAGGAACTTCATCGTTCAAGTGTCGAAACAAAGACTCCAATATGTGATCTTTCGTATAACAATTTGAAACTTGATTTAATGAATAGTAAGAAGAAAACTCCAACATCTCCGGTATATGAATTGGAAATCCCTGCCAAATTCTATGCAAAATGTTCCTTACCTGATAGTATTTCTCCATCGTTCACCACTTGCAACATTTCTCGTCGATATTCATTGGCAATTAGAGGGGGATTTTCTAGTCAAAAGATTGTTAATTTCTCAAATTTAGATGAAGTTCAACAGAAAATCAAATTTGTTGAATTACAATGTCAAGATGTTAAGGTTCTTAGTGGATTATCACATACCATGGGGCCACAGGTTCAAGTATCGCCTCCTATACCCAATGAAATCACTCCTCCTAGAATTTCCGCTCCTCGTCCTGAAGCTGGTCCACTTCCATCAAAGGGTAATGAAGCACACACTCCTCGCTATGAAGAAGAAGAAGGTGGAAGAACAGAAGAGTCACCGGGACCTGAATACCCTCTGAGGCCAATTGGTCTGCTGCAACTCCCAACTTATGAAGAGGTTCTCCAAGAAAGTACCCTGAATGATCCGCAGGCCGGAAGAAGAAGATACCAACAACCACGTCTGTACTATACGAATTTAGAAGATTAAATTCACATACCTCAGTACCTTTCCACTTTTTTTTATTCAATATTTCCAAGATACATCACATCTTTTTGAAACATTTATACTCCTATGAATAATAGACTCTAATATGAATTAATACACACATTATATATTATATATTATTAATACTAATAACACTTTATAAAAGTAGTACAAGAGATTTTTGTATGTGAATCAATCGATTCGCAGCCAATTTGTACATACAGGACATGCCCTTTATGCTTTCCCTGATTAGAAAAGCCTAAATTTCAGGAATATGTAAAATAATTCGAATATTTAATAAGAATATGAAGTCAACTGATCCATAAATGAACTATACCTCGGGGGAAAGTATAATATTTAAATACCCTGTTCGAGATCAAAATCATTAATGAACATATTGATGAGTATCCCGGAGATAGTAAGTACACCCGATATTTGTATAAAGGCCGTGCCTGCACATTGAAAGGAGGTTCATGACGTGCGCGGGCAAAGTTGCTGAAAATGTTTTACGGAGGCAACGTTAAATCAAATTCAGGAAAAAACAATCGACACACAAAGTTCATCTGTAAAGGAAATTAACTGACACTATGTCTGATAGAACTAGTTTTTTTGCACGCAACAAGGCTGCAATTGCAGTTGCGGCCGTGGCGGGTGTCACTGCTGGTGCCTACATCTACTACAACGCTGTTCTGCAGTCCCAGACTCTGTCTGAATCTGGATCAAGTGCTACTGGTGCCTCTCCAGAGGCTTCCAAGAAGAAGAAGTCCAAGAAGAAGAAGAGTGCTTCCTCCAAGAAGTCCGCTGACGAAAAGACTGAAGAAGCTGTTGAGGCTGCTGCCACCACTGCTAAGTTGTACCCTGTAGTCAATGGTCTTCCAAACATTTCCGAAGAAACCATTGCTAACCTTTCTGAAAAGGAAAAGGAAGAATGGGCTGCTGCTCTCAAGGAAGATGGTAACCATGAATTCAAGGCCAAGAAGTACGATGCTGCCATTGCTTACTACACTGACGCGTTAAGACTTAAGGTTGATCCTGTTTTCTTCTCTAACAGATCTGCTTGTTACGCTGCTCTTAATGACCATGAAAACGTCATTAAGGACACTTCTGAAGCCATCAAGTTGAAGCCAGACTACACCAAGTGTGTCTTGCGTCGTGCTACCTCCTACGAAATTTTAGAAAACTACACTGAAGCCATGTATGACTTGACTGCCTTGACCATTTATGGTGGTTTCAGCAACAAGTCTGTTGAACAACTCTTGGAAAGAGTCTTGAAGAAGCACTCTATCAAGGTTGTTGAAGAAAACCTTAAGAACAGAGTACCTGAATTGCCATCTGCTTCTACCATTTGTTCTTTCTTTGGTGCCTTTGTTCAAGAAACTACCCCAGAAGGAATTTCTGAAGAATCTGAAGGTGCTGACAAATTTTTGTTTGATGCCTTGAAGAACTTGAACTATAGTACTGCTGAAGGTTATGAAGCTGCTGACACTTTGATTAACCAAGCCGTTGCTGCTTATAACGTTGAAGAATTGACCAATGAATCTCCAAACGCTGGTAAGGCTGCTGTTGCCTTGGAATACTCTGCTCTGATTAAATTCTTGAAGAATGACCCAACCAGTGCTGCCTCTGACATTGAAAAGGCCATTGCCTTGAAGCCAAGACCAAGAACTTATGTTTTCAGAGCTTTGATCAACGCTGATAAGTCTTCTTTCACTGAAGCCAACCAAGATTTTGAACAAGCTAAGAAACTTAACCCTGAATTCCCAGATCTTTACTATCACTTGGGTCAACTCTATTACTTAACCGGTGAATTAGCTGCTGCTGAAGAAAACTTCACTAGAGCCAAGGAATTGAACCCAGACAATGTTTATGCCTACATTCAATTGGCATGTATTAAATACAAGAACGGTGACTTTAAGGAAGCTGAAGATATGTTTACTGCTGCCAAGTTGAAGTTCCCAACTTCCCCAGAAATTCCAAACTATTATGGTGAAATTCTTGCTGACCGTGGTGATGTTAAGGCTGCCTGTAAGCAATTTGACACTGCTAGTAGATTACAAAAGGCCTTACCAACATTCTCCGTTGGTGCCTTACCATTGATCAACAAGGCTCTGTTCATTTCCAGAGAAGGACTTGAACACTTTGATGAAGCTGAAAAGTTGTTGACCGAAGCTTGTGAATTAGACCCTAAGTCTGAATTAGCAAGAATTTCTTTGGCACAAATCAAATTACAAAATGATCAAGTTGATGAAGCTATTGTTTTGTTTGAAGAATCTTCCAAGTTGGCTAGAACTATCGAAGAAAAGGTGCAAGCCACCTCTTTTGCCGAAGCCACCAAGATGCAAAAGAGACTTAAAAACGATCCTTTCTTGACTGCCAAGATCCAAGAAGCTATGGCTGCTAGAATGTAAATGAGTGAGTTTTGCCTGTTGGTTCTGTATATATTTATAGGTGACTCAAGAAAAAGATGAGATGATTATAATACTTGTAGAGTAAACTAGAGTTAAAGAGAGTAATTAGGCCCTGCCCTTGTCAATAAACTTTGACGTGTATTATTTTTTAAATAGAGGGAAAAAATATTTAAAATTATTTGTACACACACACATACACATAAAATAGAACTTTTAGGTTATCACAAGGTTCATTAATGAAATTCATACGTTCAATTGTAGCATCTCCGAAAAATAGTATATATGAACCGTCACTAAATATTGAACTCGATCTATCTTATATCACCCAACGAGTGATTGTTTGTTCTGGCCCAGTAACAGGTCTATTTCGCTCGATCTATCGTTACCCCATACAGAATTTTATAAAGTTTCTAAATTTCAATCATGACGGTGGTTGGCATCTATGGAACTTCCGTGGTGAAGATCCTGGGTATACTAGTGAGGATGTGTCTGGTAAGGTTACCTTCATGCCATTCCCAGATCATCAACCCCCAACGTTAGAAATAATACTGGAATCAATCCATGGGATTTCGGAATTTTTACATGAAAATGATAAAAATGTAGTGGTTCTTCATTGTAAAGCTGGCAAAGGCCGGTCAGGAACTATATGTTGTGCATACTTAATGTCAGAGGAGGAGATAGACGTGGACACGGCAATTAAATGGTATACGAAAAAGAGAATGAGAGAATACGCTGGAGACGGAGTTTCAATCAAATCCCAAATTAGATATTTAAATTATTGGTCACAATGTTTAGAATTTCCAAAGTTATTAAATGATTCAATTACTCAGAAATTTATTGTTAAAAGAATTCAATTTATTGGAGTAGCCCCTTCGTTATTATCAAGTGTACACAAATTGAAATTCTCCTTAAATGGATATAGAAAACTATCTACAAATAAATATGGAGTGGAAATCATAAATTTGTTCACCCCTACAATCTCGGAATTTCATCGCAAAGGTGATCTGATATATGTTATCCCATACAAATATTCATTGGAAGTAAGTTCTGATATTCAACTTCTGGTGCCGGAGTATGGATATGCGTGGGTGAACTTAACCTGCGAGGCATTTTCGCAGCCAGTTGGAAAAAAAACTACAACCATAAAATTGAGTTGGGATGATGTCGATGGATACAACGGAACTCAACAAAAGGGATATCGTTTATTCGACTGCTTGGAAATTGAATGCTACTACAACTACAAATGAAACTACAAATGATTGGGAGGGTTCTTTATAATGAAAGTCTATATTTATTGGAGGAGTGGAGAAGTAGATGTACTATTGTTGCTTATCGATGTCATACAGATCCCAGAATTCCTTGATCGCCAATTGAACCTTGTCAAGTATCTTAGAGTCTGTCTGTAACTTGGTGCATGACTTTGCCAGGTATGGCCTGGAAATTTTAATTTGATTGGAAACTATGATACATTCATTTTGCCATGTGACCGAGTCAAAGGATAAATACAACTTTTCATACAACATGACTGCCGTGCTAGATGCCTTGGGGTTGTGGGATTTGCTAAGCATTACCTTGTAGTCTGCCACGGCCCGGTTCAACTTTGTTTCAAGCTCGTTGATCGACAACAGAGTAGGTTGAGACTGTGGAGGAGGAGGAGATGGAGAATGCAGCTGATGCTTATTATGATGATTTATAGGACCATTTTTCTTCGGGAATGGTGCTAAGACTTGGATAGTCTTGATAAATGCAGTATTAATGAACTTGTATGATTCAGGTTTTACAATCTTGTTGGTGCTATGATTTGTTATTCTCAAGGTCAATAACTCATGAACTGGAGAATATGCATATATGTAACCAGTGTGAGACTGGTCCAAGAGTGTACTGATTTTGACCTTTAGATCTAGTGCTTGTTCTATGCTATTCATATATGATAAAACACTTTTCTCTGCTTGGAGGTGTGAAACGACTGCTGGTGCTAAAAGGATCGTTTGAATCCTTATAATGCTACAAGATTGGTTTGATTTATCAAAGGTTTTGATGTGGAAGATTTGAACTGTATAGCAAATGAAAAATTCGGTGACAACATGCAGGCAAAGTGTTTTTTTCTTTAAAAAAAAATAAAAATTAAAATTAAAAATAAAAAAAATTAATATGATTCAAACAAGAAAAACACAATCTGGATTAGTAGTATAGAAAAGGAAATGTATAATACACGTATACATCGATTTTGGAAGTATTGGGGGAAGTTATTTATAAAATAAAAACAATGAACTTCCTTTCTTATATTTACTATATTAAGTATTAATAAAAGTAAGCGAAAAGAAAGCAACCAGGGTGCATTTTATGTTGGTCACGTGAGCGAGTAGTGCAATACGTATCTATGTTTGGGTTTATATTTGTGGAGGAGTTTATAAGAAGATGAGTTTTCCATACCCAACAGACAGAATGGAGGGTGAGAATATCTTGATAGATCAGCTTGAAGATCTGATCATAGATCACCCAGATGCTCGAACCCGAGAGCAAATGGAGGAAATGTCATTGGATCAAGCCTTTCAGGATAAGCTTAATGCTCGTGCGGATCAGATCACGAACCTGAATCCAGACAAGCATCACAATGGAGGATCTCTGGATGCTATTAGCGACTCGAATGAACCTTCAGATAGTAATGGAGGTGGTGGGGGTAATCCCGATAATGAGTACCAATTTCTTATTGACAGAACTCATTTATTATATGAATACCGTGATTATGGCAACTTGGACGTAGAATTGAGTGAGTGGTTTGTATTCAATGATTTTGCCGTACTTGGAGGCCTTGATGGACTTGCCCAAAAATATCAGAATGTAATGGATCCTGACCCAGAGATTGAACTGAAACTGTTGAAGGATTTTATCACCTCGTTAGCAAAGAACCCCACTGAAACTTGGAGTGTTTCCACTACTCATAATCTCCAATTATTGACCTACTATGGGTTGGGGAAGTATAGACATGATTGCAACTCTCGGATAGATCAGATCCTGGCTATTACAGAACATATGATAAACTTGTATCATTGGGGATTACTTGAAGTATTGATCGATATCATTGAATCGTTTATGGATGGTAGAATTTCAACAGATCAATCAGAGTCCGATTCTGGTTCTGATCAATACAAAGTCCCTCCAGAAATACAATCAAATTTCTTTAGGGCCTTAACATTGTTTTACTTTATGTTGAACGTTAGCATTCATACACCACAATCATTTGGTAATCTTAAAAGTACCCTCTCTTCAAAGGACATCCTATCTCGACTGGTGAAGTTTATTGAACATTGGAAGTGGAAACCTAATTCGGCTTATAGAATAAGATCAATAATCCTTATAACCTGGAAATTACTTTTAGTGGAACTTGGTGATTCTAAACAATTAAATTCAACTGAAAAATTTCTTGTTGAACTTCATGGCATAAAGAAGAATGATGATAATGAACTTGAATGTTCACCATTGGATTACTTTTCATTTAGGGAAGATATTATGGCAAAGTATCCATTATACACTGGAGAAGAGAATGTAAAAAAGGATCCATTAGACATTTTCGGGAAGAATAATGATATACTGAAACTTTCAATTGATACGAATCTTAAAGCAAAACCAATGTCATACGATATGTATATGGCTATGAACGAAAGCTCCAACTCCCTCTCCAATTTAATTGAAATTCCCAAAACGAATAAATCGCATACCATTTCTAGTCAATTACCTACACAAACGGTTCATATTGCCACGCCAGTACCTTCGCCTCCGTCTACACCATCTGATTATATGTCTGGAGGTGAAAAGATACGAAAACTGTACCAATTGAATCAAGCCATGCCTTTTATATATCCAATTTCTGATGAGATAAAGGCACCTTATGCAATTCATGAAGCAGATGAAATTCTAAAAAGGTCTTACTACGAAAGTTACTCAAATAAACAATTATGGGAAGAAAGACAAAAGTTCATGCGACAAGAGCGGGGATTCGTATCTGAATATGAAAAAGAAGAAGGTCAAGGCATTGGCATTGAAGATGAAAATGAAGTCATAGAATACTCAGAAAAACTTCTTGAGTCTCATAAAAAGTACAAAGAAGAGGTTCACTCCTTGTTAAGAGTAGAGTCTTTCTATGATAAAACTTTGGAATCGTTAAACTCATTCATTGAAGTTTTGGTAGAAACCATTAAGAGTAACAAGTTTGATTATGATCTTAACTTTCCAGAATGGGAATTAAATCCAGAAACCTCATGTTTTGATTCTACTCTTGGTGATAGTGATGGGTCTGAATCTGCAAGAGCCAAAATTGAATTTATCCTTATGCAACAACTTGAAGTCTTGCTTGTAAAGGAAATCACATTGAAGGCAAGTAGTGCAATCATTTTACTTCTTCTCCAATGGTTTAAAAAGAATCATGTTTTGAAATACTGGTATTTGTCGAGTTTATTATTTGATGAGCAATATCTTTCAATATTGATGGATTTCTTGAATTCAAGTTTCAATAATAATAATTTACAACAGCTTAAGAAGAAACCATATGGGACTACTGATAATTTGAACAATTCAAATTATGATTCCCAATTTTATCAAAATAAAATTTTAAACCCAATGATTCGATTACCAAAGTTTGAATTCTTTCACAATTGTTTGAAATCCTTCCCAGAGTCTCACAAATATGAATTCATCAACAAGGTTTCGATTCTGGAATTTCCATCATCTAAAGATGTGAACAATGTCAACAATATAGTCATGGGTAAATACAATGCCAATTATTGTTTCAGTTTGGCAAATTTGTTATCTGTTGCAGATTTAATTCTTCTTGAGAACAAGACGCAGAGAATTTTGACCTTGAGTGATTTAAAACCTTCAGATATGTTTAAGATGATACTACTCAATTTCAATAACGAATATTTCAACCAACCAATGTTGAAGATGTTAAAAAAATTGATTCCATATCAAGGTCGGAAGTGGAAGTCAAACAATATGGAACTTATCTCACAAGTATATTTAAATTCAAAGCTAACTTTGAGAGATAATTGGCTCTCAGGAAAAGATTTAGAAAATGATTTTAATAATTCATATGGCCAAGAGATTGCGGTGAGAGGTTTATTGCAATTCTACAATATGAGACGCTATCCAGAACAAATGAAAAATTTGGGATATGACCTCTTGAGCTCTGAATTTGCTGCATTAACATTGAATGGTGATTAGGATGTTTATGATATATATTGTATATATAATGATATGAAATAAAATGTTAAAACCCTCCTGTCATATTTCTAATTTTATCAACTTCATCTTGAAGAGCTTTCAAATCAGTAAGAAGGTTCGAGGTACTGTCGTTCCCGTTGTCGTTAGTATAAATCGGTGGTTGTTCATATGGAGATTCGTGAATGCTTACTTTCGGAGGAAGTGGTGGTGGGCTTATAGTGGAATTGGCCGTACTTGCTGTCCGTCTTCTAGATGGTGGGGGTGGTGGTGGCTGTGACCTTCCATTCTGTGGTGATGAAACATTTCTAGGCGGAACTGGAGGTGGCACGGGTGCTTCAAACATTGGTTGTTGAGGTTGAGGCTGTGTGTATATGGATGATAGTGGAGAAGATACCCGCGGGGTTGGGGAAGATGAAGACCTACTGCGTCTATTTTGCGGCACTGGTGGAGGTGCCATTGGTCTATTATAATTATCATTATTCTGTGAACCCTGAGAAAATGATCTTGAATTTTGGACTGTATTGGAAAGAGTATTCCCAGTCAATTGATTTGAAAATGATTGAAGTGATATTGTTGGATTGCCATTTTCATTACTAGCATTCGGTTGGAATAGTCGAGCCATATCTGCTGGCCCGGTAACGTTTGGTTGTAATTTTGCCATTTGTGCTGGTCCAGTCATGTTTGGTTGAAGGTATCCCACTTCCTCTTGTGGCTCGGGAGAGGGACTAAACATCTGAGACATTTGTGCTGGTCCAGTCATATTTGGTCTAAGCAATTGTCTATTATAATCTTCCGAGGTGGTCATATCAACAGTATTCAAGTTCTGGAAGTGATTGATTTGTGTCTCCATACTCTTAAGAATTTCTTCCTCTTCAACATCGCGTGGTTGCACGGCTTGTGATTGTCTGATCTTCCCAAGAAGTTGATCCATTGGTAATGAATAATCAATATCTTGTTGAGGTGGCTGAGGTGATGGAGATGAAACACTGTTTGTCAATGAATCTGCATCGTGAATATCCGTAACTATTTGATCTGAAAACTTAACAGACTTAGATTTCTTTGATCTTCTCTTTTTTTGTTGCGTTTCCTCAGGTCTCTCACCAGTGAGCATAAACTGGGTAAAGCTATCCAAATCCAAAGGTTTCTGTGGATCATTATTGCCAATGTTATTCATGATATTATTTGTGTCTGGGACCACTGTATCCGCTTCAGGCAGGTCATCTTCTCCATCATCTTCTGTGTGACGTTTCTTAGAAAGAATTGAAGGTGGAGATGGTGTAGGAGCCTGAATTTTGATGAGGGTACGTGAAGGTTCTTGACCATTGAGAGTATGAGAAATCAATCGTAAGAGAGCAAAAAACTCCCCGATGTTTATGGATCTGAGATTTTTAACAAAAATCTTGTTAATCTTCTCTTTTGAGGCTTCTGATATTTTGAAGTTGCTCAAGAATGAATAGACATCCGACATGCTAATGGTTCTGGCATTTGTACGGGCCAAGATGTCACTGTACCACCTCATGTATGTCTTTGATTCTTGGAATGTAAGTTCGTGGGTTTGAAGCGAGAGTGGGATACTACTTTCTTGGGTGTGAAGCGTTGGACGAGATGAACTATCGCTCACACTACTACTTCTGCTAGTCCCTGGTATTTGAAGAGAGTTAGCATGAGGTCTCACAAGATTTGGATTGGATGCAATCGGATTGTTCGGATTAGTCACAGGTGACGCAATAGAGATATCAAGCATTGATTGATGATGAGGGCTTGAACTAAGCCCATTATTGTTTGTATAGCTTCCATTGCTTGACAGGACAGCCAAATGGTTCCTATCGGGAGGAAATAACACTCCTTGTGAGTCATGACCTCCTCCTCCTCCATTGTTAGATACCTGTAAAGAAGGAGTACTGGTATTGTAGATACCTGTCGTATTACCATTGTTATCACCATCATTGCCACCGAATGAGACCATAGGTGCAGGCAGAACAGAACCACTGTTGTTTGTCGAACTAGCCTGAAGCCAGTCAAACCCAGATCCGTTCATAATTTCCGTTCAATTAGTCTATAACGTTAACAATCAGATCGCGTGTAGATTGTTTAAATTTGTCCTTTTTGTAAAATCATAATCCTGAACAAACTCAGGGTTTCGGGATTCAAGGCGCGGCATTGATGCAGGAAAGGTAACTTTTGTAGTAAAGTATAGTCAAGTGATATACAAAAGGGCTTATAATATGAATTGAAAAGTAAAGAAGAGTTATCTGAAAAGTTGTGTCCTGTGTGAACATATATAGATGTATCCACTCACTTAAAAAGAATTTCACTGAAGAAAAGATAATATTGTATTATATTCTCTCATATCTGTTAAAGATCTTTGCTTTTGCTGCAATCAAATTTCCAAAATGCGTAAACCAAAATTTGCTGTCAAATTTATTTTGATATTCAAAAAAATTAATGAACTTCTTTCCCTGACTGAACATACCATAAATGAACTTTAACTTGAAAAGGAAAGTCCTGGGGAAACCTGTGTCTAAAGCAGTGGGGAAGCGTAAGCCAGTAGCATTCAATGATAACAACTCATCTGATGACGAGGAAGATAATTTTGCTACTGAAATGGCCAAGAAGGCCCGGAAGGTTGCAAAGTTAGTTGATAAGACTGAAGAATTCAAAGAAGATGAAGCAATCAAGAATAAGACCAATACCAAAATTAATCCTCAACTGTCGCAACTCTTGACTAAGATTTTAGAAGGTAAAAAGATCAGAGAACAAGAACAACTCGTGGCCCAGAATGAACAGAAAGAACAACAATTGAAAGATTACCTTAATAAAAATAAAGATGCAATTGTATTTTCAAGTGAAGCCTATAAGATCGAACAAGATAGTCTCAAGTTGAACGAAGAAAAAATTCGTGAACAAGAGAAATTAGAAGCAGAAGAATTAAATAATGGGACAGAATTTTACTCTAGAATGATTAAGGCCAGAATTGGAGAAAAGGAGGAATTGATCCCAAATGTTAAATCGATTATAAACGACAATACCAGTAATGTCTCAAAAGTCGTTGGAGTATCCCCTGCTAAAGTTGAAGATAAACTGAAAAGAGTGCAATCTAAAAAGCCAATTCAATTTAATATTGTAAACAGTTCAGACAAGGAGAAGAAAAATGATTTGCTTGACAAATTAATGGACTTTATCAAATCAAAGATTACTGAGCAAGATCTAATTGAAGCTAAGGGGAAATATTTTGAAAGAAAAAGAAAGGCTACTAATAGAATAGATTCTTAGAGCCTCCAAACTTCTACAATGTCTCTATTTTGGTGTGGTCATATAATATTAAAGTATTAAGTATGTGTGTACTTTTCAAGTACAAATTAAGAATAATGAGAAGAAAAAATAACAAGCCTAGAAAACGCTAGACACTTTATGGTTTAAGAGCTTCTTGCAAGGCAACTGTGTCAGCCATTTGTCTGTGACGACCAGTTGGAACTGGTGATAATTCAGTATGACCAGCCCAATCTTCATCTTCTTCCAATTGACCTAAGCTTGAATGTTGTTGTTGTTGCTGTTGCTGTTGCTGTTGTTGTTGAGAAGGCGAAATGTTGGAACCAGCCATACGCTCGATCTCTTGGGCCGAGGGCATAAAGATAACTCTGGTACCAGGGCTCTTGGCCATGTTTTGCATAGCATCCAAATATCTGATTTGCATAGCAGGTTTAGATGCCAAGATATCGGCAGCCTTTCTCATAAGTTTCGCACTTTCAACTTCGGCCTTGGCATTAATAATCTTACCTTCACCAATTCTCTTGGCTTCTGCAGCCATTGACAAGGAAGATTGAACTTGAGGAGGTAATGTCAAATCCTTGATAAGAATAGATTCAATGTTAACACCCCAATCAAAGGCAGTTTTAGCGATAATATGTTCAATTGATTCGGCAATTTCTTCTCTCTTTTCAACGACATCTTGCAAATTTCTGCACCCAATAACATCTCTAAGAGTTGTTTGAGTTCTTTCAATGATTGCATTGTCAATATCTGAGATGGAATATATAGCCTTTTGAGGGTCAATGATATTGTAGTAAACAA
Organism: [Candida] anglica; assembly: GCA_963924405.1. NCBI lineage: Eukaryota > Fungi > Ascomycota > Pichiomycetes > Serinales > Debaryomycetaceae > Kurtzmaniella > [Candida] anglica. The sequence continues at coordinate 1,701,794 of OZ004259.1, read as the reverse complement.
CTGAGGTGATTACAACACTAACATTATCTCTTGTGAAACAACTTTGAGCAGGAATTTCTCTGATATTAATCTTGATGTTTACCTTGAAAAGCTTTTCAGACCAAGTGTTAACATAACAAAGACCTGGTTCCACCGTTCTCGAGAGTGCACCAAAAGTTTGAATAAGTCCAACTTCACCTTGTTTGACTTCCTTGTAAGGATTAGAACAAAGACAACAAAAGACACCACAAGTACCGAACATTTTACCCATTGATTCGATAAATGATTGATAACCACCACCTGGAGGAGTTTCATATGTCCGGGCAAAGTTTTTAATAACCATGTCTGGCTTTGTATGTGGTTGTGTTGTGATTGTATCTTTATAGTTTTCGTCTGATGAATTGATCTCAAGAGTCATGATGTTGAGTTTGTAAAATTTTACTTGTTGTATTAGAATCTAATTGAAGTTATTATGCGGCTACACACTTGTACTTATATATTCAAAGAAAAAAAATTATTTGTTCTCGTAAGTTTATTCATATGGTTTAAGTTTATGCATTAAATCAAAAACAATCCTGATTGTGGTCTTTTTATTTTTTCGTGACCCGCTATGTGTAAGAATATACTGAGATTGTACGTCATGGACACTTTCCGGATCTGAGCTCCTGCATGTCCTTAGTCATTTAGCATATCATTATATGCTATTTACACACATGTTTGTGGAAAATAAATTGAAGAAATTAGTATCAATTAGAAGCGTACGTATAGGTGAAGTTATTTACTGCCAATTTCAATCAGTTGGACTTTTCCCCGTGAATATTTAGTAGATTTGAAAAATTCACGGATGTCAGCCTTGTGAAGTAAGATTGGGGTAGTATTGTTGAGTACACGACATCGGCAAAAGTGTCGGTGTGAGGCTTAGTAAAAGCCGAAAGCCGATATTATATGAAATATTGTAGATAACAAGTAGCCTAATAATACGTCAATTGTCAGAACGAGGCTAAATGGTCATGAATTTAATGATCGATTGCATTTTAGCACACACGTGGAATTGATCATTTTTCTACAATTTCTTATCAGATTGAAAAAAAAAGCAGCAACTGCATCAATTTCAAAATTTACGAGAAATGAAATTTGGATAATGAAAAGGTTTTATCACTAATTGAAGTAAGACCTAAAATTAGAAGCAACTACACCACAAACAAACTGCCAAGTATACCCCAAGTAATTCACTTGCAAAAAATTAAATAATGCACAAAAAAATCAACACATTAGTAGAGCCGTTCATTCAATTTTTCTTAAAATAAACTTTCGGTATACAATTGCAACAAAAAAATCTTTACTCCGACACCGGGAATCGAACCCGGATTTCGACATGGAGAGTGTCGAGTGATAGCCATTACACTATATCGGACTTTTTCAACTTTTAAAAATTCTACATCATTATCCAATAATGCTTTTTCTTAGGGGTTTGTATGCAGGACAATCAAAACCCGCGTTAAGGACAACCTTAACGATTCGCGATATCACAGCTTGGGTTACGTTGTTTAAATTAACAACTAAATAAACAATTATGACATAACCTGCAAGAGGTTTTCAAAGTTTATACTTTTTCCTCTAGCTCAAAAGGTTTATTATATGGCAACTATGAAATGGATATACAAGAGAAGGTTATATAACCAATATGACCAACAATTATATAGATATATTATAGGATAATAAACACCGAATGAAGAAAAAAAAAAAAAAACCCCTTTAAAATAGGATATTATTGTACAAGATATTAGAACAAAACAAAGATAATCAGTAGATAATAGTAATAGTTGTTGAGGTATAACACATAGTTACATTAAATTGTTCTTGAATCGTATTAAATTAAGCTCCGTTAAAATTGATCATGAACAAACGTTGTAGTTCGATTTGCAGCCATTTCATGGAATTTATTGTTTATACCGAAAATACGTTCTATATCAGATAGACTATTCAATAATTTCCATGATTGAAATTTTGGGAAATATTTAAGAGTAATATTGGAAGGGGTGTAATTAATTACGTCTTTGTATTATTAGATATTAAAAAGACAAAGAAAAGGAATGTAAGCTCTCAATTATAGTACGACCACTGCACTTGGATGTGGTAAATCCATGTTTTTCAATTGACATGATAAATTGATGATTGATAAAACACCAGGGATGAAAGAGTATACTGTGCTTCAATTTCAAAAGAAAGATAATTAAAAGATTCAAAAATAGAAAGAAATAGCAGAAGAAATTAGACGAGTGAAAAATAACAATAAAAACTTTATATGACATGAGGGGTATACTTACGATAAACTTAGATATATGAGCTGTTTGAACATTCAACATCTTGGCAAATTTTTAACTCGTGGTCCTTTTGATTATTAAAGTTTCTTTCACCTTAAACACTGGCACAAACAATTCATGTATGACTTACTATATTAAAATTCTATTGAGGGACCACGCGGCTCACAAATTATATGCAATCGATTGTTCATATCTGAAAACACAACTATACAAAAAATAGCAGTGACTTTCGTGGCATATAGTCACTGTATAATTGCCAACTTGAATTGTCCAGGTGATTTATGAAGTAAAACTCTACCACCGATACAATTAAGATAAGTCACCATTTGAATATTCCCATTATTAAGGGGGTAAAGGCGATCAATAAAAAAAAACACAAAAAAAAAACTTAAAATACACAAAATCGATTTTAGAGCACATGCTATGCAATCAATTTTCCATGATTGATTGCTACAAACACAACGTATTCTGTACAGATATTCCATTGCTAGATAAGTTTTGGTGAACTCAACTGCGTCGAAAGAAAAGGGGAAACGGAAAGAAATATGGGTGTCTTCATTCCTGCTGGGAAGTTGGAAAACTTAAAATTATACAAATATTCTTCTGAAGATCACTCAGTCGTTTCCAAGCTCATTTTGAAGCTGTGGTGGAATAACTTTGTGAAAATCTTCCCTCTCTCTATGGCTCCTAATGTAATTACTCTCACGGGATTGGGTTTCATTATTGCAAACTTATTGGTCGTATTTTACTACGATCCAACTTTGACTGAAGCATCTCCAAGATGGTGTTATTTTTTCTATGCCTTTGGACTCTTTATGTATCAAACCTTTGATGGTTGTGATGGTTGCCATGCTAGAAGAACTGGCCAAAGTGGTCCTTTGGGTGAATTGTTTGACCATTCCATTGATGCCATCAATACAACCTTGGGATGTATGGTGTTTGGTTCAGTCTTTAGAATGGGATATGGATTTTTATTCATGCTCTCTCAATTTTCCACTGTTTGTAATTTTTACACTTCAACATGGGAAGAATATCATACTCATACCTTATTTTTATCACACTTTAGTGGACCAGTTGAAGGTATCTTGATGATTTGTTTCCTTTATATTCTTACTGGAGTTTTTGGTCCAGGTATTTGGCAAGCCAAGTTGGTTGATTTAGACTTATCATCCCTTGGTGGTTCTTCCTCCTTTGAGGTCACCACTTCCATCGTTTATCTTGTCATTGGTGCTCCAGCATTGTATTTCAACATTGCATCAGCTGTTAATAACGTTAAGAAACATTATTATCATAGTAAGGAACTTTCTCGTTTTGAAGCAGACGAAGAAATTGCTGAATCTTATAAAGGTTTAATTCCATTCTTCGCTTATTATGCATCCATTCTTTTATATATTTGGTCTTTCCCAGAAACATTATCTAAAAATGGGTTCCCACTCATCATTTCCATTGGTTTAACTGTTGCATTTAGTGTTGGAAGAATTATTTTAGCTCATTTAACTAAACAAGAGTTCCCATACATTCAACCACCAATGTTTTTACCTATCCTTCAAACTATCTTGGCTCACGTTTTGATTGGAGTTTATGATTTCGATCGTAGTACTGTCTTGACGGGTTTGAGTTGGTCTGGTTTGGGTATCACACTTGGTATTCATGGTATGTTCATTACCGAAATTATTTATGAGATTACCACCTACTTAGACATTTACACGTTATCTATCAAACACAAGAGAGCTTGATTTTCTTGGTTTGTTTTATTTTTTTTTCACATACGTGCGTTGGTATCTTTCTTTTACTTACATAGAATCAATCAAATACATCAATTTAAGTCGTATATATACAAGTAACTTTATTCCTAAGCCTTTGGTAATTCCTTTTGGAAAGCATTTTCAGAACCTGGAGCTAAAACATCCTGAGCAGATTGTTGCAATTGCATTTCCTTTTCCATTTCTTGCAACTGAGTTTCAGCTAAAATAGCTAAAGATAATGGGACACCCAACAATAAGGCAGAAGAGGTCAAAGTCCACAATAAGTTACCAGACTTGTTGGCACCAATAGAAAGCAAGGACTTGGCAGTGTCAACTACAGAGGCAATTTGAGTTCTTTGTTGTGGTGGAATGATATCTTTTAAGGCAACAACTCTGTCATACAAAGTTTCATTTTCATAGTCAAAGTCGTCATCATCTATTTCAGAATCAGAATCAGATTCATCAGATTCACTGTAGATTTCTTCTTGTTTCTTTTCTTGGGTGGCCTGGGATGGCTGTTCGAAAGTGTTGGCGGTTTCGTCGTCGATTTGGGTTAACTTGACCATTTTGAGTGTGATTTATGACTAGCTTTATGAACAATCTTTTTAATGAGTGCCTCTCTCTTGAATAATAGAGCAAGAGAATCGACAAAAATTTTGAAATGGTGTATGCACGTAATCTATATGTGCAGTCAATTGTGTTTTTTTTTTTTTTTGTTTTTTTAAAACTTTTTGCAACATCTTTCTAATCAAGTGATATTTTTACTTTCCCAGTATGTTGGTTGATCTTTGGAATTTATAAAGAGATATCCCTGTTGTTGGGGATTATATTGTTTGAAGATTGACTACGGAGATCGTAAAAGAATAAGAAATATATATTGTAATGTGATGCAATTCATTCACATTTTTGAATTAAGAACAATTAACATGATTGGTGTGGACTAGGCTAATAACGTTTTTATTTTTTCTAGCTAGAAACTGTGGGTTGGTTCTCAAAGAGAAATTATATGTTGTTAATATATATTTGAAGCTTTAAAAATTCGAATTAAAGAGTAAATAATGTATCGATTATTAATATTAAAAAACTTTAATTGTAATATTTTGTGTGCAAAATAATATTTTAATAAAATTAAGATGGTAATATTTTGTTGCAATATATGATTTAAAGGTACAAATATTCTATCAACAAGCTTTTATAATCCTTAACTCATGAGTTTGAGATTTTTTTATCCTTGATTATATCGAAAAACTGACTCAACTGTGGTAAAATGAAATTGAGACTCTTCAAATGAAGCTCAATAAACATTAATTTGATATAATTCATATACTTATATAAGTGGAACATGTTGAATGTCTCTATATAGTGATATTTATTGAATTTAAAGCCAAATTTGCCAAATTTGCCGAAAATAGGAAAATCTGGTGTATTAAAGTGCAAAATTTACACTTCCAGAAGTTGCTTCACTAGCTCAGTCGGTAGAGCGTCAGTCTCATAATCTGAAGGTCGAGAGTTCGAGCCTCCCGTGGAGCATCTGCTCCAACAACTTCTTTCTTTTTTTTTGAATTCCTTGTATACCTTTTATGCAAGGTACATACCCATTATTAATATTTTATTTAATGACGAATCGGACTATGACCCTAAACCAGTATTAAGTATTGAATTCATTCTTTCTTTTTAGATGTTCTGCATCATTTTTCTACATCAATTATCTGTGTAACTAATTTTATTGGTACTGTATATAAATATTTTCTAATTTATTTTGTTTGTTTACAAAAGAACGCGCTACAAGGAACAAACGTAGTTTTAATAACTTGTAACTATACGGATAAAACAATTTAAAAGTACTCTAGGTGACACACACATTACCTTTAAGCTAGAGAAATTTATATATTTGCATTACATTCACAGAGAATAAATTGGATATACTCTTATTCCTTTCTCCTTGATTGTTTCGTATCCACATGACGTCTAGATGCCTCTTCAAGATATAACTGATGTTGAAAACAACATACCAAAGACTGTTCTGTTCAAAAGAAATTTACCTGAAGCACAAGATGATGATAACACATTCTTACCACCTGCTTTGAGCTCGTATGCTCGTGCATTATTGGGAGAAAATACACAATTTGATACCACTAATAAAAATAATAATGTTCATCCAGCACCACACCCATCAACAAATCAAGAAGTACCACAAATAACTGGGATATATGAACTTGATTTCCCAGATAGAAATAACACCCTTAAACAAAAACTCTCGGTTCATTTCAACGAGACTAAAAACACGCCGAAGAGGGAAGGTGATAGTTTAGTAAAACCACTGACTTCCAATTCTAGCTTTTCCGTCTTCTACGACGCAGCTACTGATATAAATCTATCCGGTCATTCTTCATACGCATCTACAACTAATAATCATACCAATTCGGAATATAACGACGATTTGATGAACAACTCTCTGCATAATAATAGTATACATACAAATAATAGTCCTCGAAGTATCCATACATCATCGACAACCCCAGGAAAGTCAACCTCTACAGGGACTAGATCAAGAAATTCCACTGGTGTTATTCTGCAAGTCCATAGCATAAAGAAAATGAGAGGTTCCAGAAGATTTGGTAAGTTGGGCCCTCCGAAGAGAGGCTCAACACAAGTAATGGATAGCCAATCACAAATACCACCACCTCCACCAGCATTTAATTTAGAATTATTGAAAACTCCTGAACCACAATTACCAGAGACAGTTCAAAAATCTAGGCCTGAAGGTTCATATGAATTTATGTCCACGGCAAAGGAGGATGAATTAAGAGAAAGAATTGAAGAACAAAAGAGAAATAATGAAATGGAAAGTGAAAGGAAGAAATTTAAGGAGGAAGTAAAGATTGATAGAATGGAAATCACACCTCCTCGAATGTTTCCTCGTGCTTCAGATAAACAATCTGTACCAGAAGTACCACAAGGTACTGCTTCTCCACACCCAGCAGCAAATGATTTCAGGAAACCTAAAACTCCAAGTATAATGGCACCTTCAGTCATGCCCAATAACCATCAAGTCAACTACAACTACAATAATGAAGATCAGAAAAGGAAAAAAACCATTACCATTAATGGTATTCAATATGAAAAAATGGAACTTTTAGGTAGAGGTGGGTCATCAAAAGTTTATAAGGTAAAAGCATTATCTAATAATAAGATATATGCAATTAAAAAGGTTACATTTGATCAGTTTGATGAGGCATGCGTGAAAGGGTTTAAGGGAGAAATTGATCTTCTCATCAAGCTTAGAGATGCAGATCGAGTGGTCAAACTTGCAGATCATGCAGTTGGAGAAGGATCTATCTATTTGGTCATGGAATGTGGTGATACTGACTTAGCTCATGTTTTACAAAGTAAATTAACTCAAAGTCTGTCCTTAGACCTTAATTTTGTTAGATTCCATGCTATTGAATTGTTTAAATGTGTACTTGCAGTTCATAAAGCTGGGATTGTACACAGTGACTTAAAACCTGCCAATTTCTTATTTGTTCGTGGAATATTGAAGATTATTGATTTTGGAATTGCTAATGCTGTTCCTGACCATACAGCAAATATTTATAAGGAATCACAGATTGGAACACCTAATTATATGGCACCAGAAGCATTGGTTGAAGTAAATCAGTCATTTCCAGGACTTCCAAAGATGGATAATTCTATGAATGGACAAGCAAAAAATACATGGAAAGTTGGAAAACCTTCAGATGTTTGGTCATGCGGTTGTATTATATATCAAATGATATATGGCAGACCTCCATATGGAAGCTACTCAGGTAACCAAAGAATTATGGCCATTATGAATCCTCAGGTAAGGATTCAATACGGGAATGTTGGATTAGGTGGGGTTAAGGTACCACAAAGTGCCATTGAATTGATGAAAAAATGTCTTGCAAGAAATCCAAATGAAAGATTTACAATTGAAGAATGTTTAGAAAGTGATTTTTTACATCCAAAAATTGTTAATGAAGATTTCATTAGAGATTTAGTTCATCTGGCAGTGAATTTTGGTATTAATAACAGAGTTGGAGGTAGTGGGATAATAACAGCTGATATCTATGATAAATTAGTGGACACAGTACTAACTCAGATAGAAGAACTCAATTACGGATAATAAATTTATAGAGAATTAATGTATACTAGTAAATTTTTGTATTTGATATGTAATATACAAGAAATGAACAACGTTCGTATTCTTCAAGAAAGTTCAATTAATTAAACTTTTAACGAGGTCCCAATTTTTCCAAAACACGAGGACCTTGTTCTTCCCATTCTTGCTTCGATATCCACATATGGTCCTTGTCGGCCATGATGTTAGCCAAGACAGCACCACCAATGAACACCATATGTCTTCTTCTTGGAGGATCTTCAATTCTAACCTTGAAATGCTCTAATCTTGATGAATCTCCACGTAATACCTTGGTTAACCACAATTGTTTCAACTCTTTTTCTAAACGAGATGGAAGTCCTGGATACATTGAAGAACCACCGGATAAAACAATTGCCTTGAAAAGAGAAGATCTGACGTCAACGTCAGCAGATTGGATAGTGTTGAAAAGAGTTTCACCAACACCGGGTTGTTCTACATCTACCAAGTTTGGTTGGAAAAGACATTCTGGGGCTTCAAATCTTTCGGAACCAACCTTGATAACTCTTCCATCTGGCAATTCATACGATTCAACCAATGTAGTGGTTTCTTGTGCAAGTTTTGTATCAAGATCCAAGTCATATGAAACATAACATAATTTTTCTTTAATTTGACGTACAGTTTCAAAATCAGCAGTTCTGTTAAATGCGTAACCACGACGCAACAACAAGTTGATCAAGTTTCTGGTAACATCTCTACCAGCAACATCCAAACGTTTGGTTAAGTGGTTCAATACAACCGACTCATAGACTGGCACAATGTGAGTGACACCATCACCTGAATCTACCACAACACCTGAACTTAAACCTTGCGCGTACAAGGCCAACACAGCTTGAATGGCAACGTATACACCTCCAAATTGATATTTTTCAAACATGACATCACACATGGTTTCTCTATTCTTCAATGGGTTCATTGGTGGTTCTGTCAACAAAATCTTTTCACCAGCAGTTTGAATTTGCATTCTTTCATAAAAGGCGTAATCCCAAAGATGCTCCATATCTTCCCAATTTCTGATAATACCATTTTCCATAGGGTATGAAATTTGAAGAAGTGAACGTACTTCTGACGCTTCGGAACCACACATGATGTCTTTGATCTCTAAGTTGTCTGGAACCAAGCCACTTTTTTCTTCAGCTCTTAAAATTGGCCTTCCCACAATCGAGGGGAAAGTATGGTCGGGGAAATTCGTTCCCGCTCTACCAATCTTTACAAAACCGGTACCTTGATCAAGCACTAGAGGTTAGTACTTTGAGCTACATATACAAGAAGGCGACAAATAAGTATGTGGGATGTCTGTATTGTACCCCAATATTACTCATTGGTTCTTTGTGTGCCAACATTCATTGACCAGGCAGTGCAAAGTCATGCTGGCAAACTTTTGAACAAATGTATACAGTTGAGTCCACTTATTAACAGACACCTCGAATACATATCAATCAAGTCTCACAAAATCCATCTTATATTCTTGAACACATACCAATTGGAGTCCCACTCATGTTTTTTTTTATTATCGTATTTATATATCTATTGTATCGTTGGATTCCTCTATCTGTTTTAGGGGGATTTGTTAAAGGGAATATCATTTAAAACACCGACACTATATGCCGGAAATAATATTTGCACGACTTAGCCATAATAAATATCTACACCATGAAATCTATAATGAATACCCTACTCCATGAAATGAATAAAATAACTACAATAAATAATTGTTCTATTATAATGGATCTAATTTTTTTTTGGAAAAGTGCAAGTTTTGTATTTACTACTCTTTATTCAGAGATTTTTACGTTTGGGTTCATGTATGCAAATGTGAGATATGAAGTGTGACTCTTGATATCAGCTTCAACTTTCGTAACATTCTTCCATTGCCATTGAGAATCACCTTCTCTTACTCTCATACCCTTTCCGAAAGGATTGAAACCTTTACCCAAGTTTTGGAATTTTTTAGGTTCTTCGGAATCATCAGCTTCAACTTGTTCAATATCTCTCTTTTCCCCGGCTTGTGTAGCCTTAACTCTTCTTCTATTTTCTATACCTTTACTCTTTCTTGATTGAATATCTTTAAGTCTTTTCACAACGTCGGAAATATCTTTAACCATATCCATTCTTGATTCCCAACGCTTGGCCGCAACTTCTACCATTTCAATCCCACTCCATCCATTTTCTTGAAGTGCCTTAACTGCCTTATCAACTTGTTCTATACATGGAGAAAAGCAACAAATACCAACTCTTGAAGTCTTGGATATCACCTTATCCAAATGAGGAATGGCTGTCCATGGAGATGGCAAGTCCAAGAATACAACATCTCCATTTATACCATTTTTGTCGAATTTGGCAGGAAGGTCATTTATTTCAAATCCACCTTCACATACATCTCTATGAGTTATAAGAGTATTAACATCCAAAAGTCCATGATCTTGGAATTCTTGTTTAGCCTCCAAGTATCTAGGTTCATGGAACTCATAAGAGAATAATCTCCCATCTTCACCAAGAGTTCTGGCAAATGCATGAGAAAAGGATCCAGAACCAGTACCAGCCTCAATCACTCTTGTTCCACTTGTAACCCCCAAACGTTGGATTATATAGGAAGAGTCAGGCGTGTACACGATTTGAGTTCTATGTGGGAGAGAAATAGTCCAGAGTTCTGGAGTTGGATGTAATAAATGGATGAATCCATGGCCCTTGGCACCACTCATTTGTTCTCCAAACTTCATACCAATCATACGATCATGATCAAAGTTACCGTATCTTGTTCCCAAGGTAGAACCTCTTTTCACGGTGAGAGGCTTCAAATTTCCTCTACCAATGAAGGCAAGCACCAAGTCACCTTCTTCTATATAGTCTTTGAATTGGTAGAATGACATGCTAAAGTATACGATTCTAGTTAACAGATGGAATACATTGAGATGAGATTTTTTTTATTCTCTTACTCAATCTTAAAGTGTGCACATAAAAATACACAAACAGAATCTACTTGTTATCAACTTACTTCAAACTGTTCTGAAAAACAGATTGTTTTGTTTCCTTACTAAATAATCACAAAACATTTCCATAGTACAAACTATCATTTTTTCTCTACCACATAGTATAGATGGTTGTACAAAAAATAAAATATTATTCAAGGTTGTACCAGCACAACCTTGAATTATCTTGCACTATTCAGCAATTGCAACCAAAATCTGATTTTCTGTTCTAAGTTCTTTTTTTTTTTTTATTTTTTTCTATGGTTATTATTTTTTCCTCTATTTAATTTTCTTTTCTCAAGTACAATTTGTTTTCAATACAAGTAACTAAACTTAGACTTCTACCACACTAGAGTAGGGTCAATATATATAATTCACAATATAACTTCAATTAGTAAAAATAACCATCTAAATAAAAAAAAAAGCCTCCTTCTCTTCTCTTCCTTAAAAATATCTACTCTTTAACTCTGTCTCTCACTCTATACAACTTGCCCCATATATTTCGTGCCCCTACCGACTTTCGACAATTTTTTGATTGAAACTCAAACTTATGTAAAGGGTACTTACTTCATTCAATTTATATTATCTATCTTGATATTATATTATTTGCAAACATTATTATAAAAAGAAAGGTCTTCAAGAACGTGAGAAGTTATTGAGACACACGGAAAACTGGACATTTTAATTACAAATATAATTACATTATCATCATATACATGTCACAGTCACCAGTACAAGAACAACCAGCAAAAGACCCCTTGGCCCCCAATGTCGAAGACTTGTATTTAGAGTCATACGCCTTCACGACAGCTGCGGCCATAGTCGGGTCTGTAGACCGAAAAATATTCGTCGTCTTGAGAGATGGACGTAACGTTTTCGGAATCTTGAGAACATTTGATCAATTTGCTAATTTGGTGTTACAAGATACCATAGAGAGAATTTATTTGGATTCAGAAAAGAAACGTTTCGGTGAGACTTATAGAGGTGTATTCATGATCAGAGGGGAAAACGTGGTCATGATGGGTGAGTTGGACATTGATAGAGAAGATGACCACTTGCATGAGTGGCAACAAATTCCTTTCCCAGAAGCCGAAAAGGAACTTCACTCAGTGCAGGCCCAAAGGATAAAGGACCAGAAGGTAAAGGCTAAGAACTTATTGGCTAAGGGTCTCATTGACGATTTCTCAAGATCTGATTTGTATTAGCATTGTATAGTATATGGAGAGTTGAAGAGCAACTGCTTCTCATTTTTTTTTTCTAAACCAAAATAAAGAAAGAATAAACTTTGTTGTAGAAAGTAGAAAACACAGGCAGAATAGAGAGGTATAAATAATTTAATTAAAAAAGTTGAAGTTTTATGTTCTACCCATTCGCAGCCACTCAATCTTACAGATAAATATCATTCCTATTTTATTTAAACTAATTCATTTATAATTTAGATAACTTCTCAAAGTTAGCCTTATGGTCTTCGAAAAATTGATCAACATCATTGAAATACTTCAAATAAGCTCTTCCTAATTGATTCAAATGAGCTTCATCAGGTCCATCAGCAATACGCAAAGTTCTCGCATGGGCGTACATTTTAGCCAATTCAGTATCTTGTGAAACCCCTTCAGCTCCATACATTTGAATACCCCAATCCAAAATCTCAACTACAGTTCTAGGAGTTTCAATTTTGGCCATAGCAATTTCCTTTTGTGCAGCCTTGGCATTAGAAATATCAATCTTATGAGCTGCATTCAAAACCAACAATCTACAACGTTGAATGTTAATCTTACGTTGTGCAAATGCAGTTATAAATGACTCTCTGACTTTCATAGGCTTGCCAAAGATAATTCTATGGTTTGCTCTTTGAACCACTCTTAAAAGAGCAAATTCTGCAGCTCCAATAAGTCTCATACAATGATGGATACGACCAGGACCAAGACGTGATTGAATGAGTTCAAAACCTGACCCTTCAGATGAAAGTACAACATTAGGCATTTCTTCCAGGGAAACCTCATAATCATTGAATTCAATTTCACAATGTCCATGAGGAGCATCATCATATCCAAATACTCCAAGTGGACGAATAAGCTTTGCCTTTCCAGAATCCAAAGCCTTTTTCGCATCAAGTGCCAAAACAGTATGATTACGGTACAAATTTTTCTTGTCGTCTTTGGTCTTACACATGACAAGCCATACTGAAGTCCGTGGATCTCCAGCTCCAGAGGCAAACCACTTGACACCATTAAGAACATAGTTACCACGGGAATTCTTGAGAGCGGTACAAGAAATGTTCAACGCATTGGATGATGAAGTTCCACGTTCGGTCATGAGGAAGGCAGAACGGATGTTACCTTCTAAAAGTGGATGTAACCATTTCTTCTTTTGATATGGGGTACCATATTTGGCAAAGAGCTCCATGTTACCAGTATCTGGAGCATTGGTATTGGTAGCTTCTGGGGCTACAAATGATCTCCCCAAGTATCCAGCCATGAGACCATATTCCAAGTTGGTGAATCCAGGGCCCTCGGGATAATGCTTGGACAAAAACATGTTCCAAAGCCCGAGTTCACGGGCTTTCTTCTTAAGATGTTCGGTTATCTCTGGAGTTGACTTCCATCTCTTGGAAGGATCTTCAGAAACTTGTTTGAAATAGATTTCATCGGCAGGAAGACAATATTCCTCCACAAACTTCTTGGTAGCCTTGATAGCTGCCAACCCTTTTGGCGAAAGTTTGTCCAAAAAAACAGCGGGGATTTCTTCGTCTAATGACATATTGGGTAGAGTATTGATACTATATTTAATTGATAGTGATTAAGAGATCTTTTACTCTATATTTATAAAAGAAGGAGATTGAGCTTAAAAATGAAAATCAGGAGAACTCGGCGGTACCCCGCAAAAAAATAATGCATACGCGCGGGATCGACTTATACAATTCGGATTTAATTTAGAGAGCTTGATGAATATTAGAGAGTTCTTCTTTAGTCAAATTAGTCGTGGAGAGTACGATATAGTGCTGGTCAATTGAATATATCCATACCAGATAAATGAAGTACGAATTTCCTTCAAGATATAAGTTATTTTGGAATTTTCATTTTGCGGTTTCATAAAGGACTTAAAAGTTAACAGCAGCATTCGGCCGAATCGAAATTTCTTGAATCTGAATAATTTTTTTATTATACAATACCAACAAAGTGCATACCACAACTTTATTACCCCATATTTCTGAGCAGATATCAAGTCATTTCCTCCTTGATAATATAGTCTTCAACATTGCATATACTTTTGATTGAAGAACGTATCTACCACTTAATTATGATCAATTTACCTCTAGATATTTTTTAAATTGGAAAATGGAGAACACTAATTTTAAAACCATCGGGCTTATGTTAATATCTGCCACATTATTCAACAACTTGTCTTATATTTAATGATTTCATTACTTTACTCTTCTACTCTTTAGTTGTTGTATCTTCATATCCCTCGACTGCATATAAAAATGCTCAAACATCCTTGATTACACAAAAGTAAACACATTTGCCTTCAAATCTGATTGACACCACAATAACTATAATATCGTATAAACTATAAAAGATATCATAAATAATTAAACAAACACAGCATAATGGAGTACTACGATTCAGATGTTCCAAACATCCCCAACTACAAGTTGTCCGAGAAGCAATTTCTTCTCTCCAAAGTAGATGCAACAAAGCGGGAAACGCTTGCGGAAGAAATACTTGCGTCGATAAAGGAGGATGCTTTAGCTCCATATTATGAATACCTTCACACTGAGATCGGATTTCCATTTGATGAATCTTTGCACCGTGAATTGAAGGAACGTAACGAAGTAGAAATCCAAAAGCTCAAGGCCCAGATCAAGGAGGCTGAAGGTGACGATGAAACGGAATTGGACGTTTCGGCAACTTATGTCAACCTTGCTGAATATTACGCCAAGATCATTGACCGAAAGAATGCCGTGGAAACTTATAAGAAGGCATTGGACTTGCCTCGTAGTACTGGTTCAAAGATTGATATATTGTTGACTCTTGCAAGAATTGATTTCTTCTTCAATGATTATCATCTCGCACAAAAGAATTTAGATCAAGTCAAGGTCTTAATCGAAAAGGGGGGTGACTGGGAACGTCGTAATAGATATAAGATGTACAATGGTATCTACTTGATGGCTACACGTAACTTTGGTGACGCTGCAAAGCTCTTGATTGATTCTTTGGCAACTTTCACCTCCACAGAAATTTGTTCATACGATCAAGTTGCACATTACGCTATAGTTTCTGGAGTTATGTCCTTGGATAGAGTAGACTTGAAAGAAAAGATTATGGACTCTCCAGAAATCTTATCTATTTTCCTGTCTGCTCCTCACTTGGAACCATTGATTAACTTGACCAACTCATTATACGCGTGCCAATATAACTATTTCTTCCAATACTTGTTGCAGTCTCACGATGAATTACTCTTACCAAACAAGTATTTGAGTCAACATGCAAACTACTTTTTGAGAGAAATGAGATGCAAGGCATACGGTCAATTGTTAGAGAGTTACAAATCCATTTCATTGAAGTCTATGGCTGAGAATTTCAACATTAGTACGGATTTCTTAGATCGTGACTTGTGTAAGTTTATTCCTAACAAGAAGTTGAATTGTGTTATTGATAAAGTTAACGGTATAATCGAAACTAATAGACCAGACAACAAGAATAATCAATACCATTTATTGATCAAGCAAGGTGATTCATTATTAACCAAGCTTCAAAAATACGGAGCTGCTGTCAAGTTAAGTGGGGCTGAACGTGTATAGAGAAGTACATAGAATAAACTAGAAAATATTTCAATTGATAACTGATAGTGTAGATTAAGTTTTAAAAAAGACAGGTTATAACGCAAACAAGGAAAGGAAAAAAAAAATAATGAAGGATGCGAGGTTCGAACTCGCGCGGACAACCGTCCAGCAGATCTTAAGTCTGCCGCCTTAGACCACTCGGCCAACCCTCCAATTATATGCCTTTTTTTAGGTCAGATCAATAGACTAAACTGATTTTAACCAAATTCTGAAAATTTTGATTTTATTCATTCAACTTTCCATTTTATGGCTTTCTGATGTTCCTATCTTATAGAGGCGGCCTTCATTAATATCCTGATATAGCTTGAATTTGAGAAATGTTGTAGAGTCCGGAAATCTGGCCAAAATATTTTGATGTACAGTGTCTCTTTTGTCGTAATTCCCCTTTAGTGACCCAAATTGGTATGAAATTTGCCCCAATATACATGATTCAAAGTGAATGGATTAGGCTAAAGTTGGTACTTCTTTTGTGTAGATAGAAAGTTAAAAATAAATGGTTTGAATTTGGATAGAAATATTTTTCGAGTCGAAGAAAGGTTCATAAATCGTACTCCATGTGTGTAAAACGCCCTGAACTAGAGCCTATTAAAATAAAGTTCTATTAATTGCTTATATCTCATATATTAATGCTTTTAGCCTTCTTCTGTTCGCAAAATGAAGCTTTATATTCATTCACCAGCCTTTACTATACTGTGTTCTATCTATATACAATGAAGTACAATATTAAAGTCAAAGCTGCGGTAGCACTTCACAAAAGTAATAGAATGTCCAAATCACATTACTTCATTCCATTGCAAATAAGATTTACAAAAGTTAGACTTGTTCTCTTACATGCTTACGTACAAAATAATGGTTGCGAAAATTTCGATTTCACATATCATTACTAAATGGGAAGGCTACTTTACCTTAATAGTTAATATCAATATTTATTTCATAATTAAACACAAGGAGATTAAGTGTTCCTATGTAGTTTAAAATTTTATTAGGTAAACATAAGCCTTGGCCCCTCGTGTGGGTTAAAATCTGACTTATTTGTATACAGTTTCTAACTCGATTTGAGTGTCTATGCCAAATATTTCACTTTATGCTTTATGTAAAATTGGTTTATAGCCCCTCAGTCAATTCCTTGACCTTAGTACAGCCCTTCTACTTCCTAACTTAGCGAATTAGAACAGCTACCTCCATGATGATATTACTTACAAGTATAGCACATTATCGAAGTATATTTTTAAAAAAAGAAAAACACGAGAGAACAAAAAAAAAGTCTTGGAAATAAATTAGGAAAAGAAACATACACGAACGGCTTTGGTTTCGAACAATAGAAATTTTAACTCTTGACTCAGTTTAAATTCTAAAACTCTGAGAATTGTAGCCAGTGACTCTACAGAGCTTTTCTTCATTTTTCTCTCCTAAGATAATCCTTCAAGTCTATCTGTTATTCATTTTTATGTGCACTCACTCCTCTTTTAAATCTCCCCGCATTTCAAAATACATTTGAAATTCTACAAGGGAACACGAAAAATAGGAGATAATAAGCCCTACATGATATAAGGGGCATGTTGACTGTGAGGTCACCAAAGACATCATAATAGGCACTTTGTATGTATAATTCGGTATTAAGACGTCAAACGCGGATGATGTAGGTGAACTTACTTCCTGAATGGGAAACTAATATATCCACCACTAAGAGCTGTTTCAACATTTCCGCTCAAGAAAATATCCCACTCAAAACCGGGATAAGTCGAAATGAAGCTTGGAAAAAAACAGAATGAGGTAATCGAGTCTGGATCATGAAGAGGGGCAAATGTTATACTTTGTAGTAGAACCTTAAATTAGGAAATATTGAACCCTGATGAAAATAAAACAGAATGTGATAACCCCTCTTTGGGGTATAGTAAGCGCGGATACCAATATTTTTCGTGTAAGTGGCGCGCAATTATGCAGCTAACGGATAGGAATTATATAAAAATACGTAAGCTTCACATGCGACATAACCGCAGCCATCATAGAGCAAGTTGGTGAAACATAAATAGGAAACAATCTGGCTTCATTCTATTTTATTGTTAGTTTTTTTCTATTCATCTACTTTTCTTGTACTTGTTCAAAAGACTCAAAGAAAGTTATTTTATTTTTTCATTTCAACCTCGCATATTAAACCCCACGGACACAATGGCCAGAACTCCAGCAGAAATTATTGAGGATTACAGAAGTGAATATCTTGATATCATCGGATTTTATGTTACCGTTGATGGATATGATGAAAAGCTTGAGTACAGTGAAACCATGGATCCAATGCCTGAAAAGATTCACCTTGTTCTTCCAGAATACTGTACTTATAACTTAGTTCTCAGATACAGAGTCAAAAAGAGACCAATTAAGAACCTCAGTTACTATCAAGCGGTAAAGAAGGCTGGAATTCCAATTAAGACAAGAAAGATGGACTTTGGTGACGTTGAACCAAATGCGCCTGGTGAATATCATACTGCCGTTTTTGTCCCAGATACACTCCCCGGTGGAATGTTTACTAGAGGAACTCACCCAGCAACCACTACATTCCTGGAAGAGGATGGAAAGACTATTTTTGCATTCAATTGGTTCATCGAGATTGCCAAGAAAGATGTCAAGCCTAGTGTTAAACTTGATTAGATTGTTTTTTCTTCTTTTTATGCTTTTCCTTCTATTTACATAGTATTATAGAGTGCTGGGTATGATTTATATTATGAAAATTTTAAAAGTATATATTTATTTTATATAAATCTATTCCATATAAATCAAAAGACCTATATGTATTGAAGAAGTAGCAAATCAATGTAGGCAGTAGGTACTACTCCACATATTAGCGTACAATATGCACACCTTGCACTACATACAGGACTTGAAATGCATGAGGTGCATCATTATCTTAGAAAACTGGTACTGGAACGACCCGTAAGGGGAGATCACGTTAGATAAATGTGACCAAGAATGACTTAGTTACTTCAGATCAAATTATAAATCTATCTATCGATAATTATCTTGTGTTTTTATACTATCATCCCTCACATCTAGGTCTATTTTAACAACTAGATCTAATTATACTCCTATTGAATCAACAACTAATTGAAAGGAGTATTCACTCATCCAGATAAGGAATCTCTTGCCGTTTATTAAAGTTGCCCCTTGTCCCCCCACTCGAGAGTTTTTTGTTATTTCTCTAGAAAAGAAGTAAAATCTTTTTTGTGGCAATCGTTCTAAGAATCTTGAAATTAGAGATATATCTTCTTTACCCTTTGTTAATTTTGTTAAATTAATATACCCCTTAAAGTACAAATCTTTTGAAGCAAACGAAAGATGAGTTCTCCAAAAAGAAGAATTGAAAAGGACGTTATGGATCTCATGATGAGTGACCACGATGTGACTCTAATTAACGACTCTATCCAAGAGTTTTACGTCATGTTCCATGGTCCTTCTGACACTCCATATGTTGGAGGAACCTGGAAGATTCGGGTCGAATTACCAGACCAATACCCTATCAAATCCCCATCCATTGGATTTCTAAATAAAATATACCATCCTAACATTGATGAAAGCTCTGGATCTGTTTGTCTTGATGTTATCAATCAAACTTGGTCTCCTATGTTTGGGTTGCTTAATATTTTTGAGAATTTCTTGCCCCATTTATTACGGTATGCCAACCCGAGCGACCCACTTAACACGGATGCTTCTAACTTGATGAACAAGGACGAAGCAAGATATCTCGAGACAGTGAAGATGTATGTGAAGAAATATGCCAAGGATATTACTATTGATGACAATCCGGAGGACAACGGTTCGGATGATGATGATGACGATGATGAATTGAGTGACGTTGGGAGTTTATCAAGTGACGATGACATGGATGTTCATGGAGAGTTTGAGATTTAAAGTTGATTGGGGTCTATCATACATATGAAGATGTTGCATTTTGGGGAAGGCATATATCATTAGATTGGAATACATATATATAAGTAATGAAACGTAAACATAAACCGAATAAAAATAAGGGTAAATCACTAGAAAAATCAAATAAAGGTGTAAATTTATATTCATATAGGGTTTAAATCAATTCTTGAAGCATTCTCAAGTAAAAAAGTTGGATACATTCGTCAAAGGCATCATTAATGGACATTGGCTCCTCTGAACCAGCAGGAAGACGTCTCTTTAATCCTAATTGTACTCTTCTTTTCTTTTCATTTCTCTTTTCTCTTCTTCTTCTCATTACTTCGCTTCTTGGCAATTCCTTTCTATGGGGGATTGTTATCTTTAAAAGATTAATTTCTTTAACTTTTTCAGTAGTCCAAGAAATTAATTTCATGTTCATTTTTTTACTGTCAAGAGCGAATTCATGGTTATAGTTTAATTCTGGCGATTTGATCACTAGTTTAACCGAGGCAAAACCGGAAATGTACACCTTGAAAGTATCAAATGGTGAATTCTCGTTTGATTCCCTTTTAATACATATTTCATATCCATTGCCAACTCTATAGGTAGTGGTAGTACAGGTGGTTGCAAAATTCTTGGTTGAAGCATTTTCAGGAGTTGCATTGTATCCGAAAGATGATAATGTAGCCTTGTCCTGCAAATTTTCAATACCATAGCTTTTAATAGTGGATGCTGCTGACATTTTTGGTTGTTATCTTTAACTTATTCTTGAAGAGAGGATTATGATTTTGTAATTCTAATGAGTAAAATTACAAAATTGAGAGTAGTTAGAATATGAGTATTTACAGAAAGTACTACACATCAAGCAGTATTTATATAATATTTAAAGGTTTTTCTGTTTTATACATCTACGTGTTATTTAGAAGTGGGGTTCTACATTGTACTGGTTTGAATTGGTGTTTTTGCATCTAAATAGGTATTCGACTAGAAGGTTCCATGTTATCAGTGCGACAAAAATGTGAAATATGAAAAAAAAAGAAATAATCCCGGTCTAGATTTTGCAACAAAAGTTCTCGAGTATTCTACATGAGTCACAACGGTAATAACATTTAACAACGGTATTGACAACTACACGTTTTTTTATTAAAGAGAGAAAATATGGGGTAAATTGTAAATCTCCAAGATTTTAAAATAGTCCATAAGTATAAATATTTAGTTAGTTCCAAGAGAGGAAATTTATATATATTATAAATATGGGAAAAAAACTCAGAAATCTGATTTCAAACACTATATAAAGTACATCTACCCTCTAGAGACCACTAGTACATCATATAATTTATATAGGCTAAAATCCTATAAGATTGGGCCAAGTTAGTACAATAGAATTCTCCTACTTCGTGAAGTTTTCTTTGCCGCACACAATCGCAATCTAAAAGTCTGACACAAAACGCATACCCGCGTCAAGCGGATAGCCGCTACCGATCAATTCCATACTATGGAAAAAGGGCGATGCATACATATATACATATATGAAAATATATGACTTCTATTCATTTTAAACACAGATTCCTACTTGAAGTATAATCGAAGATGTTTTATAGAAACTCCATAAAATTAGCTGTCCGAAGCTACTCAATTGAAGCTTCTTCCAAGGTTATCTCCACATTGAAAAACCCCTCCCTTTTCAAGACTCTGGGTTATATCAATGGGGAATGGATTACTGGGAATGATACAATTGAAGTTCACAATCCAGCATCATTCCCTGATCCAACGTCTAAAATTGCTGACGTGGCATCTCTTTCAGCTACGGATTATGAAAATGCAATTGAAGCAGCTTCGAATGCCTTTGCAACATTCAAGAAAACTACTGGTAGACATAGATCTGAACTTTTGCTCAATTTATATCAATTGATGAAGGAAAATCAAGATGATTTAGCTAAATTGATAGTCTTGGAAAATGGAAAACCTTATGCTGATGCATATGGAGAAATTACATATGCTGCAAGTTTCTTCCAATGGTTTGCAGAAGAAGCTCCACGAGTGGCTGGGGATATAATCCCCTCGTCGAATGGTTCGAACCGGATTTTGGCATTAAGACAGCCAATTGGTGTTTGCGGAATCATCACCCCTTGGAATTTCCCTGCTGCCATGATCACAAGAAAATTAGGAGCTGCTGTGGCCGCAGGGTGTACAACTGTTATCAAGCCAGCATCAGAAACCCCCTTGTCTGCATTGGCTCTTGCACATCTTCTGGAACTTGCTGGATTTCCTAAAGGTGTTGTGAATGTACTTCCTAGTAGTGATGCACCAGCTGCTGGGAAATTACTTTGTGAGCATCCAAAAATTAAAAAGGTTTCATTCACAGGATCAACAAACGTTGGTAAAGTTTTAATGGGTCAATCATCGTCCACATTAAAGAAATTATCTATGGAATTGGGAGGAAATGCACCATTTATTGTTTTCGATGATGCGGATGTCGACAAGGCTGTAGATGGAGCAATTGCATCAAAGTTCCGCAGTAGTGGACAAACGTGTATTTGTGCCAATAGACTCTTTATTCATGAATCCGTTTATGATGAATTTTCTACAAAATTTACTGAAAAATTACGTAAAACAGTGAAGATTGGATATGGTCTCGAAGAGGGAATCACCCATGGTCCAGTTATTCATTCTAAGTCAATGTCAAAGGTCAGACAACATATTGACGATGCAGTATCTAAAGGAGCTAAGGTCTTACTTGGTGGCAGTAAACTCCCAGAAATCGGTGAAAATTTCCATGAATTGACAGTATTGGGAGATGTAACTTCAGATATGCTTATTTCACAAGAAGAAACATTTGGGCCTGTTGCTCCATTGATCAAATTCTCATCAGAGGAAGAAGTACTCCAAGCTGCTAACACTCCAGATGTTGGATTAGCAGGATATTTCTATTCAACCGACGTTTCTCGGATATTTAGAGTTGCAGAGGAATTAGAAGTAGGAATGTTAGGTGCCAACACTGGTGCTATCTCAGAAGCTGCTTTACCATTTGGTGGAGTTAAACAGTCTGGATTTGGCAGAGAAGGCTCAAAGTTCGGAATTGAGGATTATACAATTGTCAAGGGTCTTGTATTAAATATCGCTTGATATATTTTCAATATAGGTTACTAAAAGAAGGATAAATCAAATAGTGGTTAGTGGATAGTTCTTTGTCTTTTATTAATATACATCTACTTAAGCTGCCGCATCGTTAGCAGGAATTTCTTTGTTTTCCACTGTTTCTTGGACGACTTCCTTTACATCTTCATTCACACTCTCCTTTATATCTTCATCCACACTCTCCTTTATATCTTTATCTGTACTTTGCTTGACATCTTCGATAGATTCCACAGTAATAGGAAATGTTATTCCCTTGTTCTTGGGTACGGTTGTATATTGTGCGTTTGAAAATGACAAATAAGTGTTTGGATTTTCCTTCTCATGAGAGTTAAGAAAATCATTTTTGAGCAGTTCCAACCCTTGAGTATTCAGTATTGACTGGTCTAATCTCTTGGACCATTGGTCTATAGTATCAGAAACATCGGTGGTGTTATATTTCTTCTCCTTGAGTTGAGAAACTTCTTCTTTCAAACTAGCCAACATACTAGCAGGGTCTATGGGTTTATCGGTTATTCTAACAGGATTCTCGGGTGAGTTGAACAACGCACCGTGCATCCATGTGTGGTCCTCTACAAGCTTCGCACATGTTACGGACTTGAGTGTAAGTGATACCAAACCATTTTCTTTGGTGACTCCATTCACGATCGACGAGGGGAAGTTTATGAGTGATTCATGTGGGGCATCATACACTGTAACAGGCACCTGTGCAATGCTTGCATTGCTCTTAGAAAGCTTTTGTCTCTTGGCCGCTGACATATTGGTATACAAATCACGTTCTGGATGTATTTATGTATGTGAGTCTGTATTGTGTTTTTTGTATTTTTCGAGTTTGTATTTATTTTTTAATTTTTGTAACAGTGCGACACAAATATTGGGTGTTCGGATGTACCACGTCTTGCAAAGGTGATGGTTACCTAAACTCTGGTGAATTACCATCATAGAAATAATATACAAGTACTATAGAGAAAGGTACATTCTAGATATTGGGACTCATGCACCAATACGGCAATAATTATTTGTATAAGAAGAAATCATATAAATAAAAGGGTACAAAGTAGAACGCATTCATTGACAAGAATAGTCCAGGCATTCTTGGAACGGGAACGTTTCGACATCTAAATATAACTGGAATAGGATCCAAGCGTAATCGAGAATATTCTTCTGGTTTGTTGCTTTATCATATAGTCATGTCTCAAACCATTGCATTCATATCAAAAAATTGCCCCCTTAGGTTGTTTGAACCGATCCCCGACATGCAATTCCTGCACATTGAAGATAAGGGGAGAAAGCGCGCGTACTACCTATTCAAGTTTAGAATCACGAGCTGAGTTTTGCAACTATTCCGCCCCCCTTGAGTCTCAATTGTTGACCTGATTTCGTCTATATGGTAGAATCCAATCAGATAAATAATGAGCTGAACATATGCATGTGGGAATACATATATATATGTATCGAAAGTCGTAACACAAGATATAGAATCTGTACATGCTTCGATAAATTTTAAGTTTTAATTGATGAAACTGCTATCATACCGATACGGGAGTTGCGTTCCGTGAATTTCTTATCGCGCTAAACATCAAAAGCATAAATGGCTCGCAAAAGTCACACATCTCCATAAAACTAAGATACTTTTCCTATTAACTTGAAAGATCTACATTTCTTGAAGAACGTTAACTTATACCACAAGCAACAACACGCAAAAAAAACATTTAAACAAACAAACAGTATTAATTTGAATGACCGTTGAAAAGCCTGCCACTCTTATCCTCACTGGTAACCTCAACACGGGTACCCGGACTGTGTCTAAGGGTAGTGGGATCCACATCAATGTCAAAGACAAGAAGACAGGAGCTGAAAGAACTATCATCGACGGTATGACAGGTGCAGCCGTTGGTGCCTTGGGTTGGGGTGATTCTGCCGTCATTGACATAATCACTGAGGCAGCCAAGGAGACCGTTTACTCCTATCCAGCTCTCTTTGGTAATGATTATGCCCAACAATTGGCTCAATTTTACATTGATAACTCACCTCCAGGTGCATTTGCTGCGGCCCTTTGGACTGGGTCTGGATCTGAATCTAACGAGAATGCTCTAAAGATTACTTACCAATATTGGAAGGAACAGGGTAAATCTAAAAAGACAAAGTTTATCTCTAGAAAAACTTCATACCACGGATATACCATTGGTGCTCTTTCAATTGGTGACTCCGCTCGTGCTACCTATTTTAGTGATATTCTTCTCAAGTCTGACCAATGTATCAAAATGGACGAATGCCATCCATACAGATACAAGAAAGATGACGAAAGTTTAGAAGAATATAAAAATCGTCTTTTGGATGATCTTGAGAAGCTTATTTTAGCCGAAGATCCAGAAACTGTTGCTTCTATTATTGTTGAGACGTTACCTGGATCTTCTCTTGGAACTTGTCCACCACCACCAGGTTACCTCCCAGGGATCAGACGGTTATGTGACAAATATGACATTATTTTCCATTTAGATGAAGTCATGTGTGGAACAGGACGTTGCAACAATGGTGGATTGAACTGTTGGGAAAACTTTTTAGAGCCTGGTCAAGGTCCAGATATTCAAGTTGTTGGTAAGACCTTGGGATCTGGATACGTCACCATTGCAGGTGTTTTGGTATCTCCTAAAGTTAAACAAGTTTATACCGATAAGAATGCCACTATTATGGGGGCTCAAACGTATCATGGACATGGGTTCAACTGTTTAGTTGCTTTGAAAATTCAAGAAAGAATCAAGGAATTAAACTTGACTGCAAATATGTTTAAGATGGGAAACTATATGGGAGAGTTAGTTGGTCAAAAATTACTTGGAAAGTCTAAGATTACTGGTGATGTTAGAGGTATTGGAGGATTTTGGTCCGTTGAATTTGTCAAGAATACCGATACAAAGGAAGTTTTCGACGTAAAATTGGACATTGGACATAGAATTCAAGACGTTTGTATCGATAACGGTCTTACCGTTATGGGAATGCAAGGAAGTTTTAAAGGTACTGGTGACCATATTTTAATTGCTCCTTCATTCATTGTTACCAAGGAGGACGTTGAGAAAATAGCTGACATTATTGAAAAGTCCGTTTTGCAAGTAGAAAAGGCTTTGATAGCCGAAGGAGAATTATAAGCGCTCAGAATGTGAACTCACCCCTATTTAGTACGGAATTCTTTATTAAGAATATATATATATATATATAATCTTAAAAGTGTCTTGAATAAGCATTAGTGCGTAGAGGATTTAAGATTTGCAGCATTAAATTGACTGTGAAGTAACAATAACAAAAAAAGGATATTCATTAAGAATACCAGATGTATTCAAATTTAGAGCAAATTTGGCATTCGTAGATTCGGTGACATCAAAAAGTGACACGATACCAGCATCAGTAGTTTTTGATTTTCATGGACAAGAAGAACAAAGCCACCCACCCACTCATTGTATTTGAATGCTAAAATTGAAATGCGGGAAGAAAGGGGAAAAAATGCAAATGAAGACAGAGAATTCTTCGTAGTATACACTTTATTATTCTATGAACCTTAGCCAATGGCTACCTTCTGTATATTTATGACAAAGGCTGATTAAACAGTTGAAATGGCCTGTTGTAAAGCCCGAAAAATGCGATACTCGGCTAATTTCTATTTTAATGCGGCGCCAACATGGGTAATGATTTTAAATAGGTAAATAAATAAAACTAAATGAAATCATTGGATGTGCCTTATTATATATTATTAGGAGTATCTTATACAAGTTCACGCCTAAAACTTCTCTATCACTCCTATAATACTATTTTAATAGACAGGTGTATACTTTGCTGCACTTAAAAGTACACAAAGTCAATTAAAATAATTTACCGCTCTGGCGTCTTCTCACATAATGATGTTTCCCAAAATGATTTTGTCCCAAAGAAGTTAATATATATATTTTCCTGCAGGTTCCAAAAACAGAATCCTGCACACTGAACACGCGTAGTATTCACCCATTTCTTGGGTCTGACGCTCTTGAATAGATTTCGTCTAAATCAGCAGGACTACTACCAACCCATTGGAACTGACATGGAGGGTCTGGAATCACAGGTGTACATCGCAACGTACCTGAGTGTAAGTATTCACGCGTTATATCTGGTCAAGTCGCCTGAAACTGATGTTTGGCACTCATTTTCATCACGAGGGTAATTTTATAGTGTTCAACATTTTTTTTTAAAACTATATGGACTAGTTCCTCATGAATTAATAATATAGTTAAAGCTATTTTGAAGTCTATAAATGTGATTACCCATCGATTGTGAATTGGAATCAACTACTAACTTTCGTTTTTTTTAGACAGATGTGTACGAATGTACCATCAACAACACCCCTATTATGAGGCGTTGTAACGACAATTGGGTTAATGCTACTCAAATTTTGAAATGTTGTAATTTCCCCAAGGCAAAGAGAACAAAGATCTTGGAAAAGGGAGTACAACAAGGTCTTCACGAGAAGATTCAAGGTGGATATGGAAGATTTCAAGGGACTTGGATTCCATTAGATGACGCCCAACGACTTGCAGCAAGTTATGGAGTTACTCCTGCCCTTGCACCCGTGCTTTACATTGATGTGCTGGATCCGAACTTGGTGATACCCAAAAGGACCAAGCAAGTCAATAAGGATGGGACACCAATCAAGAGGAAATATACCAAAAAGCTAAAGAAAGCAGAAGGCACACCATCGAAGAAACCTAAGATTGACGATCCTGAAACTACGCCTATGTATTCGGCCACAAATCAGGATTCTTTCAACTCTTTGGCTAGTGGGCATTCACAGATTTCGCAACTGTCAATAGGGCAAACTCCACAACAAGGGGTACCATTCCAATTGCAACGGCAACACCAGCAACACCAGCAACAATTACCACCACAACAGCAACAACTTCATCAACAGCCTATGCCACATAACTTTACGCAAGCTGATTTTCTTGCACTTGGAAACGCCAATGTACCTACGTTTACGGCGCACAACCAAGCAATTCAGTCCGAATTTCAGAATTATCAAGCACAATATCAACGATTTCAGCAGCAACAGCAGCAGCAACAGCAGCAGCAGCAGCCACAACATCAACAGCATCCTCATCCGCATCAACAGCTCCTGCTCCAACAACAACTCCCCCCACAACAACTGCAGCAACAGCTTATTGGACACCCACAGCAAGGGCAGAAGTTTTTCAATCCTGGATCAGTGCCCTTTACCTCATTTCCGGCTGGAATTCCTCAAAATCAAATCATAGGGCATTTCCAGCATACAGCCCAACCACTGTCACAATCGACAAATGAAACGAATTGGTCACATGATGAAAATAATAAGGAGTCTGATACTTCGGTTTCATCCAATGATGATACGAACAATACAATCACCAAGAGCAAAATAATATCAGCCAATGATTCCAGTATGATCACTACAGCCGCAGATAATGTGAATAGTCCAAAAGTTGAAGGTGAAGATGATGAAAATTCGTACTCTGCTCAACTTTTACGTTTCTTCAGTGAAGATAATAGTCAGATTCCTTATTTCATTCACAATCCACCATATGATTTTAATATTAATGAAGCCATTGATGACGAAGGTCACACACCATTACATTGGTCTGCCTCCATTGGTAACTATGCCATGATCCATATACTTATAGCCAAAGGAGCCAATCCATTAGTGGTAAACAATTTTGGTTTAAATCCATTATCAAAATTAGTTCTGTTCAACAATTGTTACGAATTAAAGAACTTCCCCAAGGTCTTAGATGATCTTGAGTTATGTTTAATTAACACTGATATCAATGGTAGAACTCCATTACATTATTTATGTCAATTCGTTAAAGTGAAGTCAAAATATGAAAGTTTAAGATATTATTTGGATATTGTTTTAGGCAAATTGACTTCATTATCCAATCGTGGGAGTCATAATACAAAACAAGTGAATCTATTAAAAAATGTTATCGATCATCAAGATGTTAATGGTGATACTTGTTTACATTTGGCTGCTAAATCTACTTCAAGTAAGTTTGTCAAATTATTATTGAGCTATGGGGCTCGAGATGATTTGCTTAATGTGAATAATGAAACAGCAAATTCAATCATAATGAACTACAGTCTATTGAATGGAGGAGGGGAAGGCTTTTCTGAAAGATCTGTTGTTCCAACAGCTCAACAACAATCAAGAATATTGGCCACGCCTGTACAACCAACCTATACTAACCGAGTGGAAACACCAGACACTCAAAGAACTACGGTCCAAGACGACGACATGGATGACGATGATATAAATGAATATGGATTGGATGCAAGGGTTTCTAAAGAACAATTGAATCAATTGAATATCAATGAAGACAATAAAGAGAACATTTTCATTGATGATTCCTTGAAAGCATTTGACCCAGTGAGCACTCCAACTTCAAACATGAAAATTCAAAACTTACCACAACAACAACTAGCTGTTATCAAGGAAACTACAGTTGAAAGCACACCAATACGAAATGATGAAAAAAGACAATTACATTCTGGATTGGAAACTTCAATTATTAAATCACATGAACCTAAACCACCTGCATTGGATGCAGATGGAAATATATTGCATGAACAAGACAATGAGAAGGAAGGCCAAGTAGACGAATCTCCTACATTGGATTCAATCAAGGGTAAACTTCCAATGGGAGATTTATCATCAATGATAAATGGAATGATAAATTCGTTATCCAGTTCATACAAGGGAGAAGATTTAAATTTGGAGAGCCAAATTAATAATGTTAACAAAGAATTAAGAATGAAGAATGAAACACTGAATGAAGCCATATCTAAGATGAGCTCCATGCTTGTGAAGTATGGATTTCAAGAGATTAAAGATTTACAGGAGGGACAGAAAACTGTAGTGGAAGAGATTGCTCAATTTGAAGAAGTTGTCGACGACAAGGAAGCTGCATTGCATAGAAGTTTAGAGAAAAACCAAGCTTTCCAATTAGCTAGTTTGGTTCAAGATAAGGAAAATGATGTAAAAGTTGACGAGGAAAGCGAAGATTCCCCAAATAAATGGGAAGTTGCTATTAACCTCACCAAAATGCAATTAGAGAGAAATAAATTGCTTGGAGAAATTACTAAAGGAATGAGATTTTATGGAATTGATTCTAAAATGTACAAATACCGGAAACTTATTAGTTTAAGTTGTGGTCTTAAAATGGAGGAAATTGATGGACTAATCGACGGGATTGAAGAATCCCTTATGGAAAACTCATAGTGTATACTACTTTTTATTTAGTTTAGCAAATTCTATTTATTTAAGAACGATAAAGAAAATTTCCCTGTAGGGCTCCAATGTTTACATCAGATAACTTTTGTGGTATCGAATTTCTTTTTTTTTTCTCAACCCTGTCAGTTGTTACGTTGCAGCCAAAAGTTAAATGACAAACAATGTGAGACACATACAAGTAGAAGACTTATTCATTACAAGATAGATCATTATGTCACGACTAGGTATCAAACAGCCTTCGCAAAAGGATGTCACTGGGACCATTGTCATGATGTATGACGATGAGGATGGGTCACAAAATCAAGCAGACTCTATCTTTCTCAAAAGATCCGAGAATGGGCTAATCTTACACCCACAACCTCAGGATAACCCCAATGACCCCTTAAATTGGCCCAAATGGAAGAGAGATTTGTGTTTGTTGATCATTGGCACGCAGACTTTCTTGGGTGGTGGCCAGACACCAATTCTAGCGGCCGGATTTAGTGGATTGCTGACCGAGTTCAATACCCCTTTGACCACATTATCATACCTTGTTGGTGGGTTTATGTTGGCCCTAGGGTTTGGTTCCGTTCTCGCCAGTCCTACGGCTCTTTTATACGGTAAGAGATTGGTATACCTTGCCGGGATCCTCCTTTTTCTCGTGGGGGCAATCTGGGCAGGTGCAGCAAAGAGTTTTGGTAGTTTGATGGGCGCGAGGGTTATAATGGGTCTCGGAGCATCTCCAACTGAATCTCTCCCTAGTGCAACAATTGCAGAGATATACTTTGCCCATGAAAGAGCTTATAGAGTAGGGATCTATACGATGTTATTACTTGGCGGGAAGAACATTGTACCTCTTCTTTCCGGGTTAGTATTTCAATACCTTGATAGACACTGGTTGTTTTGGATCTTGAGTATGTTCTTAGGATGTACTCTTATTTCAACTTTCTTTTTCGTACCTGAAACGTTTTGGGAACGGTCACCAATTCCTAATAAACGATCTCTTGAAGAGACAGATGCAGCAAGACAAGTTGAAAAGGAACACCCTCATGAACATAGACCAAACGAATGGGCTAGACTGAGGGAACCTTCCACAATGAACGTTTTGCAACATAATGTTGATACGAATAGTTTGTCTTCTTCAGAGACTCATGAACCCTCGGATACAAATGTAGTTGGATTCACCGAGGGTGAACAAACTGAAATACCCACTATACATGACACTACAAAGAAATCTTTCCGGAGTGAACTTGCTCTTTTTTCTGGAAGACATACAATAGACAGCTGGTGGATGATTGCACTCCGACCATTCTTTCTTTATCTATACCCTTCTGTAATTTTTGGATCTATAGTTTATTCATTATCAGTGGTTTGGCTTATTGTTATTTCAGAAACTATATCAGAGATTTTCCGTGGTGATGGATATGGATATTCACAAAGTACAGTTGGACTTTTTTACGTCTCCCCCTTTGTTGGAGGTGTATGCGGCTCGATGTTCACTGGGTTAGTCAGTGACCGTATTAGTAGATACATGATTCTGAAAAATCATGGAGTTTATGAACCAGAGTTCAGACTTGTGATGCTCGTTGTATCTACATTTTTCATTTCTTTTGGATTAATGGGATTTGGCTGGTCCTCTCAACAAACGGATTTATGGATTGGACCTATTGTCTTTTTCGGTTGTGTGGGGTTTGGTAGTTCTATGGCTAGCACCACAGCTATCACATTCACTGTGGATAGTTATAAAATGTTTGCTGCCGAGGCCCTTGTTTCATTCAACTTTAGCAAGAACTTGCTTGGGTTCATCTTCTCTTTGTTTAATAATGCCTTTATGTCATCAAGAGGTCCTAGAACCACATTTGTGGTTTATGGATGTGTACAAATATTTGTTTCATTATTTGCCGTTCCAATGTATATATACGGGAAGAAGTTCCGGAGTTGGACAGATGAAAAGGAAATATTGAAAAGACTTTATAAAGATACATAATGAAATAATTAGGAAATTAATATTAATGAAATAAAAATCTAAAGATGTATATATATTACATTTGATTAAAGCCAACCAATTTTGCTTTGATATGATTTCAATTCTGGGAATTTGGCCAAGTACTCATGTAATCTGGTTTGCATTGTCTTACCGTTCCAAGTGTCGTCACCTGTAAGTGTAGGTACACCCAAGTGCTCAACCACACAGCCACTGACAAGGTTGGCACAGATAGCAGCTGCTACCCAATCCAAGTTGGATAACAACAATCCAATCATGAACCCCCCACAGAACAGGTTACCACCACCAGTTGGGTCAATCACCAACTCTTGATTATCGTGGAACGCTGGAAGGAGAACATCTACGTCTGGGGTTCTAATGTAACAACCACGGGCACCGCAACGAAGAGCAATACCGGAATTCTTCTTAGTCAAATATGGGAGGAAAGTAGAGTCTACGAAGGACTTTATCTTATCAGTTTCCATCTCCACATCAGTCTTCTCAATGAAATTCTGAGATTCAATAAGATTTGGGGTAAACACATCAATCTTAGGGAGGAGTTTGCACAATGCCTCATAATTCTCTGGTTTGCAATCATCAGGTGTTGGTTCCCATAAAAAGAATGGTTGATCTGAATCCTTTGGTAAGTTTGAAAGAATGATGTCTATAATTTGTTCACATCTCTCAGTGGTGCAGACCAAATGGAACGATTTGGAGTGAAGAAGACGATCGTAGGACAAAATATCTATAGCTTCAATTCTCTTTTTTGGTGCATGGTAGAAAAATTCCCTCACACCACTTTCAAGATAATTGTTAACTCCTCTAGTAGTAAGTCTAGTTGGATCTTCTCTAAAGATAAGACCAGTGTTCCAAGATTTAATTTGTTCCTCCACAGAATCGGGGAAATCAGACCCCTTGTCGACAATTCCTGATACTTTTGGTCCATTTGTCTTTCCTGCAATCATACGAGCTCCAATTACGGCAAATGTCAAACCTCCGCCGATAATGTCGCGGATCGGTTCCTTTTTCGTCGATGGTGCAAACCTATTTTCATCAATGATGAACATCCCAATGCTGGTAAACCAACATGGCGATTCCTTTGGTATAACAGTGTAAACCATGCCTCTTAGATCGAAAAAGATAGTTCGGGAAACAAAAAAAAAAAAATAATTCAGATTGTTTAAAATCAGTCTGCATTGAAAGACAAACCAAAAAAAAAACGGGCTGTCAAGAATCAAGATACGACTTCCGCGGTCGTTCCGATCAGAAGTGCATTTTTTTTTACTCTTTATTTTTTTTACTATGACAACGCGGTAATGGAATATATTGACAGATATTTATCCAAATGTCCTGGTAATACATAATAAGCCACGGAATGAAGTACCTTGGTAGTTTTCATTTCAATGTGCAATCAGTGGTGAGAGAAAAAAATTTCTCATCCATCATGTTGCACAGCACAACTATCCTGCTAGAAAACATAAACAGCCGCAGATTTCGTAGTACATCAAGATAGTCTACAAGCATCAATGCACCCAATATACCTCATACTGACAGAGTCATAAACGAAATAAATTTAATACCCGATTTTATATATATATTCCGTTTATGGCTCTTTTATGCATGCAAGATTACACCAAATTTGGATCAAAGTGCGAGAACGGACAATTGTTTCGTCCTCTCTCCCCACCTCTTCATATGTCATACCGCCAAGATAAATGCGAAGGGCTACGCCCCACATATGTTATGAGTGTTATTTTTTTGTAATAGAACTTTCTTAAATTTTTTTTTTGATTTGAACCTAGATCTAAAACTACATCAACGATGGCTGTTCTGACAACTTCAGTTGCAGGTATTGTCGCTGGTAGAAACCCATTAGAGTACTCGGCTTCATCACCGTATACCATTTTTCTTTTCCAAGCAGTCTTTATCATTTTATTATGCCAACTTGTGAACTACCCACTCAAGAGATTACAACAACCTCGTGTCATTGCAGAGGTTGTCTCTGGTATTCTCCTTGGACCAACAGTCATGGGTCGTATTCCTAACTTTTCCAACACGTGTTTTCCCAAGGCTTCTCTCCCGGGCTTATCTTTGATGGCCAATGTTGGGATCATTTTATTCTTATTCATTATTGGATTGGAAGTCGATATCACATTTATCAAGAAGAACTTGCGTGCATCTCTCACGGTTGGGATGATTAATATGGCTATCCCATTCGGTTTAGGATGTGCCATTGCCAAGGGTATCTACGACGAGTACCATTTGAGTGATGATACCCTCCCAGACATTAAGTTCACCACATACATGGTTTTCATTGCCGTGGCCTTGTGTATCACTGCCTTCCCAGTCCTTGCCAGAATTTTGACTGAATTAAATCTCATTGGTGACCGTGTGGGTACCATTGTTCTTGCCGCTGGGATCACCAACGATTTAGTTGGTTGGATTCTTTTAGCCCTTGTGGTGACTCTTGCAAATGCTTCAAATGGATTAAACACTTTGTATATCTTACTTGTTGCCGCTGGGTGGTTCTTATTCTTGTGTTACCCTGTAAGATTATCAATGAGATTCCTCCTCAAGAAGTTTACTTCGGATTTACAAACCGGTGAACCTTCTCAAGTTCTGATGTTACTGATCATTGTTTTGGTATTTATTTCAGCTTTCTTCACTGATATTATCGGTGTCCATCCTATTTTTGGTGCCTTTATGGTTGGGGTTATTGTTCCTAGGGATAATGGTTATGTCATCAAAATCACAGAAAAATTGGAAGATTTGGTTAATGTTGTCTTAATTCCTCTTTATTTTGCCAATGCAGGGTTAAGTACCAATTTGGGTTTACTTAACCGTGGTATCGATTGGGGTTATACCATTGGAATCATTCTTTTGGCTATGGTTGGTAAGATTGTAGGAGGGTTCTTTGCCCTGAGACTTAACAAATTACTCTGGAGAGAATCATTGGCCGTCGGTGTTTTGATGTCTTGTAAAGGTATTGTTGAAATTGTCGTTCTTTCAGTTGGTTTAAACGCTGGAATTATTTCTCAAAAAGTATATTCTATGTTCATTGTTATGGCCTTGATTACTACTTTTGCCACCACCCCATTGGCTCTCTTGGTATATCCTGTTGAATACAGAGAAAAGAGAGATAAGTTTATTAATGGAGAAATTAATTGGGATGGTACTCCAATTGCAAAGTCGAAGAATGCTGCTAGTCAAAGTATAGACAGCTCTCTGCATTCATTGGAAACTACATCTCTTAACTCTATGAGCATTGAAACTATTAGTAAATTTCAAGTTTCTAAACTTGTGGTTTTAGTTAAGAGCTTGAATACTATTTCTAATCTCATGCACTTTGTCCATGATTTCGCCTCAATGTCCAAAACTGAAAATGATAACAATTATAAGGTTGATGTCAAAGCCCTTCATTTGAGGGAATTTACATCGCGTACTTCTCATTTGTTGGAAGTTTCCGCTCAGAAAAGTGAAGATCCTTTAACTGATGAGTCAAATTCATCATCAATCTTATCAATTTTAAGGATTTTCACAGAAATGTTGAATGTCCACTTTACATCTCTGTCCATTTTATCTCCAAATAAAAACCATGTTTTCAGCATCAATGAACAAATCTTGGAATCATCTAGTTTGTTGATTGGTAGTCACTCAATTAAGCTGGCCTTACCTGAAGATGAATTGAATAACTTTTTTGTTGAAAATAATGTCAACTCTGAGGAATCATCAGATTTCTCTTTGTACAAAAAATTATTCCATTCTTGTAAATGCCATTTTGGTTTACTTCTTTCTAATGAAGGAGTGACCTCTGAAAATGAGAAGAGTTATCTGGATGAAGCAGATGCTTCTACATTGCACAAGCATGATTCAAGTGGTCAATTGTTCGGCAGGAAGGCTATTAACTTGGTATTGAATCACGATAGTGTCTTGAGTGCTAGTGACTTACTTGCATTGCACGTTACTTTTAAGTTAGGTTTCAACTCTGCACAGGTAAATATCTTTGTTCAATCTTCGATAACAACTGCTCCTAGAGGGTTCGACCAACAGATCGAAAAATTAATTCATTACAACTCAGGTATTGATCTTGTCATCCATCACATCAAGGAATCGGTAAATTTCACTGATGAAATTGTGAAATACAGACCCCAAATTTCCCTGGAATTGCTTATTGTTGCAAACAATATTGGTAGGGAAGAGTCAACTCTTTTTGACAAAAATGTCACTCAAATTGTTGACATGTCTGTATTGGAAGGTGTTGATGTTCTTATCGTCAAGGCTTTCCAATCCAACTAAGTACGAAGATTTAATAGTATTGAATATAAAAGAGTTCTCAGAATTCAAACAATATCATAAACCATAGTATCTCTAAAAATTAGTCCACTAGAGTTTCTCCTTCATAGGTTCTGGTAAAAAATACAAAATAAAAAAAAAATCACCTTTTTTTGGAGGAGCATTGAATGAATAGTTTTAGGTAGCATACTAACCATAGATAGCACGAGACGATCTACTAGTAAGCTACGGCACCATTACCAAAGGTAATGTCTACCACGAGTGAAAAACACGGATATGCATTCTGTTTTGTACCACCTATACCGAATGAATGTAGCAGTTGAATATATTAAAATTAAGCTATAATTAAGTCATTTAGCAGAAATATTTTTACGAAAGTACATCGAACAATGGGTCACATATCATGGTATACACTTTAAAAGTAAAGGTAAGCCTTAAACTGGCATGAGAACAAGAGTCGGAGTTCTTTGAAGTTTTCCGATTTTTTTCGCAAAGTTTCGAATCTGTACATGTGGAAAAAAAATTCATTAAGAAAAGTGCCCGCTTGGCCAAGTGGTAAGGCGCTCCACTCGTAATGGAGCGATCGCCGGTTCGATTCCGGCAGTGGGCATGATTCTTACATTTTTGCAGATATTTCGATTTTGTTCATTTTACTTCTATTCTCTACTATGTTCTACACTGATTGGTTTTTTTTTTATAAAATTGTGCTGTCGTTATATATTTAGATTGATAGGTTACAGAGATTTTGGAGGTGGGGGAGGAAGAGAAGCGTCAACAGCTGTTTTAGATCCTCCTTGAGTATCCAATTCCTTTGATTTTGCTAATTCTTCGTTCATATAATCATTGAGACCAGGAATGGCAGTTTGGGCAGCAGTTGGATGCTTCTTCTTCTTAGCAAGACCTGCTCTAGGTGGAGCAGGAATAGTGTTTTGGGGAATGAAAGTACT
Organism: [Candida] anglica; assembly: GCA_963924405.1. NCBI lineage: Eukaryota > Fungi > Ascomycota > Pichiomycetes > Serinales > Debaryomycetaceae > Kurtzmaniella > [Candida] anglica. The sequence continues at coordinate 1,664,237 of OZ004259.1, read as the reverse complement.
GGCTGGAACAGAAGGAGAAATATGAGAAGGCTGTGTTTCTGAAGGATTTTGGTATGAATATGTACCTTCAGATTCAAAGAGAACATCATCAGCTAATCCGGATTCAGCAAATTTTCCTACAACTTCTGGTAATCTATGAAGAAGTCCATACCCTACGTCACATCCCAAGATACCACGTTGTTGGCCATTACCCCAAGCACGAGATAAATTCACAGTAACGGGGCGCAAAACATCGTAGTCATGATTGTAGACATATAATGTTATAGGAACGCAATCTTCTCCAGTAGAAGAGAAGTGATGGTTATAGTAGTTTTGTACCACACCAGACAATAAGGATTCACCACCGGCACCAAGAAGACCTTGATGTCCTGGAGCATCACTGAACGCAGAGTCACAACCGATGATATAATCTGAGTATGGGACCAATTGAGCTTGGAAAGCTGGAGATCCGGCATGTGTAGTTAAGATTCTCCACACGTAGTTGGCAGTGGTGACGTGTTGGGATTGAACTGTAAGACCTAATTGAGCAAACGTATCTTTGAACAAGTCGTGGACACCAGGAACTTCGGCTGTGTTTGCATCTGCAGTTTCAGTGGGACCTGTAAGGGGGAAAACCACTTGTCTGATTACACCTCCTTTAGCATTCCACACATCGAAGACAACCTCATGAGAGCCGTTAGGATTCGTGGCAATGGTGGACAATTCCTGGTATAAAAGTTGGAAATTAATCTCACCAACTTGCTCTCGAGTAGCAGCTCCACCGTAGTTGACGGAGCCATCTTCATTGATATTGTATGCGTACTGCGACAAAGTTGGATTCATCATAGGCAAATCATGGCCGTTGATACGAACAATGTAATCAAACCAGGACTCGATACCCTTCTCATGTGCAATTGAATGTGGGACAATGTTGAGAACACGCAATCCATATCCATTGTTATTTATCTTGATAGTGCTTTTGAAGTATGAATCATCAGAGTCACCGGAAGCGCTTCCACCATCGAACTTATCTACTAACTTCTTTGCAAACGAAAACATAATTGATCAAGTGAATGAACTTTATATCCTTTTTTGTGTGGATCGATTCTGTAGAGTTAAAAGTCGCACACGTCCGTCATGCGAACTTGTGTATGAATTCATATTTATTAAGATTTTTGCTAATACGCATTTCGCGAAACCCTCATGGGTCCTTTTCGCAGCCAAAGTTAAATGTGTTCAAAGCAAGTGTGGGGTCCCCTGTTATAGAGAGTCTACAGGATATATTAATAATGCAAAGTTTTATTATATTAGTATACAGAGTCGTAAGTTTTTAGTAGAGAGAATCTCTCATCTAGTTTGTGTTAGCAATACCACCAGAGTAAGCTAAACACCAAGTTCTACTCTGGCCATTATCTAAATGTTCAGAGTTCCAATTGCTAGAAGAGAAGAAGTCATATGAAGTGTTTGCGTCGAACAAAGCTTGGTTGAGACGTAAAATGCCGGTCCAACCACTGTCAACTTTGTCAATAAATGTAGAGACCTGATCTTTCCATTCTTCAGCAGCATATTTGGGCCCACGAATAAAGGATGAAACTGGGGTAATTGGAAGCATATGAATACCATGGACGTATTCTGGGTTATCAGCCGGAGTACCAAAGAAGGTGGTGTATGCAATCTTGTTTTCAAATAAAATACCAGAAACCTTGTTACCGATGAATCCAGCTGGTTCCACGGTGTTATCACTGGTATACAAGAAGTACATGTTCATAGCTCTTCTGGTAATGGCCAACATCAAGTCACCTCTAGATTCCATAGATTGGTCGCCAATGACATTTCCCCATAACTTCATACCGTAGGAAAAGTTGTAATCTTCGGAGGATGACTCTTCGTTCTTACCATCACCACTAGAAAATAAACCAGCAGCCCAAGAGTGACCTGAGAACCAATCGAACATACGAGATACTGGGAAATACTTATCGTCTTGAGAAGGATTAGCAACATCTCTGATCAAAGAATTTACCCAATCCTTGTTGTCTTCAGCCCAAGTACCGCCAAATTTCTTGTCAACATAACCGACAACGGCAGCAGCATGTACAAAGTAACCATAATGGAAGTGGTGATCGTTGTAGTACCCAGAGCCGTAGTCCGCACCAGTGTCACCGTTTTGAGAAGCAGTAGAAGTGACCCCACCGTAACGAGTATCGTACATGAGTCCGTAATATTGCTTGTTCTTGGTGAAAGTTTCAAATGCAGTCTTTAATTCAGCCAAAGTAGACTTTGCTACTTCTTCATCTTGAATGATATCATTGACAACCAATAAGATGTAAGCGTATTTGTCAAGAACCTTACCAGAGAAGTAGTTAGAGTCCATGTTAGCAACAGTCAGCGGAATATCAACAGACAATTCTTCATTGGCGACAGTGGCTAACAATTGAAGTTCTTCAGCAGTGTAAGAGAGAGGAGACTTAGAAGTCTGGGACCATGGGAGAAATTGGATGTCGGTGGCCAAAGTTTCAGCAAATGTAAGTTGGTTGGTCAAGTAAGCTTGCATATCACCCTTAGTAGTAGATGATAAGACAATTCCTGTGCTGTATTTAGTGGTTGAGTCAGTCAATGCATCAATATGATGAGGGAAGGCAAAAAGAAGAGTTCTTCCACTAGAAGATTTACCACTGGTGCTGTAGTCAAACAGGTAACTGGCGGAAGTTCCACTTGAGACAGATCCCTTAACATTGGCATCGGTGACATATAATCCAGCAGCTTCATCGTAAAACCCATCTTGTGACTTATCAGTTGGGGCAGTGGCCATTTGAATAATCAAACCGTCAATAGATTGACTACCGGTGATGGCATAAGGAGAGGTTACATCAAATGTAAATTCGTTAAGAGATCTTCTGCTGGTAGTTCCAGCTGATGGTAATGTAACGTAGATCAACCATTCTGTACCACTGAATAAAGTTGCACGGAACTTCAAAATATTACTTGGTAATGCTGAAGATGTTTCCTGAGACAAGTCCTTAACACCAACAAGAGAATTGATCAATGGAGTCAAATTACCGTGGTAGATTGAAGTAATGAAACCCATACCTTGAACGATTGGGATTTCAATATAGTCATTTCCAACAGAGCTAGAAGGAGATAATTTAACCGATACAGACATTTCCTTCATGTCAGAGACAGACATATAGTTGTCATCAGAAGTCAATGAAGTAGCAGAGATAATCAATTCAGCTTGGTTGGTTGGGTTTAAGAAGTAGGAGTAAACATTTGGATTGTTGGTGTCTGGCGTACCGAATACTCTCGCGTTAGGGTCGGTGTGTTGTACGGCAAATCCATAGTAGTCCTTTTTCTTCCAGAAGTAACCATATGGGTTAGACCAAATCATATCAGTTTGGTCATCCAAGAACAAGTTGGCATAGAACTTATTGGTTTGGTAAGGCACATCGTTATTGTCAACACCGGAAGGAATTCCTAATGGGAGGTTGGCTCTTGGGAAAACTGATGGTGGGTTTGAGGTTGAGATAACATCGAAAAGATCACCAGTGTATCCATTTGAATCAGATCCGGAGAAGCTTTGGCTTCCAGTTGGAGAAGATAAACCAGTTGAAGTTGAAGTTGAGGAAGAAGATGATAATGATAACGACGAAGATGTTGAAGTAGTTTCAACAGTGTCCTTTGCGGAAGTCAGAGTAGTAGCTAACTTGGTGACTTCAGTGGCTTCGGTAGGCAAAATGGAACTGGTGAGGATGATGACACTACCATTTGAAATAGAAGTCACATTTACACCAGCAAGGGCAGTTGGGAGTGATTGTGTCAAAGAAGTGTTGTAGAAACGAACAGTACTGTTTGCCAATGTTTTCGTTTGAGAAACTCTTAAATCAATGGTAGAAAGAGTAGAGTTCTTGAACAAAGGAGTTGGTTGGGCACCAGCAGCAGTTTGGTTTTGGAACCCAGTGATCGCATTAGAAGTAGTGGAGTTCTTGAACAAAGGAGTAGGTTGGGCACCAGCAGCAGTTTGATTATGGAACCCAGTAATTGCACTAGTTGTGTTGGCATATCTGTGCGGAATTGAAGAAGATGTAGCACGAGTTACCGAAGAGTCAGAAGACAGCTTGGTGCTGATTGTTACTCCTTTAGTGATATCGCTAATACTTATAGTTTGAGATTTGGACTTTGAAACAACAGATTGAGTAACCAATGGGTTCTTTTGGGTTTGAGTAATGGTTTCCAGGGTGGTACTAGGCTTGTAAATTGTTGTAGGAACAGTGGAAGCAGAGTAAAGAACCTTGGTGGTTGTTTCAGCAGACTTGGTGACAGTTGCATGGACTTTAATGTTGGTGGTAACATTGTCAGTTTCATACAAGGTCTTTTGCTTTTTTGAAGATGTGGAAGATGAGCTGGAGCTAGAGCTAGAGCTGGATGTAGTAGGTGTGGTACTTGCGGTAGTTGTTTCACCAGTGGTAGTATATGTGACTTTCGTAGTAAGTGCGTATGTGTGTGGGATCACTTGAGAAACAATGCCAGTGGTACAGGCTCCATTGGAACACGATGTAACAGTTTTAGTAGTTGTGGAATGTGTGTTGACTGTGTAGATCAATTCTGAAGTAGAAGTGACAGGCGAAGGCTTATCAACCTCTTGATCTCCATAAACTATAACAACTTCAAACCCATTTGTATTTTGGTACCCATTCTGTTCAGGGAATATTGTCAGTAATTGACTCTTGAAACAGTCTGGTGTTATGTAGTTGGTATGTGTGTATGTGGTGGTAATATCCGCAAGGGCTTTTCCCGCTAGGAAAAGGGGAATGAATTTAGAAAGCATTTCTGTATTGAAGGAATGTGAAAATGAATCTATGCAAAGAAGTTAAAGTTGTAAGGCAAAAGAAAACGAGTGAAGATCGTTGTAACGAACGTGAATAGTGTATTTGATAACATTCCAAAAGTGGGACATTCTCGACCATTCAGGATACTATATATATATATACTTACCGGCATCGATAGGCGGGATGCCCACAGAGGGGCGGCCTCCAAATAACCATAACCAGCTCCATAGAGATCAAGCTTGTAGTATTGTCTCGCTAAAAATGACCAATTGTTCTCTTTCTTGCTGCTGGCTGCGAATTGAAATAGCCAGCATATACTGCATATACCGAACAATGGATGATTCAAATCATAACCACCAACATGGGAGCCACAACACTAGGAAAGTTAAATGAGGATCATTAATCAATGGAGAGGGTATCAGAAGAGTTTTCTACAGTCAATAAACTTGATTAGATGTTCTGTAAAGAGCATGTTGATGTGTGTTAACGTGTACAGCCTGATTGCCTTCTCATCGAGAGCTGCGCATCAAATCTGCATATACTACGCGAATGCTGGTATCCTGCATTAATCCGCAATAGAGGTGCATGTACGATGTAGAAGATGCCAATATTTTATTTCTATCATCTTGAAATCAAAACAGCAGGCTTACCATTACTTCCAGCACATCTATATTGTTGCTTTCATTTAGCTTTAGCTTTGAGTTTAGGTTAAATTATTGCTACCAATTCCTGGTTAATTCCGATCTTCTCAAAATGGGAGCCAAGGATAGTTTTAAGAGAAGTTGCAGTTGTAGTTTTCGCAAGTAGATATTAGTACTAATAGACTTACTCAATCAGTAGCGAGATAAAAAGCCACTTCTCTCTGTAATTTAGAAATGATTTGAAACGAAAGAGTCAGCGTGAGCTTGATCTTTGCTAAAAAAAAAAAAAAAATAGACGACAGAGAGAAAAAAACCCACACAAAAGAAAATTCTGCAGAGTGTTAGAATTTGTTACAATTAACCACTTTATGAAAGTGGGGACCCCGAGTAGATCATAGATCAGAACATTGCAGTGGTGAACCTGCATGACCAAAGATCGAAATATGGCTAATATAAGGTTAAGGATGGTGGGTTTAAGCGACAGACATGCTTATGTATGGCGCGCTGGAGAAACGCTGGTACCAATTTCCTGTACACAATACTCCACTCGTAGTGATCTTTGCATGAATCTTTGTTGGTGCATGATGAAGCCAGCCAAAGGTTAGAGTAACAAAGGCTAATTTCAACAAACGGATAATGTGTCATTATTGTCTTCTTATCAATAGAGCTGTTACTGGGGATTACTCCAGTGAATCCGAATGACGTATATATATCGTCAAAGAAATTTATGACTATTCCTGTACGGGAGGTTGAGATGAAAACAGCTGGTTGGTCAAAAGGGTTTTTGGCTTCTTATCTCCAAATCATTCGAGACCGCCTCCTCCCCCCCGCGAATTTTCCACAAAAAAGCATTCAATTATGATTTAGCTCCAATATATATGGAACAATAGATTGGAATTATAATGGCCTCTCCTAAGATTGTTGTACTCGGAGCTGGTGTAAGTGGACTTACCACTGCATTGGAACTCAAGAAAAATTTGCAAAATGTTTCCATTACTGTTGCCGGACAATACTTACCTGGAGATATGGATGTAACATATACTTCACCATTTGCAGGAGCCAATTGGCACACATTCAGCGAAGATGATGACTATGAACTACAAGAGTTTGACAAGCCTGGTTATTTCAAATTTTTAGAACTTGCAAATGAACCGAAGTCCGGGGTTTGGATCAAAAAGTCATTTGCTTATTTAACTAATGAAAGTTTTGAAGAAAGTGGAAGAGATCCATCAAAATTTTTTAAATGGTATAGAAATTTTGTACAAGATTTTGAAATAATTGATTCCAAGGATCTACCTGATGGGATTGCATTGGGGTTCCTGTTTAAAGGGGTCGTGATCACGGTTCCAATTTATTTAAATTATCTCCTCTCCAATTGTTTGGATGCCGGAATTGACATTAAAAGAACCAAGAGATTAGCCTCAGTACAACAGGCTAAAAATATGTTTGATGCTGATTATGTTATTAATTGTACCGGATTACTTGCAACCAAATTAGGTGGGTTTAATGACCCAAACAGAAACTATCCAGTTAAGGGACAAGTGGTTCATGTTAGTAATAACGCAAGATATAAAATGAGTGTTTCAATGTTTGCCCCTGATTACCCCGATGAATTGTTTTATATTATGCCAAGGAAAGAAGGTGGCTGTATTATTGGAGGATGTGTTTCACAAAATGTTGAACATTTAGATGAAGATAAGGGACTTACCCAAAGAATTATTCAAAGAGCTTTGAAATACGTTCCAGAACTTGTTGATGATAATTTCCAAGGAAATGCAAAACATATTGATATTATCAAAGTCAATGTTGGATTACGTCCAGCTCGAGAAGGAGGTGTGCGGGTGGAACAAGATTCTCAACATGAATGGTTATATCATAATTATGGTGCAGGAGGTGGTGGTTACCAAGGAAGTTTTGGATTCTCTGCAAAAATTGTTAAATTGATTCAAAAGAAAATCAGAGGCTTTACAAATTTATAAATAAATATAATTATGAATACATTTTATTAATTGTACAAGCCAAGTCCTTTTGTTATATTATAGATGACTGTGGGGATCTTTTCTATTTCCTTATTCTCCAACCTCAATATTCTAACCCTCTACTTACAGAGTGCATTGAATAATATCAGGAATAATTTTTTCCCACCTTCCTTTGCGTACTTTTTTTGATGTTCTCTATCAGTATGTTCAGATATAAAACCTCCAACTTTGCCTTGACTTGCTGCTAAAGGTGTTGGTTTATCAGAATATGATTGTGTCTTTATGGAAATATCTGCATAACCTTGTTGAGGACCAAAGTATCCTTCTTCACTAGGAGTCTCGGGAATCTTCATTTTATTTTTGTCAAGAATTTGGAATATATTCAATTTAAGAATAAATGTAACGTATAATAATAAAATCCCTGTATTTTTATTGTTGTACTTTTGGTTGCTAATTTTCTCAGTAACAATTGCCTGCATGTACTCTATCAAGAGAATAGATGAAATTAATTAAAAATAATAGAAAAAAATATATGGAACAAATAAAAAAAAAAAAAAATTAGTTTCCTTATATAAGCTATTACGTAATCATATTTGAAGAGTTATGAGAAAAGACAAAAAAAAGTGTGAAGTTGAACACATACGAACTGATAGTATACCATAGAATAAACTAATAATGAGAGGATCTCAAATTCTTAGCTTCCAACAGACTGCTGTGGCCAACTTAAGAAGACCATGGCAAACATTTAAGGATGGTCAAATTTGGTACGGTCAAATGAAGTCTGGATCCAAGAGACATGCCTTAACAACCAAACAAGGTAATAAGAACTTCTACAAAGGTACTGGATCTTCTGGTATTGGTAAGTTGAACTCTCGTGGTCTTTATATTGTTGACTGGAGCAAGGTGCGCACATACGTTGTTCCACCACCAAACCCAGAATTGAAGGCTCTTGTTTCTGCAAGCACTCCAGAGATCTTACAAAAGTTTGTTGGATACAAGGATCAGTTCAAAGATCCAGAATATACTTGGGATAGCATAGTAAACTTTATTGAAAACGGTGAAGGTTACAGTGAAATTAATTTGGAAGAAACTGATTATTTGGAAAAATTTGTTAAGCCAGGTTTTGAAGAATCATCTTAAGGAAAAGAAGAAGGAAGTTTATTTTTGATGAGATGAAAAATGAAGTAAATGTAGAGAGGAGAGTGTGTGTGTGAGAGAAGAGAGAAAGTTAGTATGGATGAGATGTGAGGGAAGAAGATTCTACATGAACTAAAATAAATGAGGGAACAAAATAAAATAAATTCCACAGTTCTAATTCTAATGGATATCAAATAAAGAGTTGGCAGCTCAACCTCTTACTATTACCATCCATACATTTCTTTTCCATAATTCTCTCTTATTAAATGTTGTTCCATTTTGATGGAAGTTATTTGGTGGGAGACAACCTGTATATAATTGAAGAGAAATAGTATAGTATTGATTTTGGAAACGCGTAGAGACTGTAAAAGTAATCAAAATAGATTTATTTATCGATTGAATTTGGAAAGTTAACAAAATGAGTTCTCCACAAACTGATGAAAGGGAACATCAATCAGTTCAAGAAGTAGATATGACTGTTGATGAAGTGGAAAAGGTGGAAAGTTCTGAAGAGGGTGATCACAATAAGAAGGATGTCACCATGGGAGAAGAGACTGTTGAAGAAGATGAAGAGGAAGAAGACCACATAGCTGATGATCAGCCACATGGAGAAGATGATGATGAGGCTGAAGATGGTAAAAATGTCGTGGACGTTGAAGAAGAGGAGGAGGAAGAAGAAGAGGAAGCTTCTTTATCACTTCCATTATCAAAAATCAAAAAGATCTTCAAGTTGGATCCAGAGTACACAGCTGCATCACCAGGAGCGGTGTATGCCACAGGTTTAGCAACTGAATTGTTCATACAGTACTTTGTTGAACAGGCTTCGATGCTGGCCAAAATGGACAAGAGAAAGAAAATCCAATATAAGGACTTCAGTAGTGCTGTAAGTCACAACGACGCGTTGACGTTTTTACGAGACACCGTCCCTAAGACACAAGAACTTAGCGCACTCATCAGTAAGAACATAATTGATGTAAATGGCCAACCTGGGGTTGCTGACATGGATACCATGGGATCATCTACCACTGGAGAACAAGAAGATGTAGAAGAAGTACAAACAACAACCCATAGTAAACCTCTTGCAAAGGGTCAACAAACTTTAAACTTTGAAAGAGCAACGCCTCAAGCCAAAGCTGTAGATCCTGCACCAGTCGCCCCTATCAAGAAGGCAGTACTACTGGACTTGATGTCGGAGGATCAAGATGAAGAAGAAGTAATAATGATAGATTAAATGAATACACGTTTAAATAAAAGGAATATACTGGATATGGTATTAATTTTATCTATTGATACTTGTAGTTTTCTTTCAAAACCCAAAGGATATTACGAGTTTCGATTCCGATGTTTGAAAGGTCGGAGTTTGATTTTAGAAGACCTGATTTCCAGCAAAATGTAGTCATTTCAAAAGCTACCGAGTCTGGAATGATTCTTTTATATATATCGAGACCAGTAATAACAAGCTTTGCATACGCCGATATGATTTTTGGATTCAGAATAACAACGGAGGACGTAGGTTTACCCCTGGTTTTATTATTTCCTGGGAAAAGATGAGAGCGAGTGGTTAAGAAATCCCACATTTCCAAGAACTTACGTCCTAAGAAGGCCTCATCTTGCTCGCGATCTTGTTCAATGATGACAGTTAATAGCGTCAAGCATGGGAGGATGAATTTGGAATTCTCGTGTGAAAGTTCAGTGGTTGCCACAGATAAATTGGAAGCACCTCCAGCAAGAGACATTAAGACTGGCCAATGTCTAGAAATTAGAGGTAAGACCAATTTATAATCGGTACATAGCAATGGATAGACTTGAGACAACATGTTCAATATGCGAATTCTTAAACTGAGAGAAGAATGTGACAATAAACGGAAACCGTAGTTAAATATCTTTTCGAGGACAAGATAAATTGGCTTAGGAATATTTGATGTCCAAATGTCCTCCTCCTTTGTTTCTTTAGGTTGTTCGTCGTTATCGTCTTCATTGTCACTATCTTCATCATCGGAGTCTGAAAATTGTTCACTAAATGGCTTGTCGCTCTTTCTCTTGAAATATTCCTTCGAAGAATCATAATCTCCATATGGATCAATGACTTTCTCAGAGTCGCTGATCAACTTGAGTAATTGATTTACATTCTGCATACCCCAGGGCTTATATTTTGAAATGTTTTCTGAATCATTCATAATTCTCTTAACTGAATCTCGGGCAAAATGAATTTTGACTTGTTGGATGAGCTCCTCGAACACAATAAAGAACCCCTCGACCAACGAGGCATATCCATGGTATGAATCAATTAATGTGAACATTTCAGACAAAATATCCAGCAATTGATTTTCTAACAATAGTTGAACGCCACATATCTTGAGAATGACGAGAAGTATTCCAGGTAACGCTGGTGATAGAGAACTTGCAACTGAAAGTTTTAAACTGAGAGAATCGACTAGATAATCCAGATTTTCCATAATTAAGTTTTCCAATGATCCATGGTAGTGGTTACTAACGATTTTTTCTAATGAGATACGTGCACGAGATTGGACTAATGGCGTACTCAGAAATGTAAGCGCCTCTAGCAATGGATACAAGTATTCAATAAGGAAATCCTGTTGGAAATCTACTTGAGTCATTTGACCTGATAGTGTACCTAACGAATCAATAGCCACGGCATAGGCCATCTCATAAACTTTAAAATTATTGGTGGTAGATTGTTTGGAAACAACTTTTAAACTCTCGGGATCTCTCAACTTTTCGGAAGCCATATCTATCAATTCCTGAGAAGAATTCATAATCATGTATGTTACATCTTCCAAAACTTCCATTGGACTCTCTGAATGGTCAATAACTCCGCTGGTATATTCTTTGGTAACTTCACTTTGATCTTCATCAAACACTAAAAAATCATCGATATTGAACTTTGAGTCCACAACTTTATTTTTCTGTTTCACTTTAGAGAATAAATTGTTGGCCATCCAAAGCCCAATACTCTTGTTTAATATCAGTTCTGAATCATCAGAAATTGCAAACAGTTCTTGTGTCAAAATGTTTTCAATTAATGTTAAAGATAAGTTGGAATTATTCAAGTTACCCAAGTAAGTTATTAATTCGACAATTTGGGATTCAATACTAGCCGTGAATATACCCTGAAAGTAATTATCAATTTCATTATCTACTCGAGTTAATTTGTCAATATCAGTAGTGGCCAACATGGCTATGTTGTTTGAATAAGTGGACGGTGAAGATGATGTCAGTTGCTGTTGTGTGTTGATTGTCGCAATCTTAGTTGCATCTATATATGGGGGTAATTCAACTTCATCAAATTTATTTTCTTTGACCAGTTCTTGTTCAGTCTCGTTATTGGTAGTTGTAACTGTCTTTTGTCCAGATAAAATAGAAAGAATATCTTTCTTGTTAACTTTCTTTTGTGCTCCATATACAAAGGACCTTACTAATTCATTTTGTAAGAGACCAACTAAGTTCGTAATTAATAATTCATTTTCCTCTTGACCCATGCTTAATTTTTGAGAAAGTAACAGAAGTACTTTAAATTGGAACTTCATTGATATTATATATAATCGAATTCTATCACTGTCGATAGAAACCATGACGGATGAAAGTCTATTGTTAATCAAGTCTGATAATTTTAATTGAACTTGGTTATACAAGACTTTCCCTTTATTGTAATCTATTGAAGATCCAGTGAACACTTCACTGAGACTCGACACCATTGCTGATTCATCTTCAACCCATCGAGATCCAGATCTCTGGGTGCGCACGGATATTAACATGGAAAATATATCAAATGCAAGTGGGATCAACTCGTTGAATAATGAGATAAAACAATTATTGATGGTTTGTTTGAAAAATTGGATTATCTCTTGTTGTATTTCAAGTTTGTTTTGAACCTTCAATACATTGTTTGCATTAGAAAGAAGATCTTTGAATAATATCACTAATGAGATTTTAAGTTGCTTAGAAGTTGCTTTAAGCCATGACTTTGTTCTATGGACAGTATTAGTTGGCATGTCAAATGGTATAGCAACAAGAGTTGTTTGTAGGTTCTGATCGGATTGATTGTCATCTTCATCCCACATTTCACCAAGATCTTCTAATGTCATCTCCTTCGATTCCCTTACTTCGATTTGTAAGCTTTCATCGCTGAAAACTTTTACAATCATGATTCGAATAAGGCGTAAGATATCGCAAATAATCTTGAAATTTAAAGACCTTGACATAGTGTAGAAATTGATCAATTTAGAGATAGTACCGGGGAAAACATGTGACGCATTCTCGGGAGTAATGTGTGTGGCGTATAATAATGTGAGGGTGTCTAAACTTAATGTAACAAGTTCAATTTCTTCTGTTGAAGTTGGATTGGTGCAACTCTCTATAACTTCAAGAACTACAGTAATTGTATTCCCCAATAACCCCAAATTCTTAGTAGATTGACCGTAGAAATCTGGTGGCAATGATTTGATTATTGTGTTGATACACAGAATCCCAGAATATTTGAATTCAACGGTAAGATTGGCAGTTAGAAGTTTGGATTTCTGTTGACTGGAAGTATTAGCTCCCCCCAATAAAAACGTCACCAATGGGTACAATTGACCCATTAAAGCAGGATTTGGGTCAAAGCTCCACACATGCTCAAGTAGGAATGCTAATATTCCAAGGATGTATTGAATAATGGAATCATTTAAACTTGGTTTCTGTAAAAGATTTGATAATGGGAAGAATATGTAATCAGCTATATTGGCTGATAAACGATATTGAACTCCTTTATGTCTCAGATAATGCTTTTTTAATGTGTTTTCTACCTTGGCCAATGCGTCTAGTAAGCTTCTAGAATCTCCATCAAAGGCACCAGTTGGTAAAAGTGCCAAATTGGTTAACTCCACACAAAATGGTTTGATTTCAGAAAAGAGCTCTTGTGAAAGCAGTCGCACCTCATCCGATGGCAGTGTCATGGGATTATTTAGAGATAGAGGAAACGTGGAATTGGCCAACTGATCTAACCAATGTCTGAATTGTGTTTTATGTACTGTATTACTTCCGTTAAACTCTCTCTACTTCTTACTCCTCTATCATACAGATCAAAAGCCATATCTGTCCACGTGACTCTGATATACTTCAATTTACGCTATAGCGCTCCATAAGCGAATATTCCAGCACCGAACGCAAATTTTTTATTTTTTTTTTTCATTTCGTGGAATTCCTCCAACACACCACTGTGAAATATTTTTTTCCACTCTTTACATACTCTTCTTCTTCTTTCTTTTTCTAACTATACAACCAATAGACTCTTCAATAAATGTACGTTGGTACCCCCAACAAGGACTTTCACGATGTGTTTAAATGTTGTACTGGTCCTTGTCAGTCATTGGCCTTATGTTTATTACCCTACTCTCTATCCGGTTCATCATAATAACTGGCATAAGAATCAATTTTCTTGAAGATAATTAACAGGTCTTTGCACGTGCTTCTAGCTCTGCACTAATCTGTTGATTCTCTATTGATGAGTCCACTGTTTCAACAACGTGGATGTAATCTCGAGACGGTGGATACCTTGTGCTTGATGTTTTGGGTCGTATGACTCCAGAGTTTATTCTGGACACTCATTTGGCTTTTTATTCTTATGAAATCGGTTTTTTTTACTAACAATTAATTTTAGAATGACTAGAACTTCCGTATTAGCTGACGCCTTGAACGCCATCAACAACGCCGAAAAGACCGGTAAGCGTCAAGTTTTGATTAGACCTTCTTCCAAGGTTATTGTCAAGTTCTTGACTGTTATGCAAAAGCATGGTATGTGTGAATATACTTTGAGTGATTCTTAACTCTCAAAGTGAATACAAATAAATGTTTGTACAAGGAAGAAAAATTCATTTGGACAAAATCAAAATTCTTAACCAAAAAAAAATATCTTTTATTGTTCTCTACACCTTCTCTACTCCCCCGAATTGATAACTGGATGGTTTGATCGGTGTTCAGTCCCTTTCTGTCTTTTAAGTATTCGGAAGAAAAAAGCCTTGGAAATGCTTCTTACACGGTTTTGAAAAAATCAGTTTTCTCTAACCGTTTACTTTTCCTCGACATCCCCCCCTTTGAGAATTTGTCCAAATTTGAATTTTTCTTTTTACAAGCAAACATTTTTGAAGTTTATTTTTGTTCTTCCACTAACATATACAGGTTACATTGGTGAATTCGAATACATTGATGACCACAGATCCGGTAAGATCGTCGTTCAATTGAACGGTAGATTGAACAAGTGTGGTGTTATCTCCCCAAGATTTAACGTCAAGATTGGTGACATTGAAAGATGGACTGACAACTTGTTGCCAGCCAGACAATTCGGTTTCGTTATCTTGACCACTTCTGCTGGTATTATGGACCACGAAGAAGCCAGAAGAAAGCACGTCTCTGGTAAGATTTTGGGTTTCGTATATTAGGTAGGATTTGTTTATAATTAAAAATAAAAGTAATAGGATTGGAGTTTGTTAAGTTGTAGAAATTGTAGTTTTATGTGTGTGTGGTGTGGGGTCCTTTAGGTGCAAAAGTGAACATTTTTGTGCGCAATATGAAAAGTGTGAGAAAGTAAGACCATTAGTTAAATTCAAGGTTGAACTTTATTCTCTGTCTCTCTTTTCTTAAGTATAAGCCCGTATGCCACTACCGGAGTCCCTCAAATTTATTGGATCCACGCTATCGTGGACGGTGCGTGCCGGGTGTGTAGCGCATCTCATACATGAGTATGTGTATGAGTTCACTGAAACGAGAGGAGAATCCATGCTACCAACCTTACAGGCAAGACATGACTATGTTCATGCTTTGAAGACTCACAGATATGGAAGAAATGTCACTATGGGGGATTGCATTGTGGCAACTAAACCGAGCGATCCTGAACATAGGGTGTGCAAGAGAATAACGGGGATGCCCGGTGACGTGATATTGGTGGATCCAAGTTCATCGTCTCTGCTTACAAACTCACCAACTGAATCGGTAGCCCATGATGGATTCAATAAATATATTCGCGTGCCAGAAGGACATGTATGGGTCACGGGAGATAATCTATGTCACTCACTAGACTCGAGATCATACTCTGTTCTTCCAATGGCATTGATTAAGGGGAAGATTGTGGCCGCTAATTCAATGGACAAGGGCTTAAGAGACCCAATCTCGGGCTCATTTTGGTTCTGGAACCTAAGATGGATCGGAAATTCGTACTCATCGGAATAAAATGGGCCCATGGCCTGTAACCTACAGCATTCATATACATACACATAATACAAAAATATCATTTATTTTAATTTTTTTTTTCTTGTAATTTGGCTTCTATAAATCACAACTTCCCAATTTTACGAAACTTTGCCAAGTCTCTGAAGACTCTGGAACCAAAGTAAATACTTGGACCGGCAAGAACGAAAACATAGAACAACGTAGTGAAAATGGAAGCTCCCAAGTAATATCTAGCAAAAGTAACTTCATAACCAAACAAACAAGACAAGAAGGAAAAGTCATACAAAAGTTGCAAACCTGTAAGATCGGAAAAGTGGGCAAGTAAGTTTGAGCTAAGAGCACTGGTCCAGGCAATAAGCAAACCAAGGAAAAGAACAATGGCACCGCCAATGAAGACTAATGGAATGATAGGATTCACAGTGGATGGGTCTTCTCTGAAAATGTGGTGGATTTCAGGTTTGATTCCAACCCTCTCAGCCTTCTTGTACTTGGAAGAAGTTCTGAGCTCAGAGGTTGGTTCAAGTTCAGCCAAAGTTCTATACAAGTTTCCAGAGTTATCCTTATCGGCTAAAATAACCTTTACGAAAAGTCTTAATTGAGACTTCAAGCTTTCAGGAAGCTTAGCGGCTGGGATACTCAACTTCACAGTATTTGAAGCAGTAAGTACAGTTGGAACAAAAGACAAGTCCAATCCATTACCATCTCCAATAGTGATGACAGCTTGGTGTGGTTTGGTAGATAATTCATCTACCTTCAATGACACGTCGATTTTATCCTTAGCACCAAAGCTAAGCGGAGTGACAACTTGGGCGTTAAATTCGCCAATTTCAACTTTGTCGTCCCCTACACTGACAGACCCTTCGGTAATTGTATATGCCCAGGCACATGCACATTGGAGTGCAAATAATATGACGCTAAATCTCATTACTGGTAGCTCAATATAGATGTTATAAATGTTAAAATCTCATATTTGGAAATATACTATGTGTTCTGTTGAATAATGACACAAAATTAGAAACCACGAATTTGTGGGTGAGGGCCGCTACGCTTTAGAAATGGGGGCGCGCGTTTTGAATGCTCTGCAAGAATAAGAACGTAAGACTACTTATTCTGATTGAATAGAAGCATTCTCTTGCAGCAAGTCTAAACCTGTTTCTAAGAGGGATACATATTCGTATTTAGGTGTAGATATAAAGGATAAAATTATAGACCCAACTAAGGCAAAAATTGCAAATCCAATTAGTAATAGTAAAACAATGGGAACAAGAAATGTTGCTAGTCTGTCAGTATTGTTACCAAGTCTCTCTTTCTCTTTCACTCTAATACATACCAATTAGAAAGAATGTACCTAGTGAGAATGCCACCATGATGGACATTAGTATAGATGGGATTCCTATCATTGGAATAATAGGTACAATAATTGGAGATATTAATATAATTGTCTTCCAGTTAGTAAGAATCTAGAAAAATAAAACATAAAATTAACGTACGGCAAATAAGAATTGGCTTGTACTGACCAAGTTCTTTGCAGGACTACAGATGGCTTCAGAAATGTGAATTTGATACCTAATATGTTAGTGGAGAGCAGTGGAAAGTAGATTGATTATATCACATACTTTGAAATTCGAGTATTATTTAAATGACCAAGTGACGTGAAAACAACTTTATATATAAACCAGCCAATTGACGTAGAAATCCTTTCTCTAAGAGTGAACTTAATCTTTGCCAACTTTACCCAAGCTCTCTTTACTTTAAAAGTCTTACGATTAAAAGAGAACAATGGATTCATGAATAATTGAATAAAGTGGGGGAGAAAAAACAAATGGTTGCAAAAATATAATTTCTCAATATTTTGGTTACATTTGTGATCAATATAATGGGTATAAACACATTGGTTATACACTAAATATTTGAGAAGGGATTTTATCTTCAGCCTCAAATAGAACAGCCCCCATTCCACCAATTAGATGTCCTAAATTGTGACAATGGAGTATCCATAAACCAGGATTATCAGCAACAAACCGAATCACTGCGTGTCCTCCAGGTGGAACGTACACAACATCAACAAGAGGAGGATTTTCTTTAACTTTGTAATCATTTTCAATAGCCTCTTTCAAATTGGAATGGTAGAAATTTTCACTTCCACTAAAACCAATCACATAAAACAAATGCCCATGCAAATGTATAGGATGACCCATCATGTTATTATTATTTAAAATGATATCGACAGTATCATTATAATGTATATCATCTCTCAAAGCCCAATTTCCAAAAGTTTCATTTAGGCTTTGCAAAAGAGGTGTCTTCATGTTCATTTTAGGCAACAAAGTTCCGTCTTTAAACATGCTAAATGTAATCATTCCAGTACGATTGAGATACAAGTCAAAAGTATGATCAGCTTGGCGCATCCCTAGATTGTATTTAGCATTTTTTTCAAAAGGTTTTGTATCTATTGGCCAACTAAAATTATACTCTCCCAAAGGACTACCATCAAGGTCCTGATATTTTGTTGGAATTATTGAAAAACCGCCATTTTCTTGACAACCTTGATAAGGACTACCTTCATAGTCGCAATTGGTGCCTTCTTTCAGTTCTGGTTTACTATGCCAATAAGCCACCCCCTCCGAATATTGTGGACTTTTTGTAAGTGTAAATCTCATAGGAAAGACTCCCATCTTAGCCTTAACAACCACAGTGATTCGAGAACCCACTGGAAGCATGAGTATATGAGTTTCAATTGGATCTACGAAAATCCCATCAACTGAAATAACATACATGGAATGCCCATCTATTGAGAATGCCTTTGTATACTGTCCACCACCATTAAGAACGTTAAGGTAGATCCATGAACTGTTGGATTCCATTTTATATGGATCTGTAAAAGTAGGAGTACAAGGTGGCGAATATCCAGGGACTTCCAACCCAAAATAATCAGTGGCGTTATCGTACCCATTTTCTGCTCGCATACACCCCATAGAATCAAACGTTGGTCGATACGACGAACTCTTTTTAGCCAGTAATCTATTGAAAATCTCATTACCATGACATACAACTCTTCCTCGTCCATTGATAAGGATGCTTTGAGAACATAATGGATCTATTCCATAGTCAAACATTCTTGCCATAACAACATCCATATTCCATTTGAAAGAATCATCTGCAATCAAGGTTAATGGGGACTCTTCAGCCCGTTTAATTATTTCTAATTCTCTTGTATTGTTGGTAATTTTCCTATACGGCCGGTCTCTACCAATTTTAGGCTTGATATTCATGGCCCCATACAACCCATCGGTCAGATACCCTCGATGATGTGCATGGTACCAAGCAAATCCATATTGATCTTTCAATTGGAAAAGATACGTAAAACAATCTTCTGGAGGAATAGGATTCTGTGTTATCCCTGGAACCCCATCAGCCCAAGGCGTTCCTCGTTGCATAATACCATGAAAGTGCATCGTTATAGCTACTGGAAGATGGTTATTTACAGTAACTTGTATCCAATCATTTTCATCGCCCTCAATTGTTGGTCCTGGAGCCATGCCGTTAATTAGAAACCCACTCTTGTACTTCCCATCTGGATTTACAAAACTATGGGTAAGGTTGAATGTGTAATTACGAATAACTTCATCCACACCTGGAGAACTTGCAACTACAACGGCAACCATGAGAATTAAAAGCCAGTTCATTTTCAACAAGGTCTTTCCAACTTAAATTCCAACGGTTATACACCATATCCATATATAAACTCTACTATTTATACAATACATTATTCATCGTATGATTGATTCCTACCATTTACTCAAAAGTACTATTGTAGTAACTATTGCTGCAAAAAAATAAAAACCATGCAGCTACTTAGACATACAGGGACCAATTTACCTATGGGGAAACTCGGAGTTAAAAACATATGCCGGATTGTAGCCAAAGAAACTCATTGTGCCCATAGTGGTCTGACACATATGAGAAAAATACTTCAATTACATCATGTTAGTCTGTGAACCAAAATCACACATAGATTCATTTTTTTACTTTGCACCTAACAAATTAGTAAATTCACAGTTCGGAATAATATCATACCCAGCCAAGTCTCACATGTAGTCTCTTGGGCATAATCGATTGGTGTACTCCTTGTAAACGTTCATAGTACATCTGCAATAGATCAGACCTGC
Organism: [Candida] anglica; assembly: GCA_963924405.1. Lineage (NCBI taxonomy): Eukaryota > Fungi > Ascomycota > Pichiomycetes > Serinales > Debaryomycetaceae > Kurtzmaniella > [Candida] anglica. The sequence continues at coordinate 1,644,285 of OZ004259.1, read as the reverse complement.
CCCAGGATTAATCTCTGTAGTGCGCACGTCTTTTTGTATTTTTTCTTATACTGTGCAGCAAAATCGATAAAACTGTGCCACCTTCTGCCAACATCTTACAAATACAGACAAATTACCAAAAAATGCAATTTTTAACCGCAAGAACCCTTCTCTACTTCAGAGTATGTTTCCTAGCCACCATCACATACTTCTGCTTGAAGGACCCTAGCTTAATTGTGTCTTCTGGATTTGTGATATTGTTGGGCCAAGCCATGGAACTCCCAACAGTTATGGTCGACACTTCAAACCCTATCTGGGGGTTACTTGCTTTGGCCTTTGGCTCGTTAACTATTGCTGATTTGGTCCCATTGTTTGCTGATAACATCGAGTACTTTGAAAGTGTCGTTCCTGCTAGATTGACAGTTTACTTCATCCTTGGTGCTTACTCATTTGCTGGGAACTCTGAATTTCTTTGCAACAATTTAGTTTTCGTATTTGCCTTCTTTGAAATTTGGTTTAACTTTTTAATCTTCAACAATTTGAGAGATGAACGTTACAAGAGAGTGAAGAAGTTGCTTGAAGAGTCTGAAGCCAGAGGTGAAATCGACTTAAAGGGTCTTGACCAAGCGGGCATTAATCAATTAATGACCGAGCTCTTACAACAATCTAGATTCAACAAGTAAGTGCTTACACCCAATAACAGAAAATGAAAGCTACAACGGCAGTGATTTATAGAGCCTACATGAAGTTAGTATAAATAAAATTACATGTATAACAACATATGTATAATATAGTGAGAATAGTATCAAATTGAAGCGAGTAGAACTACAAGTACACGTAATCATTTTCATTCTCTTCTTTTTTTTCCTTCTACAATTCTCATCAAATGTACTTCAGAAGGTGTAATCCCCCTCTGGATAACCTTCTGGGTTTAGATAGGAATATCTTGTCATAGAATGATAGTTCACATTCTATATATATGACAAATTTTCCATTTTTAAATGATAAGCATTTCTTCAAAGTAGAAAGGGTTTTCCCCTCAAGAAATCAGTTTTCTGCCTATTCATTGCAATCAAGTTTTATTTATAAACTTTGATATAATCCACTCTAAACATTCTTCAACATCGTAAATCTCCGTGACTTTTACTTCAAGCAATTTTAACGAATCCTTATCTTCCTTGTATGTCTGTAAGGAATTGTATCGATTGACCACCAAGTTCACAATCAAGTTACAATAACTCTCGGTGGCTGACAAAGTAACGTCGATTTTCAAGACCTTTCCGTTGGTAGGATGGACCAATTTGACCTTTAACTCGGACTTGGGTGATTTAGTGGACTTTTCAAATATATCTCTAATAGTCTTAGTTTCGCCAATTGGTGATAATGTCAGATATTTCTTAGCCCGTATCTTGTATGTATCCTTATCGAAATCGGCAAGTAAGTTACCCAAGACATATTGGACGTTCTTGAAATTAATTTCATGACGAATATGTCCCAATAATGGTCTTAAAATAAGTGGATGTGAATTAGCCAACTTCCATTTGGCTCTTGCTGTGGGGACATCTCTTCTCAAATCAAGGTTGTACTTGTAGAAACAACACAACATTAACTTTAAGAATATAAGAATATGTTGTGCCTTACTGTTATTCATCGAAGATTCTCGATTGATATTTTGATACAAGTTATTGAGTTCTTCCTCATTATTTTCATCGTAGACTACAGCCTCAATCTCAATAATATGTTCATACACTTCAATGATGATTTTGTTGGATATTATTGAGACATTATAGTTGATAAGGGTCTTTGCTTCACGTGTGAGTTGATGGAATAAATCTTCTTCAAATAAAAAGTATCTTGCTTTTTCAATATCATTTATGATGGCATCCTTACCACCAAGAATACTTTTCGAATTGAATACAGATTGTCCTGTAAGCATGTAATCGTCGTCAATCTTACTCAAAATCTTCACCCGGATATATTTGTGTACCTTTTCGGCCACTTTTGTTGTTGTCCCACCCCTACTACTTACTTCGTTTAAAATGGGCAAAAGAGAAACGTTACCATCTATGTTACGTTTCAAAATTGCTAACCCTTTATCATGATAGTTAGAACCAGAGTCCCCATATCCATATTTCACTCCAATGCCTCTATGTCCAGTTGTAGGATCCCTGGCCTTGTATAAGACTTCACCATTCTGTAAAACCGTATGGACATTCTCCCAATAATTTCTTTCACGAAGTACTTGTTCATTCAAGCGAATACTGGCTGTTCTAAGTGAATCAGTAATTTTGGTCAACGATTCAAGCTTCCAACCTTGACCAATAGCTGCACATTCCTTACTATTATTTGGACCCGTAGACTCTATTCTATCAGCTGCCAAGGACCCCAATGGGACATTTTTACTCAAAAGTGGAGATATCGTCGATTTACCCAAATTTGGTTTCACCGAAGATATAAGAAGTGAGACAAAGTCAAGAGATAACGAGGTTTCATTCAATGCTCCTCCAATCAATTTTGCCAACTCATGTTTATTCTTTGTGAAAGTCTCATATGTACCAAGAGCATCCGTTTCTTCCTCACCTTGTTCATCTGGAGACCCTTCAAACTTCGTGGCCAGATCCACGGCCTCCACGTCACTACGCAGGGCCTCTTCTTCGATCTCCTTAGCCAAGGACTCCTCGGTAATGTTTAGAAATGATTCTCTTTCTTGTAGAATTCTTGGGATAAGTTCCGCAATGGAAAGTTTGTCTCTAAAAAGAAAAACTAGTTAGTAACAATCATACAAACAAAGCTCAATGAAATAAAACTTACTCATCTTGGATGAATGGATCCTTATGGCCCTCGCCATACAACTTAGAGTCCAACCCTAGATATATTTTACCGTCCATGGGGTTGATACTCGATATGGAAAGTTGTTCACTCTTTGATTCAAATTTCTATATCTTTAATGTTCTTGCGATACAAACATACAGGAACCCAAACTTGGCTCACCCCACACACACACTCTAAACTTCTAACACTGGTCAAGCCTATCATTCATCTATTTTATACTAGTAACTCTACACCAATCTCCTTAATTACTTCTAAATTCTTTATTTTTTTTATTACTTAATAAATTCCCCAATCATCTAAAAAAATATTATATCTAATCCATGAAATCATCAAGATCACCTTCTTCAATCGCCTTCAATAAATCGAATTCTTCATCCTTCAGGTCTATAGTATTCTTCAGTTCAGACTTGTTGTCACTATCCAGTGGGTATCTCATGGATTTGACACTGTCACTGTGTAATGACAAACAAAACTTGATTCTTTGGTTAAATGCTTGTTGTGGTAATTTTGTAGAGTAAATATCCAAAAGTTCTTTACTTTGCATGTATCCATGTTCATGGTTGATACTAGCTTCTATAACCCCGTCACGGATAGCCTTGGATACAATGTATTCTGTCAGTTCCTCTGAATCCAAATGTAATTTAATACAAATATCTTTCAAAGAAATTTTCAGATATGATAATGAAATAATTCTAATCCCTGTCTTGATAACATTTTGTCTTAATCTAAGAATCAAGGTGTACATATCATCTGATTTGAAAACAGGTTCATATTTCTTTAATACTTCACCGAAAAGTTTTAAATCACCCAATTTAACCGCCTTAGTAACTTCAAAATATGGTTGATAATCTTGTTCGTTATCTTGGAAAACCTTCAATTCTGTGATATCACCCATCAACAAATCAATGATAATGTTCAATTTAGTTGCTGCCTTGATGAATCCATTGGCAAGATGAGTTTGTGGAGATTTTCTGATGGCAGCAACTACACATTCATGAGCACTGGAATAATCCAAATGAATGGCATTAATCTTGGCTGAGTAGTAGTAATATCTAGCAGACAATGCATTTCCTGCTTCTTCAGGGAAAACGGTCTTTTCCACCAAATTTGAGGCTTGATTAATGTCATGAGTTAAAAGATAGTTTCTTAATAAAAGAGTTATAAGAGAACCAGTGGATTCATTATCATGTCTAAGGGTAGAGGTTCTTAATGCGTTCAATAATTGTGGACGAATTGAAACCACATCTCCAATCAATTCCTTAGTTCTAGCAATATAGAACCATATTTTGGCTTGAATGAAATCAAGGGAACGCTTATTATAAGATTGAAGGGCATTGATTACAAAATGGTTGAATTTATCCAAGACAGTAAGATTCTTTTGGTCAAGAAGAAGTAATTGAACAAGAAGATGGATGTAGAGATCAACCTCTGGAAGAACTACTGAAGAAGGAGATGTGGTGTTGGTAGCGTCATTTTCTTCTTCAGTGTCAACATCCATATCTGATTCAGAGACAATTTTGGGAGCTTCTCCAACTAATTCCTTAAGGTAAGAGTAGTGTGGGTGTTCTTCCAGGTACGTCTTTGCCACAATAGTGGCCAATATCTCAATTGGGGATGATTGACTCGCAATCTTCCTTCTTAAAGGTCCAAGTTCACGGAATACTTTGGAAATGTATCTGTTGTCATAATTGACAGATGCTAAGCCAAGAAGAGCAAAGTTTTGTTCGATCTCTAATACAATCGAACTCGAGTCTGTCATTTTTATGCGTTAAATCTCTATATTAAATGGATGGAATATAAGTGTATAAAATGTATTTGATTGATTGATTGTTGGTTTCTATATTGTTCATTAGCGCCACCAGGTTATTTTGTGCGATTAAGTCACGTGCGGGGAAATTTGTTTACAAGGTATAGAATCGAGGGGTGAAAGATAGTGAAACTTATAAAATGATTCTATATTGAGAGACTCAAGTAGTACATAAATATTATTGATACTTGTGGTGTATCTATTTGTATCTATTTGATGGCACTTAGATAGGAATCTGTTTTTTTTCCCCCTTTTTTTTCTGTTTCTATCTTTCTAGATTTAGTTCTATTGTATAGGAGATATACAAGGACTACTCATCGATTTTGCAACCACAATAATTATTTATGTACTTTAGATGTCTTGGTATAGAAGATAGAGATCCTGTAGGAATTAATTTGACATCATACACCTAAAAGTTTATTTGCATAAATATTTTAATGTAACTAATATATCTAGCCCCTTGATTCAATACAAAAAAGAAACAGTATGTCCCTCACCTCCTCCTATAATCACACCATTCCATACCAGGCATCATAAACCTAACTATCTACATTGAATTTTATTCTAATTTTATTTTAATTTTATTCTAATTTTATCTATATTCAATTACTTTTTAAACTTCGCTCTTTAGCACTCGATTTGGAAATGAATTATTCTTTTGTCTCGGCCTTAGCGGTTAAACTCAAATTACAACTGCAATATCGTTCGATATCTAACGTTAATACGGAATAAAACCATAAAACCCTATATTCTGGACATATGTACATAATGAAAACATGTCTCTTAGTTTCACAAGTAGTCCCTCTTTCTGTAATTCTAGATCTACTTTCTTGTCTAAGTTATGCGCATTGGTTCTCCACAATTTGTCATCAACCCACGAATTTCACCCCTCTATCTCACAATCTGTTTCTCCTTAGATATATATACAAAATAATCAACGCACATTCTCTTCTTAACCTACCTTTCTTTAATTGCCAATTCCTTTAAATTTTTTCAAATATGTCCGTTATTCCAACTTCTGCCCCAAAGACTCCTCAATTGATCCCTGTTGCCCTTATCAGCTTGAAGCTTCAAGACCCAATCAGCGTGTTGAAGAATGACGCATACTCACACGCAATCAATTTGGTCAACATTAAAGATGGTACTATTTCCACTGTTCCAAATGATTTGGGCCTTGAACTTGAAGTCTCCGGTATCCAAGGTATTGATCATATTACTGCCAACACTGAAGTTGGTGTCAACAGACTTGATTGTAAGATCTATGGTAAGACTCCTGGTGGCAATGGTGTATACGTTCATTACTACGGGTTGATCAAGGCCACTCCAGAAATCGGTGCTGTTCTTGGTAACAAGGCCAAAGTTGCTGACTTCGATGATGAATATATCACCAGCACTCCTGTGATTCTGTTTGCCGACTCCGTTGAAGACAAGTACAAGTGGGTTCTTAGAGAAAGCATTATTGGTAAGGGTAGATTCATTCGTGATGACACTCATTTGTATGTTCAATACTATTTGTACGTATTGAAATGGTAGATATTTAGATAGATATAGCCAATATTAATAAGAGATAACAATGTAACAGAAATCGCCTCCATTCTCCACAGATATAGACAAGATCGTAGTCTCTGCAGATTATACAAAGAACTTTATTAACTAGTTAATAAACTCTCATTTGTTTCCACTCTCTGATTTAGATTTTACTACATGCTTTTTAAGAAATTCATTAATAAAAAGGATTTCGTATTTCAACAATATGTATTAACTACCAGATTATTATTAATACTACTACTAATAATAATTATAGTTTAGTAAACCTAAACACCTAACAACAGGAGTTAGATTGGTTATTGGTCAAAGATTGACCACTCAAGTTAACGTTGGACTTTCCGCTATTTCCAGTGTTAGCACCAGAGGCATTGTTGGTCATTTGAGCCTTAATTTGTCTGGCCATGGTGAAGAAAGCTTGTTCTACATTAGTGGAAGACAAGGCAGAGGTTTCCAAAAATGGAATGTCCAACGCGTCGGCAAACTCCTTGGCAGCGGTGTACTCAACAACCTTCTTGTCGGATAAGTCGGCCTTGTTACCAACCAACAACTTCATGACACCACCTGTGGCATATCTGTCAATTTCTTGTAACCATTGCTTAACATTGTTGAAGGATTCTTGGTCGGTGACATCGTAAACAATAATGATCCCGTGTGCACCTCTGTAGTAGGATGATGTGATGGTTCTGAATCTTTCTTGGCCGGCAGTATCCCAGATCTGCAACTTGATAGTCTTACCGTCCAATTCGATGGTTCTAATCTTGAAATCAACTCCAATGGTGGAGATATAATCTTGGGTATAGGTGTCATCAGCAAATCTCAACAACAAACATGACTTACCAACACCGGAGTCTCCAATCAACAACAACTTGAACAAATAATCGTACTCACTGTTCATTCTTAATCTTTATTATATTTATACTTAAGGGTATAGATGTGCTGTGCTTACTTTGCTTAAAATGGTCACACTCCTTAAATTAAAGGGGAGAGGCAATCAGGAAAATACACAAAGAAGGTTGAATATACAAACTAGGTTGAGGTTATATTTTCACGTGCAAACTGGAGTCTGGGTCTATATGAAACTTCCAGATATGAACAGATGAACAGAACGAGGACAAATGTATTTTGTTAGTACGCTCTTTTTTTTTTTGTGAGTTAACCCTCAGTACTAGCGATCTGTTAAAAGTAGTTACTTGCGTGAGTGTGTTGCCGTTCTCGCCACCATGCACGACCATTACATGCAGGATAGAAGTTTTGCATTTTAAGAACAATAGGTGGGAACGACTTTGCAGTCAAAATAGGAGAAATGAAGATTCAATGAGATAAAATTATGGTGTCAATAGGGGGAGATTATAAAGAGGAGAGTGATATAATTGAAAGGAGAAAATGTGTCGAGTGGGAGTCAAATATTTTTAATTTGAATCTCTGCAATGGTTGATTTGGTTAGATTGAGTTGACGACAGAGTATTACTATCACCACTACATGCAGGTTATGATATTTTTTTTTTTCCTTCTTTTTGTTCTTTTTTTGTTTTTGTCTTTCATTTTTGGTGTACCATTTACAGCCAAATTGTAAAAACAAATATGTTGCAAAAGGGGGTGAGGTGGCAAAATTTAAAATTATATGAATTGAAATATAGTCTAGGAGATGATAATCATTAAATGAATCATTTATGAATTAAATAGTCATACATACATATATATATAAATAATTCTAATCAGTCTTTTTAGATTTACTTGCCATCTTTTTAGCAAGCAAGACCATTTTATAGAACCAGTAAATATTGAGAATATTCAAGAAGAAATTAAGTCCCAAGATAGATAAGGGGAAAAATGGATGAACGAGATCTTTAACTGCATACATGTCAAAGGCAATTAAATAGACAGCATATAACCCCCAAATAATACGAACCAGGAAGAATGTAACCATTAATAAAATCCCATTGATGGCAACGAATTTAGCACTAAATACCCCACTAGGTAAACGAGATGCGAACCAATTCATATTTACAAATGGAGTACTTAATTCAAAAAGTAAGAATGCAGGAATCCATGGTAAACAAAATGGAACTAAAGTGGAAGCGAAAACGTACAAAGCAGCAACTCCATGGAATAAGAACCCCCAACCAAATAAATGAAAGTATCTTAAACAAACATAAGTGTCCCATACAAAATAACCCAGTGTGATAGCACCGACAAATCCACCATATGGATAATATCCCAAGATACCTTGTTTAGGATCAACCAACAGATTCACATAGAAGGGATGATTCAACATAGGGATAATCACTAGAATTGAAATAATACATTGAATCATGGAAACTACATGGATATCGAAATTAATCTTTGTTCTAGGCAGAAGGTTAGTATAGGATTTGCCAAAGAAACGCGTGGAAAACCAAGGAGATAAAAATTGGATCGTTTGGTAAAATACATATGAACCCAAGATTTCATGCCAATGAGCCACGAAGAAATTTGTTGGTTCAGCAGGGAATGGTCTGTATTGAAGAAATACATCTTCGGTGAATACCGGTAAGAACGATAATAGGGAGGAACCCATTGATAGGAAGAATATATATGTTTGTCCTGCTAGGTGTGACTACGGCCCCTCTATAATTAGAACCAGGGAAAACTTAAGGGGGTACCAGTATATATCAAGTATACCTAAAGGTGATCAATTGAATTGAATCAGAAACTTGGCAAGTTCGAGGGGGGGGGGGGGGTGCACCTAAAACCAAATTAAGACCGAGAACATGCTGATTTATGTTGGGAAATGTATGCAGGTTGGGCAGATCTACAAGAAAAACAAAAAAAAAACGGATACAGTTGAATTTGGAGTAAAACCGTTTCCACCCAAGTAGGAACTCATTTCCTTTTTATTTTTGCATGAAAGTCAGGTAGTAGTTCAAGACCTTTTAGACTATCCCATGAATTTAATTCATTTACTTTCAATTCTTTGATTGTTTCAATTTCATTTTTTTTATTTTCTTTGTGTTCTCAGAACCGTTATCACTCATCCACAAAATCAACATGTTCTATTTTTTTTTTGTATATATCTCCTGGATTAGTTCACTTCCTGACAATTCTCCCACTATCAAACAGCATATCCCATATTGAGTTATACCCCCCATTTTGTTTTATAAAATGTTGAATTTTGTTGAATTTTTTTGACTTCTTCACATGCTTCCATCTTACATAAGCACGCCGCCTTCATTATTTCGTTAAACCACGAGGGTTTTCATTTTACCTGTGCACTTTAAAAAAAAAAAAAGAGAGAGAACGAAAAATTTCAATCAATGCGCGGGCTAAAATACGAGGGGCTCGTTTACCACAACCAACCTCTTTCCTTTTTCTTCTTCTACTACAGTAATTAATACTACCAATACTACATATCAACCATGTCTTTTCCATTAGTCTGTTTGGGTAACCCTCTTCTCGATCTTCAAGTCGATGTCGATGCTGAATACCTTAAGAAGTACGATCTTAAGGAAAACGATGCCATTCTCGCTGAAGAAAAGCATCTTCCAATCTACGAAGAGATCATCGCCAAGGAAGGTCTTATCGAAGTTGCTGGTGGTGCTGCTCAAAACACTGCCAGAGGTGCTCAATACCTCTTGCCAGAAAACTCTGTTGTTTACTTTGGATCTGTTGGTAAGGATGTTTACGCCGACAAGTTGAACGAAGCTAACAAGAAGTACGGTTTGACCACCAAGTACCAAGTCCAAGAAGACATTGCCACCGGTAAGTGTGCTGCTTTGATTAACGGTGTCCACAGATCTCTTGTCACCGACCTTGCTGCCGCCAACCACTTCAAGGTTGACCACTTGGAAATTCCAGAAAACTGGGCCATTGTTGAAGCTGCCAAGTTCTACTACATTGGTGGTTTCCACTTGACTGTTTCTCCACCAGCTATCTTGAAGCTCGGTAAGCATGCTGCTGAATCCAACAAGGTTTTCGCCTTGAACTTGTCTGCTCCATTCATTCCTCAATTCTTCAAGGACCCATTGGACCAAGCCGTTCCATACATTGACTTCCTTATTGCCAATGAATCCGAAGCTGCTTCTTATGCTGAATCCCACGGTTTGGAAACCACTGATGTTGCCACCATTGCCAAGCACATTGCTCAACTTCCAAAGGAAAACACCAACAGACCAAGAGTTGTTGTTTTCACTCAAGGTCTTGAACCAACTATCGTTGTCTCTTACGACTTCAACACCAAGGCTCTTGAATCTAACGAATACCCAGTTAGAGAATTGGCCAAGGAAAAGGTTACTGACACCAACGGTGCCGGTGATGCTTTCGCTTCCGGTTTCATGGCTGGTCTTGTCGAAGGCAAGACCGTTGCTCAATCCGTTGACATTGGTCAATGGTCTGCTGCTTTGTCCATCCAAGAAGTTGGTCCATCCTTCCCATTCCCTAAGCAATCCTACGCTTAAGCGTAGTTGCTAGACGAATGTTCTTCATTTCAACAATATAGATTATACAATTTTAAATTTGGTGGGTTAAATATACACGTTCAACATTGTGTTAGATAAATACAAGACACTAATAAATAAGTAGTAGGCGTTCCAAATGATCAAGGTAGATAAATAAATCATGGAATCTATTCAGCCTCATTTACAATATTAGATGATGGAATAGATTCCCAATTGATCATGGTCAAAACTTACCTAGAATCTTTTTTGAAATTGAATTCGATTGGAATTGACATAGCTGGATTACCTTTACAGGGATTATATAGATGTAATAGGAATACACACTCAATTGATTGGCAATACTTTTGCTGCCTTCACTATTCTCACTATTGTTGGCCGCAAATCGTCGCACAGAATTTTTTTTTTTTAAAACGTGTGTTCATGAGATGGGGACAAATATTTTGCAGTTATATTTCTATCATCATTATACAGACTGAGCAGAGAGTTCTTGACTATGCCAGTGCTGAGAGACCATTACTATCGCCTTGCCTCCGAGCTTCCAAAGGAGCGAATTGAAGCCGCCACGGCCTTGCTTTCTGAGTTACAAAGTGAACAATCTAAAGAAGAATGGGACTACGCATTGAATAGATTGATTAAAGGTTTAACTTCCACCAGACAAAGTGCTAGAATTGGATTTTCCATGGCACTTATCGAAGTACTTTCCCTGCTCATTAAAGACCCAGAGTCCCCAGAGACTGTTGTTGGCTACTTGAAGCAACTTATGACTTTGACTGAAGTGAAGTCATCGATGAAGGGAAAAGAAGAAAGAGCAGTATTATTCGGTCGTTTATTTGGTTTACAAGCCATCTTAAACTCTGGACTCTTGTATGATCGTGAAGTTTCTCCCTTGGATGCCTTACAGGAATTCACTTCCTTATTAATCCAATTATCCACATTAAAGTCATGGATCAGAGAAAGTACCATTTTCACCTTGTGTTCATTTATGAGTAAAATGGAAGGTACTCAAGAAAATGAAGGTTTATTTGTATCTATTTTCCAACAGCTTAATGATGCTGGTCTTAATTTGACCACAGAAGGTGTAGCTGTATACTTGTCTGTGAAGTCAAACAATAGATCTGTGTATGCTCAACAAGTGGAAAACCTCCAACCAAGTTGGAAAAATGGTGATCCATTTTCAAAGGGTAACCTTCCTTTGCTTACCAAGGTATTGAAAGATGTTGAAGTTGTTGCAGCCGAACAACAAGATGATGAAAAGAAACAGCAACCTAAACAAAAGAGTAGTTGGAACCCAAGAGTGCATTTTGTTTGGGATTTAGTCATTAGAGAATTAGTTGATAGAGAAACTTCAATTTCAGAAGAAGTTGAAGAATCTTCGAAAAAGAGAAAGAAGTCTTCGACTTCAAAGTCTTCAAAGAAATCAAAATTATCAAACATCCAGTCATTAGAAGATCCAGCTAAACTCTCCATCAAGGAGTTCTGGAAAGTTGTTATTGATGAATCACTCTTTTCAGAAAAATCTTCTCATGAAAGAAAGTATTGGGGGTTTGATATTTTCATTAAATTTGTATCAAATGTCAAGGAAAGGGAAGATTTGGAAGGTCTCTTTACTCCAAATTTGATCAGGTGTTTGATTAACCAATCAGCCCAACAATCCCGTTTCTTGAACAAAATTTCTGTTCAAGTATTGAAGACATTGGTGGAAGTTGCTTCAGCCAACCCTGATAAAGCCCCAACAATTTTCTCGTGTCTTATTAATGAAAGTCATGGTGGATGTTGGAACTTTGATTTGGTTACTAAAAGTAAATGTACTGATGAAATCCTCACCAAATGTACCGGAGAATCTTTAGAAGAAGTTAAGAATATTTTGATCAAGAAGTTCAAAGAAGCTGTGAAACAAGCTCAAGTTGAAGAAGAAAAGGTAAATGAGGAAGACGAGGACGAGGACCAAGCTAGTGACGAAGAAGAAAATGAGAAAAAGAAGGAAATTCTTAAGTCTTCCACTGATAACATTCAAAAATGGAGTCTTGATAAATTATTAATGTTGATTCGTGCCAACAAAGCAGCATTGAAGGATGGTGACAGTTCATGGCTTGAAGATATTTTCAAGGTCTTGATTGAAAATTCATTCTTTAAGAAGAGTAGCCGCAATGTTTCAGTAAATATCAAGAATTTGTCTCAAGAAAGATTGAACTCTATCTTGGCCGATGTCATCAACTTTAAAACAACCAAAGGTGAGCCTTGGCCATTATTCTGTATCAATTACATCACTGAATTAGAAACAGACGAGGACAAATTCTCCTTATTGGAAAGTTTCGATGAAAGCTTAACTTCCAATAAACAAGAAACTTTGGAGATTTTGGCTGGAATTAAGAAATCAATTCGTAAGGCAACCAAGAAAAATGATGAAAATCAGGTGGATCAACTCTTTTGTTTCCAATTATTGTTTTCCATGGTTTTGATTCAATTTTACACCGCAGATGAAGAAGCTGTTTCCGTTCTTGACGAATTGAAATTATGTTACGATGACATTGCAAACTCTGGAGAATCTGAAGTTGACACTTCTCAAGTGTTAACTGAGATCATTTTATCTTTTGTGGCTAGAAAGTCAACTTTATTGAAGAAGCTCTCCATGATTATTTGGGAAAGTTTCTTATGTTCTAAGGGTGATGATAACAATATCAGATTGAATGAAGAGAGTTTGAAATTGTTATATGATGTTTTAGAAGCTAGAGAAAACAAAGAAGGATTAGAAAAGATTTTCGAAGGTCAAGGAGAATTTGAAGCTGTAAATGAAGATGGCGAAAGTGAAGGTGACGATGAAAAAGAAGATGATGAAAGTGAAGACGAAGAAGACGGAGAAGATGAAGAAGACGAAGAAGATGACTCCTCTGACGAAGGTGAAGAGGACGACTCGTCTAACCCAATCGATAAGGAAACCAGTATTAAGCTTGCCCAAGCATTGGGTATCCCTACAGAGACTTCTGGAGAAGTGAAATTCTCTGATTTATCGTCTGAGGGATCCTCTGATGAATCGGATATGGATGACGAACAAATGATGGAAATTGATGGACAATTATCCAAAATTTTCAAAGAAAGACAAGATGCATTATCCTCCGTAGTCAGTGGTAGCAAGCGTAAGGAAGAGGTTATGGAAGCTAAGGAGCAAATGATTTTCTTCAAGAACCGTATTTTGGATTTACTTGAATCTTTGAACAAACATCAACCAACCTCGTACTTAAACTTAACCATGATTAAGCCATTGGTAGTTTTGATCAAGTTAACCTTGGATAAGAATGTTGGCTTAAAGGCACACAAGTTGCTCAAGACAAAGATTAGTAAGACTAAAGTAACTCAAGCTCAAATTGAACAAACTTTTACTGATGAAGAGGAACAAAATACATTCAAAGAATCACTTGTTGAATTAATTGAATGGTTACAACAACAAGCCAGTAACTCATCAAACCAATCGCATTCTATGGCATGTAACCAAGCATGTATTATAGTGGCCAAGAACTTGATTGGAATCGATGAATCCTATTTGGAAAAAGTCATTGATATCTACACCGCTTCATTGAAAGAATGGGCTTCTACAAAGAAAAGTAAGATTCAAGCCTCAATGTTCTTTGACTTTATTAATTGGTTAAACTCAAAACGTTAGAAAGTTTTTTGAAATTTAAGAAATAAAACTGTATAATAGTACGAATATAAATGGACTTTTCAAAGAAATGTAGGATTGAAGATAATATATATGTAGTTTTTAGAAACTCATATTAGTACAAGTTTAAGTATGGGTCAGATGTCCTGCATGTTCCACAATAGCTTAAATCATTCACTAAAAATACGCCTCCAAGTATACATATATCACCTCAGACAATAAAAAATATTCAAGGATGTCGAACAATATTCCAAAAGATCACGGAAGAGGATGTCCACCAAATAATAATAACAATAACAATATTTCTCTATATATCTTATTGATTCAATCTGTGTAGTCTACAGATTACGCCTAACCAAATGTTAAAATATTCGTGCGCGGTAAATTCCAGCACAACCAATGAGAGTCCGAATTGAGTCTCGAACGAAAAAACGAAGTACAGAACCACACTAACATAACTAGGTTATTCCTTTCTCCATCCACACAACACAATGTCTGCCTACAAACAAGCTGGTATTTCCTTAAACAAGGCCTTGGCCATCTCCGCCAGAGCCGTCAGATCCGCTTTGAAGCCTGAATTCAAGACCGTTGCTGACAGAAGAGGTCTCTCTGAAGTCAAGGCCATCAAGATTGAAAACGGTGTCCAAAAGGAAGCCAAGTCTTTGGCCGAATAAGCGATTGGTTGTTATTTATATGGTCGCCAGGGCCGAATAAAGCAACTAGTATAATGAATTAGAGTTGATATGTATTTGAATACAAGTTTGAACGAACATGAGTGTAGTAACCCGAGAATCGGACTCCATTTTGACAATATTTCCCTGGGACAGGAGAGCGTGTCGATTGAATTAGTAGGACAATCCCTTCAATAGGAAAGACGTAGATGTCGAGCCTATCGATATAAATTTCAAATATTTCTTTAATTTCTATTGAATAAATACTGTATATACAAGTGCTAGTCAGCCAACCCCGGGTTTCTTGTACTAGCTCAAACTATCAGGAATTGCCTTGGCTTCTTTCAAGGCTGCTTCTCTATCCCTCTTGATTTCTTCTGAGATTTGTTCGATAAGTTGAGAACGTAAGTCATAAGGTAATTCATCGATTAATGACCTAACCTTAGTCAAATCATCAACCTTTCCAGAGTCTTCCCCTTCTTCTTCTATGACTTCTTCGCCTTCACCCTCGGTAGCTGGTTCCGGTTTAGCAGTAGAGTCAAGAAGTCTGGACAATTCTGAATTAGGATTACTATACAAATCAACAAAACGTCCTTGTTCCACCACACGTCCCTTCTTCCCCAATACAACGACATATTCCGACTTGGATATAGTGGAGAGTCTGTGTGCAATGGATATTATTGTCATTTTACCCTGTGAGGTCAATTCTTTTAATGTTTCATTGATAAGCAGCTCCAGCTTTGAATCTAAGGCTGAGGTAGCCTCATCCAAAATAAGAATGGATGGCTTCTTAATGAGCGCTCTTGCAATGGCAACTCTTTGCTTTTGACCACCAGAAAGTGAGGCACCACGAGCTCCTATGATTGTGTCATAACCTTCAGGGAAGTTTGAAATGAAGTCATGACAATTTGCCAGCTTGGCAGCGTCAATGACATCATCCATTGTTAATTTATTGATCTCGGTAGATGTTAATCCATACACAATGTTTTCCAAGATACTACCAGATAATAATACTGGTTCTTGCTGAACAATCCCTATAATTTCTCTTCTAAGATCACGAACCTGCAAATCTTTGATGTTCTTTCCACCAATCAAGATTTCACCAGAATTGATATTATAAGAACGAAGTAACAAGAGAGCAACAGTAGACTTACCACATCCCGAAGGTGCGACAAAACATGTTGAAGAAGCAGCCGGGATCTTGAAAGAGCATCCATCAAAGATCTTATTGGTTGCTCTAGTTGGATAACTAAACACAACGTCTTTAAATTCAATGTCATTATCCAATTTAGGAGGAACCTTTTGTCCCTTAATAGCTTCAACATCATTTCTATAATCAATTAATTCAAACAATTTCACTCCAGCTCCCGATCCCTTCATCAATTCCATGTATGTAGTAGTTAAGGAATACAACGCCAGATTGAAGAACTCCAGGTACATGGTGAATGCCACCACATCCCCAGCAGTCATTTGACCGTTTAAGATAAGATAAACCCCAAGAGCTATACAGGATAAGTAACCAGTATGGTATAATCCATAGATAGAAACCAGGTAATTCGATTGCGCTAAGGCTTCAGTCTTGGCAACATTAACCACGTTTCTAAGCTCAGCTGAATATTTGGCTAATTCCTTTTGTTCTCCAGTAAATGCCTGGATCAACTTGACAGAACTAAGAGTCTCCTCTGCAGCCTTGGTCAAACCAGCAGATGCATTTTGTAATTTGGTGGATAATCCACGGATTTTTTCACCATACCAAACAGAACCAAACGTAATTGGAGGTGAGATACATAACATAACCCCGAAAAGCATAGGATTGATGGAAAACATCATATAGGCTGAGATGATTCCAAACAAGACGTTTTTCAATCCATCAGGAAGGTTACTGGTGATGGATCTCGATACAACGTAGGCATCACTGGAAAGTCTTGAAATTAAATCGCCAACCTTGTGTTTGTCATTATCATAGAATTTAGCATCATGTCTTACCAACAGCTTCATGGCACGAAGTCTTAACCTAGCCACGAGTCTTTCACCCAAAACTTTCAAAACCCAAATACGGGCCCAGAAACAAATGGCAGAGACACACATAAATGGGACCATGACGGCAAACACGGATTGAGCCTTGTAACCCCAGATAAGTAAGTTCCCATCTTCATCTTTGATGTTTTGGTTGATAGCGTCAATAGCAGACCCAACAAGTTTGACTGAAGCTGTGGGATACAAGACGGCACAGAGAATAAACGCCAAGGCATAAAGAAAGAGTCTTAAATCAGGTTTACCCAACTTAATGATTCTTGCTATAGTTTTTATATTCTCTCGGAATGTTTTCTTTTGTTGTGACTCCTTTTGATTCTCCTCTTCTATTAATTCATCCTTCTTAATTCTAGTGTTACCCAAATGCTGTCTAAGCGAGTTATTTTTAAATTCTGCTAAAAGTTTCTTGGCCGCCACAGTGGCAGCTGCGTCAGCTTCAGCTTCAGCGTCAGCGCCTTCCTTAGAAGCTGGTTGCAGTTCTTTGCTTAAATGAATACTACTATGTAATAACCGACAACCTATTCTAGGCATCGTTCTTAAGGTCTTCTCTAACGGGGACCCTGAGTGTGGTCGTAATATTCCAAATTTAGCATGATTTAGCGGTATCGACGTACCGAGGATACTGCCGCTGGTTGCTCTAGCCCCAGACCTTCGCAAAATCAGCAACAACATCGAACTTGGGTGTTTATATGAAGCTTGAAACGAGGATGATATCCTGTTGCTTTCAAGGATTCATATGAACGAAATTGCCATGGCACGACGTTTGTCCGATTCAAAGACTCATAAGATCGGGGGAGTACAGAAAAAACAAAATTTTGAATTTTGTATGGAGGGCAAAAAATGTATGTTATATATAAGAATGTGAATTCAAGGCGACCTTGAGATGTAGTAGATGTGTATACACTTTTCCTTTTAGATGTAAAGATGATCCACTTAGATAGAAGAATTAGGGTACCAAATTACAAACATAGAATTTACATTTACATAGTTAATGTGTGCTTTATGATCCTCTTTTCTATAATGGCTGCGAAATCTTCTTATACTTCGGTCTACCACATCAAAAACTATTAACCAGAAGAACTCTTTACATTTACACTCCTTTTCTTTCTCACTTTGCCATACCCTTCATTATATTATTATTTTATTTAGACATTTCTATCAGCAAAACTTTGAATCATACCAACTTCAGACTCTTCATATTCGCGAACTTCAACAGTATCCTCCTTGTCAAAAGTGTTAGCTTGAATCAATTGCTTACGAGCCAATTTCTTTCTCAAAACAACATCTCTGAATTGAGCAAGTTCTTCGCCAACAGTGGTAATACCAACATAATAGGCTTCACCATTCTTTACATCAGCAGAACATTTGTAAACGTGTAACTTGTGTAAAAAGTCACCCAAGGCTTCAACAGCAACTGTAGTCAATTTCTCTTCATCAAAAGTGATTTCTAAATCATTGAATTCGGAATCTTCATACTTAAGAGAACAAACACCAGCATTACGAAGAGTTTGGAAAATGGCAAATCTAGCTTGCATGTGAGCTTGTCCCCATTTCTTGGACTTAGGATCCCAGAATTCCAATGCAAGGAGACCAGCACGACACATTAAAACAGTTGCAATCAACATAACTTCCTTCTGGTCTTCCTCCTTGACAATGTCAAAGATGGGCAACACTTGCTTTGGGTTCTTCAAGATAAGATACAATGCAACCAATTCAGCACGACATTCTTCAAAGGACCCAGCAATGGTGCCGAAAAGAGACCCCCAGGTGTCGGTGGATTTATAATAAGTGGTAACTTCAGGATGTTCTTCCTTGTTAAAATTGAATTTACCTTCTGAGGTTTCTTGTAAGAGCTTACCAGTTCCATGTCCTAAAAGTTCATGTAAACCAACTTGAACTTCAAATGCATCATCTCTCCATTTACGGAATGGTTCTTGCAAAGATTCAGAAAGGAAGGTGATAACTTCCTCCTTCTTTGGCTTTTTAGGGTTGGCAGATAAAACATTACCCAAGGAAACGTTCTTGAAACCAACGTTCAATCTAACATCGTCATAGTTAGGAATGTTGATACCAGCTGGGACACCAGAACCTGCAAAAGTTAACACTTCCAATGAAGTGAAATCTGGTGGAGTGAAGGTATCCTTTTCATAAAGCTTATCCCAAGGCAACAAAGGAATCAAACTGGAAGCGTTGGAAACCAAAGTGGCAAACTTGGCAGTACGGTCTTGGTTAACCATGGCAACAAGACCTTCCCATTCACCACGGACTCCCGATGGGTCTCTATAAGTTTCAATAAACCCAATATTGGATTCAACGAGTGGGTTCAAATCCTTGACCCAATCGACTTGAGAAGCCTTATGAGCATTCATGGAACCAGTTTCAAACGATTCAGCATAATGAGTAAGCATACTCTTTTGAGTGTCATTGGCAGCATATTTAGCAGCCAATTTCAATTCTTCTACAATCTTGGCAAATTCCTTAGAATGATCACCGAAATGGAATGAAACAGTGATTCCTTCAAAAGTGAATGGTTCCTTTGGGTAATATGAAGTATTGTTGGCAGTGTTTGCACTTGCAATAGCCACAACAAACTCGTTTTCTTTCACCTTTGTGACTCTTGTGTTTTCTGGCATGATTCCCTTTGAAGCCAAGGCCGCATTAACCAATTCAGCTTCCGATTGAGAAACAATGGAATCAGGATAATAGTTGGTAATATGGCCCTCAGTGGCCCAACCTAAAAGAGAAGCATCAACACTATAGAGTGGGGTACGGACTTGAGAATAAAGTTCAGAAACATCCTTGGAATCAATGGCCTTGACCAAATCATCTAATTGAGTAACTTCCAAAGCTGGAATGAATTTTTTATCACCAAAAGATTTATAATTCCCCAAATTGGAAAGGAATTGAGAGGCATATTCGAGATATTTGATGGTGATTGCTGAAGCGATACCTCTTTCTTGTAAAATCAGTTCATAAACTTCATTGGAGCTTGGAGACCCCAATTGAGCATGGATACTAAGAATCAAGTCATAGATAGCTTCACTTTCTGGGGAAACTGATCTCAAGACAGCTCTGGTACCATAATGAGAAGCTCTTGAAAGATGATGGGCATAACGTTTAGCGTCAAGAGTTGGTAATTGTTCGAAATGTTTCTTGGCAGACAAGACAATGATTGGAGCTTCAGAATCAGCAATAAACGTTGTCATGATGGATAGATGGTTATAAATTGTTGTTAAAGAGGACAGGTGGGGCAAATTAGAATTGTGGAGATTTATATAATTTGCCCTTATGTGCACGGCACTATATAAAATGCATAATGCCTAACCATGCATGGCTGCGAGATTATGTTCGGCCAATTGCCGTTATAGGGCCGATTAGAGTCAACGATTTGCGAGATAATTTGTCAAAAATATTAATTAGAGCCGTGTATAAGAGCCGTTTATACCAGGGCATAAAAAGGTGATGAAAATAGTTATATAGATGTATTATTGAGTGGTTTTGAAACTTGTCTGTTGTTTTGGCAGGTAATATGTGGAATCTTCGAGAAACATTTGAGAATTGAGAATTAAGTGATTGTGTAGTTGGTGTAATTTATTAAGAAATTTGAAGAGAATCTTTTAAAGAGGATTAAAAGAGAAAGGTGAGGAGAAGTTAGAGGAGTTTAAGAGACTGTTTTTCAGAAGATTGAAAGACTTTGTCAGAGGATTGAAGAGGTTTAAAATGAGTTGATGGAGATTGTTCAAAAGATCAATGAGGATTGTAAATGTGTAGTCTTGAGAATGACTGACGAATCGTAGAAGTAATGAGTAGTATTAACTAAAGGGTTTAGAACTTTTCATGTCTGATTTTAAATCTTCTAAGCTCTAGTGAATAAGTTATGATTGTGAGAACCTTGATAGATTTCTCTTTACTGTAGTGCGCGATTGTATTTGTTTTGCCCTTTTTTGATTTTCATCTCATTTGAAGAGTGGTAAGTATATGTTAAAAGAAGCATTAAAGCAAGATGGCACGCAAAGCATCAAAGGATACTGGTGTAGAGGTAGTGAAACCCTCCAATAAGGGCTCTAATACTTCTGTAGTGCAAGACCCTGCACAGGGAGAAGATCTGGAGGACTACGACGAAGAAGAAGATGAAGACTATGATCCATCAGCTAAGAAAAACAGTGACAAACAATCAGGAGAAATAGAAGAAGATGATGATGATGTTAGTGATCTTGACAATGAGAATGAGAAGGAAGCCATCCCGGATTTTTCGGCGATTGAAAGTGGAGGAGAAAGATTGGTGATGACAAGAAGACAAAGAGAACAAGAACAACTAAATGAATCCAAACACACCATGAATGGTCTTGTACAAGAGCAAAAGACATCACTGGGAATCAATATCGATGAACTTTTCCAACTGTTAAAGCAGCTGAGTAGCAAGGGTCATGAGATTTTAGATCAAAGGGATACACTGGTGGTATCTAGCACCTCCACCACCACGCTTGATAAGGCCAACCAATCATCTGAATCTACCAAGTCTACCGAATCGAATAAGAAACAAAAGCTTTCAAATGAGCCAGAGATGATCACTATTCAAACCTCATATTCCTTTGCTGGTAAGGTTGTAACGGAAACTAAATCTGTTGAAGCAGGATCTGCAGAAGCCAAGGCGTATCAAAACTCCACGGGGAATATCTCCAGTCTGGCTGCAGATGGATCAACAAACACTATACAACGTTCATTTGTCCCGGTGGTGCGAATGGTTGATGGAAACCATGTAGAACTCCGGATTAAGCTCAAAAGACCGTCTTTAATAGACAAATTTCTTTCTTCACAGGGCAATAAGCTGCTGAAACTTTCTACATTGGAAAAATCCAGATTGGATTGGGCAAGTTTTGTTGATAAGAGAAAATTACAAGACGATTTGAAGAAACATAACAAGGCTGGTTACTTGGATAAACAAGATTTCCTCAATAGAGTTGAGCTGAAGAAAGATGAACAGTATAGAGTTGCACAAGAAGAGGAGAGAAAGAACAGGATGAATGAAGAAAAGAATCAGTAGATAGACCGCATAGGGTTTTGAGGAGTACGTTCCCTGCAGGGCTGCAGGACGCTCCACTGGCACTCCGTGGGCCACTAGCCGTGGTGGTCGAGGAGAGTGCTTCTGTTATGTCTTTTAGGTCGACCTAAAATAGTGTGACAAGGGTATTTCAAAGCTCAAAATTGTTTAGAAAGAGAAGGTAAAAGTTTCTCGGTTATAAAGCTAGGGCAGGACTTCGTCTCGATGTCAACAGTCGTACGTCTAGCTAGTCTACCATGATCCTTTTCTCACGTGTAACATCAAAACACTGTCAAATAAGTGTTTTAGGTACCTTCTAAGTGGTAACCAGTCTAAGAATCAAAAAAATCACTACATATTGATGGAGAAACTAAACATTTTCTCCTAGAATCAGTGCTAATTGTATGTTGTAAGATCATATCTACAGACAACTAATGGGTGCAACTTTCCGAGTATTCTATATTTTATATACCTTAAAATTACACGAAACCCTATTCTTACATTCTATGTATACTCACCTAGTCAAATGATCAGAAATACAAATAGCATTCTGATACTCTACTCTTGCATTGTAGGACTTCAGGCTACATGTACTACATACAAATATCACACAAAAACGTGTGGGTGTGTTTTTTTTTTTTCGTTTTGTGAAAACTTTTGTTGACTAAAAAAGGCCAAGGTTGTTAAAGCCCTAACACTGATCATTTGTTTGTGAATTAAATAAAGCAGGACCGATGTCGAGCACTAACACGGGAAGCAATTTGAAGCGTAAGAACGAGGATGAAGACCTGTTGCTGACTGATCAACTCAACAAGAGAGTTGCATTGGACAGTGAACAACTTGCACAAGCGGAGAAGGAGGAAGACGATGCCCACACAGCTCCGGCCATTGGCAATGACGTTGAGGTTCCAGCCGTCGAGGAATCCACTTCTAGAGAAGAGGTTGAATCGGACCAATCAGTGCCTGAAGTTGCGCAAGAACAATCTAAAGTTGAAGCTGGTGATGACGGTGAGGATGATGATGATAGTGAGTACGATGCTGCCACCGCCTTGGACGGATTTGTTGGTAGAACCACTGAAGGAGCAGGTCCTTCAGAGAACACTGGAGCAGTTGACTCGGAAGTGAATTCTGCTACCGCTCCTGCTGCCGTTGATACTGCTGCTGCTGCCACTGGTTCCATTGGTGAATCTGACTCGAAGCCAGTTTCTAACCATCGTGAAAAAGAGGGTGACCCAACATATGTTAACTTTAGAATGTACTGTCCTGTTAAGGAGGCATCTTCTGTTGTCGGGAAGAAGGGAGAAAAAATAAATCACATCAGAGACAAGGCCAATGTCCGGATCAATGTCAGCGAAAACTTACCAAAAGTTCCTGAAAGAATTGTACTGGTGAGAGGTCCTGCCGAGAATGTGGCAAGAGCCTTTGGATTGATTGTTAGAACCATCTTGGAAGAACCAGAAGACGAGCCTGCTTCCATGTTGAGTAAGCCATATGAATTGAAGATCTTGGTGCCACACCCTTTAGTTGGTTACATTATTGGTAAGCAAGGATCCAAATTTAGAGAAATTGAAGAAAATTCAGCTGCTAAATTGAAAGCTGCTGAACAACCTTTACCTTATTCCACTGATAGAATCTTGTCTATAACTGGAGTTGGTGATGCTATTCACATTGCTATCTATTACATCTCTCAGGTTATCATTGAACATAAGGATTGTTTGAAGAAGAAAAAGGTGATATTCTATAACCCAGCTAACTTCCACCATATGCAACCAGCCCCAACTCATCTCCAACATTCACAACAACACCTCGGTGCCCCAACACAGCAACAACATCATATTGGAGGACCACCACCTCATCTTGCACAAAACCCACACACACATCCAACTAACAACCACATGATGATGCCACAAGGGCAAAACATGATGATTGGTGGTGGAGGAATGCAAGATATGAACAATTCTCAAAACCCATACCAACAACAACAAAAACCTTACAACTTTCAAATGATGTTCCAACCAGCAGTGCATCCACAACAATATGGAGCTCCGGTTCCTAACCCAGCGGTAGCAATGGCAGCCCCAGTTCCTCAGCAACAATACACCGATGAACATGGTAACACCATTGTTGGAGATGTTATCACCAATGCCCCAGTTCCTGCAGGAACCATGCCTGACAAGTATAATCAAGATATCTTTGTCGCCAATGAAAACATTGGATCTGTTATCGGTAAAGGTGGTAATAACATCAAGCAAATTAGATTGAACAGTGGATGTACATACGTGAAGATCGAACCAGATCAACACCAATCTATTATGCTTGCTGGGAAGGGAATGACAAACATTAGAAAGTTAACCTTGACCGGATCTCTTCAAGCAATTCAAATGGCCATATATTTAATCAACCAGAGAATTGCAGTTGATAAGGAAAGAAACTCCCATTAGAAGTCTATTGGAGAATGACTTGAATGGGATGCCTTGAATTGGATGCGACTCTATTTTTCTGAGATCTCTGATGAAGCTCTCTAGACTACTTATCATTCTTTGTACTCTATATCCTCTAACATACTGGTCTCTTAGTACTATTGTGGTGGTCTATCTCGTATTATATTCAATATCTGTGAGATGTTTTCAAACTATCTCCCATCATTATCTTGATTTCTACGATTACCCACACTCATTCAAGATGTTTTCTGATTATTAGGTGGTTATTCTTTTGTGACTGACTTGAAATTTTTTTCAACAATTGGCATCTACGGACAGATATTTTGGTTCATCGGAACTGGAAATTCTACTTATCTCCCTTTCTAGGTACTCCTATTTACCTGCCTAGAATTCCAACTCCCATCCCCGAAACTCACCCATCCCCACTTCCACTTCCACTTCCACTTCCACTTCCACTTCCACTTCCACTTCCACTTCCACTCCCATTTCCATTCCGATTCCTATTCCAATAACAATTCCCCTCCACGACACTCTCGGTGACTAATTTCCCAGTATATCTATTGTGGTTTCATAGGTATTACCCTGTGCGTTAGCTGTATTGATAATGATTATCTATATTTCTATGTTCTTTCTATATCCATATTCTTATTAGTTTTTCGTAGATCGCTTTCATCTTTAAACAATTTGTTGGCTTAGATGAATATGTAAAGAATGTATTTTAATTGTTTTTTAAAATAAAAATAGACAAAGAACAGTGATACAACAATTTCATTGATCACATTTTAATGGCTGAACTTTGGTCCTACATTCTACAACCAATTTCCTGTTACAGTGAATATAACTCTATAATTATTATTCATATAGTTCCACCGTCTATCTTATCTCCTAATTAAATATTTCATCTACTCCCTTTTAATAATGCTTGACTCCCAAACTAGTTAACAACATGGTAAATCCACTCAACAATCCTTCTCCTAATACGAGTCCACTACTGAAAATAATCATACTGATCTTACTATCAGATCCCTTAGCACCCTGTCTATTAATCCACCAGTACGAAAGCGCACCGCCCAAGAATCTTGCAAGGGTAAAGTTTGGAGTATTGTAAATACCAATACCAACTGCCACTCCATTAGGCAAATAAATTAAATATTTGTGATATTGACTAGTCTTGGGTACCACATTCTTCAATAATGATATAATTCCAAACACAACACCGAAGATAATCAGAAATTCAAACGCCATAGGAGGTAAACCTTCGCCAGTGACCAATCTTGAACAATCAATCCAAATGATAGCAGTAGGGATTCTAAACATTTGACTAGGAATCTCATATACGGCATTGTAGACCTTGTACATGACACTACTCAAAACAACGGACCAAAGGGTACCAATGAGTTGGGCAATGAATTGAGCCTTGGGTGAGGCACCTATCAAGTGACCTGTTTTCAAGTCTTGCATCAAATCTCCTGCTTGTTGTGCTCCTGCTTCAGCGATACCTCCAGCAACCAAATTGATTAAAATCTTGGATGGATGGTTGTTCGGTATAACAACTGCAAAGATCAATTGAGAAAGTTTACCAATTCCACTGACAGGATTTAAATCTGTTTCTCCAAGAGCCCTAACTCCAAGAATGGAAAAGAAAAGCGCTAAGATGATGGCAACTACTGTAGCATAGTATGGGATAAGGTCACCAAACACCAATCTTACAGAAATAACACAAAGAATCGACAGCAAAATAACCCCCAAGACCGTAATCTTGAAGTCTACTAAATGTTGCAGAGGTACTTCATCAGCTACCAAAAATGAGGAAGTTTCAGAGCCTCGTTTGGAATATCCATTGTTCAAGAGACTTTCGCGTTCTCCCTCAGCGGCAGCATCAGCTGCTGCTGCCATAGAAGCGATATATTCAGTTTCTATTCTTTGTGCACGCTTCATTCTTTTAACTCCATCGTATACAGATCTAGCTGCAACGACGGCAAACAGGATCAATGAGTCACTGATCATTACACTTAAACTGATCCATAAGATCCATCCTTGACCCCCATGTACCCAATCGTCCATAGGACCTGGGGCCCAACCTTTCAGTTTGGCTATTGGGGCAAGAATACCCCAACCTGCAATTGCACCAAATAACATGTAAGACACGGTGGGCAATCCCATGATTATACCTTGACCGATATAGGCAGGAGAAGGTTGGAAATTCCACTTGTAATCTTGTGAAAGATGTGTACCAAACACTGGCAAATTCTTCAACACTGGGAAGAAAAAGGATATCAATGTATAGGCAGACGACAATGCAAATGTATATAATAATGATGAGATGTTTTTATCATAATTTTTCGATTCTGTAAGCAGTTTAAATTCAGCTTCAGATTGAATTGAATTTGTATAATTCCCGTTATGTAAGGAATTCTCTTCATCTTCTAATTGAATTGGTTCTGCAACTCCACTAGTAGATGCAACCTCACTATTCAATTCGCTACCGTGTAACACTGAGATTAAGGTGGCGGTGGCACTACCGGAGGGGAAGGGCAACTTTTCCTTGACAATGACTTGTCTCCGTAACGGAACTGCGAAAAATACTCCAAATAATGCTAACCCCAAGGACCAAATCATAAGATCTGACATGGAAAATACAAGTTTCCGACTAAGACCACTTTCTTCTTCAGTGAGAAATTTTTCAATGGCTGGAATGATCCCAATTAATCCATACGCCAATGGACCAGTCCCCACGGCAACTGCTACACTTTGTACAAAGACATTTTCAACGTCGGTAAAGTCTTGTGAATAAGGAAGAAACTTGAAAATGGCAAATCCCAAGAGTGCAGAAGGGAGAGACATCATCGATACCCAACCAGTTTGAAGGCCAAATTGGAAATTGGACACAAGTACAATCGATCCAATGGTTAAACCAGCTATGGTTGCTCTTGTAGTCACTTGTGGGAGTGCAAGTTTATCGTTCCATGTGAAGCTTGGAGCGGGCACCACGGGTATACCATCGCGGATCTCCGAGGTAGATGCGTTACTACTAGCCATATTGTATCTTTCTAGTATCAATTATCCAAACTTTCCACACACTCTATGTCAGTTTTGCCTTCCTCTCTATTCTTTTTTTTCCTCTCTTTTTTTTTTGCTTTTACCTGTCAATGATAAGCTCCAGGCTACCGACAGATTGAGAAACACAGAGAAGTGGGTGGAAGTGGAAACCCGAAGTACAACAAGGGTTGAAAGGTACGGTGTGGGTTAAAAACGGCGCACCTAATAGAAGTTAATCTAGAAACAAAAGTGTGGATAAACTGTCAATGACTCTTGCAAAAGTATTACTAATGGAGCAGCCAAAATCAGCATCGCGATAAACTTTCGCACGGATCTGTTGACCTGATTAGGTCGAGTTTCCATGCAGGACCGCCTAATCGGAGAATTTTTCCTATCCAATCGTGAATACATAGAACGTGAAATTGTATGTAGATACCAGGGACAGTTTAACTGGAGATAAAATGGTTTTTAATGTTAACTTGCAGGGTATCATGGATTGAGATTACTTCCCATTTCATTAGTTTAATATTCATGTATTGTAGATAGATTGAGTCATATTGTATCTCCTGTATACTATTTCTGTGGAAAGGCGGTTTTGCAGACGTGGAGGCAGGTAAGTAGACGCGTAAGAGAGTATGATTGTGTACTCATTAAGTATTCTAGCGGAGATAAACTCATCTCTTCTTTTTAATGAGGAAACTTATTAGAAAGTTTCTGAATTTATTTAGATATAGATAAGTTCTCAAAGACATACTAATATGAATTACTTACCTCTAATCTCAAATCATATTTCTTCTTTTAATCACCACTTCAATTATCATTATTATAAACTCATAAAGAATATCATTCTACTCTATCTATTTGTAGTATTATTTAATCTTCACCAAATAAAATATAATTCAAGATATCACTTAAAGTTATCACCGAAATTAATTTCCCTTCATCATCAACCACAAATAAACGATGTAATCTTGATTTTCTAATGGTATCCATGATAGTACTAAGTCTATCGTTCAATGTACAAGTATGAACCCCTTCGAAATCTTCTGGTCTTCTCAACAATGCATCTCCTACACTAAGATCCAAATCTGTGTACATCCCACCTTTAACCAAGGCCAACACATCAACTGCTTCATAAACATTAACTAATTTACCTTGATCATCAATAATTGGAATGGATGCAACCGATTTATGAGCCATTAAATGAATAACTTCAATCACTGGAGTATTCATGGTACATGTAGAAATATCCTTAATAGTACCGAGCAGTTGTAAATTTTTTATTGGTTTTAAAAGCATTTTAGTTTCTTTACAATTTAATGCCACAAATTTTAAAATCCGATATTGAGTTAATACTGAAACAACAATTTCTCTATGAGTCTTTTCATCTTCATCGATTAAGGGGACTCTTCTAGCCTTTGAATCCAACATTTTCACACATGCCTCATACAAAGATTTGAAAGGATGTATAGATGCAGTTTCTATTGGGGTAACTCCAATAGCCTTTTCAATATCTCTTAATCCATCCAAAGTCAACAGATCAACAAGATCAAATTTTTCTGGAAATTGGAAATAATATTGAATAACATTAATGAAATCAGATGATGTCAATAATCCGGCAAATCTAGAAGTTTTATTATTCCATAATGGAGCTGAAACAATATTATTTTGTAATAATATATTTAAAGATTTCTTAACAAGAAGTGAGGTGTCCAAAACAATTAATCTATAACTGACTGGTAACACATCGTACGATGTTTTACTTTGTAAGAAAAGACGGATGGCCTTGACCCCGATCTTTTGGTCGTGTTCTATCTGTTCCTCTGATAAACTTTCGATGTAATCATTGGGGGTTGTTCCATGGGAAGACATTATTGAATGTGAATTTGGCAACGTTCAAAATGAGGAGATTTGTTTTTATGACTCAGTCAAATTAATTACTGTTTTTGTTGTTCTTTTTTTTATAAATTGAGGATGGGGTAAAGTTTCGGGTGAGTCTCTTTATAATGAAAATTGTCCCTTTTCAAAAATATCTTTAGTGATTGATTGATTGTTTTAATAGAAATATCTTTTAATGTCCTTTGAGTTTTAATCTAAAATGGTTTCGAAAATAATACGACATGCGACATTGCTATAAAATAATGGTGGAAGTGCGACATTTGTGGAGAAATTTTTAGAGTATATGGGCTCAAGTCCTGTATCGCTCGAAATACTCCGGTACATACATCTTGCAGCACAAAAGGTTTAAGTTGCAAACAATAGAAAAAAATGTTTCACAATTTTTTTAGTATTAACTTTGATAAGAGAGAGCGACAATGTTGTTATCACCACATTTCTTTTAACTTCCGTTTCTTAAGGTACGAATATTGTATAAATTAATAAATTCCTCCAAAATTCAAACAAAAAAAAATCATGGTTTATCTTTAGATTCAGTAAATCTAGAAAAAGTGCATTTTCGCAACCAAAGTCAATAACTCCATATATATAAATGCTGGCTCTGTAGCTGTGTTCCTACGGTACATGTTGAAATTGATCCAGATTTTCCAGAGATCTCAAGTATTTTCACCAAGACATTCCCTGGATATGTCGTGTTGTCAAATATATCACCAGAGTTATCTGAGGAAATTTGTGATCACTTTAAAGAATTGGTACATCTCAAAGCAACAAAGCAATCATACCATACATTACCACAAGTTTTTCAATATAATTTACATCATTATACCCCTTTATTTCTTGGTGAAATACAAATACCAAAGACATTGAAATCTGTTTACAAATAATAGGAAATGTAGAGACAAAGCACAAGTGAAATATTCATTTCTAGATGAATATCGTGGGGGTTAAAGAAGCTATTAAAAGAAATATTTGGATCACCAATTAAAAAAAGAAGCTAAAATTCTGATTGATAGTTACACTTGGAAGTATTTTCAAACCTTCAATATCCCTGGATTACTCGTCTAAATACTCATATTTTTTGCAGATTGAAGACTGTACCCAGTTCAGCATAGGAAAAAGAAACGAGTTCTTAAACGAAGGTGAGATATGTAAGAAGAAAACGTATGAAGAGCTTGGAACCGAATGGAGAAACCTGTAAAGAAGAACAGAGACTCGTGAAAGATGAGATGGGTATGGCTACTAAAAAATGATGGGTCTCCGTCAGAATAATTAACGTATATAGCCTTAGTTGGTTTGGTGTGAATGTTGCTTATAGCCGCCCAAGTTTGAGGTGCCATGATTTAAGATGTAGATAAATCTACCAATATAACACATAACCATCTAACCTCTTATATGTCAGATGATTCACAATGTTCTACAAATTCATATTATGATTCTATTCATTATTATTAAGGTTCTTAATTAAAGTCTATTTATGCCCATTTACCTAATAAGGCCATCAAACCAGCACCAAAGCACATCACAACGTAAGCAGAAAGCATACGCTTAAGACCATTGGCACCCTTAAATTCTCCGGAATATAAAAATTCATGAGCCATCAACTCAACAATACCAGTGTAGAATAAAATCCCTGAAGAAATAGAATCAAAGATACCATTGGTGATCAAGGCGGTAGCAGATCCTGGTGCATAAGAGGTACGAACACCCAATCCAATGGCAATGGCAATTGGAGTGGTAAGGGTGTATGCCAAAGCCATAATCCATGGAGTGGCACGCTTTCCCTTTGGCCATGGAGTAGTGGCAATACGGGTACCCAAACCAAGACCTTCAAACATTTGATGGAAAACCAAAACAATGTATAAGGAGACAAATTCTTCACCGGCAACAGCAAGAGATAAACCAACAAATACGGAATGGAATACGACACCGAATTCTAAAATGAAAACTGAAAGAAGTTGTCCGTAATATTGTTCCTTTTCCTTTTGGTTAACTGGTGTGTGTACGTGTTCTGGGTCTTGGTGTTCTACGGCGTGTTGGAAATGCAGTGGGTATGGGTTAGGTTCATTTGCTTGAGTTGTGTGTTGTTCTTCTTCGATAGTTTTAGAAGTTTCTTCTTCTTCAGATTCTTCTAATTTCTTGGTGTAAAGATCTGGGTTCCCGAAATGAGAGTGGGTGTGAGCTTCAGCTTCTTCTTCGGTGAGTCCAGAGGCTGCCACCTTCATTTGAACCACGTGGAAGGCCATCAATTCAAAGAAAAACATGGCGAAAAGGGTCATCAAGGAAATACCAAATGCCCACGAGTAGTCTTGCCAAACAGATGGAAGACATGAATCACCAAGAGCCTCCGAGGCCGGTTGAAGTAAATGGATAAAGGCAGTGGCCACAATGACCCCAGAACCAAAATACTTGGCTATGAAGAAACACCATGGAGGCATTCTAATAAAGGAATATTTGGAAGATAAGATCGGTAAAAAGGTACCAATGGCTGAAGATGCCAAGATAACAAAAATTGCCGAGATTCTAGCTTTCCAGTGTTCACCATTATAGTCACTTTCAGCTTCACAAGTATCTCTTGGCGTCAAGACATGTTCGGTTGCACGGTATAGAATCTTATCAAGCATTGTATCGTTTTTGATTATTTAGTGGGAATTTGTACAGTAATGAATATGAAACGTTTGTAGCGATTCCCTGAATGTATGCTGTTATAATGAGATAAATTAGTGTGATAGTCCGGTATCCCACGATGTAATATATAGTTCTAAAAGGAAGATTGAATGGCTTTCAATAACCTCTACAGTCTTTGTCTATCGACTAAAAATTTTACGTCTTATGGTAACCACAAGGGTTGAACCGTTTTTCCATACAACCTTTTTTTTTTTTTTTCAATGCCGGCTCGTGTTTCCCGGAATTCAAAAGTTCCGAGCATATCAGTCACCACATGGGTGACAAGAAAAAGAGGATGAATCGAAGTATATACATATAGATAGTATGTATGTACATATTAAGTGGGCTTGTGTGGTCTACTTGATATATGCGACAGGGTGTAAATTAGAATGAACGGTTCTGTATGGCGGGTAGAATTGATATCTTGATTAGGTGATGATGAAACCGGAAATAACTAATTTATTAGCGTGCGAACAGTATGCCGGCGCGGCACGACGTCCGGAATTGCAAAGATTCAACCTTGGTGGGTATGCGATTAGAAAATACATCTAAGGAGAAAATAAATAATTAAAAATAGAAGAGGGGGGACACTATTTACATGACACATCAAAAGGTTTAAGTTGGTATTACGAGAGAATAATTAAGTTTAATTATCCAAACAATAACCCCCAGTATAATGACAGGCATTGACGTAAGCTAAGTAATGAATATTAGATGCCTAGCATTGTTTATTCTTTTTTTTTAGTTTCTTTTTTTACGTCACTTTTGAGTCAAACGGAACATACGCGGAATAATGAAATACATAACCTACAAGGTGGCAGGAAGGGTTAAATGACAATTTAACCAACTAGAGGAGGGCAGACGAACTTTTCGGCTAAACAGGCGATATTTCACAATAATCATGCTACTTTAGTGGTTTTTAAGCTTTTTATGCATCAATAAAGTTTAAAAATATTGCTCATAGTACATTATCTGATACATCTCAATCACATTGCCGTACCAATAATTAAACTAGGCTCTGGTTATTTCTTTAATTGAAGATGGGAGAGTCTAACAGTGTTTTCAAAAAGGTTTGTCTTCGCTTTAGGTAAATTTCTAGAGTAGTTACTGCGAGGATAACCTAAAAGAGTTTGACCTAGCTTTACCTTAGCTTCCATCGCTTTTAATGGTTGAATCTCCCGATTGATGACTGTGAGAATTACCGAAGTCTCCGTAAAAAGGAGTCCAGATCTGTTTCACCCATTGTGTGTACTCGATGTCTTGGGTAAAAATAGATATTCAATATCTTGAATCTATAAATAATTTGATATTTTCTTCGGTCATTATCTTTTTGATCTATCGTATAGACATCTACAATGAGTGACACTAATAATTCGAGCGACAACAGCAAGAATGTTGAAATTACACAGACTCAAGAAGTCACCAAAAGTGACCCAATTCGAAATTCCACGTCAAAATCAATTGGAGTCCGAAAGGCCGAATTGATGTGGGAGCAGTATCAACATCCAGGTCTTATGGTTCTTGTGTACTTCTGTATTTTTATAATTGGATATGCATACGGTATCGATGGGTCGCTCAGAATTACTTTTCAAGCCTATGCTACTGCTTCTTATGGTCAACATTCACTTATTTCCACCGTGGGTGTGATTAGAGCAGTTGCAGCTGCCGCTTCTCAGCCTACCTATGCCCGATTATGTGACAGATTTGGAAGAATTGAACTCTTTGTAGTATCTATTTTATTTTATGTATTGGGTACTGTAATCGAGTCGCAAGCTTATGATGTTCAAAGATTTGCTGGTGGTGCTGTCTTGTATCAACTTGGGTATTCTGGTATAATTTTTATCCTTCACGTTATGTTGGCAGATTTTTCAACATTGAATTGGAGATTCTTTTGTTCTATCTTGACAATCACTCCTTTCATTATCAACTCGTGGGTGAGTGGTAATATCTTAGACTCATTATATCCCAAATACTCCTGGAACTTCTGTATTGGTATGTGGGCATTCATTTTCCCATTGTCTTGTATCCCATTGCTTTGTTGTTTGTTCCATATGCAATCTCTTGCCAAAAAGAAGGGCGAATGGAAACAAATACTTGCTGATGAGAAAGAAAACCACTCGGAATGGACTTGGGAGAAGTCTGGAACCTTTATTGAAAGTACTAAAGCGTTTATTTTTTGTCAAGGAAGAATTCTAAAGACTTTTTTCTGGGAAATCGATGCAATCGGTATCATGTTCATTATTTGTATATTTGGTTTCATTTTAGTTCCGTTCACTCTTGCCTCTGGTGTTACCGATAAATGGAGACGAGCCTCGACAATTGCTCCTCTTGTTGTTGGTTTTGTTCTTATCCCGTTCTTCATAATATGGGAAAAGAAGTATGCTCGCTTCCCCGCGGTGCCATTTGAGCTACTCAAAGACCGGGGTGTCTGGGCTTCACTCATCGTGGGTGTTATGATTAACTGGGTTTGGTATATGCCAAATGATTTCATGTACACTGTTTTGATGGTGGCCATGAACCAATCGCAAAAGGCAGCCATCAGAATCACAATGCTCTACTCATTTGTTTCTGTTGTCGTTGGGTCCATAGCTGGTCTTTTGATTGCCAAAGTCCGAAGAACGAAGGGGTTCATCATATTTGGGGTTTCGATGTGGTGCCTTGCTCTTGGTTTACTTATTCATTTCAGAGGTGATAACAATGGAATTAATTCGCAAACCTCAGTTAATGGAGTTATTGGTGCTCTCTGTGTTATGGGCTTTGGGTCTGGGTTTTTCACTTATGTTACCCAGACTTCAATTACCACTTGTACTAATCATGAGCATATGGCTGTTGTCATAGCTCTTTATACGTCATCATACAACTTAGGATTGGCATTTGGTGCATCGGTATCGGGTGCCGTGTGGACCAACCTCATGTACAAGCAAATTGTCAAAGAAATGGAAAAGGCTGGTATTGATACGGCGCTTGCAACATTTGCCTATAGGTCTCCAATTGGAGCTGGGGGATTCATCCAAGAATATGTTTGGGGAACTGCTGAACGAATTCCAGTAGTCTTGGCCTATGCTCATGTTCAAAAGATTCTTTGTATCGTTGGTCTTATATTAGTTTTCCCAATGCTTATTGCCACACTCTTTCTTAGAGACCATAAACTTGTGTCGGTTCAAAGTCTTGAGAAGGGCTCACTGGGTGAAGGAGCTGTGGTTAATAAAGACGATGATGATTATATTAAAAGAAAGTTTATGACGATTGTGGGAAAAAATGATTAAGGGAGCTGCTATAAATCATCTTGAAGTAGGTCGATATGGTGGTGATCGAAATTAGAACAGAGGTAAGTGATAATTTTTAGGGTTAAATTAACTTATATAAATAGAGTAATGCCTCTATGTATTATTATTTCTCATAGAGAAGTTCCTCGATCTTTAAAATTGTTAGAGACAAGATAAAATTAATCGAGATATTTGGTAGATATATAAAAGTTGAGGGGTTGCATGAAGGGCCCCGATACTGCTTATATACGATGGGAAGTAAAATTTCAAACACAAAACTTGCTATGGCATGTAATTACCACTTGAATCGTATGTATTTGCTACTTAGATTAATTATATGACAAAAAGATTGAAACTATATACATCTGCCTACGATATTAACTACACTACTGGTCAAAGTGTAAATTCTAGCCGTAGGATCGCGTGGAAGAACAATTAAGCTTATGAATGGATCTCAGTACATAGACACACATAGTTTGCAGCTTATTAATCCACACGGGTGAATTTTACAGCAATCAGGTGGTATGGAAATAACCATTAGTTTACTCTTTTGAGATTCCCAGGTATTTTCTCCTGGGGCTTTTCTTTTTCTCTAAAGATGAAGAGAAAATGATCTACCAAGTTCCGACTCGTACGAGGGTATATCTGGTTGTAATTACTTTAATTACTTTAATTAGTAACATCGAATACTAGTATCCCTTTGGTAAAGTCTTGCAATCTTTTGGATTTCTTTTTTATTTTATTTTCTCTCTCTTTCATTTTTTTTTTTTCATGGAGTGATATAGATTCTACGAAAACAACAACAACTTGATTTCCATTCAAATTTACATTTACACTAAGTACAGATTATCTGTTCCGCCGTTTTCTTATAAATTATTCTTATCCTCCATTTGCAGCCAGAAAAAAGGCCTGCATTTGATGTTTACTCCTGTACATATTTTCCAAATATGGGTTAGAAATTTGATCAGCGAATTCTCAAAAAGAAACGTTTAGAGAGGTTCATAGTGTTGGATTAAATACAATATAATAGTATATAAAAATGTCTGAAGAAGTTATAGATCCGGTAATTTCGGACGGAGAAGAACATGAATTATCCAAGGAGGAAAGATTGGAACTTGCAAGAAAGAAATTCGAAGAATTGAAGAAGAAAAAGAAGAAGAATAAGAAGAAGGCACTGAAGGCTGGATCTGAAGAACCAGAGAAAGATCAAGAAAAGAAAGATGAGAAAGAAAAGGAAGAGGAGAAAGAAAAGGATGTTTCAGAGGTAGAAACTGAGTCTGAAAGCAAGGTTGATGAGATTATTGAAGATAAGAAAGATGCTGAACCAGAAACTACTGCTGAGCCAGAAACTGTGTCTGAACCAACAAACATTGAAACTCCAGAACCAGCTAAATCAAAGCCTGTGATTGAATCCGAACCAGTAACAGAATCTACACCAACTAAACCTTCCAATGATAAATATGTACCTGAAGTGATTCAACCAACTTCCATAGAGACAGTATCCACTCCTCAACCCGAATCTCCAGATACCGTCAAACTTCAAGAAACTATTGATCAGCAAAAGAATACTATCAAGAAGTTAAGAGATGAAAACACCGACTTAAAACTTTCCAGAATGGACTTGGAAGACAAAATTACCGAGCTCGAGCAGGTTATCGAGCAACTCAAGCTGAATGGTGGTGCAGCTCCAACCCAGACTAAACATATCAAACAAGCCGAGCCGGTGTTTAAAACCAACGACTATGCATCATCTTCAACCTTGGCCCAACCTACGACTAGTCTGAACTTTAGAGAAAAGTTGATGGTTTGGAAGGGATGGCAAGTTGACATGACCAATTGGGGTGGAAGTCAAACTTCTCAAGCAGTAAGATTGTAATTGCTCTATCAGTTGTTTTTTTTTAATGAAACGGTATGTAACTAATGATGATGTAGCACTCCTCGAAGAGGAGCTAGGCCCCACGCAGTGGCTCTCCCCGAGTAGGGGCCAGCGGAGCGTCTTACAAACCCCGTAGGGAAACGAGTAGTACCTACCCTTCCGGAGGTTGTAAGACACTCCGTGGGCCACTGGCCATGGAGGCGTAGTTCCCCTATCGAGGAATTCATATGTACTACTTCTTGTTGATTAATTATATATTTATTTGAATTTCTATGTACAATGCAAACGGGTGGGCTCTCATTCTATCTAACACGACACAAGACCATCCCGCTCAAGTGTCTCTTTGCGGCTTCTTGAAGCTCTACAACTTCCTTTTCTGGGGTCTTGATAAACATACACTCCAGCGGTTGTAAAGGACGGATGAACCGTACCGTAAGACCAGATGCCAATGCCTTGACTTCGGTGTTGGTCAAGTTTACTTTTCTACCTGGTTTCAGGACCAAGGCAAATTCTCTGATGACTGGTTGGTTGTTTCTGTACTTCAAACCGAGCCATAAACGACGTGTGGAAATGTTGTCTGGGGTGATGTCAACAGGTGCCAAGTCTGGACCACTGGTTGATCCCTTTTGAATCGACAGAAGGAACCCTTCTCTGTATAAACCAAGGGCGACTTGAAGATGTAATCTCAGAAATGGTACCGACGTGGCGGCCATGTTCACCTTTGTACAGTTCTTGACATGTGCAGCAAAGTTTGCCAAGTGGACTAAAGACATTTTTATGTGATATAAGTAGAGAATAAAGGTTCAATGGAGGATCTCTTGTCTTTTTTGGCGATCATATTTGAAAATAAAAAAAAAAGCACCAAAAAATGCGTTTGTGTAACTTTCATCTTAAACTTTTATTGTCATAAATATTCTCTTCAATCTCGAGTTCGAGACTTAGGTGTCCCCGTTTGAAAAAAAAATGAAAACTGAAAAAATGAAAAAAAAAAAAAAAAACATTGATCGTTTCATATTTCTACGGCTACTGTCGGGAGTGTCCGAAAAACCTCGAATATGATTCGTAATCAAAATTGGAGAATTTGGCGTATTATATAAAATTTCAGAGCAAATTTAGTTAAAACAAACGGCTAAAGGAATTTTTATTTTTTCAGAGTGTTGACTTGTATATTTGAATAAAAGTCCCTCGATTTATTCAATTTATTTCTTTTGCTATCTGTTCTTAAGTATAATTAATAATAATCCAAAATGTTCAGACAAATAGTTAGAACCAGTTTTGGATTTAGATCCAAGACATTACCATTAGTTCTGTCAATCCTGTCAGTTAAGTCCACAATTCCAATTTCTCGTCGTCTTCTTTCTACAAACAAAAAGAAGGATGATGGACCAAAAGTTAGATACCTTTTCTATACTTTCTTCCTTTCAACTGCTCTCTTAGTGTTGGTCTCATCACGAGTGGAAAAGAAGACTAAACCAGTAACAAACTTTTCTGAGAAAGATTTTGAAGAAAGAGAAGAAATTTCAAACTTGAAAAGAAGACACAAGATTGTCCCTGCCAATGAAAGATCAAAGGTAAAGTTTTATGTGTTACCATATGTTCATGACGATGAAACCGTCAACAAACTTGCCACTAGAGACGTTTTTGCAGGTACTGTAGTCAAGGTTTTGGACCCAGCGGAATTGCTTGAGCAAGAACGTACTGATGAATCCCGTAGATATCTGTTCCTTTTGCAAGATTTGGCTGCTAGTGGTAAACCATTACCAAAGGGATTGATCACAGGAGTACTCAAGAATAGAATTGAAGAATATTTGAAGCAAGAACAAGAA
This sequence comes from [Candida] anglica, assembly GCA_963924405.1. Taxonomy (NCBI): domain Eukaryota; kingdom Fungi; phylum Ascomycota; class Pichiomycetes; order Serinales; family Debaryomycetaceae; genus Kurtzmaniella; species [Candida] anglica. The sequence goes on along the minus strand of OZ004259.1, from coordinate 1,605,277 downwards.
AACCTTCAACCAACTACTTTCCTTATCAAGAACTATCCACAACTGACTGATGAAGCTATCAAGTTTGAAAATGATATCAGTGATATCACCCGTTGTATCAGTTATCATTTTGACTTTTTGAACGAATTGCCAAAGAGAGATGAAGAGTTTGTTAGACAGGTTAACAATGTGATTGGATATTTCGATACTGTGGGGAAATCAAAGGTTGTCACCACCAAGCACGATGAAATGGATCAAAAACTTATTGAAATTGCACTTCAAGATATATAGTTTGTAAATATGCAGTAAAATTAAAAAATGTACATATGAGAGAATTAACAATGTTGTAGTATCCCACCACATGTATTGATAGGACTTCATTCTATGAGCGATTATGGAAGTCATCCAGTTGTGAATGGAGATGATATCATTCCACGGGCTGAGGGCCCACCAGTGTACTAAAAAAAAAGGGGGGGTAAGCTTCCACCCAGACTCAGATAAGCTTATCTAATATATCATTTGCATTGTTTGTCTCCCTTTCTTTTCTCATTCACTTGAAGGTCTCCTCTGGAGTCTCAAATCTAATACCAACACTCTCGGCAAACTTCTTATCACTGTCCAGGAAATCTTTTGGCCTTCCAGCCGCATCTCCAACGTAGAAACTCTTCTCCATATCAACCGTGTAATTTTGTTTGGCAAGATATTCTATCAACGATGCCCACATCCCCGACTCAGGCTTCCTCATGGTTCGATGTACTTCCTCCAGACTGACAGGACCCTTGAATGATTTGGCCGCAGGTCGTTTCGGTGAGGCAAACACCAACACATCAGCAGGTAAGAGCTCCTTAATGATTTGATCTACTCGATTGGTAAAGTTTGTATATGATTTGAACTTGGGCTGTCCAAGGGCTGACAGTGCAACAACACCACCTTGATTGGTGAAGATCACCACCAAATACTTCTCCTGTATCAATTGAGTAAGTTTGGCGAGAGTATTGTCATTGAACCATCTCCAGCATGACGAGCGAATTTCTGACCCGATGTTGTCTCCACAAGAGTGCTGTCTAGATCAAATGCTGCCACTGGGATTTCCGTCAGGCTCCAATTCCCAGTAAGACCATCTATTGGGGTCTTTGAAATAAGATGACTTCCCTTAACACTCCATTTAGATTTAGAAGTGTTGTTGGTAAGAAGTGTCACTGGACCAATCTCCTTCTTAGATTTCTCCCCACCAGCACCACTGGCTAACGTTTTAGTCTTTGTCGTGGGCTTAGTAACCTTCAGAGCTTTAAGAAGGGCAAATACGTCGCGTGACATCCTTTACCGATCTCTTTATGTAGTTACTGACTTTGTATATCTACCACCTCAATATCTAATCGCAGTAAAAATAAAATAAAAATAAAAAAAATAGATTGATAGTCACCTCTTCTCCACCTTTATCAATATGAGTAAATCGGAAAATGAAAAGGTCTCTGTGGATCAGTATGGTCGTAAGGTTTGGGATGTGGATGCATATGCCAAGCAGGCGAATAAAAAGGTGCCGATAAAAAAGAAACTTGGGCCATTACTTGACTCGCAACAGTCATATCTTTCTCATCGTGACAATCTTCTTGAACAACTGGTCAATGCAGTTCAACAACATACTCTTCTTGGGTCTAGTGGTACGGTGGCTTCCATTGCTGGAGCCGATGTTTCTACTGGTGGTACCAGTGGAGGCCGTAAAAAGCTCTTTGGGTTTAATTGTCCTGTTTGTGAGCTTTCATTCCGTGATACGATGGCCTTGGTTGATCATTTCAATTCACCACAACATATCTCTAGAGTGAAAGGAAGGTCTGAAGAACAAGATCCGGATATTGGAGTGCAAAGTGCCACGTTGGAAGAAGTCAAGGCCATGATGGAGACTCTCGCTGAAAGAATTGTACGAGCTTCTGATGGTGGTTCCAATATGGATACATTTGCAGAGAGGGCAAAGAAACGTCAAGAATTCGAATTAAAACTTGAAAATAAGAGAAGAGAAAAGAGAATCCAATACAAGCAAAGGAAAAGAGCAAAGCAGAAAATTTTAGAGGTTGGAAGTGGAGGAGATGATATTGAAGCGATGTTGGGGATTAGTGGATTTGGTAGTACCAAGCGCTAGATATACAAAAAATAATCATTAGAAAATGATGGAAGTGATATAGCTGGCCAAGATGTTCTTTACAATCTTGTAAGCTAAGTTCATAAAAAGTGAGGTGGTTAAGACCCCTCAGTAAGTGTCCTCGGTTAGTAAGACCCTCCGCTGGGCCGCTATTCGAGGAGAAAATTCCTCGTTAGAGGAACAGGAGCCTCCACGGTTGGTGGCCCACGAAGTGCCAGCGGAGCGGCTTGAAATCCCCGTAGGGTAGTTCCACCCTCTTCCCCGCGGGGCTGTGAGCCGCTCCGCTGGCCGCTGCTCGGGGAGAGCCACTGCGTTGTGCCTAGCTCCTCTTCGAGGAGAAATTTTCCCTTGTCAGAGGAACCAAATCTCCAAACTGCCTCAGTGAGTGTTATATTGGATTGTGGACCTTCCGCCTCTTACTATGTATCAATTCCACTGGTCCTTCGTTTATTACTTAAGGAGTACTACGCTCCTCTCAGATTCTTCCAGTGACTACCCTACACATTCACACTTCTGATAATCTCATATAATTACTCTATTCTATAGATATAATCATTTTTTAAACAATTCCCCAAACATCGGATCAGAATATTTATAATAACTGTCCTTTGTAGCTCTTCTAAAGTCCTTGCCCCATTTGATCATTATAACAAATGACCCATTAATGACAAGACTAAGCATAAACATCAACCAAGTAGTAAGCTTCAATCCACTTTTGTTTAACCAAGGTTGAATGGCAAATGTGAACCCACAACCAATTAAATTTCTAAGTAATAACATGAGAACCAATCCTTCACTTGCTAGTTTTGGATATGAATCAATACTATATGTCAAACAAATGGCACCTGATGAAGCCATGGAAAATCCAAGAAACCCTTGTCCAAGACCAGCAGGAATAAACCAATGTGTTTCATATGAAACCCCTAAGCCATATGCTAATAATCCAGCAGCATTCAAAATGGTAGGAACGATCATGGTCCATAAGCGGAATTCCGGCTCCATAATACCATTATTACGTATAGATAACTTGATGGTAACCCAATCAACAAATGGTCCACCATATGCCATGCCAATGAGAGATCCAACAAGAGCACCAATGTTTGTCAAACCGACTTGAGGAGTGGTGAAATTATAGGGGGCAACACTAAAGATTTGAGATTGAGTGGTAGCCAAGAGAGAAAGCCACATCATTTGAGATCCATATACAAGACCACCCCACATCACTGCTGGGATGGTAAAAAGGAAAAATGGTCTATAGAAAATCGTAAGCCATGAACGTGAATCATTGTATTCAGTTTCAACTAATCTCATCTTTTGCCAATAAGTTCTCTTGGGGATTGAATAATCTATGGAGTCATCATCGGTATTAATTGAGTTATTGACTGAAACAATGGCATTAAGCTTATCATCCGAGTTAACTCTCGCTTGAGAAAGTTGACCACTTTGAACCGCCAGAAGAATTGTTTCTCTAGACTTTATTTGTTGCATAATTGTATCTTCTAATTCTTCTGTTTCTCTCCTTTCAAATGTTGTATCTTCCATGAAAAACAATTGAAGAATCAAGATAACTCCCAGGATGATTACTTGAATGTAATAGCACCATCTCCAATGCAAGTTTTGTACAATGTATCCACTTGCCACTGGGCCCAAGTCTGAACCAGCATAAAGGGACAAGACGAACCATGATAAATACAGGGCTCTTTCGTGTTGGAAAAATACATCTGTGGTAGATATTTCAACTAGAGTATCACCTGGTGCAGTGGCAAATCCAGAAAGAAAATTCACCACATACAATATTTGTACAGAATTCCCCTGAGATCCAATTATATTGGATATAATGACAACGAATGTACTTGCTAGGTAAACAAATCTTCTACCCAATTTCATTGCAGTTGGTTGCAAAAACACACTTCCAATTCCTAAAAAGGCAAAACAAATGGCAGCTGCAATGTTAAGTTGCGCAAAGGTACAATTAAATTCTTCTGTCCAAATAGTAAAAAGTGGTCCAGCCCAATTGATTCCAGCTCCCTGCACGAAAGACCAAAGCCACAAGAGAGAAAATTGGGCAATCTTTTTCAGTTTGGGCCATCTCAAGGGATCGTTTGGGTTCAGTGAAGGCTGTGGTTGCAAGATAATATTGCTTTGAGAACCCAGGTCCTTCTTCACGTTGAGAACACCTTCAAGATCAATAAGGTGGATGGTTCCCGGAACCATTTCCTCGTCTATTGATAGTCTTTCTCCCAATAGTACTTTATCTAAATTTTGCTTCTCCATGTTTTTTCTTTTGTTTTCTGTTGGTATAGATAGATTTACATTTGCAGTCAGAGTTGGAGGTTTCCTACCTTTATAACTATTCATAGGTCATGGTGAATGTTAAGATAAGATTATGCGGGACAAGATATCAATAATAAGAATATGCGGGATAAAATATTTTTTCATCAAATTTAAATTTTGCAACCCGCAAAGGCATGCCGAATGGGGTATTCTGTTAGAGAAGTTATTTCCGGTTAGGTTGTGCGGCACACAACGGTAGAAGAAAGTACATATTTTATGAGATTATTTAGGAAATAATCGATCAACTGGGGAAGAGGGGTTTTTTGACAAGGGTGAGTTGAATAGAATAGACTATCCATCACCCATCATCAAAAATGGAAAGGCCGTAGTAAATACCTTATGGCCAATTTGGGCACTTGTATGCGAATGTTTTTTGTGACACAAATTCATAATCAATCAAAAAGTTAAAGTGGAGATAATTTTTCGATGGTAGCGGATGCGTTTATCTCTATTGAGATCCCGTAAGAGGCACTTGCATGCGAATGCGAATACTTTGTAAAACAAATTCTTATCAATTCTAAGTTGAAGAGGAGATAGTATTGCTATGATAGAGGGTGCATTTATCGCTATTGGCATCCCGTTATAAGATTGAGGAGAATAATATCTTTATAGATAAAGCTTGTATGAAATGAAGAGTGTGTAGCCGAGAGGTGGTAGTAAACGATCATCCAAGATTTGAAGTTAGTATCTGAAGTCAGGATCAAAATCACATGCTTGTATTAATGAAATCATGGGAATTAGTATGGGCATAATTTCTGTTGGATCTCATTATTCTCTTTCGGTAGTGGGCAACCAAGAGACTTCGCCGTGCGTCAAGTGTCATAGGTTCCTGTGGCTGTGAGAGGCTGAGCATGGTTCGGAATTGTTCAAGACTTTCCGAGAGGAGTATTTACAACAAAAGTCCTGTATGTATACAATGGAAATCTCATAACACCTTTCAAGACAAAATATATATTGGTTAATTACATGGTAAGGATTAGCTATTACATTCTTACATGGTGTATACCTAATGGGTCCCAATGAACTTCTGGCCAACTGGGTAACCATTTGAAATTTCTTCTAGTACCAATTAATCTTATATATTTCTACATTTCCCCCGTCATATACAGTTGAAGGTGTTGAAGGATACTGCGCATACTTTCCAGAGTTGACGTCATATTGGTATTATTTTATTTATTTAAATTTTTAGGCTAATCTGTATACTAGTTTATCTATAGACTATAATATAATCCTTAATTTCTATGTATATCTATATTTTATGGTAACTCCCAGAGCCTTTATATATCTCGACTCTTAATTAACTTCTTCACCAATGTTAATTCTGTCTAATAAACGGAAGAAACAAGAGCCGAGAACCAAGTATTCCCAACGGAAGAACTCTCTTCCTTCTTCGGCTAAACATATACCCTTTATACCACAAAGTGTTGCATACAGGATAGTGAATATTTCAACAGAAGGTTTCTATCTCTTCATAAGATTAGATAATCTTCAACTACGGGTTAGTTGAGTGGACTCGTGCCAAGTTTGAAGAATATGGATTTGAAACTCTGATTGATACCTATGACATTTATGTCAGTTATCCAGTGGCACAAGATTTGAAACTTGTCAAGGCCGGTACTGATAAGGTCTTGTATCAAGCTCCCTTGAAGGAAGATGAAATCAAGGAAGATGAAACTTCTGTGGGTGATGATTGGCTAGTAAATTCACAGCCTTTATATTTAAAAATCTCTTTAAACTCAAAAAAAAAATTAAAAATAAAAATAAAGTCTTATACTAAAGAATGTCAGACCTTTCCAATTATCTACTCCATTGTTGAATCTCTACCATTATTTTAGTCATAGGATCTTAAACAACCTTCCAATCATCTTAAACTCACCATGATATTACCTGCAGTCCGTTCCATTTTTCCTATCCTGTATACAATTGGCAGTTCTTTTCTTGTAGAGAATTGCTTAAGGGGACCACCACCCAATACAATCTAACCTTCACCACTTTCAAAAAAAACAAATTCCTTAAGAAAAAAATCTCTAATTAATCCTCTCTCTCAGATTCATACGGTCATATCATCAATTATATCACCTTCGTAAATCACTCAAAGGTAAAGAATCAAATAATCTAAACACTCTCTATTACTCTATATTCTCTCTATTCTCTTTCTTACATGCACTCCCCCACCAAGGTATCCAACCTGTAAAACTGTATTACTTTTTTTTTTTCGCCAATTATCTTTTGCAGGTTAGCACGGCCAATGAAAACGGGTAGAAAATTGACTTACCACTAAAAAAAACAATTTGCAACAGAACTAAAGCAGCTCACCCAACACTAGTACAAGCACACGTTATGAAGGTCACCTGGAACACCCCCTTAAGCAGCTTGTTCAAGCACAAGTTCGGCAAGTTCAACGTCCAATTGGAACGTGACATTAGAACGAGATTGGACTCTCTTTCATCGGTCACCAAGATCTATGCCAACCCAGATGGCACTCCAAGAGTCCCTACTGACCAAGAGTTCAAGACCATCGCCGATCTCCAGAACTTATACTATAAGCGTAACCACTCTGCATGGAACCTCTTGCTCCCTGGTATTCCAAAGGAACTGTTGGACTTGTACCGTGACAACACCCAAGACTTGAAAAACTTCCAATTTGTCACCAAGGATGCCGGTAAAATCATCGATAAGGTTCCTTACAAGGATGAAGCCACTGGAGAATTGCGTTGGAAGGTGATCAGAGAAACTGAAAAGGCTGAAGGTTGGGAATTCCCACTCTACTACTTTGTGCTCCCAGTGTTTTTGTATGTTTGTTACGCCAAGTACACTGCTCACTTCTATGACAGAGAGAATTATGGACCAGACTGGGCCGAAAAGGAATTGCGTTTGAGAGCCATGGAAGACTACTTCAAGGGTGACACCGCCAAGGCCACCGAGTTCTTGTCCAACGAAGGCAAGTCCACTCGTGAAATCAGAGACAGAGACGATTTGGTCATTGCCAGAATTTTGGGTGGAGACTACGACAAATTATCTCAATTAAAGAAGAAATTGCCTGAAGGTTTAGTCAAGAAGGAAGACAAGAACCCTCACTTGAACATTTAAAGGAACCATACCTCCCCTGACCTCCCCTCTCCCCCCATGTGGTCTCACGATTAGCCACAGGTAGGCTGTAACACCATGACGCAACTAACTTCCCACACACGATCACCCACATTAGACAGACAAGACAGACATCGGAACCCATCGTACACATGCCATAGGCGTGTGTAGGCCGTACATATATATATTTTATATAAATGCATTACAAGAAAGGAAACCAAATGTAGAGGGTCTAGCCACCTGCGCTCTAAGGCGTGGCAGGGGGGGCCGGCAGCACACCTCGTATGCGTATGGGTGCAAGCCGCTCCGCTGGCACTCCGTGGGCCACTAGGCGTGGGGGCTTCTGTTCCTCTAACGAGGAAAAAAAATCAAGACTATAAGCTGACAGCTAGCTCGGTTAGTCTAAGTCTGGGCAGGCCAGACCAGGTCGTAGGGTATATCTCCTCGCTAGAGGAGATAAGCACCACGCAGTGGCTCTCCCCGAGTTGGGGCCCAGCGGAGCGTCTTGCCAAAGTCCTACAGCTCTTTGACTCTACAGTTCATTTAATCATGTCATATCATATTGGAGTTCACCTAGAACTCATACATATTTCCTATTTACATCTAGTTAACTTCACCAGATTCATCAATGGCAATCTTGGCACTGGTGAATCCATGTGGAGAAGAACCAAGCAGTTCAATCTTCTTGACAACATCCATACCTTCGACAACTTCACCAAAGACAACGTGCTTACCGTCCAACCAGCTACATGGGACGGTGGTGATGAAGAATTGGGAGCCGTTGGTGCCTGGACCAGCGTTGGCCATACTCAACAAACCTGGCTTGGTGTGTTGGATCTTGAAGTTTTCATCTGGGAAGTGTCTACCATAGATGGACTTACCACCGTAACCCTTACCGGTTTCAAAGTCACCACCTTGCAACATGAAGTTTGGAATGACACGGTGGAAGATGGAGCCGGCGTATCCGAATCCCTTTTCACCAGTACATAAGGCTCTGAAGTTTTCAGCAGTCTTTGGGACAACATCGTCGTACAATTCAAAAGTGATGTTTGGTTGTTGGACACCATCGATGGAGGTCTTGAAGAATACCTTGGTACCCCAGGCTCTGCTGGAGGTAGAGAAGGCTCTGGCGCTGCTAACTAATCCGGTCTTGAACATTTTATTTATAAAGTACAGTTGGAAATCTAACCTATTTGGAGTGACCCCGGTCAAAGTGCTCTTTTTCAAAATGTCCCCCCATTCGGAGAGCGGCAACCAAAAAAAAAAAAAAAAAAAAACGCTCCGTCGATTCTCATTTGCCCGGTTGGGTGAGGCACGTGACGTATATCCATTTATTAGTAATATGAGGAGGAGGAAAAGGTATAACTAGGGGGGGTTAGTGAGTACGGGAGTGGGGTGAGTTCAAGTGCTGTGGAAGATAGTATGTAAAGCTTTGAAGTGTTGATATTCAATTTTAATTTGGGCTGGTACTTACTGAAGTGCCGATACTTGTAAAGAGCAAATGGCTGCGAAATGGGTAGTAAGAATTCCATTCCCGTGGACCGGAGTAGGTAATTTGTGGAGATAAGTTGGTGGGTAAGCCCCTACGGGGTATGTGTGACGCTCCGCTGGCCCTCCGGGGGCCACTAGCCGTGGAGGCTTTGTTCCTCTGACGAGGAAGTCAGGACTTAGGCACTTGGAAATCTCCTCGTAGAGGAGCTAGGCACCACGCAGTGGCTCTCCCCGAGCAGGGGCCAGCGGAGCGTCTTACCGACCTTGTGTGGTCACCTTGTAAGTAGGTTAAGTTGGATGTAGGAGGATTGTTTCCTGAATATATGATGGGTCTACAATGACTTCCTAATAATAAAAAGTTACCTCTAAGTTAATGTTTCATTTTATTGTAAGAGACGAAGTAAATATAAAAAACTACGAACCGATCATAGGGAGAGGGAAATGTGAAGTCAACATACATTTTTGTTTAGAAGCTGAGTAAATCGACTTCTCCAGAGTTCCCATTGTTTGTGGATGATTGGGCCGGTTTGGATGTGGTGGAGGTAGAGTTGGAGTTGAAGTCGCCAAAGAAGTCATCTGAAGCAGCTGGGGCAGTTGATGGGGTGGCAGCCTTGGCAGTTGGGGTTGAAGTCTTGGTCTTGGTCTTTGCAGAAGAAAAGAGAGATGAGAAGGCGTCGTTATTTGGTTTCGGGGCAGCAGGACCTGTAGAATAGGTTTGATGTTGTGGAGTGTATTGGTTTTGTTGTTGTGGTGGTTGAGAGAATGTGTTGATGGATGGCTTTTGTGGTTGAGATGGAGCAGCTTGGAAGTCGTCAAAATCGTCATCAGAGTCATCTGCTGGTGCTGCAGCACCGGCAGAGGAGGAAGAAGCAGCAGCAGTAGTAGCAGCACCGCTAGTACTGGAACCAAAGTCCATCAAATCAGCCAACAAGTCTGGTTCTTGAGGCACAGCCTTGGAGGTGTTGGCATTGACCTTGGAAGAGCTGGTGGTTGGCTTTGAAGCCGCTGGAGAAGCCTCATATTCTTCATATTCGCCACCGGTGGATTGACCGGTATTACCGTTACTATAAGCGGCAGCAGGATCATCAAATCTTTCCCCGTATACTCCACCATCACCATAAACTCTGTTGGTAAAATCACCATCATCGTAACCACCGCCATTGGTGGAGATGGAAGAAGCACCACCAAAGGCAGCCAGTGAAACCCCACCAAACTTCTTGGCATTGGCACGAGCCTTCTTACGCTCAGTTCTAATTTGTCCATCATCATTCAAAAAAGTGATAAGATTTTTGGCTCTATTACGAACATTGATCCCTTGATCACGTCCCTTGGAATCGATGTAATGGAAACTTTTCAACATTTGGATCAAGGTTACATTGGCACGAACATCGTCAATGATTCTTTCAGATCCATTCTTGATCAAATAATCTAAAAGTTGTAATGCCTTGTAAATTTGACGCCATTCATTGGCTGCCTTTTCGGTGAATCTACGGAAAATAAATCCAATGATTTCTTCACGCTCACGATAATTGTAAGTACCAGCGGAGATTTGAGACATGAGAGTTGATGGTGCACCCCATGGTTCGTTGTTGGTGGCTTCACGCACCTTTGCCTCCATTTCGGTCAAGTTCATGGCCACTGTGATTGTGTTAGTATGTCATGCTCTGCAAAGGGAGAGGGGTGGGACAACTCCCCTAGTTCTCGGTCATCAAGAGGTGGTCCCTTCCCAAACTTGTAGGGGGTAGGGGGTCGTTTAAAACGTCCCCTTAGGGTTGGCGGCCCAGCCGGGTGATGATTGGAAAGTTTGAAGATTTCCCACAAATCAAGGGCTCTTGGCGTGGAGTCCTTGTTGAATTTACGTACCATTTTGTGCCTTCCGCACATACGCCTTGACGTCATATAACGAAATGTTCTTAGCAGCGTCCTTGAGAAGGTCCATGATGAGTTTTAGATGAGTTGGTTTCTACTGAAGGATATTAGCAATGGATTTGTTTGTTATGTGTTGGCTGTCAATTTAAGGGGATTCACATGTGCAGTCCAGAGCGGATATTTTGAGAGTGCCAAAGGTTTAGATTAATGAGGAGTCCGATGGGTGAGATATTAGAAAAAGATTTGTTGGTGGGGGAGGTAGTATAGGGGTTTTGGGTTAGGCAGAGGGTTAGAGTTGGGTAATGTAGTGTGTTAGTAGTAGTATTGTTATTTAGTTATTTGTTAAAATATTTTAATAATTTTAATTTCTCAATAAATTGACGACCAATTCAATTTCGCAGAGACGACGACAATCTACATTTAGTTGGTTGGGTTGATAGGAGTTTATTGAATCGATAGTGTTGAAGGGAGAGATTATAAGAGAGTGTGTAAGGGAGATTGTAAGAGAGATTGTGGGAGAATGCGTTATAGAAAGTGCAAGAGAAAGTGATGATCCTGTAAGGTTCCAAAGAAAATTGAATTCACTTCTATAAATTAGACAGCACTTATCAATATAAAATACACAGCGAGTGACCTATGGCGGCTATTTAAAAAAGATGTGGTGAGTTTAAATAATTCTAGATGTAAGTGGGTAGTAAGATTGGTTATTGTTTACTAATGTCATTTGTGGTGAAAGAGATAACTATTTTATGTCTAGGGAATGGCTGCAAAAGTGTGCCCTGTATAGAAAGTGATAGTAAGTTCCACCATCAAGTAAATAGATACACAAGTGGTCCATTCCACAAGTCATTACTTACTAAGAATGTTCTGCAATGTAATCTAAGGTGTAGCTCTCTAGTTACCATGTTTGCTTATTATTTATCACTAAAACAATTAATAGAACAATTATAAAACAATTAGTAAAATTTAGTATATTACTTCCTTTACTTACAACTATTGGCAATAATTAAAAAAACATATCATATTAGCATACAAGTTAACCGAGATGAAGTCAATCACCCTACAACGCCAATTCAAGTTCATCCCCCGAGTACATCTGACCAACGTTTCCCATCAACCGGAAGTTGCAAGAGATTATCTTTTGAAGAATTCACATTAAGGAAACGACACTTGTACTAAAAAATCGAAACAATTATAAAAAAATAACACCCAAGACCAAAAAATAATCTCGATAACAATAGAGATATGTCAACTAGATCATTCCAATTAGGAATATGCCTCTTTATGAAGAATTGCTTATACTTTGGAATCTCTACAATTCATTCAATTTTTCAATATTTTTCTTTTTTTTGTCAGAATACTGTCTACTATATACATCTCTATCTTTTTGATACGGGGCCAAATGTGTACCCTTCTCCCCGAGGAAGAACGTGTAATTCATATTCTTCCACCTGCCAGTGCTTATACCACGATTTAACCAATGCCATACCTTCACGATGGGTTTTACCTCCACCACCGATTTTGGCCGCTTCACGGTTTGTCCACCAACATGTGGCCAAGTTCTTTGCATTTTCATCATCAGGAGTGCCAAACCAATACTTGAGAAGCCCCCCGGATATGTTTGCCTCTGTGTGTGATCCCTTATCAATCCTTGCCAGTATTGATCTTTTCTCAGCTGATTCTTGCACTTCTACATGTAAAATTGATCTAAATCCAATTACATATGCCGTTAATTCTGGTAAATTTTCTTCTCCTAAAAGCTTTGAATATTCTTGTGCTCTTTCCACAATTTCCTTGATTGGGAATGCCTTTTCATATTCTTCATATTGGTAATCTTTATTCCCATTAACGGGGACAAAGGATTGCAAGGCTAATGCAAGTGATCTATATCCCACATCAAGGGTGTCCAACTGGAGTTGATGTTCCTGTTCATGGTATGGAGATGATCTAATGTATTCCGGACTGGCATCTAACGGTTCTGAGAATTCTCTAACTGGTTGGAAAAGTCCTTCATCATCGTCTATAAGTGCAGTGTGATGTTGAGTCATGTTAGGTATACAAGAGAGGTAATAACTAGAATAACGATAAATTTAACCTACAAGAATGTTTACATATTTGAAGCCCAATATTGGATGATTCTCTTTATATAATACATTTTCTATAATCACGTCTTACATTTATAAATTGCGTAATAAACTTGAGACAAACTGTCGGAAATAATTATGTAATTCCTTTTTCGTACGTTTTAATTCGGGGAAATACAACGTGTAGGTAGTTCTCTACGTAGTCTTGCTATATTGAAAGATGGAAGTGGAAAATAAAATAACTTTTTTTACTTTGTATATGGGTAGAGAAAGTGTGGATCATTTCTACGAAATTGTGGTAAATCTTGTGATTCCTTTGGTTTCATAATTTGTGATAGTTGGAGATTACGAGAGTTGTGGGACTATTGTTGAGCATGTTTTTTTCCCATGTGTTATATGGGCTCCAAATCTGCTGTATCTCTGTATGTATCCCACTAGGAGTAATTGTCCAATAGAGATGTTTCGATAGATTGTGTTGTTATTGTTTTTTTTTCTTGGCGGGCGTTGGGCACATGTATTGAGGAATGTAATCAAGTAATGGCTGCAAATATATATATATATATATACACTGTGAGCTGTAATTATATCTCTTTGAAGAATAGCTGAACCTCGGTACCATCTGAATACTGCCAATAACAGATAAATAAACAGATATAAAACTGGTCTTTTAGAAATATCAGGGTGGAACTACATCTCTATAGATTCGCATAATATGACCACGTATCCCCTAAATCTACCCAATTCTCTCTTTACTCTACACCTTTTTATTCATTATTTTATTCATTAGATTATAGTCATTAGATTTCATTTTCTCTGGGTATCTTATACTCCTTGTACATCCTCTCTTAACAGAAGAATTTAAATACTTTCATATAAATTGGCCAAGTAAGTGCAGCAGCTCTATCTTCTGCAATTTCTTGTTTTACAATTTCAAGATCGATATCTCTTCGTCCAGTATCAACATCAATTTCATCTACTGTGAGGTAAAACTTGAGGAGTGGAGCTTTGAAAAATATCCAAGAAATCAACTTATGACCAACATAACTGACGAAAACAACAACTGCTCCTAAATAAACTTGAAAGAAACTCACCAAATCAGGTTTACCTCCATTATTGGTTGGGAAAAGAGCAGCCCAGAATTGAACTGCAAGGATAAGAAACAATTGTATAAGTCCATACCAAGACCCTTTGACACTGGCAGTGTAAACAAGTTCTTCACTAGCATCTCTTGCTCTATGGGCCAATGCAGCTCTGAATCTAATATGACAAAGACAAATAGACCACCAAGTGAAAATAGAACAACATCCACTGATTGCTAAAAGCCAATTAAATACATCAATACTTTTGGTTTGACCTGGAATGGCAACAAGGAAACAAAGTAACCCCATGATGGCCTGGACGAAAAGGGCAACCAATGGTCTACCTCTACGGTCAATATAGTTCAAAATGGATGGACCTTGACGAAGAGCACCAAGGGCAGCAAGGGTTCTAGAGGATCCATAGACAGATGCATTCCCAACCGATAACACGGTGATGATGATCACAACATTCATAATCGAAGGGAGAGCAGGGATTTGAGCCTCACGGATGGCAATAACAAAGGGAGAAGTATTAATGTTGACCCCAGCATATGAAGCTACAGAACTTCCACCAACGTTATTACCCAATAATCTTTCATCTTTATAGGATACCAACAATCCAATCATGACAATGGAAAGGATATAAAAAATGAGGATTCTCCAAAACACTTGTTTAATGGCCTTTGGGATAGTTTTCTTTGGGTTTATAGTTTCACAAGAGGCAAGAGCAAACAATTCTACTCCGGAATAGGCGAATGCAGCACTGAAAAGAATGGAACAGATGTTTTTAAAAGGTTCATGGATATTGAACAAACCACCTTGAGGTTCCAACCAATTACTACCTCCGATGTGTACATGATTGGGGGCGCCTCCAGAGACGATTACAATCGACAAGATGATGAAACCAATGACGGCAACAATCTTGATGATACTGAAGATATATTCAGCTTCACCATAACCTTTTACACCAAACAAATTGATAATGAAAATCACCACATAGAAAACCGCCACGAAAACGGCTGGGTTAACGTTTGTATTCCAATATTGGATGGTGATACTTGCCGCCACCAATTCCAAGGGTAATGTAACAAGCCATTGGAGGGCATAATTCCAGGCCATGGCAAACCCCCAGGACAGATCCACGAAAAGAGTGTTGAAGGTGACAAACGCACCGGACACTGGGAACGCCACCAGCAATTCCGCCAAACTTGACATGGTCACATAGATGATCAGCGACATAAAGAGCCACACAAGAAGCATCCCCAAGGGCCCGGCCATGGCCAAGGATTGGCCTGAACTGATGAAAAGCCCGGTACCAATGGCCCCACCAATGGCAATCATTTGTAAATGTCTACTTTTCAAAGTTTTCGAGAGTGGTGAAGTTGATGTGACAATGGCAGCACGTTCAAGTTCCGACAAGGTGCTGTAGTCAAAGTTTGGATGGTTAGGGTGGGCCTCGGGTCGGATCGTCGTCACGGGGGCTATGCCTTCGTCTTCGATTCTTGGCGACAGGATCGATTCCAATAATGCTTCATTATGGGTGAAGTACTCAATGGGCAAGTTTGAGTAATCATAAGGTTTGAAACTGTTGACAAACCTTTTGAAATAATTACGTTCTCTTTGATCTTCTTCTTCATCCTCGTACGAATATTCCAGATATGGTGAATCATTAAATTCATGGGGTATGTTTTTCTCTTCTTCTTCTTGTTGAGGAGATGAGTCGATCTCGGGGTCTGAATAGTTTCGATTTTGGGTCTCGATGTTTCTGAGCATGGTGGAGGGGGGTGCTACGAGAACGGGGTGGGATGACTGGGGCGAGAGCAAATTACGTTTAGCGGGGGGTCTACTTCTGAAATATATAAGGTGAAAGTTTGAGATTATTTTTTAGACGACATCAAAAATGGAAAAAATCATACGCCTTATCCTGTCAAGAAGTCCTGCAAGTATTTAACCTCTCGGGGGAATGAATAAGCGCACGCTGATTTGAGTACAATGAGCAGCCGCATCTCTACGGCAGCGTGTGCATGCGGCAACAATAATGCGACCTTTTAGTTGTTTATTGTTATTGGTAGATATAATTGGACAAATCGGAACTCAATATGAATTACTTTCACTTTGAGGGTTCTCGAAGGGAAGGGATGACACGACATGATTATTATTTTTATTATACGTATGGCTGACTGGTTTAGATGGACCATGCAGGTCGAGGCAACTGGCCACACTGCATGCTGCATGGACCGAGATCACTGCGGCGGGAGCACCTAAATTGAATTAAAATGCTGAAATAAGAGATAGGGGTCCTATGATAGTCCCAAGGGGGTTCCAGGGGGTTCCAGGAGGTCCCCGGTAACCTGTCACGACAAGCCACCTGGCCGAAAGATGGGAACAAACTCCCGATAACAATGTAGGACTACCCTTTGTACCTGTTTTTGTATTGTATTGGTGCTGTACACAGCACCTCTACTCTGAGGCGATCAAATGGGTTAAATTTACAAAAATCTTTTTTTTCTTAGAAAATATTACGAGGCCATACAAAGACTAAAAGCCGCAACACAAAATAATTACGAATGAGGGTATACCTGACGGGAGATGTGGTGATCCAAGCTTCAGTTGCAGCTCAAATGTGTTAGAATTTGAGCAGATGTGGTAGAAATTCTTTTTAAGCGGGTACTTGGATCTGTCTCTTAATGAGATTTGAGATGGTCGTTGGTTGCATGAACATTCAATTTCTCCACAAGGTCTAGACCTGGGCCAGATTGAGTATCTTTTGTGTGTGAAGGTGAAGAATGGTTATCTAAGGTTGGTTTTTAATAGGGTAATCTCAGGATCTGTTAATATACTGGTAAATGAGGATGAGTAGTTTATAGTCTAATCACATTGCATTCCGGTTATGCAGTGCGGGTAGCCAAATATTACACACATATCAGAAGGTTGGACGTTGGTTGAGGTTCTTTGAAACACCATGATGGTGGATTGTGGAGAATAAACCAAGCAAGGTTAAATACAACTCTGGTTATTTATCTCCTGAACAGATCTGGTACAATCAGTCTGTTCTGTTGAATATTCTGATGGAGAAATGAAGTTCAAGACTTTCAGTTGACGAGCGACCGTCAAAGGTGGCTTTGCTCGATCACGATAGGTTTTAGCGTTAAATCCGTAATCCCACCTTTCCGAGTGGCTCTGGTCAAATAGGGGTATAGTGGAGGGTTGCATGGACTCAGTGGGAGGGCAAGAAGCTCCCTGGGACTCTAGCCGAGGAAGGGACGAGTATGAAACTCCTCGTAGAGGAGCTAAGCACCACGCAGTGGCTCTCCCCGAGCAGGGGCCAGCGGAGCGTCTCAGTGGCCCCACAGGGAAAGGAGCAGTGTCCATCCAACGATTTTTGCAAGCCGCTCCGCCAATCCGTGGGCCACAAGCCATGGGGACCGTGCTCCTCTACGAGAATTTTCCTTGAGTAACAAGCCAGTGATACCACCCCGGGTAAGGCATCACTGCGGAGCGTCTCAATGGAAACTTAGAAGTCTTCCTTGTCTCCATTCGGGGTGGAGCTCCAGGGCAACCAACTACTCTGCTGTACATTAGAGGTCCACATCTATTCGATTGGCTCCAATAAATGAGTTCTATCAAGCTCACAGAGAAGAGGGGTCTTCAATATCCCTCAGTATATCTACAATCTGGTTAAACATTTAATATATTTTCTATTCTTATGCGATGTACGCGCCAATCATAAGTCTAACTAATCCTTCTTTTCCAAATCAATGAACTTACCACCGGTAGCAAATCTAGGGTGTCTTGGGTCATTGATGAATTCGTCAGAGTTCATAGAAGCAACGGAACCCTTGTAGACCAAGAAGTAGGTAATAGAAGCTAGAACGTTAGTATATTGTACATGAAAATAAGTTGTAGAGTAGTGGAGAATATGGATTGGGTGGGGTGGTTGGGATGGTTCGGTTGGTAGATAGTAGAATATCCAGCGACTTGGTCAGCTAAATTTCTAGCCAAACACTGCTTATCCTGCTCTATACAAACTCGTAAGAGTGTCTCTCCTTGGTGTGATCTTCAAATTGTCTCTAAGGCCAAAGAATCCTCATTGCTCTTTCTTTCCTTCTCATTATCTTCCTTGGTACAATTGGAAATGAGCTGTACACTCTTCCTTCCAATCACGTCCCCCCCCCCCCCCCTCATCTCTAATAACATCTCAATGTTCTCCATGGTGTCTACAGATTCTCCCACACTCTTCTTGTTCAACAAAAAAAAAAATTGTTCTTCTCAACGTGGACCGTCAAAGAACCCCCATCCGTCTCCGCGATTGATACATACCACCTGCAAGGAATGGCCAGAATGGCTTAAGAACTGGGGTTGGGAATGACATCTCAGCTATTTATGGATTTATATCTACTTTTAAGCTTGTCTGTTAACGCTTTCAGTTTATTTCGATTTTCGGGTTTGAGACCTCTCTGCCATATTGGCCAATAGAAGACGTTTATGCGGTTTTGGTCTGGGCACGTATCTTGGAATTTTGGGTCATGTGATGTTGTGTATATAGTATAGGTCTGTAAGTATAAAGGTTATACGTATTAATACAATTGAAAAATAAAAACAGATAGATGGATGGTAGAGATTATTAAAACGATTATATGAGATCTAGGTGAACTACCTATATAAAGAAATTGTTTAATTAAAATTAAAATTAATGAAAATTGTAACGTGTTTGAAAGAATTTGTTACTTGATCATGTGATCTGAAGATTATAGAGACCTGAGAGTTGTCCTTTCTGAATGTTTGGCCGTGGGTGGGGTAGAACTATCTCTATCTATATTTTTTGTCTTTTAAAGGTATAATACTTAGTTGTTTATTAGAAGGATTATTTTATTATCATATGTATCTCTCTATTTCAGACACCTTCGTGGGGTTTCCGTATTTTGGGCATCTCTGAATCGCTTCTATAATTTCCTCTCGCCCTGATACAATAGTGTAGCCATTTTCCAGCGAGTAGGTGGCCCCGGTGAGGCTTCTCCAACACATGTCTGGCCTCTGTAAACGTTTTCCAGTCCTGTAAAATTCCTCCTCGAAGAGGAGCAAGGCACCACGCAGTGGCTCTCCCCGAGCAGGGGCCAGCGGAGCGACTTGCCTACCCCGTAGGGAAGAGGGTTTCTACTTACGGATCTCATAAATTCTGATCTCTGCCGTTCCCTTTCTAAACCAAAGAGTTTGATCTTGTAACTCTTCTGGTTTGGCAACACGTTCACGAACATTCCAACGGTCCTTCCCAAACCATTTGGTAAGTTCTAATTCCCATTCATGTAAAGTCTTTTCATTCCTCACTGTTGCTGCAATAAGTGCCATAGTGGTGCCTGATGCAAAGAAATCCAGAATTGTACTACATAATGGCCGCAAAATGGTTGTGTCATACGTCACATCTGCAGCAATTACATAATCCACTCCTGATGGAACAGGCTGAAGAAATTGTTCCTTATCTTGTTCATTGGTGGTCCCCCAAAGAAGTTGGTGACAATTTATAATTGGCTGGTCGGAATTGGAATTTTGTTGATGTTGTTTGACCGAATTTAATTCAAAAGTTCCGTTCAAATTTTCAATCAATTGTGAATCTCCATCAGTGAAAATCACCTCTTTAATGTTACCCAAAGTCTCGGAGTTTTTCACCAAGGATACCAGAAGAAGTCCAGTACCAGTTCCTAGTTCACAGATGGTCTTATTAGCAAGGCAAATATCATTATTATTAACATTGTTTAAATACGCTGCAAAATAAAGTGCAGCTTCCCAAGTGCGAAGTCCCGTGGTTCCTTGACCGGAAATGAGTTTCGGGTATTCTTTAATCCAAACTTCACACTCATTTGAAACTTGATAACAAACTATATCAGAATCGGTAGGAGCTAATTCTTGGGCTCCCATGACAGTGGGGTATAATTCATAGAATTCTTCCAATACTTCATGATCTGGATGATCAAAATGTTCCAATTTATCAATATAACGTTTTAAAAAAAGTTTAGCATAATATGGGTTTTGAGTAACAATTGGCGACATTACCGACAAAATTTTATTTTGCGATTCAATTGATAAGGACAGAGAATCAATGTCATCGAAAAAATCATGTACGGGGACTCGTTGTTTCAAACATGACACAAGAGTGTTGGTGGATATGGGCATTTGTCAGGGCTATGTAAGGAGATAAGATGTTTGCAAAATGTATAGAAAGATAGAGATGAGATTCGTTTCGAACGACACGACATTTGGAGTTACCAGTCATCTGAAAAGTCTGCGATGGTGTGCATAGAAAATGGTTTGTCCTCCACACTAAGTGGACTTTGTTTGTTGGTTTGGCTGCAAAAAGAATTAATTAAGATTTCCATATTCAAAGGTGGTTTCAGCAATTAAAAGAATCTATGGACACTCAAGTTTGAGATGATCCTGGTACGATGTCTCTCCCTGATAGCCCCGCTGTGAATACATTTTCTACGGGGACTTTAAGCCGCTCCGCTGGCACTCCGTGTGCCACTAGCCGTGGGGGCCATCCTCCTCTACCGAGGAGTACATGCTCTCTATCTTGAAGAATCCCCTCGAAGAGAGGCCAGGCTCCACGCCAGTGGCTCTTCCCGAGTAGGGGCCAACAGAGCGTCTCTCATGATATGGAGGAGCGTGAGAATGCTACCGAGATGAATAAAAGATTAGACCATTGGCTTGGTTGTCAACATGAATTTTCTCACGTAAGCACATGTCTAGCCTGGTAGGGTGGCGAATCTAGATATACTGAGACATGTTGGAATTGTTTTGAGGTAAATAGAAGTTGATTAACCAATTCCCAGAGGTTCTTCTATATATGTAACCCATCTATGAATAGAATGAATGAGAATGAATACCAGTAGAATGTACTGTGAATATGATCTCAAGGTTCAGCACATGATAATGTAACTATTGCTCAAGTTGAGCCAGAGCTTGAAATCGTTGTAGTATACGTACACTATGCTGACGAACCATCGCCCTACGTTGTAATCTGATCTCGCAATAACGTTGCCTCTCGTGGTACTTCGGGTTCAATTAGAAACCCGTAAAGAAGCCGATACTGAACATTAATCCAGGATTGATTCAATCTATCTTTACAAAATTGTTTCTGGTTACGAACTCGGGATTCAAACACTTATGTAAGAAATCTTCGTACTAATTATATTAACTTTTAGATCTCTCATCATAATTTATAACATGATAACTGAATCATTCAATATTGATTCCTGAAATATCTTTTGACAGGCATGTTATGGTTATTTAGAATTCTTTGGTACCGATTTCATAGATGAACATTATGATGGTGTTCATCATATGCGTTACTGTATTCCTAATGGTTAAACTTATCCACAAGAGTAAATTTATCGCTCTAGTATTTATTAAGAGATACTGTTGTAATTGATTTAACTTTAGATTATTTTAATTGAAACAGGTTTCATGTTTTATGATAGTTTCAGCCCTAGTATACCTCGAAGATGGATCACTTGGTAAATACATGTGTATCCAATAATAAAATGAACATATATCATGGGGAAATATTTAATCCTGTCATTGGCCACGTAGTTTTTGCAACCAAACAATTAAAAAAATCTTCTAAGAGTAAATGTACCATATAAACAAATATACATTTTATAGTACACATAAAACAAGGGCTAGAATTGAATATATTCCTCTTGGTGTTGTTGAGCTTGCTAGACAAGCTCACTGGTATCAATCCCCTGAATACCACAGTTCTATTGGCATTGACTAATTTCTTGGTATGGAACAGCTTATCTAATTGTGTCCTTCTCCCAAAATATACAACTCCCTTCATTAATGATTCTCTACTTTGTTTACACATCCAAAGAAATTATCTATTTATTAAAAGGTCTATAAACAAAAGGCCTGACCCCCATAATGGTCCCTTACCCTTTATATTTATGTCTATCACTTGAAGAAGTTGGCGTACCTCGCCTTCTCATCCTTCTTACTTTGTTCAAACTTGGCGGTGGCTCTCTCAAGTTCACGTTCAATGGCCTTATCGCCTTCTACCAATTCAGATGCCTTACGGAGTTCAGCAACGGCTTCCTTATACTTTTTAAGTTCAATAAGACCGGTACCCTTCCGGAAATGTGCCTTGGCTCTGTCGGCAGGACCAGGTAAGGGTTTTTCATCCATTTCCAAAAGGAAAGTAGAGTAATCAACGGCTCTCTTTGGATTACCCAATTGAAGACTGACAAGTGCTAAATTCAAGTATAACTTGGCCTTGAGGTCAACGTATTTGGCATACCAATCTGGTTCTTGGTCTTCATCGGGGAAAAACTCCATCACGTACCTGAGACATTTGATATACTTGAGAAGTGCCTCTTGTTTCCTTCCGGCCTTGAAAAGAAGAGTTCCACTTCCCTTGATGATAGTGGCAGCCTCATGAACACTCAGTGATGATTCATGGTCAATATGAGTATCATCATCAGGATGTTCTTCATAAACATCACCTCCAATCTGGTCATATGAGGCGTTGAACACTGGCACTGGCATCCCTAATTGCCACTCACCTGCCTCGTCAATCCTCACTGGTTGACGTGGTAAGTTGGTAGTACCATCTGTGTCTACTCTTTCCACAGCTCGCACCACAGACTTACCATGAACCACATGGCCAAACACCGTATGCTTCCCGGTCAAGTGAGGCTGTGGGTACGTAGTAATGAAGAATTGTGACCCATTGGTATTTGGACCTGTGTTGGCCATACATAAAATGAATGGTCCATCCAAGGCCGTCATGTTTTCGTCTTCAAATGGTGCACCATCGGCAAATGAGGAGACATTCCCCGTGCCCACTGCCGCCGGAGGCGGATACTCAGAGTCCTTACCCTCCTTCATCATCCCATGGACGGTATCCCCGGCTTGAATGACGAAATTCTTAACTACACGATGGAAAACATTGCCATTATAACTTCCAGCCGCGATGAGCAGTCTGAAGTTTTCCGTTGTCTTAGGCGCAAGGTCATCATAGAGCTCCACCACAATCCGGCCTGTTGGAGTCCCATCGATAGAGACGTCCAAATAAGCGTTTGGTCTCACTGTTTCGATCTTCATAACTCGTAGTTCACCAAGTTGAAGGTCATTGAAGATTTCCAAGTTGATCCAATGTTCAATTTCCAGTCATATTGCGCGGGAAAATGTCGTGCACCCGAACACCTTGTCTTGAGAAGGTTGCAAAATCATACACGAGAATGAAATATATGTCTACAGTGGGATCCCTACCCTACGGGGGCCACTGGGACGCTCCGCTGGCCCCTGCTCGGGGAGAGCCACTGCGTGGTGCCTAGCTCCTCTACGAGGAGAGACTGTTACAGGTGGGGGATTCCTCGCCAGAAGAAGAAGGCCGCCACGGCTAGTGGCCCACGGAGTGCCAGCGGAGCGGCTTGAGGACCCCGTAGGGTGGCCACTGCTCCTTTCCCTGCGGGGCCACTGGGACGCTCCACTGGCCCCCCTGCTCGGGGAGTGTCACTACGTGGAGCCTGGATCCTCTACGAGGAGATAGAAGGTTCCTGCATACATTCTGTCCTTATATCTGTGATTTTGAGCTAAGATGCGACATTTCTTGTACAAAACCTCAACCCTTTTCATAAACGTTTGGTTTTATCCCCACCGCCAAACCTATAGATCCTTAAATTTATCTATCATGTATGGAAGATACTTGATTCGCAATACTGTCCGGAAATCCGTGGGAGGAGTTGCTCCTTCGGTTAATCGTCCAATATCAATGTCGCTAATGTCTCAACGGTTTATGTCCGATGGTGGATATGCTAGTCAACTTTTCAATGCTCGTGAAAATGTTAATACACTTCTTGAAACTCATGATCGTTCATCGTATATCTTGGCTCAATATGTGCCGGAACCGGCAAGAGATGCCTTCTTGGCCATCCGTGCCTTCAATTTGGAAATCAATAAGATCAATGATGGAGGTGCGAACACAAAATCAGTCGCATCAAGAGCTTCTTCTCAACTTTCATCAACTCTTGGGGTTTCCACAATTGATGTTAAATTTAAATTCTGGAGTGATTTGTTAGGTCAGATTTTCAATGATCCTCTGCTGGACCGTGCTGTAGGTGAACCAATTGCCATCTTGCTTCGAGATGCACTCCGCCAGGGTCTTAATTTGGATATCACTTATTTCCATCAATTTCTTCAAACTCGTAGACATTTCTTACGTCTGGGTACTTCATCATTTCAATCAATTGATGATATTTGTCTGTATGGAGAGGGAACTTATTCTCAACTTAATTATTTGACTCAAGGTCTTTTACTTTCTCCTTCGATTTCCCCACTGGTTATCTCCCTTTTGGAACATTCTCCAGATTTACAATCAATTGTTGGTGAAATTTCTGCTCATATAGGTCAAGCAACTTCAATTAGTTCAATGCTTTTAGGTGCAACTTACTATGCGAAGACACGTGACCAGATCACCTTACCAATTGATCTTATGACAAAATATGATATTTCTCAAGAATCTCTTTTACGTCTTGTTCAAGGTCATCAATCCTCCAATGAAGAAGTTGAAGCTATTCAAATGCAACTTAAAAATGTTGTTTATGATACTGCTGTCGTGGCAAATGATCATATTATTACCGCTCGGTCGAAACTCCAGCGCGCACGTGAGCAGATCGAGTCGGTTGTGGCCGAAAATAAATCTGATGAA
Organism: [Candida] anglica; assembly: GCA_963924405.1. Taxonomy (NCBI): domain Eukaryota; kingdom Fungi; phylum Ascomycota; class Pichiomycetes; order Serinales; family Debaryomycetaceae; genus Kurtzmaniella; species [Candida] anglica. The sequence continues at coordinate 1,580,515 of OZ004259.1, read as the reverse complement.
ATTCTTCAAAAATATTCTTCTAAATGGAGACGTGGTATTCCAGATGTGATATTCACTCCTTTCATGGTGGCCATCCCAACCACTCTTTATCTCCAAAGATTGGAACGTTGTGATTTTGATCTTTTCCACAAGAAATTAGCTCAAAAGGAGTGGAGATTAGCATGGCGTTCGTATGCTGACTACTACAAGCGGACCATCTAGGGCTCTTTCATCCTTCTTTTCCTTTCTCAATCTCCTGTACATATAATAATAGACATACTTGATCGGTATGGTTATGAACAAATAATCACAAACATCGATTGTAGACCCACCCTACGGGGTGCTCAAGCCGCTCCGCTGGCACTCCGTGGGCCACTAGCCGTGGAGGCCTTCTTCCTCTGGCGAGGAACCCCCCACTTGTAGCAGTTTCTCCTCGTAGAGGAGCTAGGCACCACGCAGTGGCTCTCCCCGAGCAGGGGCCAGCGGAGCGTCTCAGTGCCCCCGCACGGACCTTGGGGTCTGCAAGCCGCTCCGCTGGCACTCCGTGGGCCACTAGCCGTGGAGGCCTTCTTCCTCTGGCGAGGAATCCCCCTACCTGTAGCAGTCTCTCCTCGTAGAGGAGCTAGGCACCACGCAGTGGCTCTCCCCGAGCAGGGGCCAGCGGAGCGTCCTACCTTGCCCCCAAGGTGGTACACCGGCCACATTGGTGTCCCTCTCCTCCGTGAACTCTCACCCTCACTTTAGTACGATGCCTGGAGTTCACCTACTCTCTTCACTCTACCCCCAATTCTAATCAATAATATTATCCCATTATTCCTCCATTTTGCAGCCATACCCACCATGTAAATGTGAAAAGGCTTTGCCTTATACCTTGGCATCACGTGATCGCGTGGTTTATTTGTTTGTCTACTTGAGTGCGTGCACAAGAACGCGAAACGTTTGTGAGGGTGACAGACGACAAAAATAGAGAAAAGCGACACTTTCAAATCAACTTTTCCATAAAGAACTACAGATAACATAAACCTGTCGAGTATTCAGAGTAGAAGCAGACAAACCTTGGTTATCAGCAGCTACAGCAGAACGTATATACGAGCGCACAGCACCAGATCCCACGTCGTCGCGCGGATATTTGCCCTTCCCCCCCCTTGTGGCATTTCGTTCCCCCAGTTCTTTTTTTTCTCTCGATCTCCCGTTGAACATTTGGCACTCGTCGCGTGTTCTTTTTGAATTGATTCGATAAATAGAACACATATATATATATACACATCCAGCAGGTATGATGAGACTAAGTGGGACCCCTACACCTAGTGCAACGCCCGGGCCTGAGCCTCCGGCTGAGCCCCGCCAGCAGGGCCAGACTCAACCACGCCAGTCCAAAGTTAAAAGTTCACTTCCAACCCATTCCCATGGCCATGGCCATGGCCATGGCTATAGCCAATATTCACATCGTAGGGTGGCGGTAGACCCGGTCACCCTTGTCATCAACGAATGCATGATCATCTCGTCGGCCATGAGGAAACTGAGCCGATGGTCGCAAAGTGGAGTGGCTGCCATTTTGGGAGCCGGTCAACTTTTCGGTGACGTTGAGGATGATATGCATGGATTGGTGGGAGGTAAGGCCCGTACTGTTGCTCATGGCTTGAGTGTCCACTCATCAGTCGGTGGTGGTGGTGGTTCCGGTTCCGCAGGCAACCCTTCGTCTTCCTCCCCTGGCGGCGGCTCATCCACAACAACAGCAACAACAACAACCTCCACAAATTCCACCTCCACCTCCACCTCCAATGACTCGCCCTTACTCTCGTCATTCTTCAGACTTCGTGCAATTCTCACAGAAACCCCAAACCTTCATGAAATCGATAGTTTGACTCTTCTTCAACCTTTTCTTCTTGTGATCAAATCGTCGTCCACGTCCGGCCATATCACACAATTGGCCCTCAGCTCGATCCACAAGTTCCTCCAGTACCAGTTGGTCACGTTGGAGTCGTGCAACGTCCAGCAGGCCGTGGTACAGATCATGTCTTCGTTGACCCATTGCAGATTTGAAGCTGGAGATCAAAACTCGGATGATGCGGTCTTGTTGAAAGTGTTGAGATTACTTGAAGTGGTGATGGAATCAGACTTACTGAACCTTTTGCCCGATGAAGTGATTTCAGAGGTGGTTCAAACCTTTTTGAGACTTGCTTGCAATAAAAAGAGAAGTGAAGTCTTGAGAAAGGCTGCCGAAATGAGCATGAGTTTGGTATGTTGGAGAGTGTTCAACCAATTGGAAACCATTGCCGGTGAAGTCGACCATCATGGTGATCAATCAACCGTGGTGATGGAATCAATTGGTACCATCGGCACTCTTGGTGAAGAGCCATTGGGTGGAGTTACCAACGAAGAACATCGAGTCTCTGAAGAAGGTGGTCAATTAGCTGGATCTAATCAGTTGGACGATCTCACTAGTCCCTTGGCTGATGATGGATCGTTTGGAATCCATTCCATCAATGAGTTCTTGGCCATTTTAATCTCCATGATCTCCCCTACAAATCAATATCAACATATGGAATCAACCAGAGTATTTGCCCTTTCCCTTCTCAATGGAGCCATTGAGATTTGTGGGGGTGAACTCCCCAAACATCCTGCGTTACTTCGTCTTGTTTCTGATAATGCTTGTAAGCACATTCTTCAAATCATGTCTACTCTGGACTCTCCACCTTTACTTCAAGCCTCACTTCAATTATTCACCACCATTACCATTGTATTGGGGGATCATATGAAGAGTCAAATTGAATTATCATTGACTCTTTTGTTCAAGAGTGTTGTTCCCAAGAAGAAAGAACAGGGGAGTACTACTACTACTACTCCGATCAGTAGCACGGCGGCTGCCAGTAGAGGAGGAGATTCATCATCGTCAATCACAAGACTGGCGCTTTCGAAAGAAATGATCATTGAAAGTCTTTCATTACTCTGGACCAGATCTCCAATGTTTTTCACACAATTATTCATGACATATGATTGTGATTTTGAAAAAAGTGACTTGGCAGTGGAATTATTAGAAGGATTATGTGAATTATCGTTACCGGAAAGTGCAGGAGAAACCAGTGATAATGTTCCACCAATTTGTCTTGAAGCTATTTTGGGATATGTTGGAGGAGTTAATGAAAGAATTAGAGAGAAGAATCGCAATAAAAATTCTTCTGAGATTGAATCAAACATCAAGTCATCTACAACATCATTCAAATCTTCAACTAAAGGTTCACTTGTTGATAAATCTCAAAAAATGGCATTTATTTCATGTACTACATTTTTCAATACTTCACCAAAATTGGGAGTTCAAGAACTTTATAAAAAGGGATTTGTTTCCAATCCTTCCGATATTGATGAATTAGCAAGATTTATCTTTTCCAAATCAACCAGACTTAACAAAAAGGTTCTAGGAGAATATCTTGCCAAGCCATCAAATATTGATCTTTTAAAGAAATTCATTCATTTATTTGAATTTGAAGGTTTAAGAGTTGATGAAGCATTGAGAATTTTATTGAAAAGTTTTAGATTACCAGGTGAAAGTCAACAAATTGAAAGAGTGGTTGAGATATTTGCTGAAAGATATGAAGAATGTCAAAAGAGTACAAGTGTAAAGGAAATTTCAAATGGTGATTCTATCAAGATTTCTGAAAAGGATTCTGAAAATTCGAAAAATTCTGAGAGTTCTGATAGTTCTGATAAGGATTCAGCTACTTCTAACGATGAATTGGAAGAAGTTCACCCCGATAAAGACGCCACCTTCATCCTCTCTTATTCCATCATCATGTTAAACACAGATCAACATAACCCACAAGTTCAAAAAAGAATGGATCTTGAGAGTTATAGAAGAAATTTGAGAGGTATCTACTATGGGAAAGATTTCCCTGAATGGTATCTTTCCAAGATCTACTATTCTATTAGAGATCGTGAAATCATCATGCCTGAAGAACATCATGGTACTGAAAAATGGTTTGATGATGTTTGGAATAATATGATTAGTAGTGAAGTTGAAGAAGAAAAGGAATCAAGGGATATTCAATCAGAACTTGATCTTGATCTTATTTTATCATTTGATAAGGTATTATTCAAGGAAATTGTCCATACCATCATTTCCACCCTCATCAAGGTCTTCCAAGAAGCTCTGGATGATCATATTATCACTAGACTTATGTCCTCTGTTGATAAATGTGCCACCATTTGTATGCATTTTGGATTGGATGAATCTATTGATGATCTTTTAACGGCGTTAACATTACAAACATCACTCACTGAAAATCATAATGTTCAAAAATTGACAAGTTCATCATCTCCAGAAAATATTAGAGATGAAATTCCAATTACTCAAATTCATATTGATCAAAAGGATGAAGTTATTACCGTTAGTGGTGTAGCAGTATGGTTTGGTCATGACTTCAAGGCACAAATCTCTGCAGTTGTCTTGTTCAGATTGATGAAGAAAACTCAATATCATGTTTCAAATTCTGTTGCTTGGAAAAACATTGTCAAGATCATTATGACATTATTTGAAAATTGTCTTATTGATCCAAACTTATTTGTTGATTTCCAAACAAAATTGAAATTGGGTCCATTGCCCAAGGTAAAGCCAAGATATGTCATCAATCGTAGTAAACCATTGAAGGATCTGGGCTTGTTGTCCACGTTCTCGTCCTTTTTGAAGGGATACAGTGACGTCACTCCTGAGCCAACCGACCAAGAAGTCGAACTGACCTTGTCCACCATTGATTGTGTTAGATCGATTAACATTCCAGAAGTATTTGAAAGTTTGGCTAGAAATGGCGGTGGCAATCTTGAAATTTTCATGGAATTGTTATTGGAACAAGTAGAAGAAGAACAAGAAGAAGAAGAAGTTAAGAAGGAACCAACTGGTGACACTGTGGGAAAATCTGACTCGGTCAATTCTTCCAATAATTCTTCCTCAAACACTTCAGCAACTTCTCTCTTCGTCTTTGAAGCTTGTGTTTGTTTCTCATTGATTCTTGGCAATGGTCAACTCATTTCCAAACTTTTAACCAAGCTTTCTCGTCCTTCATCTTCTCCATTATCGAAAAGATCATCCATTAGAATCTCAACCTATAAGCTTCTTCTTTTAAAGGAAGCAGAAACTTTGGAAGAATCTCTTCCAATTCTTGAGAAAACTCTTGATGATTTGAATGAAATCCATGCAGACACCCTCATCAAATTGGGTGGTGGTTTATGTCCAACCCTTATTTCTCTTGCCAATGATGGATGGAGTCAATCCCATGTTCTTTCTATGGATTCTTTCTGGAAAATATTAAGAATTCTTGCCACTCAACCAGAAAATTCGAAGGAAATCGTAACCTTAGCCTCAATGGTGATTGATACTCATAGTGAAAAAATCACTCCTCTGGTATATCTCACCTTTTTAGGACTTTTGGATGAAATTTCATCTCTTGGAGCCATGGGATCTCATGAACAACAATCTAAAAATGATCTTAAAACTGGAGTTACCTCATCTTCTTTAATTGCTGATCTGAAAACTTCAATCTCCTTAACCACCAGTTTAACTCGAATTTCTACAAGACAAGAATATCTCAAGGAAAAAGACCTCACTTATTCTCAATTCCAAGCACTTGCCCATCAATGTTTCAACCCATGTCGTGAAGTGAGACAATATGCCGCGTCATGTCTCCAACTGGCGATCCTTGCCGACGATCCTCATGGAATCTTGACCACCCTGGGAGTGTTTGAATTTGTTCTTTTCCCTCTTCTTTCTGAATTGGGTAAAGAAGAAGTGTTGGCCACTGATCCAACTGGATTTGCACCAACTCAAGTGGAAACCCTTTCTCTAGCCAGCAAGGTATTCCTTCATTCTCATGGGAAATTACCTCAGGATGACATCGATTCCATCTGGCTCGGCATTTTGGACCACATGGTGAACTTCCAACACAATGGAGATGTAAATTATTCTAAACTCTTCAAGGAAACAGGACTGGAAATGCTCAAGAATATGATTCTTGTGTTGCAGAGCAACAACGTTTTGGTCCGTGACAAGAAAGAAGTTTGGGAAGAAACCTGGGCACGAGTTGAAGTATTGGACTCTGAGTTATTGACTCTTCGTGACCAAGACGAACCAGAACCCACCACCACAGACGAACAATCCCAGACTCTGGAAACACCTGAGGTGAGCACATCCACCAATGCTGCGGTAACCGCCACTCTGGAAGAACCTGCTGGTTCTGCGGAGTAATCATGTCGTCGATATAGACAGTTTATAGAATATATATTATTATTATAAGAGATTTTGTCAAGTTGCGGGTGACTTCAACCCACCCCCCGCATGACGCTCCGCTGGGGCCCCTACCCGGGGAGGCCACTGGCGTGGAGCCTGGCCCCTCTACGAGGGGATTCCTCGAGACAGTGACGGTGTACTCCTCGGTAGAGGAGCAAAGCCTCCACGGCTAGTGGCCCACTGAGTGCCAGCGGAGCGGCTTGCAGACCCCGTATGGTGGAGCACTTCTCCTTTCCGGGGCCACTGAGGTAGGGGCCCCAGCGGAGCGTAGTCTTGATGGCTGCCAGCCGTAGTGCCTAGCTCCTCTGGCAAGGAGTGGAAGATCCTCTTTGTCCCAGTGACGCCCCTTGACCTCCTACAGCTCTACACTCTCTTCAACACCTATAGAACACTCTTCCTCATACCCCACCTGTGATTTACAATCTAACCGTATCTCTACACAAAACACTCCTACTACACTTCTACACCTCCCTGGCAAAATCCCAACCCCCTCGTAGAGGGGTCAGGCTCCACGCCAATGGCCCTCCCCGGGTAGGGGCCCCAGCGGAGCGTAGTCTTGATGGCTGCCAGCCGTGCCGTTGAACGATAAGATTTAGCGCGAAACGACTGCAGAGCGGCAGTGGCAGTAGTGCCAAATTTTTTTCTAAGGCCTCATCTTTAAAGCCGTGACTACGAACTTTGTTCCTTATTTCAACCCATCTCCCCCGTCAAAGTCATGAGCACCAAAACTTACACCGAGCGTGCCGCTGTGCACGCATCCCCAGTGGCTGCCCGCCTTCTTCGTCTTATGGACTCCAAGAAAACAAACTTGTGTGCCTCCGTCGATGTCAAGACAACCGCGGAGTTCCTCGGGTTGATCGACCAATTGGGACCATTCATTTGTTTGGTGAAGACCCACATAGACATCATTGATGACTTCTCGTACGAAGGTACCATCGTCCCCTTGCTTGCCCTTGCCAAGAAGCACAACTTTATGATCTTTGAGGACCGGAAGTTCGCCGACATCGGGAACACTGTCAAGTCGCAATACGCCGGCGGAGTGTACAAAATCGCCCAATGGTCCGACATCACCAACGCCCACGGGATCACCGGTGCTGGCATTGTCCAGGGACTCAAGGAAGCCGCCCAGGAAACCACCAGCGAGCCTCGTGGTCTCCTCATGTTGGCCGAGCTTCTGTCCAAGGGATCGCTTGCCTACGGTGAGTACACCGAACGTACGGTTGACATTGCGCGCACTGACCGCGAATTTGTCATTGGGTTCATTGCTCAACGTGACATGGGCGGTGCCTCTGAAGGATTCGATTGGCTTGTCATGACCCCAGGTGTCGGTTTGGACGACAAGGGTGACGGCTTGGGTCAACAGTACCGTACTGTCGGCGAGGTGGTCTCGACCGGAACTGACGTGATCATCGTTGGTCGTGGATTGTTCGGCAAGGGACGTGATCCAAAGGTTGAAGGTGCTCGTTACAGAGACGCCGGTTGGAAGGCCTACACCGAGAGAACCGCCTGATTATCTTCTTTCCGGTCTTTCCTATTATAAATAAATATATGAATAAATAATTACATACCCACGAGTCTCCGGCTCGTTCTATATACATGGAGACTTCCGTCTCGAGTCTGTAGGCGACTAACTTTCGCTAGGAAAGGGCCCAGCAGGGCGTCGTGTAGTCCCACGGGGAGGTGAGTAGTCCTCGTCTACCCTACGGGGTCTGTGAGCCGCTCCGCTGGCACTCCGTGGGCCACTAGCCGTGGAGGCCTTGCTCCTCTACCGAGGAGAGCACGGTCTCTATCTTGAAGAATCCCCTCGAAGAGGGGCCAGGCTCCACGCTAGTGGCTCTCCCCGAGCAGGGGCCAGCGGAGCGGCTTGTATACCCTGCAGGGTAAGGAATTAACCACCCTACGGGGTTTGAAAGCCGCTCCGCTGGCACTCCGTGGGCCACTAGCCGTGGGGGCCTTGCTCCTCTACCGAGGAGTACACCGTCATTGTCTCGAGGATTCCCCTCGAAGAGGGGCCAGGCTCCACGCCAGTGGCCCTCCCCGGGTAGGGGCCCCAGCGGAGCGTCATGTGGGAGGTGAGTAGCCCTCGTCCGCCCTGCAGGGTCTGGGGTGAGTCTGAGGGGCACTCCCCTGCTGGAGTCTATTCCAAGACTCCATCATCGATCAGATCAGAAAGCTTTGTCCGCATGATCTCAAACACCAAGAGTCCAACCGAGGTGGCCGGGATGGTGGTGAGGGCATTGCGTACAAACCCCTTGTATCCGAGCTGGAACCACGTGAGCTTCAGCTTCTGTTTGATCTTGATCATCTGGTGGTAGGTGTCGATGTACAGGTTGTAGTAGAGCTTGACAAAGGGTCGGTACGACGGGGCCGAGGACGCACTGTAGATGTCCAACACTTCTAGACGGGCAAGATGCATTTTCTGGATCTTGGTGAGAGGATATTGCACCGCCAAGAGGGAGAAGGCTGCCAGAGCCCCAGCAATGAGCACAAATGAAGATCGGAGGATTTTGGTCAGTCTTGTTTGTTCTAGGTGGACCTTTGTTGGGTCGAGGGGGGGTTGTGACAGACGCCAGGCCGAGGGAACCAAATGGTTCCAACGGAGCTTGAAGCGACGATACGCCCGCACCATCCGATAGGTGGCGTTGTAGCCTCGGGTCTTGACGGTTTCAAAAGTGGAGAAATAAAAGGCAAAGCCCAAACTTTCCTTGACAAGGGAGAACGAGTAGCCGGCAAAGACTCCAACAAGTCCGATCTCGCGGAGCTTCTGGAGTCCGTACACCCAGAGGTTTTGATGGTGGCCATTGAGCATTTCTGCTGCGTTCAGCCGAGTGTAGATGGCGTCCACCGGAGCCGCAGCAAGTGATTGTGCGGCCCCGGCAAGGAATCCTGCCTTCCAAGTGTCTACAAAGGAGTAGGCCGGGATTGATCCACCAGAGCTAGTGCCAGTGCTAGTGCCAGTACCAGTGCCAGTGCCAGTGGAAGCTGTGGCAGTAGATGCTGCGGCTGTGGCCCCCGTGAACAGATCCAAGGCGGTCAAATATGACGCGTAAAGGATGAGCCCGGTGGCGGAGTTGGCGAGCAATGGGGGGAGAACCTTGTCCGGGATGAACCTCCAGCCCTCCTTACGGACCACGTTGAAGAGCATGCCCAAGGAAGAGTGGGTCCGGATGGAATAAGGCTTGGTGGTGAGGTTCTCGTGCTGGTTGGCAAGCTCACACACGTACGCGAGGTAGTCGAAGCGCGAGGGTCGGAAGAGCTTGACGGGCGTCCGGATGTAGATGGCCTGGAGCTGGTACACGAGGGCCCGGATCCCGGCCGTCGAGAGGGATACTGTTTGGTTGGACGCGGTGCTGTGGGTTGGTGGGAGGGGCGATGTTCGCGACGACACAGAAGAAGAAGAAGAAGAAGAAGAAGAAGAAGGGACAGTCGCCGCCACAGGGTCGCCCTCCGTCGGTATTGGCGAGGGTGGAGCTATGGGCTGGCTAGCGGGCATGCTGCGTGTGGGTTGGCTCGACTGGTGGATGGCCAGAGGGTGTGAGGCTGGCAGGGTGGGCTCGAATGGGCTCGGTCGAGAATGCGAGAAAAGATCAGACCGGTCGTTGGCGTCACTCCTGTTGCCACTGACCGCGGCGGTTGTCGCAGCAGCAACCGTGGAGGCTTGTCGGCGTTCGGGACTAGCGACGTCTTTCTCCATAGCCGGTTGGAGGGGGGTGGGAGGAGAGCAGGTGGGTGGGGCTGTGGGTTGAGTTTGGTGGTGTTGCCAAAAAAAGTCGAGGTGCATCTTTTGTCTGCGATCCGCACTCGATCCTCAGGGGGAGGTCAAGCGACCCGCTAATATGAAGCAGCACGGTGGACGGGCTGGAATGGCCGTACGGGGGAAGCAAGCCGCTCCGCTGGCACTCCGTGGGCCACTGGCGTGGAGCCTGGCCCCTCTTCGAGGGGGGGTGCAGGGGGCGATCTACAGTGGGTGAGGGTTACAAACGAGCGTGTATACATCTATTTACCGTAGGCTAGGGCTACTAGGGGGGGAGCCACTGGGTGGCATTTTGTAGGGCTGGGTGGGTACTCCGGGTACCTTCCTTGGGGCCAGTTGAGTAGAGGTTATCTTGTTGAAGAGACGCAGAGTGGGTCGGGGTTGTAGGCTGTAGACCGGAGACTGGAGATCATCTCCTCGGCAGAGGAGCAAGGCCCCCACGGCTAGTGGCCCACGGAGTGCCAGCGGAGCGGCTTGTAGACCCCGTAGGGTAGGGTAGGTGGGGCTACTCACGTCCCTGTGGGACTGCATGACGCTCCGCTGGGCCCCTACCCGGGGAGGGCCACTGGCGTGGAGCCTGGCCCCTCTACGAGGGGATCCCTCACGAGAGAGAGAGAGAGACTACTCCTCGGTAGAGGAGCAAGGCCTCCACGGCTAGTGGCCCACGGAGTGCCAGCGGAGCGGCTTGCAGACCCCGTAGGGAAGATAGTAGCTCCCCGGCCGTGTAGGGTCTGCTTGCCACTCTGTTGGCCCCTACCCGGGAAGGGTCACTGGCGTGGGGCCTGGCTCCTCTACGAGGGGGTCCTCTAGTTCCATTCCACTTCCTCGCTAGAGGAACAAGGCCTCCACGGCTAGTGGCCCACGGAGTGCCAGCGGAGCGGCTTGCTTCCCCCGCACGGTGGACGAGGGCTACTCACGTCCCAGCGGAGCGCCTCAATGGACGACCCCCGCGGCGGCGGTTGTACGAGCTGGAGAAGACTACTGGTCACGGTAGAGGATGATCTCACTCTGCTTGAAGTAACGCCGCGAATCCTCGTCAATTAGAACCAACAGGAGGTACGTGCGGGCCAGGAACTTCTTGTTGACGTCACGGTACGTCGGGGTGAGGTCAAAGCCGCCAAGGAAGAGACGGATCGGGATCGTTTCTCCTCTGACGGGAGCACCATCCATGATCTCAAACCGAACGACCGTCTCGCTGTCGGTGGTTTGGTTTGGAGGGGCACCAACGGTTTCCCGTCGAATGAGCAGGAGCTCCATGTGCTTGATCTTGAGCCGAACGAGGAGGAAGTAGATCCTCCCCACGATCACGTCCTTGAGGGAAAAACGAGACTTCAGGTACTCAAACTCGATGTGAAGGCAGTCTTCAATCCCAACGTCCATCTTCACCGTGGGGAACGCAAGGCCATTTGGTTTGGAGTTGCCATTGGGACCATTGGATGCAGTGACAGTCTTGGAGGAGGAGTCCAGACGAGAGGCTCTATTGCCGGAGACAGCCCTCGAGACTCCACCAGGAGTGCCAGGAGTGCCAGGAGTGCCAGGAGTGCCAGAAGTTCCAGAGGTGCCAGCTGCACCAACAGGGCCCAGTGTCAAGGCCAGGGTCAGGGCCAGGGAAGTGACGGCTCTTCCAGACCCGACGGTGCCAGCAGCAGTACCAACAACATATTGATAAACCCAAAGTTCCTTCTCTCTGGTGATTTCCAGCAGGGATTTCCGGTTGACACTGACCTTGACATAGTACCTCAAACGGGCACTCTTGCCTCTATAACTCTCGTATTGTTTCTCCACGTTACGGAACTCAAACGGGTAAGTTTCTGGATGAGTCAATTGGGCTGGAGCTGCCAATTCGGTGGCCAAGGATAAAAAATCGTCCAGTACCACGACACCATCGATATTGGTCTCGATCAGACCAAGGAGTTGCACACGTACACCCAAATGCTCAACCTTGCGGCCCTCACGGGTACGAACCGTGACTGTACCTCTGACGGATTCCCCATCTTTATAAATGGGGAGCTTCTCAGTTCTTCCCTGAGGAGTTTTGATGTCGACATTTTTGCGACATTCTTCGCCATCTAGACGGATTTCTATTTCGAGCGGAGCCTTGAAAAAGAGCGACATTTGGTGATATCGAGCAATTGATAAAGGTGGTCGCGAGGAGCGGGGTTTGATTGAAGGCAAAGAAAAAAGGAGTGTGGTAACACGTTAGACGAGTGGGTGAAACGGCGGCCACTGCCAACTGGTGCGGTAACCACAAATGATACCAAACGACGGTGTGTGCAGGATGCGATAAGCCCCAGACAAGAGTCCGGGGCACCCCCCCCCCGTAGGGAAGGGAGTAGTGGCAACACTACGGGGGGAGGGAAGCAAGCCGCTCCGCTGGCACTCCGTGGGCCACTAGCCGTGGGGGCCTTGGTTCCTCTGACGAGGAAGGGTGCCACTGATTCTCCTCGCAGAGGAGCTAGGCACCACGCAGTGGCCCTCCCCGGGCAGGGGCCCCCGGAGTGCCAGCGGAGCGGCTTGCTTACCCCGTAGGGTAGTCTGTTTGTTGCATGAGGGATGTGGGGCCTGGAGTTTCAGGTGGTATTCCTGGTGGTTAGTCAGCGTGTTGTGGGAGAAAAGAAAGTGCGAATGTTTTTGCAGCCAAGGGTGGCAGGCCTTGTAACGAGGGAGTACATGCCCTGGCCCGAGTTTCTTGGTAGCTCCTCCAAGCCCCAAGCCCCAAGTCAGGGTATTTGGATGGATGTCGGTGCTCTGGGGACTACCCTCCCCAGTCGGTGATATACCTGTAATACGCTCAATTCCTCGGTAGAGGAACCAGGCCTCCACGGCTAGTGGCCCACGGAGTGCAAGCGGAGCGGCTTACACACCCCGCAGGGCAGTACTACTCTCTTCCCTGAGGGGCTGTGAGACGCTCCGCTGGCCCCTGCTCGGGGAGAGCCACTGCGTGGTGCTTAGCTCCTCTACGAGGAGTCTAGGGGAAAAATTTGGCCGCACTGGCTGTCAATTTCGTTTATTTGTTTACTTCTCAAGACACCGCCAGTGCTACTGAATCTCCTTGGAGCATCAGGGGGGTCGTTTCCTATGTCCTACTCTTCCCTTGTATGATATCTTATATTTCTATTTATGTTCTCTTTCTTAGTATTAAATTATTTTCCTCTTAGATTTTGAAGTTTGACAAGTAAATACAATGTCCCCACCCCCAGCAGACAGCCACCACACCTCGTCACTCGGGTAGTTCTACCCAAGGGGATCACCTGGAAGGAAGCACGACACTCCCCCATTGACAAGAAGGATCGAAATACCTAGGGCTTGCTCCCCTTAACTTACTTTCAGATTTCGCTTGTGTGGGTGTCTGGATGTGACAACCACTTTAACAGGAACACCTCTCTTCACTGAACACACTCTAAGGTATTGCATCCGGTCCCACCTTCTTAGTTAGAGGCGGCGTGGATCTCCACTGCTAGGTACCAGAGGAGCGGCTTGGAGACTCCGTGGGGTGGAATCCCTCCCGTCCCTGCGGGGCCACTGAGACGCTCCGCTGGCCCCTGCTCGGGGAGAGCCACTGACGTGGTGCCTAGCTCCTCTACGAGGAGGCTGACTAGTCATCCATTTCCCGGTCAATTCCTCGCTAGAGGAACAAAGCCCCCACGGCTAGTGGCCCACGGAGTGCCAGCGGAGCGGCTCACGTACCCCGTAGGGTGGCCACTGCTCCTTTCCCTACGGGGTCTACAAGCCGCTCCGCTGGCCCCTGCTCGGGGAGAGCCACTGGCATGGTTCCTGACTCCACTTCGAGGAGGTAGAGGGAGAGGTCCAGGCTACTTTGATGCCCCCCAACCTCAAGTGTCTTGTCTCATGGTCGCCAGCGTCAACCGTGGGTGTTTGGATGTCCTCACCGCCCTGGCTCACTTTTTGGTTGCAAAAGCGAAAAGAGCAGGTGGAGGGAATTTCCCACCGGGAGATTCCAGTGGGATAAGCTAGAAGGGTACTACTCCTACCCATACCTTCTCTTGAAGAGTTCCCTCTACGCTCTACAGCTCCACAACGCACCTACCCAGGGCAACATCCCGTAGAAGTGACCCCCCCCTTCCTCGTTAGAGGAACAAAGCCTCCACGGCTAGTGGCCCACGGAGTGCCAGCGGAGTGGCTTACATCCCCCGTAGGGTGGGCACTGCTCCCTTCCCTACGGGGTCTTCAAGACGCTCCGCTGGCCCCTGCCCGGGGAGGGCCACTGCGTGGTGCCTAGCTCCTCTACGAGGAGAAGCAGTGGCACGTATTTCCTCGTTAATGGAACAATGTCGCTTCATGTAGATACCCACAGGGTGTCACAGAAGCTACCCAATACGTGCCTACACTCTCCCTAGAAGCCTGGACCCTTGCTACCCAAGGTGGGCTGCCTCGCTCGAAAGATCTCCCTACACTCTACACACACACACTACTTCACGCTACATACTCCTCTACAATCCCCTCGTAGAGGGGCCAGGCTCCACGCCAGTGGCCCTCCCCGGGCAGGGGCCCAGCGGAGCGGCTCACATCCCCCGTAGGGTGGGCACTACTCCCTTCCCTTCCTAACTATCCCTCTCTCCCTCTCCCTCTCCCTCTCCTGCACACCGTCCCCGCCGTCCCGTGACTACTTCTCTCACTCGCTCTCCCCATCCCCCAATGATCTTACTCCTTTGCAACCATTGAAGTCCTCCTGCTGAGCCTCACCTGCCCCCTGCCCCTGCCAAATTGCCTGGCCGTCACTAGCCTTCCATGCGTGAGCCATTTTCCTTGCCCGTCATGACCGAGCCCCCTAAAAGTATCCCCTAACACCTCCCTATGCGCTTACATGGCCCAGTCCTTGTCTCTGGCCCACGCGCACGCCCCCCAAAAAATAACCCACTCGCTAACTAAAATTTTCCGTATGCGCTTAAAGGGGTCCGAGCTCTCCGACCATAAATTTATGTTTATGTTGTGAATGAGTAGGGGAAACGTTTCCTCATCAATTTGAAGGATCGAGGCTGAAGAGGGGGACTGAACTCCTACTCACAAGCTCTCTCAATACACCTCTATCTAGAGCTATCTAAGACCATTTCTCCCCAACAAACTTTCTCTCACCTCCCCTCGCTATCGCTCGGTCCGTGCTCGTTGGGCCCGCTCGCGCTCATAACGGAAAACATCACCAGATTCTCAAACGCACGCTCTCGCGCGTAAACATCCGATTTGAACCCCCTGACTAGCCTTTTTCCCTCCATCTGGTGGTTCACCTTCAAATTTGTAAAATTACCGTGATGCACACCACCACATGTTCTCTCCCGTCCACCTATAAATACACCTCTCCCCGCCCCTCTCTTCTGTCCTCCTCTCCTTTCCTTTCTCCAGTAACACTTCCAGTCTTACATTAGCTATACACCCCTAGCTAATCTCCCCCTACAGTAAACAAATAAGCTCCACCCCCCAACTTTCTAAAAATGGTCTCCATTGGTATTAACGGTTTCGGACGTATCGGTCGTCTCGTTTTGAGAATCGCCTTGTCCAGACCAGACATCAAGGTTGTTGCCGTCAATGATCCATTCATTGCCGCCGACTACGCCGCCTACATGTTCAAGTATGACTCCACCCACGGTAGATACAAGGGTGAAGTCACCCACAAGGATGGAAACTTGGTCATTGATGGAAAGACCATCAAGGTCTACCAAGAAAGAGACCCAGCCAACATCCCATGGGGTAAGGAAGGCGTTGACTACGTCATTGAATCCACCGGGATCTTCACCACTTTGGAAGGTGCCCAGAAGCACATTGATGCCGGTGCCAAGAAGGTCTTGATCACCGCCCCATCCTCCAACGCCCCAATGTTTGTTGTTGGTGTTAACGAAAACCAATACACCCCAGACCTCAAGATCATTTCCAATGCTTCTTGTACCACCAACTGTTTGGCTCCATTGGCCAAGGTCATCAACGACGAGTTTGGTATTGAAGAAGGTTTGATGACCACCGTCCATTCCATCACCGCCACCCAAAAGACCGTTGATGGTCCATCCCACAAGGACTGGAGAGGTGGTAGAACCGCCTCCGGCAACATCATCCCATCCTCCACCGGTGCTGCCAAGGCCGTTGGTAAGGTTATCCCTGAATTGAACGGTAAGTTGACCGGTATGTCCTTGAGAGTGCCAACCGTCGACGTCTCCGTTGTTGACTTGACCGTCAGATTGAAGAGAGCCACCACCTACGAAGAAATCGCCGCCGCCGTCAAGAAGGCCTCCGAAGGTGCCTTGAAGGGTGTTTTGGGCTACACCGAAGACGCCGTTGTTTCCACCGACTTCTTGTCCTCCCAATACTCCTCCGTCTTTGACTCCAAGGCCGGTATCTTGTTGTCTCCAACCTTTGTCAAGTTGATCTCTTGGTACGATAACGAGTACGGGTACTCCACCAGAGTCGTTGACTTGTTGGAACACGTTGCCAAGCAAGATTAGATCGATACTCAGTACATAAGTAAGTAATAAAAAAGCAAATAAACTACACGTTTTCCTACCCTCCCTTGTAGTCCTGATGACTGTTCTACCGTTGTTTACTTTCTACTGGTCCCTCCCGCACGCTCGGCATCACGTCAGTGGCTCACGGCCAGGCAGGGAAGAGAGCAGTGGCCAGTCTACCGGGGGAAGCAAGCCGCTCCGCTGGCACTCCGTGGGCCACTAGCCGTGGAGGCTTTGTTCCTCTAGCGAGGAATTGAGCGGGGGACGGACCTACGAGTCAGTCTCCTCGTAGAGGAGCCAGGCACCACGCAGTGGCCCTCCCCGGGTAGGGGCCAGCGGAGCGTCTCACAGTCCCGCAGGGAAGGGGGTGGTACTACCCTACGGGGTGTGCAAGCCGCTCCGCTGGCACTCCGTGGGCCACTAGCCAGCGGAGCGTCTCAGTGACTACCCCACGGAAGGGAGCAATGGCCCTCCAGTGACCAGAGGCTGCTACATGGTTGGATTTCTACATACGATTGGCGGTGGGTGCCCTAAGAGCGGAAACTGGCCGCAAAACATTCATCCAAGGCAATCGTCTACAACTACAAACACCCTGTAAGCAACCAAGGCGATACCCTCCGGTCCACCCCGCAGGCCAACAGGAGGTCGCTGATTGCGCTGGGTGGCTTTCATTGGGCTACAAGGCGAGTGGTGGCGGTCGCAAGGGGGTGTGTAAGTTTTAAATACACTTGCCCAAAAGAGAGCGGCGTCCTACGCACACGGTTACAATTTACGATTTATAAGAAGGGGAGACTCACCGCGACCATCTCCTCGTCCGAAGAGTTAGGCAGCCACGGCTGACGTCCTCCCCAATGCCACCGGAGCGACTCGGACGTGCCACAAGGAGGAGGGGGACTACCACCCTAGGGGGTGTGCAAGCCGCTCCGCTGGGCCCCTGCTCGGGGAGAGCCACTGCGTGGTGCCTGGCTCCTCTACGAGGAGAGCGCTAGGAGTGTTCCACAATTCCTCGCTAGAGGAACTAAGCCCCCACGGCTAGTGGCCCACGGAGTGCCAGCGGAGCGGCTTACCTACCCCGTAGGGTGGGAACTGCTCCCTTCCCTACGCAAGCCGCTCCGCTGGCCCCTGCTCGGGGAGAGCCACTGCATGGTGCCTAGCTCCTCTACGAGGAGAGTGCTCGCTAGAGGACCTGGGCCCATGGAGTGCCACCCGAACGGCTGGCAACAATTCCTGCCGCAAGTTCAAACCACCGTGACGGTGTCCCTGCAGCCCGGAAAAGCTCCCAGTCCATTTGTCCACGGCTGCCGCGCCAAGGCTCTCCTTCCACGAGGTCGTTTCTGCCCCGGGGGAAACCGTCTCTATGTCCGTCGTACCCCTCGACAGCCCGGAGTTTAATAGAACGCATCAAAGGACAATTCAACTTTAGTCACGGAGTTAGGACCCTCTCTTCTGAATACGGAAATGCATTTGATTGTGAAAAAGCTTTTTTTTTTTTTCTTATTTTTTCTTTTTTTTTTTCCACCCCCGTCAGTCTCTACTTCTTCAGAATGAACTGCCCACCATTGTTGAGTTCCTATCGCCATTGTTCGAATTGTACACTGTTACTGCATTGCGGCACCCCTATTGGGGGAGGAGGTGTGTTGCTAAACTGCGATGCGCATTTGAACGCATGCAGAGTATCCAAAAAATACTGAAAATAAGGTTTAGTCTTCAGGAGGCAGATGGGAGAAAGAGAGCTTCCAATTGGAGGATGAGGGTTCGATTCACAACATGGGAAGAGTGAAAACCAAAAAAGGTGGAATGGCCAGGTGGGAGTTTGTCTGTTAGGACCAATGATTACGTGGCCTCTTACGGTAAGAGAGGGGAACTCAATATCTATCTGATAGTAGCTGTATGCAGATGCACACCATCACCAAGATCCGATCCTCACTGCAATGCAGCAAGCAAAAAAAAAAAAATTGAATTAAAAATAAATCCAAAAAGAGAGCGGAAAAAAATGTGTCGGCAATTTTTAGCGCATAACTACGGAGGTAGCAAAGGGAAGGGAAGAGCAAGCAAGGAATAGAAGAGCAAGTAAGGGAAGTGAAACAAAGGAGGAGAAGAGATATGAAGTGAAGAGTAACAATAGAAGAGTTACAAGAGCAAGAACAATGGCCACAATTCGACTCTATGAAAGAAATGTACAATCAAATTGATACTTGTGTCAAGTGGTTCCCCGGGGGAACCCGGAATTCTCGCCATGTCAATTTCCGGTATTGGCCATCCGACCATCTTTCCGTCGCATAAACCTTTCGCTATTTTCTACACTTCCACGCTTCTACAATGCTGCACAAATGTCCGTCATGGCCATTTTCAAGTCTGGATTGAAAAAAAAATATTACTCATGGATTCAATTCCGACCATATGGGAGGAAATCCGGGCATGTCACAACCAACCCACGCATAGACAGACAAGACATAAAATAATTGAATGTAAGAAATGTTTGGATGACAATAGCGTATATGTCCGAGCTGCCCGAGCTGTCCGAGCTGTGCGCTGTCCGCTATCCGAACAGTCCGTCCACTGTCCGAGCAATCCGCTGTCCGAGCTGTCACACAATGTTAAGGACGCATCATTGTTTTCTAATTGACCCCTTCCATTCACGTCGTCTCTCAAATATTTTTTCCCTCAATTATTTTTTCTCTCACTTTTTTTTTTTTTCCTTTCCTTTTTTCTTTTGTGCAGGTTATTTTTTGTAATCAAAACTTTTGGAGACATAGAGCGAGCTATAGATTTAGTATCTTTTGGGGTAGGAGATTAGAAAAGAGTGGTAGACACCTTAAATTTCCAGATTTTTCCAGATCTTCCATCTCTTTATATCTTTCATCTTTCATCATTCTCTCTCTATCTTTTCCCCAATTCTCAATTCTTCTATCTCTCTCTTTCTCTCTCTCTTTCTCTCTCTTTTCTTCTTTTTTATTTATTTTTTTTTTTATTCTTCTTTTTTCTCTTTCTCGCATTAAATTTCCAATTTTCTCATCCTGCACACAATAGAAGCACAAAGTCCCGATCTCAATCGCCTAACATTTCTAAACTAAGCCGTTCCATCAAACCACCACAAAAAGGATACCTCTACCATTCAACCCATTCATATCGATTGGAGCCACGTCTGCCACGCCCCAATACAATCACCACACCCCACAACAGGCTCCCGCATCGACCAACAACCACAGGGCAATGTCATCGACAGCAGCATACGATGAAATTGCGCCGGATGCAATTGGCCCTGAAGGCGACGTAAAGGCGCAAAGTACACCACTCAAACATCTTGACACCGTGGTGGCATTGTATGATTTCCCAGGCACTCAACCTTCACATTTACCCCTCAATCTCGGCGACTCGATCTGTGTGTTGTCCAAGTCCCCCTCAGGTTGGTGGGACGGGGTGATTGTGGCACAGAATGGCGAGCTTTTAAGGGGCTGGTTCCCCAGGAATTACGTCCGTAGTGTCAATTATGTTCAACCAGTGTTGAACAAGTTGAGGAGTGGTAAGGAGATGGATAGTTTGACGGCGGCAAACACCGCGGCTAATGTATTGATTCCTCTGTTTACTCAGTTGTTACAAAAGAATTTGGTTGATGAAAGAGGAAGTACAGGAAGTAGTCGGAAAAATAGTATGGTGAGTTTTAGTGATGAGCATCCTTTGAGCCAGCATCCTCTGAGCCAGCTGGTACAGCTGGTTCAGAACTCCCAGATCCATAACCCCCAGACTCAGAACTCCCAGATCCATAACCCCCAGACTCAGAATTCTCTGGCCTTCCCCATTGGGAATACTCCTCATTCTCAATTCAATGGACCGTTTGGAGGGAGTCCTGGGACAAGTCCAGGACTTAGTCCTGGACCACAGCTTGGACAAGAAGTGGGATCTGGAACACAACAGCCAGGACAGCCAGGACAGCCAGGACATCCAGTTATACAGCCAGGAACTTCCTTGCTTGCTCCTCAACTTGCCCAGCAAGCTGGACAAGTTGAACAAGTTGGAAGCTTCTCCACAACTGGAGGCTCCTTCTCCACAATCTCAGCCATGTCCACCGGTACCCCCACCGACACCCCCATTGGTACCCCCACCGGCACCCAGAATGAACCCCCCATCATCACTCCCAATTATTCCACAGACTCCGAACAAGTGGGATCTCCAGCACCATCGAGTCTCTCCAGCCAAGCTGGTCCAATACAATCTGGACAATCTGGACAATCCAGCACTTCAAGTGGCCCCCGTTTCATTTCTAACATCTCCACTGTCGAATCTCTTGTCAACACCTATCGTCAATCTCATTCCACAGCGGTCCCTTGGATCTCTAGAGTCACTACCGAGGGAGATTTCGCCTTCTACAACCAACAACTCGACGTCTACTCTTCCTCCATCCCGCTAACCACCTACAAGTATGCCACCGATACAACCCTCAAATTGGATATGCCCTCCCCTTCAGCTCTTCTAGATACCTCCATTGTATCTCGACAAGCTTATGAATCGGATGCTCAATCCATTCATTCTTCTCATTCACATCGCTCTAGTCATTCCCAAAATTCCACCCACAATCACTCCCGCTCACCTTCGGGTTCTGGTGCCTCTTCCAAGGACTTTGATATGAAAAGAGACTCCAATGCATCGCTGGTTGATAGCAACGCCCTGACGTTCTACCATCAGTTCTCCCAACCTTTCTTCAACATGGACGGCCTCTTCTATAACCAACCATTGGATATCACCCGTTGGTCTGAATTGGGCCAACAGTTCAATTTCCTCTTGGAATTGACCCATAAGGCACTCCGCGACAGTAACAAGCAGTTGTTCAGTACTCATTTCAACCGCTTGAACAAGCTCTTGTCAATCTTATTCCTGGCAACAAGACTTGCCCAGAAGGATTTCAATGATGGTAAATACGAGAGAAGCATCCGCAGGAAATTGAAAAGAATTGCCGGGGCTTATGCCAGGATCTATACCAATGGACTTCTTCACCTCAGTGTCATTCATTATGGCGGTGAAGACGAAAAGTTTTTTGATATGGGCATCCATCGGTTGAATAAGAGCATGCTGCCAGGCGACAGTGTTGTGGGGAGTACGGGCAGTTCTTTGAGTACTATGGAAGGCCCGGGACCAGGAGGTCCCGGTCATTCCGTGTTAGGAACTTTAGGTGGAGGCACTTCCATATCCACTCCTGGCACTCCTGGCACTCCTGGATCAACCCATTCAGGAGGATTCCCCGGTCTTTCAACACCAGGAACTCCCGGAACAGACGGCCAAGCCCCACCATCATCTGCACCAGCCCCAGGATCGTCAGCCTCTTCTTCAGGACCCAATTCATCTCCAGGACTGCTTTATTTCCAGACCATCAAAAATCGATTGAGTGAATTGAAAGAATCCAAGGGCCAGAGCCAGAGCCAGAGCCAGGGCCAGGGCCAAGCAATGGGAACTGATACCACAGTTCCTAGCGGAACAATGGACTCCTACTTCCAACAACTCGACTCAGACTGCCAAACCCTCCTGGCCAACATGAAGTCTCTCATTAAAACATTTGCCAAGGTCACCCACGACAAACGAGTTCACCGCAAGGACTATGACAACTCAGACACATCGGAAGATGAAGGGGTGGACCGTTCCGACATCCTCCCACAAGTGTACCCTCGATTCCTTGCTGGGGAATTCAACGGTGGGAACTGGTGTAACCCTTTCTTCACCAAGACAAACCCCGTGCTCAACGCATCTGGTGACGATCTCAAGAACAGATACCATCTGAAAATCATTATTGACAGAGACGCCTACAAGTCGATCTTCCAATTCTCTGAGGAAATGAAGAAATTAAGCGATCAAACGCTTCAATACCTTGACCCAGAGGTGCAACACAACTACTTCAACGAGCAACTTAAGGGGGAGAGAAACACCCAGATCCTTAGACTCATTTACAAGTTCTTGTACTATGCGCTGCTGGTGATTGATATGATCGAAGCGTTCGACTTCACCGTATTCTGTTTGATCAAGCGAGAGGAGGAGCAGAATACAAGAGGCAGTGATGGCAGTGATGGTGCCGACCCCACCCACAAGAGTAACCTCACTTTTGATTACCCGGTAGTGCTCGAATTCTTCCAATCAAAGCAAGACCTCCACCACTTCATCCTGCAGATCGTCATGGCCACCCAGGGTCTCACCTTAGAAGATCCCGAAGTGTTCAAGGGAATGAAGGAAGATGACCCCTTGCTATACAACCGAGACATCATGAAACAACCCAATGAAAAGGCCGCCATGCTTTTGATAAACGTGTTGGTTGAGGAAACATCCAAACTGAAGGGTGAAGCCATCAGCTTGAACCCAGACGCCATGATGGCCACCTCCTTGTCCAACGGTGTCAAACATGTAGACCAGATCTTGACCATCATCCAGCAATTAATCGACGAACGTGACACTATTTTGAACTACGCCACGCGTGTCATGCACGACGACTTTAACGTCCAGCTTCTTGTCATTGAACGGAACAATACCATTCTGTCCGACAAGACCGAGGAATCCTCGCACTACTACTCGGGCAAAAAATCCAAGTCCACCGACACCCCATGGTATTTGGAAGGAGATGAGGAATACGACTTGCTCATGGACTTCAAGGGAAGCATTAAGGGAGGCTCGAAAGAGGCTCTCATTGCCCATTTGACCCACCATGACGTCTACGACACCATGTTCAACTCGGCATTCCTTGTGACTTTCCCCACCATGATGGGCTGTGGCCAGTTGATTGCCCTTTTGATCAACAGATTCAACATTGAAGCGCCTGAGGGGCTTTCGTACGAGGAGTACAACCTGTGGATCTCGAAGAAACAAAACCCGATCCGCTTGAGAGTGCTTAACAACATGAAACTCCTTGTGGAGAAGTATTGGGTCGATCTGTACTACCACGCGGGCTTGCTCAAGCGTTGGCTTGCCTTTGCCCAAACCCCAACCGTGCAATCATATTCGGTGGGGAAAACATTGGCCAATTTGCTATCGCGTCTCTCGAACGGAGAGGTAGTTCGTATTGAAAGACAGCCCGCCATTTCCTCCACCAAAAGGCCAGCACCACTTACCAAGGGGTCGGTTATGAAGAAACTCAAGCTCCTCGACATTGACTATGTCGAATTGGCTCGTCAGCTTACGCTCCGCGAGTTTAAACTCTACTCAAAGATCTCGATGTTTGCCTGTATTTGCAAAGTATGGGGCCGGAAATCCGGGCTTTCTGAAAGCATAGAAACAATCTCCGCTTTCATCAAGGCCTCTAATCAACTCACAAACTATGTCGCATATATGATTCTCCGGAAACAAGAACCCCGGAAAAGAGTGCAACTCATCCGTTATTGGGTCCAAGTGGCGGAAAAGTGCCGTCAACTCAATAATTACTCATCCATGACCGCCATCATCCTGGCTCTTTATTCGTCTCCAATCCATAGACTTAAGAAGACGTGGAAGTTTGTCTCCCCCGACACCATGGCGCATCTCCAGAACATGAACAAGCTCATGAACTCGACGCGGAACTTCAACGAGTACCGTGACGTGCTCAAGTTCATTGGCCTGGAGCCATGTGTCCCCTTCTTCGGTGTGTACTTGAGTGACCTCACGTTTGCGTTCCACGGGAACACCGAGTACTTGATGAACAGACCGTGGATGATCAATTTTGCCAAACGGTCAAAGACATTTGAGATTGTCTCGGCTATGGACCGGTTCCGTAGCATTGGGTACAATCTCCAGGAGGTCAAGGAGATCCAGCTCTACCTTGAGTCCTGGTTCGACAAGTGCCCCACCATCGACGAGCAGTACCAACTCTCGTTGAACTTGGAGCCTCGTGAGACCGTCAAGCCGGGTGGTAACTTCAAAAAGAAATAATAATTGAAAAATGTATTACTTCAATAAATAAAAGTTTAGTAATCTCTCTTGTAGTGATTGTGTAGGACTCCTTTATTTGCCTCGTCAGTGGTGCGCCTTACCAGAGAATATATCCTTGCACCCATGGTAAGGCATTGGCATACCCTACGGGGAATGCAAGCCGCTCCGCTGGCACTCCGTGGGCCAGTAGCCGTGGAGGCCTTGTTCCTCTGACGAGGAAGTGGAGGGGGAACTAGTACGTCTCCTCGAAGAGGAGCCAGGCTCCACGCAGTGGCCCTCCCGGGCAGGGGCCAGCGGAGCGTTTCCAAGTAGGGCCAATGTATATGTCGATACGGGTAAGTTGGACGTTGTGTGGGCACGCCTTGTGCTACTATCCGGGGCTCCCCGTTCCCCTAGGAAGGTCTGGCTATGTACAGACCGTTCGAACTTGTCACTCGGTAGTGTCTATACTCCGACTAGGAGTCCTGAAACCCCCCTGAAATACCTCTGTGGGAACACTGTGGTAGTAAGTCCCGCGTGGATTCAGAATGTCCGACATTTTGCAACCATTTTTAACTGACACTGCCGCGAACACGATAGCCATAAAGAACATCAGAGAAGTTTAACAGAAATTTATGGTAAAGTGGCGGAACCTAAGCCCCATTAAACTTCAGCTCCTATACCCTTACCAACTTAAATACTCTACATTTGTGAGCTTTCCTACGGAAGAGCCTCGTCGGAACGGCAAACGCAGGTATTTGCAGCACTGGGACAAATCTTCCCTGCATTACACACACCACTTACACTTCTACAATTCTATATGAGCACACCCTGATGTAGCCGGCTCCTAAGGGCATCTACCCGCCTCTTTCAACCCCCCAGAATTCAGTGTTCAATGCTTAAATCCTAAATTACATCACCTCTGGTAAATCCCCTCCCCCCCAAAAAAAGAAAAAAAAACTAACGCGACCACGCCGCTTCATTTACGACTTACTGCTTTTTTGCGACAAGCCGCTTTTTTACAACCACCCCGCTCTTTTTACAACCATAACACATGGCAAGACTCAACATCATCCAACAACTTGGCCTCGATGAAGAAACGTGGAGGGTAGCTAGAATTGGCACTTCGAAAAAGAGAAACGATACCTACAAATATTTCCAGCAGATTGAACTGAAAAAGGGAGAAGCGGGTCTATTCTACTGTTGTTGGACATGCTTTGACGTGGTAAAGATATCAGAGAAGGCCAACGGGAACACCAAGAAATTGACGAACCACATCGGACGCCACCTTCCGAACGAATTGATGGCCCTGCTGCGTGGACAACACGAAGTGCTACAACTAACCGACATCGTCCGTGCACATGAAGGCTCTATCCTGGATTCTAGGTCAGTCCTCCTTCCAGGAAAGGGCCGAGACACCTCAATGTTGACTGTGGAACCCCCAAGGACCGTGGGGTCTGTGGCGGTGGAGGCACCCCTTCAACCCCCCCCCCAAAAAATGACAACCCTGAGATTGAATTCACACAAAAGGCGTTAAATGAAATGGTTGTTGGGCTTTTGGTAACAAACGATCTCCCCATGTCGCTAGTAGACAATGAATACTTCCGCGACATGATCAATTTTTTGCGACCAAATGCTGCAAACCTTTTAATGAAACGGACGGCATTTACCGCCTTCTCGCGGTCAATGACAGCACGTGCCAAGATCTGCTTGAAGAGCTTGATGCAATCGGAGCTGGTGTTGAACATCAACTTGACCACTGACCAATGGACTCTGTCCAATCGCAAGCACTATACGTGCTTGATGGCTAACATCTTGGCCCGGATCAAAGGTAAGATCAAGGTATTTGACTTTGCCATTGAGATCTTTGAGACCAGTCCAGACCGTGCACAACAATTGAATAAACTCTACGAGCCATACGGGGTCTGGCACAAGACCTCCTTCATTTCCACCGGCAAGAAGAACTTGGACTCAGAAATGGTGGATGAACTCGCCGCCATGCCCTCCTCTAAAAACGTGGCCCATGCCCGGTATATCCCGCATATCCTCCACTTGATCTCCAAGGAAATGTACAGTCACTTGGTCCCGAAACGGACGTTTGCCAAGAACATCTCTGAGGCAGAATATGCCAAATACAACAACAACTACATATTGGAAACCCATCCGCATGTTAGGACAGTCCTTGAGAAAGTTAAGACTGTGCAACAAAAGATCTGTGAATCGAAACAGTTGTTGCATGATTTCTCCATGATCTGTAGCTCTATTGGCCATTCAAGAGTGGCGCTGGAACGGTTCTGTCAAAAGAAATGGACTCTGACAAGTTTCAGACTTGCCTCAGCTATTTCCGTTAAGGATTCCCTTGTGAAGCAATTCCCTGAATACTTGCTGCAGAAAGAGTTCAATTACCTTGAGCCAGTGGTATCCTTCCTTTCCGGTATTGAGCACTTGACCAACATGTTCTTTGTCACACCGCCTGGCCCTCCTGCTTGGTTGATCTTGGGGACGTTCCGGATCCTTAGAGGTGAAATGTGCACCTTGCTTGAAAATGGACCAGACTACTTTGACGCCAATTTAAGTGATGCCTTGAACGCAGGTCTTGGAAAAGTCGACCTTTACATGGATCTTTTGTTTGGATCTAACCAAGATTCTGAGCCTACTCCATTAGTGTTTGCCACATTTTTCCATCCTTATTACAGACGGACTCTCGCCAAGAGGACCTTCAACGAGTCGAAACTCATCTCACAATCATCTTTGACCGTATTACAGAAGCTACGGAGGCCGAAATCAATACTAAGCCAACCCTGAAGTATTTCCCAGACCGGTTACTCATAATAAAGAAGCAGGCCAACGAGTTAGAAAAGTACAAATTGGCACCTTTAGACACAGCGGAATTCGCCGGTCGGAAGTACACCAACAACGAAGACTCTTTCGCTACACTCCGCAGCGAATTTGCAAAGGTTCAATCCTTATATCTGTTATTCTTTGAAGAAGGAGAAGATTTGGATACCCATGACGTGATCAATGTATGGGCCGATATGAAGTACAAATACCCGGTTTTGCACAATATGGCCATAAAGTATCTTTCGATGCCCGCATGCTCCTGTTCTAGTGAGAGGGAGTACAGCAATGTGAAGAAACTTCTTACACTGGACTCCAGTAGTGAAGTCATCGATGAAGTTGCCAAGATGCATCTTTTGAAACAGATGTCCAAGATTATCAAAATAAATACTGGGATTCCACAAGATGATGACAACGACGAGAAAAAGTGTTCGATCTTTTGAGTGCCCCCAAAAAGTCCAACAGTATAACCTTCTGTTCTTGGAAGTTTACTTCCTCATGCGTGTGAAGTTCCCGAGTCAAAAAAAAAAAACAACCAGGGATAGCCATAGGTAGGACTTATGTGGTTCACCTTGTCTGTTTATCTAGACGGTAGGTCACCTAGGAACTTTCACCTGCAGCGAAATACCACCTCTTTACATACCATCCTGCACCAGACACTGAACTGGAATTGTCATAATTCCATGAAAGAAATATATAAACGGAGCAGGAATCTCCACGTATACACTTCTCAAGACTGTGAATCAAGAGAAGAATGTATTACGAGATTAAATATGCAATGAGCACCACATTAAATTCGATCCTGGACAAGGTGTATGCGGATGTGATCGAGGCTTTACCAGAGGAGAAACGTGAGGAGTATCGTCAGGCATTGGCCACATGTCACCGGTTGGAAAGGGAGTCAATTGACTACGCTTACAAGTTACAAGAGAAGCTCAAAAACACGATTGACGACCAAAAGACTGCTATTGAATATAAGAAGGAGAATTAGAAGGAAAGAAGAGGATTAATAGATTTAGTGAATATATGAATCCTGAGAAATAAGACTTGTAGAAGGGAACGTGACAGTGACTTGATACTGAGCCTAAGCCATTTTCAATTGGATTGGAGAGTCAATGTATTCCAATAAGGTACGTACATACTTCATCACAGAGTCTACAGATCATCTACCCACCTCCCACTTGGGGAATAACCCCGTAGAGAGATCCATTAGCAACAAACTTTGCCAACGATTCTACTTTTGGACATGAGCCGCAGGAGCCGCAGGACAAAACCTCCTACCATCAAAATTATCATCAACTCCATTAATATGTAACTTTACAAGCAATTTAGTACCCTTATCAAACTTAAAAGCACTCCCTGCTAAGTTCTGCATTTATCAAGATGAAATTGAATAGCTCTTCAACATTTTATGACACCACAATTGAGCTTCTTCCACTATTGTGAAATTATACACCGACTGCATATATGATGGTCGTGCATGGATAGTTTTGCATCCGATAAGGCTGCAAAAATCTATGAGTGAAGTTTTGAGATAGCACTTTCTTAGAATACAACCAAGAGGGGAATAGCTGGACGGGACATAAAGAGGTATAGGAGACGGGGAGAGATAGTAGCTTATCTGTCTAATTTAGAGTTTCGAAGAAGGACCAGAGGGGAACTTATAAAAGAACCTGGTGGGGGGAAGGGAGTGAAGGAGGCAGCGCTCTGTGGATCACTATCAGCCAAGTAGAGATCCAGGAGGAGGAGGGAGGTAGTGCCTACCCTACGGGGTTAGCGAGCCGCTCCGCTGGCACTCCGTGGGCCACTAGCCGTGGCGGCTTTGTTCCTCTAACGAGGAAGTGAGAGTGGATTATTGATAATAATAATGGAAAGTAGTACATCTTGGATAAGCTTCCTACTACATTGCACCAGGAAGGACGTACTAAGCATCCAAATTAAACTGTTCTAGCATATGTAGGCAATCAAGTAGTCTTTTTTGTATAGAAGAGGATTTGGTCACATGACATCGTGCCTTTCGCATAACGTATTTTCCACCTTCTAGGCCCCATTTGCACCCAAATATCCTCAATAGAGCAACAGGACTTCCATGGATAGTAGCACAATGATGGGGTAGAGCATGTAGTATTACCCATGCGAGTTGTAGACCCGCCCTATGGTGGGCACTGGTCCGTTCCCTGCGGGGCCACTGAGACGCTCCGCTGGCCCCTGCTCGGGGAGAGCCACTGCGTGGTGCCTGGCTCCTCTTCAAGGAGACATACTAGTTTCCCCTCCACTTCCTCGGTAGAGGAACAAGGCCACCACGGCCAGTGGCCCACGGAGTGCCAGCGGAGCGGCTTGCTAACCCTGTAGGGTGGGTACTACGTCCCTCCCCCATCGGGCGTGTAAGCCACTCTACTGGGCGTTACAGTAACTCCTTCTTTTTGTATATACCTCTCCTATCCTCCCCTACAAACAACCTTCTATTTTCCTATAAAGTTCTCTTCTATAACTACTCCATACATATGATTGCCATCACTACCTGCAGGAAAACAAATCAAATCCTGCATATTACCCAATATGGAATCACAAGGATGAAATTGAACAACTATACCAAGAGATCAGATATTGAAGGAAGTATCATTAAATTGTACACTTAGAAGATGTTCTCGAAGTTGAAGAACTTTTCCGAGGACCTTGCCAAGAGTATCAATCAGGATCTCAATGCTGGTGATGGTTCCGGGGCTGGAGGGGCGAGCAATAACGTTGTTAGTCAACGACGCCAAGCTGCGGCCATCAAGGAATTGAAAAATGGCGAGGATATTTTATCGACGAAAACTCCAGAATTGGGCGAATTAACCCAACCTGAAGATGAACCGGTTCTGAAAAGTCCCAGTGTTGCTCCAGAGGGATCCAACAAGACAGACGCGGGCAATGGGAACAAAGCCGATTCGGCCGAAAACGGAGATAGTTCACAAGTTGTTGATAACAAATCTGATGGTAAAACAGTCAATACAAATTCTGATCCAATTAATGTTGCCGATCTACCACCGCAAATCCGATCCAAATTGAAAAAATTTGGGAAATATGAAGAAAAATATCCCATACTTCTTGACGCCTACAAGACGGAGAAACGCAAGACAGAGTTAATCGCCGCGTTTGAGAGAGTGTTGCAAGAGCATACACCTATTTCCAGGATTGCCGATGCTGGAGTGCTTGTAGAATATCTTACTGGATTGAATGAAAAGACCAATTTATTGAATTCTGAGATGAGAAGATTGAGCGGAGAAAAGGACAAGGCAGTGGTGGAAAAGGATAAGTTAATTTCCGAGATTGGCAGAATAAAGGAGGTATCCAAACGCGGCATTGACGAGGTTAAAGAGTTATGTAAACGGGAGGTTGAAGAGGTCAATGAGATATCTAAGAAATCGATAGAAGGAGAGAAGCGAGCCCTTGAAAAAATTAAGGAATTAGAAAAGAAGTTGAGCGAGGAAGGAGGTGAAGGTGTGGAGAAGGTTAAAGAGGAGTTAAAATTGGTTGAAGAGAAATTGGAAAAGGCTGAAGAAGAAAGAAAAGTGGCTGAAGAGAAATTGAACAAGGTGCAAGAGGAGAAGATGGTTGATATTGAAAGTGTTAAAGAAGAGAAGGAAAGAGCTCAAGAAGAGAAAGAAAAAGCTCAAAACGAAAAGGAAAAAGCACAAGAAGAACTTAAATCTGTCCAAGTAGAACTTAAAACATCTCAAGAAGAGCTCAAATCTGCTAAAGAAGAGATCAAGACTTCGCAAGACCTACTTAAGGTAGCTCAAGAAGAAGTCAAAACTTCACAAGAAAAGGCTCAGGAAGCTATCAAACAACTTGAAGAAGAATTGAAGAATAAGGAAGTTACTTCAAAATCAATTCCAGAACCAACGACTCCAACCACAACTACTTCAGGTAAGAAAAAGAAGAACAACAAAAAGAAGGGAGGTGCCAATTCAAATGCCACTTTAAGTCCAACGACTGTAGCCACTAGTCCATCTCCACTGGAAATCAATTCTTTGAAGGAAGAACTCAAAACTTGTAAAGCCGAGTTGGCACAGAAGGTTGAAGATGTAGAGCAATTAAGAGACCTGTTGAGGGATCTTGGTGATGATTTGGTACAAGCTAGAGAGAAATTGAAAGGATCTAACGATCTGGAAAAGATTAAAAAGGAGTTAGAGGAGAAGGAAAAGAGAATCAATGAGGTTGAGAGGGAGAAAGATGAATTGGTTAAGAATGGCCAGGTTACAGCTGAAAAGTGTAAATCTTTAGAAGAGGAGTTGAGTAAGGTCAAACAAGAAGTAGGGGAGTTCAAAAGTCAATTGGAGAGTAAACTGAAGGAATTGGAAAGTAAAGTGAATGAATTGAAGAAGAAACTGATTGAATTGGAATCTACTCAATCGAACTTTGAAAAGAAACTGACTGAATTAGAGTCAATCAAGTCAGACTTAAAGAAGACCCTGACTGAATTAGAATCTACCAAGTCAGACTTGAAGAAGAAACTGACTGAATTGGAATCTACCAAGTCAGAATTGTCCAATTCTTCAAGTTCCATCCCATCACTCAAGTTGGAGATCTCATCCCTTACATCTTCATTGAATCATAAGGAAAAGCAAATCAATGAGCTTAAGAAAACTCTTGAAAATGCAACCGCTTCTAAAGAAGAATTGAACAAAAAATTAGTCAATTTGCAAAAGTCTAATGATGAACTTTCATCCACAACTAAACAATTGGTTAACGATAAAAACAATCTCATTACTAAACAAGAACAATCGTTCGAAAGATCGAGATCTTTAACGAGTGAGATCACCAAGTTACAAACATCTAAACAAAACATCACCACCGATTTGGAGTTACTTAAAACCAAGTACGACCAACTTGTTAAACAACGTCTGAGTTCGACCAATGATATCCAAACTTTCAAGGAGCAATATGAAGAACTCTCGATGAAGTCCCGAGAATCAGTGGCTAAGATTGAAAGACTTGAAGATGAATTGAATGAACTGAGAAATATGTTACAAGAACGTACCAGAGAATCGTCATCAATTAGAAGAGCATTGCTTGATGTAGAGGAAACAGCTAGAGTCACCAGTTCGGAATTCAAGGCTGAATTGAATCAAATAAAGTTGGAAAGAGAAGAACTCGAAAGAGAGTGTCAATTATTAATCAAGAAAAAGCAACGTGAAGTTGACGAGGGGAAGAAACTCATAGCATCTTATTCTGAAGAAATTAGACAATTGACTACAAGACAACATGAATTGGAACTTTCATTGAAAGAGCTGCAACTCCAACAGCAACAACAAAGGTCTAGATCCATGTCATCTACTAGTTCTTTGAATCTTGACTTTGGTGACTCGAGTGCTGACCCAGAGACTCAACAAACCTTGTCTACATTAAGAACATCACTTCAAAATTCAACTAAAAAGGCCAGAGATTATGAGAATTTGAATAATATTCTCAAGAAGTTGAATGAAGAAGCCAATCAAAAATTCGAAAGGTTATCTAAAAATTATAAAATTGTCACTCAACAGTATAGACAAGCAAGAGAAGAGGCGCTGAAGAATCCAAAGGAACGACGCGAACGGGTTGAAGAGGTTGAAGAATTCAATGCTTCACAGAATCAAGCACAACCGCAGCCACCACAACAGCCCAACAACGTGGCGTACTTGAAAAACGTTCTTCTTGGATACTTTGAACATAAAGACCAACGAGAACAACTTCTCCCAGTACTCAAAATGTTGTTCCAACTCAGTGATGAAGACGAGAAGAAGTTTGCATATGCATTGAAGTAGATAGAATGAAAAGGAATATTAAACAATTACAGTATCCCATGTAGTATAGTTAAGACTTGTTGTTGTTGGGGGCCACGCTTATCTGGCACTTTGTGGAACACCAGTCATGGAGGTGCCCAAGCCAAGACCTTGACGACAATCTCATTGGATGAGGCGACTATGGAATAGTTTTTTTTTCTCATAATGTTATCAAATTTTGATTCCACATATACAACCAAATGAAATAGAGGAGAGGTTGTACTGCTATCCACTCTCTCAGGATTGATTCAGTAAACAGCGCAAGTAGGAAGAATTGATCAGGAAACCGTAGTAAGTACCATTAACGATTGGGTTGTACATTGAACTAGTCATTTTGGGTGCAAATCCTGCATGGGTTGCCAAATTTGCTGCAAATTCTCCATGTCACGAATTCCAGAACAAAGAATAGATCGATGAACACCAATGTCATAGGTTTAGATTGCTAATAGTATAAGAGAGGGGGAGAACCAGAGATACAGGATACTTGTAACTTCATATTTGAGAATGTTCGATGTGCGAGAGACGTGCGAGAAATGTGTTTTTAGAAGTACAAAGAACCCCCACATCTTCAGAACGTCTTTCTTCGGGGGCCTGCTTTTCATCGATAGTTTCCCTGTTTGTACCCCCCCTCTAAAGCCGATACCCCCATTTATATATATCCCATGTTTGTAACTTTAAGGCTAAAAACCACAGACAGCTTTGTGTTACTAGGGGGTATATAAAGACTTTTTGAGATTTCTAAATTTAAGAATTGGTGCTAGCCTTCTAACAACTGACTACTCTAAAAGTGCAAGAAATTTACTTGAAAATGTCTATGCTGCTCAAATTTGTCGCTTCCTTACGCTCTGTTTACTTGTATCTGCAAGAGAGACTCCCATCTCTTAATGTGGACTCAGTATTCGCTAGCTCAAGATCGTCTACTTCGACCGAAGACAATGCCAATACTTTTCTTGTTTTGAGACAGCGTCTTGAAGAAGGCTCTCTCGCTTCTCCTCAAGCATCCTCCACATGGTGGGATACATGGGAGAAGACTCTGGATTGGTTTATTAGGTTCTGGCGCTACTGCAAGCCCGAATTGGTCCCGGGACCAATCACGCAAACAAGAAGGGGTTCCTTTTTGCAGCCACCATTTCATCATGCCGCCAGAAGACTTATCAGCAAGGTTTCTTCTGGAATTGCTTCTAGAATTAACTGGGACCTTCCTGGAGTCTGCAAGTACTTGGAATGTATGGGTAAAAATGTTGTGGCTTGTAATTGGCTTATAGGCACAAATGCAAATAGGTTGGAAATGATTGATGAAGAGTTATTTCTCTTAGGAGCTTTCTCCAACGAGAGATACTTTTCTGAAGTCATTGACTTATCAAGTAGTCCACTTCATTATGAAATGGGGCTCAGTCTTTTTACTCTGAACCCTTATTCGTATCTGGGTGCTTCTTGGATTCCTCACCAACAAGAGCCAGGTTTGGTCATGGTAAAGAAGGAAAAGAAATTTGCTCCCGATACCAGGTTAGCTTCATTGGTTTATCTTCCAAAGATTACCGTGATTATGAGTTACTCTAGTATTGGGAACTCAGAGTTGGAACCTTTCCAACTGTGGTTGAGTGCAAACTCAAAGTTCGATGAATTTATTGGAACTATTGACTTTGAGCCCTTTCCTTCAATGATACAGGAAAAGCTAAATGTTCTATCACTTGAGTACTTGTGGTATTCTGAAGAGTTATTCTTAAACGAGGACAATCTCAACAATTTTAAAATTGAAGAGGTAACTTCTCCTTTTGGGATATTCTTTGAGGAATCTCCAAGTTTGTTGGACTCAGCTCTGGATCTGATCTTTAGCTCAGAGGGAACATCTGGAACTTCGGATTCTTCTCAATGCAACACTATTCAATCTTTGGCTGATATCAAGCCAGTTGGATTGAATTACTCACTTGATAAATACTATAGATTGGAGAATTTGAAACTTCAATTCTCAGCAAAGCTAGAATCAATGGAGAAGACCAAAAATCTTCTTGGCCAAGTACATGAAAGTACCTCTATAGGACAGCTTGTTTCCAAGAAACTCCTTGAACAGGTTCAACTCAGCTCTGTGCTTGGACCACTCAAGATTGAAACCCTTCTTGCACTTGTTTCTGGCATTTTCTTTGTTACCGTGTGTCAGATGAATACCATTATAAATGGGTTAACTATTCGTATGGCCAATTTAAAGAGTGACGAAGATACTTCTCCACTTCCTGAAGTGACAGGGGAATCCAGTTCTGAACACGAGAATGATGATGAGGTACTTGACCTGAGTTCAATTATGCCAGACACTACAGGCACTGTTGAACTCCCAAGGGCTGACACTAGAGTCTCATATTCTAACAGCTCTTTTGGTTTCACAGAAGCTAACCAAGTTCAGAATGAGTCTTCTATTAATGAGACAAAGGATAAACCTTATCATATCTATGGGTGGTACTTCATGAACACTGAGACCGATTGGTTCTACATGCTGGATTTGGATGATGAGCCGATTTTGGAGAACGATGTTGGTCCAAAGAAGAATTTTCAGGAGAATGAAAAGATGACAATCTATAATGAGGGTGTCAATACTGACAGAGGTTTGAACCGGAGTGTGGATGCGGATCCAAGTAGTATGAGATTTGGTGAAGCGGTGCCCACTCCAAAATTGAAGCCAGAGGACAACAATCACAGCGATACGACTCTGATTGTAACTCTTCAGCCTTCAAATACCAACACGAACCATGACCTGACTGCTTGTACTCCCTCAGACGTGAACTTACCTGAAATTCCTCCTAATGGTCATTCTTCATTGGACCCAACTTCGAACAACCAGACGGATAATGACGCCAAGAACAATAGACTGAAAAAGATAAAGAAGCTGAAAAAGAAAAGACATAATACTAAGAGGAGAACTTCTCCCACTGCTAAGAAATGATCTCTAGATCATCTGCAATAACTTATAGTTAAAATAGCAAATAAACAAAAATCAAACATATTGTAGCGGTCCAGATGCCACCTCTTAGTTGGCAAGCTAGACACCACCGAGTGGTAAAAATGGAGAAGGTCACACGCCTCTTAGGGAATAGAGTAGAGTAGAGCACTACAGTACAGATATTCAAGCCGTGTAGGATGTACGAGAGCTCCTCATAGAGGTGCTAGGCACCACGCAGTGGCTCTCCTCGAGCAAGGGCCAACGGAGCGTCTGACAGCCCCTCAGGGAAGAGATTTAGCCCCACCCTACGGGGTATGCAAGTCGCTCCGCTGGCCCCTGCTCGGGGAGAGCCACTGCGTGGTGCCTAGTTCCTCTACCGAGGAAGTCTCAGGAAGATTGCCGGATCTCCTCGAAGAGGAGCTAGGCACCACGCAGTGGCTCTCCCCGAGCAGGGGCCAGCGGAGCGACTTGCATACCCCGTAGGGTGGGTCTAAATCTCTTCCCTGAGGGGCTGTCAGACGCTCCGCTGGCACTCCGTGGGCCACTAGCCGTGGGGGCCTTGTTCCTCTACCGAGGAAGTGGCTCCGGTGTACAAGTATGCGGACAAGCTCGGATGCATGTGGACCATCGAAGTTTCCGCCCCTCCTATGTGATGGAGATAAGAGATTCCTTTTCATTTAACTTTTAGTGTCTACACGTGTATCTAGTATCCATGTAGCAGGTTGTCTGGGTGTATGGTGTACCGATAAGGTTTGACACATGTCAAAAACTTAAAATGCACAATCAAAAGCCACTCGCCAAGACACAATGGGCTAAAAAATAACAAACGAATCGAAGACAACAGAAGAAGACTACTACGTCCACCACCCCTACCGAGGTCATCCAGACGCCACACATGTCCATGCTTCTGATCCCCCACAGCCCGGCATGTCTAATAGGGTAGATGTACACATGCGTTGGCTCTACGATATTTATTAACACATTTAACCATCACACCTGTGCGAGATAATGGCCGTGCATGGTAATTTTTAAGTTTTATGCGTGGTAGAGAATTCAAATAATGACCACTAATCTTTTTCCAACCCTCCTTATTCTATCTAGTTCTCTTTCTCTACTTAGAATCCAATAATCCAATCTCCTCGTGTAACATTCCAGGCTTTTCTAGTCTAGCATTCTTCTCTCATACTCATATTCTTAAACTAGGAACAGTAACCATTGGCTCAGCCCTCGTAAAAATCCACCTCATTTCGTGCGGCCCTCGTGTTTCCTAACCCCCACCGGGACCCACCTACATACGTCCCGAAGATATACAGGACCCATGTGAGTCTGTACTATTTGATAAATGCTGGTGAATGCCCACCCAATTTCGACTTGGACTTAGACATTATTGAAGAAAGAACCCACTTCAAGATGTCTCTGGTTGATACAGCTCTCGCAAGCACCACTACGGTGTACCCCTTTGTATACATCTCGCATGGCAGTACCACCCAAACCATTAGTTTGATCGACCAAGCCAGCACCACCCAAACCAGTAGTTTGATCGAGCAAGCCAGCACCACCACCGAGTATCCTTACGTGTATATCTCGCACGGTAATGAGACTCAAACCATCAGTATCGCTAAACCAAACCTGACTAGTTCCAAGAACCTTGCGACCCGCAAAGGGTTGACAATGCTGGGGATCATTGTATGGGCACTCTTATTTGTAGACTCGATGTTTCTGGGAACTGTTTAGATCACAAGGACGCAGTTAGAACAAGACAGCACTAGCAAGCAAGGTAGTCTACCACGAATTAGTTAATACACACTGAACAAAGCGAGCCATGTAAAAGACCATGACAGCGTAATAGTACAATGTCCCGTCTCTGAGAACGATGTAGACCACTCTGGGGCCCGACCTCGAAGAGGAACTAGGCACCACGTAGTGGCTCCCCCGAGAAGGGGCCAGCGGAGCGTCTGAGAGTTCCACAGGGAAGAGAGATAGACCCACCCTACGGGGTATGCAAGTCGCTCCGCTGGCCCCTGCTCGGGGAGAGCCACTGCGTGGTGCCTAGCTCCTCTTCGAGGAGATCCGCCATTCTTCCTAAAACTTCCTCGGTAGAGGAACAAGGCCTCCACGGCTAGTGGCCCACGGAGTGCCAGCGGAGCGGCTTGCTAACCCCGTAGGGCTACACCCCCCTACTATTCCACTTTTCCTCTTTCTACTTCTCTACAATAGTTTCCTCGCCAGTTTACCGTCTGTCCAGCAAGCACCCTGGGCACAATCAGCGGTGGTGGCCATATTAGTCCGACGCGACAGTAAACCATGGGCACCGTATATGCTTGACTATCATCGGTACCTCAACCACCCACGCTATGGTCACCACGTTCTGGAGAGGTTCGCGTGAAGTATTATACACCCTAGAGTGGCGTAGTCTTTGCCAAAGTGCCAGATGTAGACTCGATGTTGCTGGGAACTGTTTAGATTACTTGGAGACAGACGAAGGTGCTGGTCGAATACTAGCTAGTGCAGAATACATATTAAACAGCCACCTGGCAACCTAGTCGTATTATTTGTAGAAGTCTACATAGGGCAGAGCTGAGGAGTGCAAGCCGCTCCGCTGGCCCCTACTCGGGGAGAGCCACTTCGTGGTGCCTAGCTCCTCTACGAGGACACATCTACTCTTCTTTACTTCCTCGTCAGAGGAACAAGGCCTCCACGGCTAGTGGCCCACGGAGTGCCAGCGGAGCGGCTTGCTTACCCCGTAGGGCTACGCTCTCCTCATTCTAAGCTAGTCTCCTCTACAGTCCCTTGGCTGGCACCACAGGTACACCTTCACGAAGAATCCTCGGACGAGACAGTTAACTGCCTCAAGTCTTAGAGGTTCCCGTGGAAACGTCCTGGAGATCTACGTTTCTTACATGGCCCACAAAATCATCCAGGTACTCCTGACCAGCCCACGGCCACTAGGAACCCCATACTCACCATGGACTTAATCTACAAGCCACAGAAACCCCTCACCCATCCTTGAGGATCTCCCTAAGGGTCTCCCTAATCCATAACCGTGTAGAAAAAGGGTCCCAATCACAAGGCTGAAGTGCGGCAAGTGTCAAGGTGCACTGTGACTTAGCGGGCCAAATTCTCTGCAGCCATCGCGGAAAAGAATTTGTTAAACTGACAGCCCACCAACACACTGTAAGACCCCACCCACAACACTATGCAAGACCCGTTCGACCAGAAGAAGGAGTCTATTCTCCGCGAAATAGGTGCCACCAATGAGGTGACGCCGGACGCATCCCCCAAGGGGACTATCGACGTGAAATGCTTGCCAATCATCAACACCATCAACGCCAACCACGACATGGTGACCACGTCGTCGTGCTCCGGACGTGTGTCTGTATTCCTCGAGGGGATCAAGAAACAAGAGGGCCAGATCGGGGCCAAGGGTCATGAGGGGAGATGGTTATTTGTGACCCATGACGCTGAAGAACTCCCACAATGGTGGGAGGCCGTGGACTTTGTGTACGGTGAAGCTGCTGGTTCAACCAGCAGCACCCCTGCCAACACCACGAGATTCATTTTGTACAAGTTTGAACCACTCATCTTGCACGTCAAGTGCCGCACGTTGGAGATGGCAAACCGGTTGTATGCCGCGGCCATGGGGTGTGGGTTCAGAGAGTCTGGGATCGGTACCAACAACATTGTGGCCATCCGGATCTCGATCCGGTTGGACGTCCCGATCGGGTACATGTCTACCGACGACCAGATGGTTTCCTTTGTCAACAAGCAATACCTCGAGATGGTGACGAAGTTGTCCTTGGACCGGTTTGAGGAGAATGACAAGAAGTTGGTAGCCTTGGAGCAATGCATCCGTGCGTTGGACGTGGCTGTGGCCACACCTGTAGAGGAGACAAAGGAGGAACGTAGAGAACGGAAAATGAGAGAAGGGATGGCCAGACGTGAGGGGGTCAGGGCCGAGAAGGAGAAGAAGAAGGCCGAAAAGGCCGCCGAACAGGCCGCGAAGCAGGCTGAAGAGACTCCTGAAAAGCTGTAGATTTTTTCCCACCCTAGGTGGAAGAAATAGAAGCTGCTACGTTAACATGGAGGGGGGGGGGGGGGGGGGGAGACTCCTCGTAGAGGAGCTAGGCTCCACGCAGTGGCTCTCCCCGAGTTGGGGCCAGCGGAGCGTCTCAGAAACCCCGTAGGGTGGGTACTACTTTCTTCCCTGCGGGGCTGTCAGACGCTCCGCTGGCACTCCGTGGGCCACTGGCCGTGGAGGCCTTGTTCCTCTGGCGAGGAAATGTGCCATATATGGAATATAGATTTAGTTTGCCAGTCACCCTGGACCGTGTAGGAACGAGTTGTAGGACGCGGAGAGGGTCTAGGAGAAGGAGAAAGAAGAGAGAGAGGAGGGGAGTCTACAGGTGAAGAGCAAGTAAAAAGCTTTTATTGACGAGAAGTACCAAAACTATGGAGGGAAGAGCATGGAGGGAAGAGCTCAAGAAGGCTCTAGGAGGCTGCCTACTTTCTTGGACACTTTTCAATTGGAACAGTTGGACCCCATCTGTGGGAAACAGGACTGGAAACAATGTCCCAAGCCTCAGAAATACCCTTGACTCTGACCCCGTAGAGCATGTTGGGGGTCACATCCAATTCGAGCTGGAGCTTTTCGCCGGGGGCAACTGAGTAGTCCGGTTGAGTGTTGGGGTAACAGGAACAGTCCTTGATGGCGTTTTCACCAATCCAGAAATCGAACTTGCCCTCTGCGTCTGAGTTGATAAGGAGAGTGTGGAGGACATTGGAGTCTCCAGAACCCAAATAGAAGAACCATTCGTTTTCGCCAATCACCAAGAAGAAATCTTCCAAGTCAGTGTCGAGGATGGGGCAAGCAGCAGGCAGGAGCTTATCAATCAGGGCCGATGCAAAGGCTGCAATGGAAAAGAGAGAGGCGATGGTGGAAAATTTCATGGTGTAAGTAGGAGTGAGTTACTAAAGGTGGGGAGACAAAGAGATAATTCTAGAGGTGGATGTGAATGTATGGGGTATTTATATGGTTCCTCTTAGCTTGACCATGCCACCAGAGTGGTAGGGCCCCGAGAGAAGATCAGAAAAGGTGCATGAGAGATTTCAGGAAGATTTCAAACGAGTCCACCATGAAGAGAAGTGCATGAGAGGAGGCTGAGGAGATCTAGACCCTTAGATTATACTCAGAGACAGGAGAGACAGGAGAGACAGAATATCGAGCAGGTCCACAAAGAGATTTACAGATCCTCTCTTGTACAGCTCCTCTCTGGTTTACTCCTCTCTTGTACAACTCTGCTCTACTCACAACTACAAGTTTGCCCCTATCCCTGTGGAATTGAAAGAACAGGAGATATTCCCTGATAATTGGGTTACCTACTAGAATGAAATTTAGGTCCACTTACTGGCTCAGAGTGTACAGTCCCTCTCGTAAACCCCACCAAAGGGGCGGAAGCTAAAAATAACTAAATCACATGTTTGTGAAGATTCATTTGGGCTGATGAAACAGATAGCGAGATGGAGACAGATGAATACCAGGGAGGTACCCCTCGTTCCTAAACTTAGCTGACAACTTTGGTTGTCAGGCTGGCGACATCTACGGTTCTATTTATACTATCGAATGATGAGGACACTGACACGAGTGCGGAATGTGGAACTGGGCCACGCCAGGGACCACGAGCTTCTACGAGGGGTATACTAACCAACCTTCACAGGACAGTATGCACATCCCAAGAGGTGGCCCCTTTCAAGAAGAATCTAGATCTACAGCTTAGATAAGGTCTTTTTAGCGCCACCCCCCACTGAATTACCACGTTGGGACATACAAGAGAGTTCAGCACTACAATGGGCCTGAACGTATTTAGAGACTACTACTCGACTTTACTTCCTCGTCAGAGGAACAAGGCCTCCACGGCTAGTGGCCCACGGAGTGCCAGCGGAGCGTCTGACAGCCCCGCAGGGAAGAAAGTAGTACCCACCCTACGGGGTTTCTGAGACGCTCCGCTGGCCCCAACTCGGGGAGAGCCACTGCGTGGTGCCTAGCTCCTCTACGAGGAGACCTCTACTCTTCTTTACTTCCTCGTCAGAGGAACAAAGCCTCCACGGCTAGTGGCCCACGGAGTGCCAGCGGAGCGGCTTGCAGACCCCGTAGGGTGGGCGTTGCTCCCTTCCCTGCGGGGCTGTCAGACGCTCCGATGGCCCCTACTCGGGGAGAGCCACTGCGTGGTGCCTAGCTCCTCTACGAGGAGTCCCAATCTCTCCACCCCTTTTTGCACCCAACTATCTCTTCTCCCTCATCTCTCCACTCTTCTCCCCCACTGTTCTCCTCTCCTCTCCTCTCCCCTTCCCAACCCAGGCCTCGTCTATCTTCGGATTGCCAATCCCGTAAATTACCACTCTAAAATCTATAAAAATCCCCCACAAACTCCTAAATCTACCTCATGGTCTGACTCACCAACCTAAAATGGCTGCTGAAACCGCGCCAGGGCTCATACCAACACACGTGACCCCAAATCTCAATTTTTTTTTGATTTTATTTTTTTTTTTTTGGGCGAAAAAGTTTTGGTGGTAAGCGGCAGGAAACTCTCAAATTGAACCACTTTGTTTGATTTTCTCTTGGAAAACAATAGCATATATATAGTTAGAACCATGTCTGTTGAAAAGTTAGAACTGTTGAAGATCGAAGAAGGTGTCCCAGAGACCCCAGTTGCCGCTTCAGAAGCCGCTCCAGCCG
Source organism: [Candida] anglica (assembly GCA_963924405.1). NCBI lineage: Eukaryota > Fungi > Ascomycota > Pichiomycetes > Serinales > Debaryomycetaceae > Kurtzmaniella > [Candida] anglica. The sequence goes on along the minus strand of OZ004259.1, from coordinate 1,537,889 downwards.
CCGCTCCAGCCGCCACTGAAGGAGAAGTCATTCTTGGTGAAGATGGACTCCCACTCTCCAAAAAGGCCTTGAAAAAATTGGAAAAGGAAAGGGAAAAGGCCAAGAAGAAGGCTGAAAGAGAAGCTCAACTTGCCAAGGAAAAGGCCGAGAAGGAAGCCAAAGCTGCCAATGACCCAGCTAGAGTCAACTATGGGAAGTTACCTCTCATCAACTCCAGTGTCAAGACTGACACCACCAGAATTCAAATCAAGGACTTGTCTGCCGCCAATGATGGGGATGAAGTTGTGTTCCGTGCTAGAGCCCATAACTCCAGACAACAAGGTGCCACCATGTGTTTCTGGGCCTTGAGACAACAACAAGACATCATCCAAGCGCTTATTAAGGCCAATGGAGACTCTATCTCCAAGCAAATGGTCAAATGGGTTGGAGGAATCAACTTGGAATCCATTGTTTTGGTCCATGGTGTTGTTAGAAAGGTTGAAGAGGAAATCAAGTCTGCCACCGTGCAAGACGTTGAAATCCATGTCACCAAGATTTACACTATTCAAGAAACTCCAGAACAACTCCCAATGTTGATTGAAGATGCCACCAGAACCGATACTGTGGTCAACTTGGATACCAGATTGGATTCTAGAGTCATTGACTTGAGAACACCAACCAATCAGGCCATTTTCAAGATCCAGGCTGGGGTTTGTGCCTTGTTTAGAGAATTCCTTCTGCTCAAGGGGTTCACTGAAATCCATACCCCAAAGATCATTGCTGCTGCCTCCGAAGGTGGATCCAATGTATTTGAAGTTTCTTATTTCAAAAGATCTGCCTATTTGGCCCAATCCCCACAACTTTATAAGCAACAATTGATAGCTGCTGATTTCGAAAAAGTTTACGAAATTGCGCCAGTTTTCAGAGCTGAAAACTCCAACACTCACCGTCATATGACCGAATTCATTGGTTTGGATATGGAAATGGCATTTGAAGAACATTATGATGAAGTTGTTGACGTTTTGGCCGATTTGTTTGTGTTTATTTTCACTGAATTGAAGAAGAGATATGGTAAGGAAATCGCCACCGTAAGAAAGCAATACCCAGTTGAAGAATTCAAGATCCCAGCCAATGGTGAAATGGTCAAGATCCCATTCAAGGAAGGTGTCGCCATGCTTAAGGCCGCCGGTCGTGACGTTGGTGAGTACGATGACTTGTCGACTGAAAATGAAAAGTTTTTGGGTAAGCTTGTCCGTGAGAAGTATGACACCGATTTCTACATTTTGGACAAGTTCCCATTGGCCGTGAGACCATTCTACACCATGCCAGATGCTGAGGACCCACAATACTCCAACTCGTACGATTTCTTCATGAGAGGTGAAGAAATCTTGTCTGGTGCCCAACGTATCCACGACCCAACCTTGTTGAAGCAAAGAATGAGAGAACACGAAGTCGACCCAGAAACCCCAGGTGTTAGCGACTACGTCAACGCCTTCACCTACGGGTGTGCTCCTCACGCCGGTGGTGGTATTGGTTTGGAAAGAGTCGTTATGTTCTTCTTGGACTTGAAGAACATCAGAAGAGCCTCCTTGTTCCCAAGAGACCCAAAGAGATTGACTCCATAGAGCCGCCGCCCCCATGACAACATTGAAAGGATAAGAGATGAAATAGAAATAAAATACAGTTTATAAGTTAGCTTGTAGAGAGCGTAGCGATGACCAACAGGGGTGTAGCGATGACCGACAGGAGTGTCTTGTTTGGCACACATTCCCTACCCTCCGGGGGTTGTAAGCCGCTCCGCTGGCACTCCGTGGGCCACTAGCCGTGGAGGCCAAGTTCCTCTAACGAGGAAGAGAAGTCTCTTGGTGAGGAGAAGAAGAAGAATAAATATACACGGTAGGGGACAGAGGGGTTATTTGGGGAGTACGAGTAGTGGGAAGGGTGCTGTGATAGCAAAGAGAGTAGACGTAAACAGAGAGAACAAGGGCTTTAGTGGAGATTGATACAGTGTAGTAGAGGCAAGTAAGGACTATCAAAGTCTACGCGTACATAGTACAGCTGTAGACACAAGGGAGGTGGCTTTGATCATGAGATTAGTCCACTGACCTAATTCCTCGTCAGAGGAACTAGGCCCCCACGGCTAGTGGCCCACGGAGTGGAGCGGCTTACAACCCCCGGAGGGAAGAGAGTAGTACCCACCCTACGGGGTTGCTGAGACGCTTCGCTGGCCCCTGCCCGGGGAGGGCCACTGCGTGGGGCTTGGCTCCTCTTCGAGGAGTCCCCCTTCAGCTTTCTCTTCCTCGTCAGAGGAACAGGGCCCATCCACGGCTAGTGGTCCACGGAGTGTTAGCCGAGCGTCTTACAACCACCGGAGGGTAGGTGTGTGTGTGCCCTACCCGGATTGCTAACATCCCTGCGCGGCAAGGGTCATTGTGTACCACATAGCTCCGACCCTAGTCAATTTCCTCGTCAGAGGAACTAGGCCTCCACGGCTAGTGGCCCACGGAGTGCCAGCGGAGCGGCTTACAACCCCCGGAGGGAAGAGAATGTGTGCCCTACGGGGAGACGCTGTAAAAACCGCCTGGTCGGGCCACTGTGTGAGCCCCCACAAAAGGACCCTCTGACGAGCAATAGTCCCGCCTATTGTTACCGTCTACGGTTGCCAATTCGTCAACAAACAACCATGGACGGTCCTACACATAGTTCGTCCATTGTCCCGTTCATTCCATGCTTCGATATTTCTTTTCTCTCGTAGATAGCGCCGTTCGCACTTCCTTGCATTGTCTGTGGTACTCGTAAGTTTGTTAAATTGGCGGCGATATCCACCCGCACAAACAATCGCCCTGTAAATCTTCTGAGCTGTTTATCTACGGGTCGTACTTCCCTGAGGAATCTCATTTTATTGTTTTTGTATCGACAGTTTCTTGGTGTCTGGTTTTTATTGTTTGATCTTTGTGCTCTTTGTGTAAGCCCCTGAGAGAAGTCAACAACAAATAGTAGTGTTATTAATAGCACAACACAAGGCCTGGTACCGAACGCTTTTAGTCCATAGTCTCATAGATTAGTTATACCAACAGACTTCTTGGTCTATAAGACTCGACTCCTTCCGTTTGATTAAGTTCTATTCACTCATTCCATTTGTTTATTTTTTGAGTTCTCTTCGTTTATGGTCATGGAAGCAACTCTTATCCCGAATCCAAAGGATTCCAACGCCACTATCCTCCTCATGGGTCTACGTCGAGGAGGGAAATCGTCCATTTGTAAAGTGGTTTTCCACAACATGCAGCCCTTGGACACCCTCTATTTGGAGAGTACCTCCAAGCCAACCACCGAGCAGTTTCTGTCTCTCATTGACCTTTCTGTGATGGAACTTCCGGGACAACTCAATTACTTTGAACCCAATTACGACTCGGAAAGACTCTTTTCTTCTGTCGGGGCACTTGTATATGTCATTGACTCACAAGATGAGTATCTTAATGCCCTCACCAATCTTCTGATGATCATTGAATTTGCCTACAAGGTGAACCCAAAGATCCATATCGAAGTGCTTATCCATAAGATTGATGGGCTTCTGGAGGACTATCGGATGGATGCCCAACGAGACATCATGCAAAGAACAGGGGATGAGCTCCTTGATTTGGGCTTGGAGGGCGTACAGGTTTCTTTCTACCTCACGTCCATCTTTGACCATTCCATCTACGAGGCATTCTCTCGGATTGTCCAGAAACTTATCCCCGAGCTCCCCTCATTGGAGAATATGTTGGACAATCTTGTACAACATCTGTCCATAGACAAGGTTTTCTTGTTTGATATCAACTCGAAGATCTATGTCGCCACAGACTCGTCACCGGTGGACATCCAGACATATGAAGTTTGTGCCGAGTTCATAGATATCACCATTGACTTGGAAGATCTTTATGTGGAAGATGGCACGTCTTCGCATGCCAATGGTGGCGGCACGGATGGGACGTCCACCCTGGCCCCTCTGCCCAGAACACCCACTGACCTCAAGTCTATTTCCCACTTGAGCAATGGACTGCTGTTGTATCTCAAGCAGATGATCCGTGGACTTGCCCTTGTGGCAGTGATCCGGAACGATGAGGTGAACAACTTGACCATCGACCTGACGGTGGCCATCATCGACTACAATGTTGTACTCTTCAAGCAGTCGTTAATGAAGATGTGGGAGAACCTGAGACTCGTTTACGACGAAGACCAGTGAATGGCTAGCGATCAGGCGATCCGGAGCAGGGAGCCGAAGGCTGGCGTGGGGGGAGAACGGTCCACGGGTGAGGGCGATGTACAGGTACGACGGGGGGGGAGGCAGGAACCCGGACAGTGTAGTTTAAATAGTAAATAAAATAGAGGGATAGATAAAGGCAATTGTAGCGGTGTCCTTGTGCTTTCCCGGGGCCCCAGGGGGTGAGGGAGGGAAATCCCGTAGGGAGGGAAGGTGTCTGGCCACCCTACGGGGTAAGCAAGCCGCTCCGCTGGCACTCCGTGGGCCACTAGCCGTGGGGGCCTTCTTCCTCTTTCGAGGAAATGGGTGCAGAAGGGTCTCCTCGTAGAGGAGCTAGGCCTCCACGGCTAGTGGCTCGCGTACCCCGTAGGGTGGCACCAAGCAACATGACCTTCTTAGGGATATCGCTCACCCTCCTCGACTTGAACAGCTCCAGTATATGGTTACAAGGTATTTGACTACATGGTGGTGTTCCTGTAAAACATCGTGGATTTGTATAAAAGATATAAACGTTAGGTAAGGAGGACGGCCAGGGGCCACGGAGTAAGAGGTCCTTCTCGATTGTGGGCGCTAGCCCCGTGATTAATTGGCTCCGTGGGATGTCGTACTGGTGGCATGGACCAGTAGCTCTGTGTGTGTCCTTGTGCTTTCTAAATATTTTTGTGTGGGGTAACAGGGGACCAGGGGACAAGCCAGGTTGAAGGTCTAGGTGAAAGTGTCTCTCGGTGGGCGGGCCCCTACCAACACTCATACCCACCATCAACCACCAAATTGTGGCCAGTGGTGTAACTGGAGGCGGTGTCAGAGGCAAGGTACAAGATGGAACCAACGAATTCCTTGGGCTCGGCCATTCTCTTCATGGGGATCTTACTCTCCCAGGCATCCTTCATTTCTGTGTGGCCCGAGATGACGTTACGGGTCAAGGGGGTGAGGATGTAGCCTGGGGAAAGAGTATTGACACGGATGTTGTACTTGGCCCATTCACAGGCAAGTGAGCGGGCCAAGTGGATGACTCCGGCCTTGGACATGTTGTACAAGGCCTGGGGCTGGGGGTCGTTGACAATGGTTCCGGACATGGAGCCGATCAAGATGATAGAGCCCGGCTTGTTGTTGGCAATGAGCGGTCTGGCAAACGATTGGGACACGTAGAAGGCACCCAACCCGTTGACCTTCATGATCCCCTCAGCATTGAGGGCTGGGTATTCTTCTGCCGGGTAGTTTTCACAGTAGCCCGCGGTGTTGATCAACAAGTCGGCAATCTTGCCATGATCTTCATTGATCTGGGCAAAGGTTGTTTCTACAGATTCAGCGTCACCAATGTTGCAGGCCCAGGCAGAAACCTTGCCAAGGGGGGTTTCCGACTTTACGGTTTCTTCGCCCCAGAGAACAACTTCACGGGCAGCGGCAACAGTACGTTCCAAGTTCATATCCACAAGGGCAACCTCGGCCCCTTGGGCCAACAAGGCTCTGGAAATAACCGAGGCAAGACCACCGGAGCCCCCGGTAAGAATGGCCAAACGGCCGTCAAGACGGAAGTTGGGGAGTACGTTATCAATGGAGTAGTTCATGTTTAGTATAAAGAGTTTTAAAAATATATATCAAGCAGATGTGTGTGTGTGGGGGAAAGTACAGGGCTTTTATAAAAGATCAGGAGAATTGTGAGCGTCGCTTAAAGAGAAGGAAGAATTCTGAGCCTGGACGGAAAGACGATGACGGTGACAAACGTTTCTTTTTTTTTAGCAGCGGTCTGGCTGGTTGTTGGTGGTGCGATAAGCTGCGAAACGTGGGGGTGAGATAGCAGATAGAAGCGAGAGATGGGAGAGGCGGGATTGGGAACGGAGTGTAGAAGGCGGGAATGGAGTGTGGGGTGTTAATCTCCAAGTAGGAGTTGTGTAAGGGCGACCCGGAGTTGGGATAGGACCCCCCAGATGACCATGTCCGCCTGTCATCGTTTCTTTTTCTGGGTAAGGCGTCCACGCAAATAAGAAATAAACAAATAAGTTAGATAGAGAAAAAGCATTAATGGGAGGGTAGCGAGGAGGGCAAGGGGGAGAGTAAAATTAGTAGAGGAGTGGGCAGATTGAACACATTGTCTGTCCAGTCTTGTAGAGAATTTTCTGTATCTAATAAGTATTGGTGGTCCACTTTGTAGGTTCAAATCTCTGGGAAGGGTATCTCGGAGTGACCACTCCGAATGTGGAGGAAGAACTGTTTTGAAATTTTTTACGACAAGAAAAAAATGTACCCCGGAACTTTGTCTACATTGCTACAATGGATTGCATTATTCCACGTTCTACTAAACCCTGCCAAGTTGTGCAACCCTGGTAATGTTTATAATTACCTCATTTCAATTGTGGGTCGCCCCTTTTTCTTATCGGCAAAGTGTCAGCCCTTCCAGGGCGCACCATCTAAAAAAACAGAAGAAAAACAAATGACTAAAGATCCGAGCCATCCATAGAGTGGAGTATGTAGAGTGGATGATCAGTCCCTTAGAGGTCTGAGTGTTCTACTTCTACTATGTACTTCTACTATGTACTTCTACTATGCGCAAATAAATAATTGATCAATGTTATCGCTTATAATGCTTTTACCCCGGGGCGGCTGTTTGTTTCTACTCTGGGCATTTGTGTCGCTGCCATGAATTCTATGGTCCGCTAATTCTATCGATTCTTTTTTTTTGCTTTTTTTTCGCTCCTGCAGAATGGAAACAATCCTTTTGGTCTGGGCACGACTCGCTGGAGTCACCCAGTCCATCCATTTTCAAGGATTTGGTTGCAAAAGACCCATAATAAGTAAGGGGACATTAGATAGATTTAAATGGGAGATTTTATAGGGCAGGTACGTAGTGCTGACTATAGAAATTGTAGCTGATGGCGTGGCGTAGAGGTGGGTGAAGGTATCTAGCAAGTAAGACGTGTGAGGGGCAACTTCACCTCTCTATCCCGTACGGAAGGGAGTACTCTGACAGCCTACGGGTCTGCCTGGGAAGGATACTTACATACCACGCGGGTAATGGGGTAGGTCTGCCCTACGGGGTAAGAAAGCCGCTCCGCTGGCACTCCGTGGGCCACTAGCCGTGGAGGCCTAGCTCCTCTACGAGGAGACACTTCTGCACCCATTTCCTCGACAGAGGAAGAAGGCCCCCACGGCTAGTGGCCCACGGAGTGCCAGCGGAGCGGCTTGCTTACCCCGTAGGGTTACTACAACACCCCCTTCCCTACAGAGTTTGAACCGCTGGACCTCAATCTCTCCCGTACGGAACACACTCTGTCAACCCTACGGGGTCTGTCAACCGAGCGGTTTGCTTACCCCGTAAGGATGTGGGCGCTCTAGTATCCCCTACGTACCTTGCGTGAACCCCTTCCCCCCCTTCCTCAACTGATACGACTTCTAATCATTACCTTATTGAATGACACCAGTACTACTCCCCCTACTGTTGGGTCTTCCTTCGCACGTGACTTCCTGTTTGTGTCACTATGGAAATCTATGGATTTTTTTTTTTTTTTCTCTTTTTTGCCTTTTTGGAATTTTTGGCAAGGAATTTTTATACAAGAGAGCAGCCCAAGACTGAGACTTTAGCCCTCATTTTTAAGCCTATACCTCGTTGAATATGTCACTTCCAGAGACAAACAATGGATCGTTAGGTTCAGCTGAAACTCCTGGAACTGGTACCAATGGTGGTGCCGTCCCAATGTCCGAAAGTGTTTCCATAAATGGGAGAGAGTCCACCCGAGAACTTGCCAATGGTAAGTCAATTCTGAATGTACATGGCTCTATTGGATCTAGTTCTATTGGACCTACTGGATCTAGCTCTACTGGACCTATCAATTCCCAGCCAAGTGCTTCAATTCCATCCATTCTTCAAGTATCAAGACCATTCTTCACTGCAGCAGAATTGAAATATCTTCATGGACAATCCATTCCTGAACCAAGGAAATTAGTCTATTCACAAAAGAAACATCAAGTATTCCAATTCACATTCCGAATAGTCAAACAATTGAAGTTCCCCCTTAGAGTCTTGGCAACATCAATGAATTATTATCAACGATATTATCTCTTCAACAAGTTTGAAGACCCGTCAGATAATCAAGATTTACTTCAAGATTTAGAGAAAGATCCCTTTGTCATTGCCACTGCTTGTACGTTCCTTGCCTCGAAGAATGAAGATTGTATCAAGAAATTGAAAGATATTCAAACCATTGCCAATAAATTGAGAGATATCGACGATAATGACCCAAGAGGCATTTATTTGGATACCCAACGTCGTGCCATCATGGGAGTGGAATTCCGTCTACTTCAAGCGATCAAATTTGACTTTGTCAATGGTTCCTCTTCATCGGTATCTGTCGATCAATTGGTGGTTCAATTCTCCAAGAAACTCAACATTGATTACACAAACACCATGCATTCATGGCTCATTTGCTTTGATATCATGTCAACACCACTCTGTCTTATGATCCCTCCACATTGTATAGCGGTGGCCATCATCATTATCACGTTAAATGTGAAGCCTCATGAGTTGATCCACAAGTATAACAAGGGTGAACCACAGCTTTCCTCTTCAAATCTCAACACTATCCTTGAAAGTATCGACTGTTATGCACAATTCAGATGTCCTGAGCCGTTAGTCAATGAAGGTATTGTCTACATTCTCGACTATTATGTCCACAACATGAATTTCCTGATTTTGAATGAATACATGCCGGCCATTGACGCGGACACCGGGAAGGAACAAATCTTCAAGTTTATGGACTTGAAGTCTCGTTTCAACGACTTGAAGATCTTGAGCCAGGCCTCATGCAACGACCGTGAATGGCTCCGCCAGGACATGTATCTTCAGCCATGGGACTATTCGGTCAGTGCCAAGGGTAGTACACGGTTCATGTTGGGGAACAAACGGTCACGCTTTGAGCTGGAGCTTACTCAGGTTGAATTGGACCGCAAGAAGAAACACACGGGGCCCTCTTCCTCTTCTTCCGGACCGGTCGCCACGGGCACAAGTGTCCCAGCCACTGGGGGTGCTTAGGAGGGCACCTTGTGCCAATAGGGATCCCTTCCATTGCAAGCCGGTCCACTGTCACTCTGTGGGCAACTAGCCGTGGAGGTCTCCTCGTAGAGGAGCTAGGCACCACGCAGTGGCTCTCCCCGAGTAGGGGCCAGCGGAGCGGCTTACAGTCCCACAGGGAAGGGCGTAGGGCTGCCCTACGGGGTGTGCAAGCCGCTCCGCTGGCACTCCGTGGGCCACTAGCCGTGGAGGCTTTGTTCCTCTGACGAGGAAGGGGACTAGCATAGAAGGGGGTGTAGTGATGGAACCTGTAGCGTGCGTAGGCGCATAGGATGCCACTCACCGACCCTGCGGGGCAGTATGACGCTCCGTGGGCCACTAGCAGTGGTGGCCCTTTTCCTTTGACGAGGAACTGAAGGGGCTGAAGGAGGACTCCTCGTAGAGGAGCTAGGCTCCACGCAGTGGCCCTCTCCGGGCAGGGGCCAGCGGAGCGGCTTACACCCCCCGTAGAGTGGCCAGGGACTCCCTTCGAGTAAGACAAGCGGTCCATCCATGGCGGAGCGTGCCCTGTGCTGAAGTCCGCCTCGTGAAATTTACATACCATATATGTCTATAGATCATTTGCATTCATTAATTACATCTAAATAGGGTGCGTTTAGTCGTATTTGTAGGTGACATTGGTGCCAATCTCGTGGATGTTGGTGCTGAAAGAGCGGAACTGGACCTTTTCCACATTGGCCCCCAGTGGGATCTTCTCCTCTCCCTCGCACCATTCGGTCGGGATGTTTGTATCGTTGGGGTCCGTGTGTACCAACACATTGAACGTATATTCGTCTTCTTTCAACATCGGGAGGTACGACACCAGCGAGGTTATCTGACGAACTAACGATTGGATCTCCCGTTGGGTTTCGTCACGGGACTTCTCTGGCAAGTCAGAAGGGTCAGCACCGTCAGTGGCATTGTCAATGGTACCGTTGTTTTGTTTGAACACCTCAACTTCAAACTCCCACCGTTCAACAACCTCCACGGTGGACTTGGCCACAATGGCAATGGCCAACTTGTTGATCTTGCCCCCGTAGATCCACTTCTTAACCAGCACCATGATGGTCTCGATGTACTGGCGAACGTCGGCGTCTGACGTGACAAGCATGGGCAAGCCGTACTTGCGGACGGTGTGGAAGTCTTCCGAGGGATAGATCCCACGCTGGAAGAGAATGTTGTTTATGGCGAACTCAAAGTAATCCGCCACGATCTTGGACGAGCCCTTGAGTGCGAGTTTGGACGGGGATGACATGGCGGGGGGCTAGCGAGCGAATTGGGGCAAGCTGGATGAGTTCTCAAGGCTACGAGGGGCGAGACAGTGACTAAAGAATTGGTTGTGGTTTTGCTTTCTTGAATCTCAAGGGTGGTACCTTTGATTTCGCGCGCATATGTCGCGAATTTGACTTTTCGCCCGCCGCCCCACCGATAAAACAGACCCAGAGATCACCACCTAGGAGGGAACCCCACCACCACTAGAGCCACAATGGTATGTCTTACACAGGTCCCCTCGGGGTATCCTCGCCGCACGGTCTTCCTCGCAAGAGGAACATGGCCTCCACGGCCAGTGGCCCACGGAGTGCCAGCGGAGCGGCTTGCAAACCCCGTAGGGCTGCCCTTTCTCACATTCCCACCCTACGGGGTCTGCTAGACGCTCCGCTGGCACTCCGTGGGCCACTAGCCGTGGAGGCCTTGTTCCTCTGTCGAGGAAATGCGTGCAGAAGTGTCTCCTCGTAGAGGAGCTAGGCCTCCACGGCCAGTGGCCCACGGAGTGCCAGCGGAGCGGCTTGCAAACCCCGTAGGGCTGCCCTTTCTCACATTCCCACCCTACGGGGTCTGCTAGCCGCTCCGCTGGCACTCCGTGGGCCACTGGCCGTGGGGACCCTGTTCCTCTATCGAGGAAAGCGGATGGGGGGAGCGCTCTCTCCTCTCCACGGTGAGTGCCGAAGAAGGGAAGGTCTCGTTTACAGTCTACTAACTTTGCTAGCAACACGGAGTGAAACGTACAAATCTTACCGAGGAGGCTAAGAAGGCCAAACTTGAACGGGACAGGGCCAAGATCGTCGCGTACCGCAGCTCGACCACAAAGCTCCTTGACCAGTACCACAAGGACGTGTACACGTTGGAAACGCTCGATCTCACCACCGACGTGCTAGCCCTTAACCCGGAACTCTACACCGCCTGGAACTACCGGAGAGAAATCTTGTTGAAGCTCATCCCGCACACGTTGACCAAGAAGGATGCCTTGGAGCAGGACCTCAAGTTGGTCATGCACCACCTCAAACGGTTCCCCAAGTGCTATTGGGTCTGGAACCATCGGAGTTGGTGCTTGCACCAGCTCTCCCTCACGGGTGAGGCCAACTGGGCGTACGAGTTGGCCATCGTGTCGAGGTTGTTGGAGATGGACAGTCGGAACTACCATGGGTGGCATTACCGTCGGTATGTGGTGTCCAACATGGAGCGTGAGTCCGCGGCAGCTGCTGCTTCCCCTGAGTCCGAACGCAAGCTGTTGTTGGACCTTGCCATTACCGAGTACGAGTACACCACGTCGAAGATCAACAAGAACATCTCCAACTTTTCTGCATGGCACAATCGGTCGAAACTTATCCCTCAACTCTATCTCTTGTACACCCAGGTTGTTGCCTCCAATTCCGCAGGGGGGCTCTCGGCAACACCCACCTCTATAGATCTGATTTTCCGTAGCCCGTACGACATACTCATGCATGAGCTCGAGCTTGTCAAGACAGGGATGTACATGGACGCTGAGGACACTTCTGTTTGGTCCTATTTGCAATGGTTGGTCCTGGACCCGCTTTTTGTGGACTCGGCACGGCTGGCCACGGACCATCACGCCTCGACGTACGTTCAGATTCTCGAGGGTCAACTCAAGACCATCACCGAGTTGAATGAACTTGAGAAGGACGACCATCCAGACGGTCACGACAATGTATGGTGTTTGAAGAGCATTATCTTCCTCAAGGGCCTACTATTGAAGGAGAATGGGGGTGTAGATGAAGCTTCTGAACGCGAGATCCGGTCGATGCTTGAGACTTTGGTTGAAATTGATCCATTAAGAAGAGGGAGGTATCTTGACCAGATCAAAGCTTAGCCATCGAGACCGTCTGCTTAGATTAATCCTTGAGATCCTTCAACCGTCTACTACTGGTCCTTCCAGTTACTCTCCTTCATTACCCCCCCTCTCTCTCTCAATGCTAGAATAGACTCTATCAAGAGCCTCTCTCGATTTTAGAACCACCCTCCCTCGCATCTCTCTACATTTAACGCCATTGGAGATCACCCCTTCTCTGTGGGGAAGTCACCCCTAAGAATACAATTCCTGCGTTTAGTGCAACTTCTGGGTGACTTGGTATATATAACCACTACAACCTGACCCCCCGTCGCGTCTATATACTTACATACTTACCAACCAATAATACGCATCATCTTTCATCCTTGGGTTGTCTGAGAACTCTATAACTGTCTCTACTCTCCAGGGAATTTCAGGGGAGCAAATTACAACTCCCGCAGTGTTTCGAGATCAGTCCCTGCCCTACGGGGTAAGCGAGCCGCTCCGCTGGCACTCCGTGGGCCACTAGCCGTGGAGGCCTTGTTCCTCTACCGAGGAAGTCTCAGATAAATTGGTAGGTCTCCTCGTAGAGGAGTTATGCCTCCACGGCTAGTGGCCCACGGAGTGCCAGCGGAGCGGCTTGCTTACCCCGTAAGGGTTATTAGATCACTTTCAACTCTACCTTACAATTCTCCCGTTCTTCTGCACGTGACATCTCACGTGATTACCGCTTTCCCCTTAAAGATACTCTACCATCGTGGATAATGGCTCATGAAAGTACTAGACAACCACCTAGATTATACTCCCCCAGTTCCTCCACTTCCCGCCGCTTGCCCCTCCCGCTTACTCGGACTTTTTTGGACCGTCACTCATATGCATTCCTAGCTCATCACATCGCATCTCAATATTTTTCTCCTTTGCCCCAGTGCAATCCCGCGCAGGCGGCGTGCACACAAACGCACAGAGAAAGCTCACCCCAAAAAAAAAAAATGAGCTGAGCTAAAGCCTTAGGAGTCCACTTGTAGCACCTTTATATCAGTAATTAAAAACATGGCCAAAGTCAGAGGTAGAAGAGCTGAGAAGAAAAGTGTCGAGGAAAACGATCCTGAGGCCGTCAAGGCCGCCTCTTTGAAGCAGTTTGCCGGGGAGTCCGCGACAAAAACCAAAGAACCAACTGGCGATGAGGAGCAAATGGGTGCCGATGATGCCACCTCTGCCGCCACTGAGGGCAATACCAACGGTCCAAACACCTTTTTCGGGCTTGTTGATGCCAATGAGATCGACTACTTCAAGCAGGCCGAGGCCACGCTCAACATCGATGCGTTTGACAGTCCTGAAGAAAGAGAAGGATTCATCAGATCGGTGTTGGAAGAAGCTCGTGGTAAGGAATTAAAGCTCGTGACCAACCAGATCTGTTCCAAGTTGATGGAACGGTTGGTGTTGAGTGCCACCGATAGACAGGTGAAGAACCTTTACCGGGCATTCTCGGGCCATTTCATGGCCTTGGCCCACCACAAGTATGCCTCGCATGTTCTTGAGACCTTGTTGGTCCGTGCCACTGCCTTGATTGAAAAGGAGCTCATTGGAGGTGAAGAGCTTGTTGAGGCTGCTGCTGAGGATGAAGAACAAGAAGAGGAAAACTCTGGCTCTACAGACTTTGTTTCTATGGAGGTTCTTTTCCAACAAATGCTTGCCGAGTTCAGACCTCATCTTTTCTCAATGATTGACCATCAATATTCTTCCCATACACTTAGACTTGTCATTTTGATTCTTGCTGGGAAGGAATTACCTTCAACCACCACTGCCAATTCCACATTACGGTCCAAAAGATCGAAAATTGCCCGTAAAATGATCGAGATTAAGGACACTGATGTGTTCAATAGAGCGTTCCAAACACCTCCATCGTTCAAGAATGAGTTGAAAACACTTATTCATGCCCTTGATACCATCAGTGATATGAAACGTATGAGAGAACTTGCCATCCATAAGATTGCCTCGCCAGTGCTCCAATTGATCATTCAAGTTGAAGGACTTGTTGACAAGGAAAGAACCTTCTGGCATAAGATTTTCTGTGGAATCAAGGAGGAGAAAAACTCTCAAGAAGAGGCATTCATGGAATACTTACTTTCTGATCCAGTGGGGTCTCATTTCTTGGAATCCACCATCAAGAATGGGGGCGCCAGAATGCAGTACGTTGAAAGACTCTACCGTCTCTACATGAAGGATCGGGTGTTGAAATTGGCCAAGAGAGCCACCACCGGGGTTTACATCATTCAGATTCTTCTCACCAAGTTGAAACCCGTTGAAGTCGAATATATCTTGGACCAATTGATCCCGGAGTTATCGAACCTTATTTCCGTCTCCGAGAACCAAAACTTGGACTTGGGGAAGTCTATCATTGACGCCTCCTTGGTCCGTGGTAACTACAGACGTGAAGAGATCATTTCGCAACTTTTCTTGAAGTTTGCCCCCAACTACAACCGTGAAAACCCCACAGACTCATCGACTGAATTCTTGGAAAACACCCTTCAATTGACCGGCTCCACCTTGGGGAACAAGAGAGACGATTGGCCCACTGCAGAAGAAAGAAGAAGATCTCTTTTCTTGGAGAAATTGATGGAGTATGACTTTTCGTTTGTTATTTGTGTATGGTTCAACTTTATGGCTTTACCACAACAAAGATTCATTCAAATGTGTTTCCACGGAGTGTTCTCCCACGTGGTGGAAAGCTCACTTGTTGTGCTCCCCATGAAGATTGGTGGTGAACCTAAAAATGTTCTTATCATCAGAAAGAGATTCTTGAACATTTTCCAAGGAGAGATTGCCAACATGGCCTGCAATTCATATGGTTCGCATGTGGTTGACAAGTTATGGGACTTCACGGTCTTGCTCAACATTTACAAAGACAGAATTGCCAGTGAATTGATGAAAGAACTGAAAAAGGTCAAGGAAAGTACCTATGGTAAGATGGTTTGGAAGAACTGGTCCATGGAGTTATTTGCCAGAAAGAAGTACGATTGGAAGAGTTTGGTTAAGCAACAGGGAGAGGAATACTATGCTGGGGAAGTTGACCATGATGCTGAGGTTGAAAGGGTCAAGAAGCCAATTGAAATCAAGATGGAACAAATGGCCAAGCAAAGACAATTGCAAGAAGAAAAGAGTAGACAAGCTGAAGAAGGGTTCTTGAAGAGGAAAATCGGAGGAAGAGAAGAAAAATATGACGTTGAAAGCAACAAAAAGCAAAAGATTAGAGGTCGTAACAGATTATAAATAGATGTATAATAGAATAAAAGAAGTTGCATAACAATGATGCCCAGTAGGAGTGACCCTGCACACCCCGTAGGGAAGAGCATAAGTACTGACCCGGTCCGCTGGCACTATGTGAGCCACTAGCCGTAGTGGTCCAGCTCCTCTTAGAGGAGACATACTAGTTCACCTCAGACTTCCTCGGTAAAGGAACAAAAGCCCCCATGGCTAGAGGCCAACAGACTGCCAACGGACCGGCTTGCACACCCCCTAAGGAAGGGTGTGCTATAATAGCCATACGGGGTAAGCGAGTCTTTAGATTATTCTCTTCTCTACGGGGCCCGTGAGTGCCAGGCTCGTGTGAGTCTATTGTTGTGTCTATTTTATATATACAGTGGTAAGTATGTACAAGAATGTATGTGGTTGTCGCTCTCATGAACTATTCCTTGGTGAAGTCATCTTGTATGCTTGAGTCAAGCTTCTTCAACTCGATATGATAGGAGTCTAAAACCTCAGACGTTACAGATGTGGGTGATTCAACCATTGGGTCGATACCGGATTGGTTCTTGGGGAATGCAATCACATCACGAATGGATGTGCTGCCAACTAACAAGGTACATAACCGGTCGAATCCAAGTGCTAACCCTGCGTGTGGAGGACATCCCAAGCTAAGAGCGTCAAGTAAATGACCGAAAAGCTCTCTATAGTTTTCAATCTCCAAAAGTTCACTAAGAATGTATTTTTGTAATTCAGCATCGTGGACTCTTCTGGATCCTCCACCAGCCTCTACACCATTGATCACCAAATCGTAGTGTTCCCCATGTGCCTTGAGTGGGTCCAGGGCAAGGTACTCGTAGTCTTCGGACTTCACCATGGTGAAGGGATGATGAGTGGACTCCAACTTGGAGAAATCGTATTGTGGGAACCCATTCACCATGTCGGTTTCCACCGGGTTAAACAATGGGAAGTCCACCACCCAACTTCCAACAAAAAAATCAGCAGCTTGAGGGGGTGGAGAGATCTCCCCTGTGGTACGATCCTTCACTTGACGACGCCATTTTGTGGGCCATTCTTGAATGGCCAATTGTCTGAACTTACCCAATGGGGTAGGGTTTTCATATGGCATTTCAGATCTGGTGGAAATGGCTAAGATGTCGCCTGGTTGTAAGTTCAACAAGGTTTTAAGTTTCTCGGCATCAAAAGTGGGTTGAGTGAAGAGAACCTGAGCTTCCACAAGATTCTTGTGCCAATCAGGACCGGCACTGGAAATGGGGAGAATGATCGGCTTACGGCCAGGATAATTCTCGGCAGCATTGAGGAACTTGGGGAGTTTGTGCTTCTTCTTGTCGAGTGCTTGTCTCAACACACAAGCTTCTACAATGGGGTAGTTTGGATCTTTCTTGGAATGGAAAAATTCAGAGAGATCTACAAATTTCAATGTTGATCTCAAGTCTGGCTTGTCGATACCATAGAGAGCCAAGGCTTGCTTGTAGGGGAGTTTTGGAAGGAGAAGGGAAGAAGTTGAGCTAGCTTCATGTTCAATTTCTTCGACCAAATCGTCTCCAAGGGGTCGGTAGAGCGGGCTCTTGGCCACTTTCCTCCACAAATTGTTCACCACATCTTCTACAACTTTGCCCACCTGGTCACTATTATTGATATAACTCATTTCCAAATCTATCTGAGTAAATTCAGGTTGTCTATCGGCCCTCAAATCCTCGTCCCGGAAACATTTGGCCAATTGGAAGTACCGGGTGAACCCGGAACTCATCAAGATTTGTTTATATTGCTGTGGGGATTGTGGGAGAGCATAGAATTTATCTCTTGTTCTGGTGGGGACCAAGAATTCTCGAGCACCTTCTGGTGTTGATTTAAACAAAAGAGGGGTTTCAATCTCGGTGAAGTCGTGGTTTTCAATCAACACTTGACGGACAATGTACGACGCCTGACTTCTCTTTCTGAGAGCATTTTGGAAGAATGGAGTTCTTAATTGAAGGTATCGGAGGTGCGCGGGGAGGGACTCGGGGTTAGAATGTTTCAATTTATCCAACTCCAGCGCAGTTGAGTTTGAAGTGTTCAACACCTGATAATCCTCCACCAACAATTCCCACTCTTTGATGTGTTCCTGGCCAGGCTTGGGGTGTTTCAATTTGACTGTCCCAGTGACACTGACCGCCTCTTCCGGGATGGATTTCTTCAACTCTTCAAACAGTTTTATGGGCGTGGAATCCGGAGTCATGATTAATTGAGTGCATTGTCCTGAATGGTCGCGCAATTCGGCAAAGCTATTGACCGACATGAGTCTTGGTTTCCGGTTAAGATGGCCATGGAGGGTCACCTTCTGGCCCATTAACAGGTCGAGATCTTTGGTCACTTTGGAAATAGTGTGGGTGCTACAGGGGAAATTGAATTTGGAGAGGGTTGATTCCTTTGGTGGGAGGTTATTCCCGGTAGTGTGGTAAGACACCAAGGTCTGGGTCGTCATGGTCTGAGCCATAATGGCCAGGGACATCACTGACTTCGGCTGGGGCCTTCCGTAAACCCTTCCGAGCCCTCTACACCTACTCAATAACATAATGTGTGCTGATACGTCTACTGGTGGAACTTTTAATCTCACTCTTTGTATCAGATCATATGATCTCTTGTCCCGAAAAAGAGTCTAGACCCGCACCACGCTTTTTTTTTTTTATTTTGTGTGTGAGTTTTGGATTTCACCTATTTTTATTTTTTTACATGGGGGGGACCCTTCCACATCCACCCTTCCAGAGAACAAATTAGTCAAGGTGAAACATTCCTTATCAAATGCATCGGTGGAAGAACAAGTTTTGGGGAAATCTCATCCTTCCATTGAGCAAACTTTCTGTCTCTCTGGGGGGGGTTGCACCGTTTGTGTGGAGAATGCTCGGAATGTATATAAGATCCAAACCCCCATTGTGTAAGTATGTAGGCACACAAGAAAGCCTTGTTGGATATGAACGTCGGTCCTTCAATTTCCAACGCGTAGATATAATCCCATAATAGTTTGATTTCTTCTCTATGAACTGGTGGTAGTTGTCGTTTACCATGCTCCCTGTAAGACTCTCGCCCAAGCGAATAATCGCCTTCTTGTGCACTTTGATAATATTCATCACTGTGGGCTTGTTGACCTTCCATGAGAACATTCCCGAGACAAAATTCACCGAAGGGTTTAAGTCTTTAACGGATAAATTCGACTTTTCGTATCTATCCAAAGATCAATTGGATACCCATGGTTACGTGATCGAACGTGGTAACGTTCAATTCAAATTCTTGGATAATTCTAAGAAATCAGCCTTGAATTGGAAATCTGATGCTAAGGAGTCTCTCAAAGAATATACAAAAATTTATGAAGAAGAGATGGCAAGGAAAGTAGATGAACCTAAGGATTTTGATATGGAATCCATTCGTCCTCCGCTTCCGGAAAACTTGGACACATATGAACGGGCCAATGCAACCATTATAGCGTTGGTCCGCAACAATGAAGCTAGTCATATCGGAAGTTCGATAAGAAAATTCGAAAAATCATTTAATGGTAAATTTAAATACCCATACACATTTTTAAATGATAGACCATTTACCAAGAGATTTAAAGAATCTATGAAAAAATATACCAAGGCTCCAATGGAATTTGTCACCATTCCTGCAGAGCTCTGGGATAAGCCAGAGTCTGTGGATGAAAACAAAGAAAGTGAAGCAATGAAAATCATGACCAACAACGATGTGGCGTATGCCAATAAACAGTCCTATCACAACATGTGTCGGTTTTATCTGGGGAATTTCTACAATATTCCTGAACTAGCCAAATACAAGTACTATTGGAGAGTGGAACCAAGTGTTGAATTCTATTCTGAATTGAATTATGACGTTTTCAAATATCTCGCAGGTACGAAAAAGAAGTATGGATTTGCACTCAATTTGTATGATATCCATGAGACTGTGGCCACTTTGTGGCCAGAAACACTTAAATGGCTTAATGAAGACGATAACTACAAGTATATTAACCCTAATGGAACCTTCCAGTGGCTCTTGACAGACAAAGTACACCCCGAGGCTACGAAAAAATCTCATGGATACTCAACTTGTCATTATTGGTCAAACTTTGAGATTGCAGACATGGACTTTTTCCGGTCAGAACCATACAATGAATGGTTCAAATACTTGGATTCTACGGGGAAATTCTACTACGAACGATGGGGGGATGCACCGGTGCATTCCATGGGGTTGGCCTTGTTCTTGGACCAAAGCGAGATCCATTGGTTCAAAGACGTGGGGTATTTCCATGATCCGTACTTCCATTGTCCCAAGAGTGATACAAATAAGGGGGATTGCAAAGTGGGTAAATTCAGCAAATGGGAACATTTGGAGAATCAAAACTGTATGGGTGCATGGTTGAAGTATTCCAAGGTTGACTCTGTATTCTAGACGTATGTAATGAACTGATTTTTTATTATTATTATTACTATTGTAAAAGCCGATCTTTTTGTTGGGTGGTGTGATTGGTGGAATAAGGAGGCTTGATTTGGGTGTTGAGCCATGGGATGAGGAGTAGATAAAAAGAATTTTCGGCCGCCATAGTTTGCAATCTGTACATGTGATTAATTGTGCAACAAAACTGTTTAGAAAGTGCTCTGGAGTTGTAGAGGCATGGAATTGGACTCGAGTCAATGGACAAGTATCTCCTGGCTTTTTATAGAACACTCATACTGATAGCGCCTGATTATTGTTTTTATTTAACCGCAACTGCTTCCTCCTTCTATCTTCAATTCTGGTTATCTTTCGCAGCCACAACTCCGGAAATTTTTATGCGCTTGATTTCACAATCAATCAATTTGAAGGGATTGCGAAAGTATTGCAACTGTGGCTGCAATTAAAATTAATAAGCAACTACTTCCCGGACAATTAGAAAGTATAAAAGAGATCTATTTGCAGGGTTCAATGGGCTGCATTTGTCTCTATCAATACACTTTTTATCAATTCTAAATTAAATATATCAACCATGGCTCCAAGTGCTGCAGTATCAAGAACTGCCGCAAACTCCGTTTCTGATGCGGCTCGTACTGAAGAAGATCTTCAAGCCGCTATTGAAAAACTTGCAATTTTAAGAACTCCAGTAGGTCTTAAGAGTTCCAAGGAAATCGAGACTCTTCAACATGATATTTCCTGGCTCGAAAAGCTCCCAGAGCCTTCGAGAAAGAGATTTGAAAAGTACGGGATCGACTTGTCCAAGGGATACCCAACCATTCCCAAGAATGCTGAAATTCCAAAGTTTTTAGATGAAGCCTTTGCCGTCAGAAATAAGGAAGTTCCATACATTGAAAGAGGTAAGAATGCCGACCCAGAAAAGAAGGCTCTCTTTGGAGCTGCTAAGGAAGTTATCCATTTGACCAAGCACATTGGTACTGAAATTGTCGGGTTGCAATTGAACGACTTGACTGAGCAACAACAAGATGAATTGGCTCTTTTGGTTGCCGAAAGAATCGTTGTATTCTTTAGAGACCAAGACTTGGCTCCTCAAAAGCAATTGGAACTTGGTAAGTATTGGGGACAGGTTGAAATCCATCCACAAGTTCCTCGTGTTCCAAACACCGTGGATGGTGAAAACATCGATGGGATCACTGTTATCTGGCAAGATTACGTCAGAGCCCATTATGGCTTGAACCTTACTTTCAAGAACTCTATTGGTGGTAACTCTCTGTGGCACACCGATTTGGTTCACGAATTCCAGCCAGCAGGTATCACCCATTTGCACAATGATACCGTCCCAGAAGTTGGAGGAGACACCGTATGGTCATCTGGTTATGCCGCTTACGATAAGTTGTCTCCAGCACTCCAAGAGTTCTTGGACGGTAAGACTGCCATCTACCGTTCTGCCCACCTGTACATTGACCGTGCCAACCCACTTGTTGGTCCAAAGCACATTGAGAGAGAACATCCAATCATCAGAACACACCCTGCCACTGGATGGAAGTCCTTGTTCGTTAACAGATCGATGACCGTTAGAATTGTTGGGTTGCAACCAGAAGAAAGTAAGATTCTCTTGGAATACTTGTTCAGTATTTTTGAAAAGAATTTGGACATCCAAGTCCGTTTCAACTGGAAGTCCAAGGCTGGATTAGGTACCTCTGCCATTTGGGATAACAGAATTTCTCAACACAATGCGGTTTGGGACCATGAAGGTCAATCTCCAAGACATGGTACTAGAGTCACATCTTTGGCTGAAGTTCCATTCTTTGATCCAGAATCAAAGTCTCAAAGAGAAGCATTGGGTTTGTCTTTGAACTAAAAAAATTCATTAATAATAATGATAGTATCATAGTTTAGTAATATAGTAAAAGTGAATAAATGGCGCTACTTTTAGATATTTGTAATGCGTTAGACTGTGGATGTGGCTGCAAAAAAGGGGCGGAAGGTAGGGAGGTGAGGTATTAGATAAGGGCACTTACTAATCAAGTGTGCAATTGTGGAGTAAGATAAGACAAAGTGTGGTGTGGCTGAGAGGCTTATAAGTAAACTGAATTTCGTACAAGTTTCATCTCCCATAAATCATTATCAAAGTTCAGAACTCAAATGTCTACTGAATTACAAGAAACCGTCTTAAAGTTAACTTCTCTCAAGCCACTAGTTAAAGGTGGGGTTGATTCCACTGGTGCACAATTCTTACCCGAATCGACCAAGGCACGTTTTGACAAATATGGAGTCGATTATTCAAATGGATATCCTGTAGCTCCAGATACTAGTGAGATTCCAGTTTTTGTAGATGAAGTTCTTAAAGTTAGAAATAAGGAAGTTCCATACATCGAAAGAGGTAAGAACGCTGACCCGGAAAAGAAAGCTCTCTTTGGAGCTGCTAAGGAAGTTATCCACTTGACCAAGCACATTGGTACTGAAATTGTTGGGTTGCAATTGAGTGACTTGACCGACCAACAAAGAGACGAATTGGCTCTATTGATTGCAGAAAGAGTGGTTGTTTACTTCAGAGACCAAGACTTGTCTCCTCAAAAGCAACTTGAAATTGGACAATACTTTGGCCCCGTTGAAGTACATCCTCAAGGTGGGAGAGTTCCTCTTGAACATGGTGGAGTTCATGTGATTTGGATGGATCAGGCTAAAAGAAAGGGGTTTTTGAAGACTTCGTTCAAGAAGACTGGAGGTACTGCCCATTGGCACACAGACCTTACCCATGAATTCCAACCTCCGGGTATCACTCATTTGCATAATGATGCAATTCCCAATGTTGGCGGTGACACGGTATGGGTGTCTGGATATGCTGCCTTTGATAAGCTTTCACCAGCATTCCAAAAGTTCTTGGAAGGTAAAAAGGCCGTTTACAAGTCACTTCATGGTTATATTGATCGTGAAAACCCATTGAGTGGACCGAAAAACATTGAAAGGGAACATCCTATAATCCGAACTCATCCGGCAACTGGTTGGAAATCTTTGTTTGTCAACAGAGCATACACCACCAGGATTGTTGGATTGGAGCCAAGAGAAAGTGATTTGATCTTGGAGTACTTGTTTGGTGTTTTTGAAAAAAATTTGGATATCCAAGTAAGATTTAATTGGAAACCCACCAAGGCTGGGTTGGGTACTTCAGCTCTTTGGGACAATAGAATTTCTCAACATTATGCAATTTGGGACCATGAAGGTGAAGAACCAAGACATGGTACTAGAGTTTCTTCATTGGCTGAAGTTCCGTATTTCGACCCAGGATCAAAGTCCCAAAGAGAAGCATTGGGTTTATCTTTGGATTAGAGGGTGTTATTATGAAAAGGAGAGAATTGGCTGCAAATTGTCAAAGAATTCTAATTAAAATATATATATGGATAAAAACTTTATTGTATTCTTATCAGATATATGAGTAGTATGTTTTGAATGTAAGCCTAGGAAAAGTATAGTCCCGCTGTAGTGATATTTTATAGGGTACTGTTCTATTGAAAGTACTGCCATATGTATGTCTCATTGCGTGGAGTGCTAATTCCCTACCGGGTATGCAAGTTCGCTCCGCTGGCACTCCGTGGGCCACTAGTCGTGGGGGGCTCCAGTTCCTCTTACGAGGAAGTATTAGGAGAGCTCGTAGGTGTCCTGGTAGATGATCTAGGCACCACCAAGTAGTGACTCTCTCCAAGAAGGGGCAAGTGGGGAGCGGCTTGCACATCTTTTTGTCTATTCACTTTTTCGCACTTCATAAATATCAAAAGCGAACTATTTCTTTACAATTGTGCTGTTTTTACATCCATCTTCAAGTATGAATTCAATCCAGAAAATCAATGCTATAAACCAGAAGGAATTGGAGAATAACGTCAGCGACACTGCCTCTTGGCACGCCGATTATAGGGATACCCCGTACGTTTATATTGGGTTTCTTCCCTTTGAACTCGAAGAGAAGGATGTTCTCACCATATTTTCTCAATACGGGATCCCCACCCACATCAACTTGGTGAGAGATAGGGACTCAGGGAAGTCTCGTGGGTTCTGCTACTTGAAGTATGAGGACTATAGGTCGTGTGTGTTGGCGATAGACAATCTTAATGGGGTTTCAGTGTTGGGGAAGAAACTTAAGGTGGATCATGTTTATTTCCAATTACGAGATGGACAAAATGAAGATGATTTTTTGGTTGATTACTCCTTGGTGACACTGGAAAGAGCAGGAGATGTTGAAGTTGAAGAGAAGAAGTTGTTAAAGCATAGAGAAGAGGACCAGGGGAAAGATCCAATGGATGATTTTAAAGACCCAATGGATGACTTTAAAGATCCAATGGAGGACTTCAAAGACCCAATGGAGGACTTTGAAGATCCAATGAGCGGGTATTTGAAAGATAAAAGTAAGGCGAGTAGATCTAGTCGGTCCAGTAGATCTGGGCGGTCTAGCAGACATGAACATAGGTCAAAACGGTCACATAGAGACAAGGATAGAGAGAGTTCAAGATCTAAAGATAAGGATGGAGAATCGTCATCCAAAAAGCATAAACCAGAGACAAATTGATGTAATGACCTCTATCGTCCCCTACGGGGTCAGCAAGCTGCTCCGCTGGCACTCCGTGGGCCACTAGCCGTGGAGGCTTTGTTCCTCTGACGAGGAAATGGGTGCAGAGGTTCTCCTCGTAGAGGAGCTAAGCACCACGCAGTGGCTCTCCCCGAGTAGGGGCCTAGCGGAGCGTTGGTCAGGTACCACAGGGAAGAGAGTGGGTAATCCTACGGGGTGTGCAAGCTGCTCCACTGGAACTACATGGGCCAGTAGTGCTAGGAAGATCCTTGATACTCTGAGGATGTACATGCTACTTTTAATATTTCTAAACTAATATTTTTATTTCTTTACTTTGAGATATTGTGAATGGAACGCTTCCTTCAGAAGAATATCCAATTCATTCCCCACGGACGTCAATTGGTTCAGTTCGAATGAACGTTTAGAAGCGACCAAGTCGATTCCATTCTGATGGGTGAAGATCTTGGCTCTGACTCCGCTTTTGCCGCTAATGTTGGCTAATAAAGAGAATAAGTAGCCACTGAGTGAATGTAATGGTAAGGGGGTGGTGAAACTATTTGGAGAAATCTTCAACAGTACAGTTTTGAAGGTGAACTTGTTATTCCCATGGGAAAGCCCCTCGATTGCTGGAACCCCCATGAAGGGGAGAATAGATCTGTTGTTGGATGTAGTTCCCTCGGCAAAGATGTAGACAAGTTTAGAAGAATAACGAGACAAATCAGTAACCTTTTCTGTAGACAGGAGGGCATTTTCAGCACTTGGAGACAAGGCCTGTTTGGCAGCACCCCAGGCAGAGTATTCATAGAGATCTCCACTGTTATCAGGGATCAAAAAATAAATATTTCTCCAAGAAACTTTGGCAATACTGGCCAAAATCAAGGGATCAATGGGGGAAACATAATTGACCACCACCACGTCATTTGGTCCTGGTCTTTGAGCGTCTACCTCTTTCGATCTGGATTTCTTGACTCCATCTGCGGTCACTTCAACTTTCCTGAATCCAAAGAGGGTCACTACAAGGAAATTAGCTACCGAGGCAAATGGACAGATGGTGAGATACCCAAGGTAAACGACTACGAATATGGGGAGTTTAGCTACCACCAAAAGTAATTGAAGTGCTCTTCCTGCGATCCCTAAAGGTTGGGAGTCTACGGGCATAAAGGGAGAAATCCCGGTACCCTTATCTCTCCAATTTGAGAACTTCTCCATGATGTGTTCAACGAGCTATGTATTTAAAAATCTTTTGATTGAAAATAAAAAAATAGCTTTAACCTGCGAATTTTGTTAAGTGAACATCAAATAAGAAATAGAGCCTATAATGTTACATAACTTAATCAATGGAGAGAAAGGTACAGGAAGTGTGTGTTTAGTAGAATGCGAATAGTCTCCTTGTAGAGCGTAGAGGTAAGCAAAGCAAAGCTCCACTTCGTGTCCCTCCAAAGTGGGGGATCCGATGGAACGGCTTATTCACACTATATAAACTATATCCTTACTAGTATACAACAAATCTCTCAAATAGACTTATTCTATTTCTACATTGACCTACATCTTCATTTTTTAACACTGTTTTCATTCTCTGTTCATAAAACTAATATACACGTAGCTGGTTCATCTACAATTCTTGAGAAGCACCTGGCTTGGCAGACTTCTTGGCTGGCAACAAAGATTGGTGAATGTTTGGCAAAACACCACCTTGGGCGATTGTGACGTGACCAAGCAACTTGTTCAATTCTTCATCATTTCTGATGGCCAATTGCAAGTGTCTTGGGATGATTCTGGACTTCTTGTTGTCTCTAGCAGCGTTACCGGCCAATTCCAAGATTTCAGCAGCCAAATATTCCAAAACAGCAGTCAAGTAGACTGGAGCACCTGAACCAACTCTTTGAGCGTAGTTACCCTTTCTCAAGAGTCTGTGAACTCTACCAACTGGGAAGGACAAACCAGCCTTAGAAGATCTAGAGGTGGAAGCCTTTTCAGTAGAACCTGCCTTTCCTTTACCGGACATTATATATTATATTTGAAGTATTTGATTAAAAATTTAAGTAATTAAACCTTTGGAGAAATTAATAATGATGTTTTATTTCACGTTATATCCCCCTTCATTTATATACATTGATAAATTATTTAATCGGTGGCGGATCTTGCTCCCGTCATGCAGGAGGGTACAAACAAACAATTATCCTCAACCGCGCTCTTGAACCATAATTTCACGCGGATTTCCTCGCGATCATTTACACTGGTACGTGTAATTTCCAGTACTAACAAAACGCGGGTTTATGCAGGTCTGTTGTGGTCCCAGATTTTACGCATTTCGCGGTGTAAATTGTAGTACATGTTATCAAAACATAAGTTATCACTCTTAGCGCGAGTTTTCATGTATTATTTTTATTTTTATTTGGTACTTCCTGTATACAGCCCAGAGGCAATTCATATATAAAAGCCAATCCCTTTCTCAACAACAAAACCCCCCTTCCCCTTGTAATATCTATTTGATTTTCGAATTAATTTAATCACATACTTATAACATAATGGCCCCAAAAGCAGAAAAGAAACCAGCCTCCAAGGCTCCAGCTGAAAAGAAGCCAGCCGCTAAGAAGACCGCTTCTTCTGAACCAAAGAAGAGATCTAAGACCAGAAAGGAAACTTACTCCTCTTACATCTACAAGGTCTTGAAGCAAACTCACCCAGATACCGGTATCTCCCAAAAGGCCATGTCTATCATGAACTCTTTCGTCAACGATATCTTTGAAAGAATCGCTGGTGAAGCTTCCAAGTTGGCTGCTTACAACAAGAAGTCTACCATCTCTGCCAGAGAAATCCAAACTGCTGTTAGATTGATCTTGCCAGGTGAATTGGCTAAGCACGCCGTTTCCGAAGGTACCAGAGCTGTTACTAAGTACTCCTCTGCTGCTAACTAAGCGCAGTTGCTTTTTAGTTTGTATATTAGTGTTAATGAATATGAAGAACATAAGAAATTGTGTTGTAAAAATAACTCCTTGATTAAGCTATCCATTGGGTGGCAAATGTATTATGTAAATTTTTATTATTTGTAATGTAATATATTATTCTAGCTATGAAGTCACTTCTTTTGGCCGTAGTATTGAATTAGTAGCCAACAAAAGAAAACGTTTAGTAAATGATGGAGCCAGAATGTGTGTCTGATTCCGTAAATGATGCAGTAAAAGATAAAGTAGCCCACGAGAGCTCTGGTTATGAAAACGTTGGTTTTCTTGGCTGCAACTGCTCGTGGGAGATAATTACCGGATGAATGACGTTCCATCAACATTAGAATTGGTAATATGGCCAATATATTATGATGTGATGAAAATGGGGTCTTCCAATTGACGGCAAAGTTGTGGATAAACACAATGAGGACTGGAACGTTGATGGGGAGAGTCCAGAGCATGAGAATAAGTAACGTTATCATGTAATTGAGCATACTTTTGTTCTGGGGTTGGGCAACAACTAATTTAATGGTTGAAATGATTTGTACTATACAACAGACAACATAGACAAATTGATAGGGAAGGTAAAATGGAACTGCAATCAAAATGAGTATCATTGCAACTATTTTACGAACGGGGAAACTTGTACTAACAGCCATTGGAACACTCTCTTCAGCTTCTTCCTTGTTCTTATTCTTGTTCTTGTTGACGGTCTCAGTGTCGGTCTCACTATCCATCCCTCTTTTAGGTCTCTTGAAAAGATCCTTTGTCTTGGATATAACAGTGGCAACCCCCAATAACAGGAAATATGTCACTAAGATAATTCCCACCCCCATCATGAAAAATATTGGACCTATCAACCAAAGGTATGGTTCTTCCAATCCTAGATAGAATGAATTCAACTTGAAATCATTACTCAAGCTGTTATTTATTTCATTGCTATCTTGTAATACGACTGGGTCGATCAAATTAAGAAATTGTTGTACTCTCAAATTATTGACAACGGAGGATAATACCGAAAGAAGAGAGAATATCACTGGGAACCATTTCAATGAACAGATCTTAGTTAACCCGTAAATGACACTAGGGAATACGTTGCTTTGTATGTAATGGTTGAATTGGAACAAAAACGATAACAAAGTCACCAGTAAACAACATGCCACAAGCGCAAGTCTATACCGTAATACAAGTAATCTCATACTTTTGAAAAAATCAATGGATAAATAAATATCAATGGGCAAATCCTCCGTGGATGGATCACTCCATAGTTCCAAGTTGAGTCCATATCTATGGTCATGTCTAATCTTTATTGGGGTGAACGGAGCAATTCCATGCATGGTGAGAAGCATTTCGTTGTTTTTCTCAACATTTACATGCCATTTAGTTTCATATGGCTCAGTACTCCATTGTCTGATGAATGGAGCAAATAATGGCAAGTGGGTTGAGGATTCCTTGGTGGCGTAGTGCACTTTCACTTGATATATAAGTATACTACTCCAAGCTCCAGGGATGTAGATGTTAGCAGCCAATGGTCTAGTATTTGGGAGTGCAATGTCTGCTCCTCTTCTCATCAAATTGAGCATACCCTTCCCAAGATCATATTTGGTTTTCAGTGACTCTACAAGATCTGCAATTAGAAATTGATTCTCATCTGTTCTAACATTTTCAACAACCACAATGGTATCAAATTGAGAAAGAACTGTATGGTTGAACTGAATCGCATAGAATGGACTGTGATCTCCTCCTGCTGATGACTCTGCCACGCTACTAGAGTCTGAGAAAGACCTAGGCACCGCCAGAGCATCATCCTTGACATCTACACACTTCAACGCCACGTATTCATTGGTGTTCTCGGTGGTCAATTCATATAATTTATTGTCTTCCCTACCGGTAGAGTCAGACATATCCATGTTGGAACATAACAACACGGAAGGGTTTTCACTCCCATCACGATGTTCCTCCCAAAAACTCAATCTGGAAGAACTAAGAAGCAGAAAGGAAGAATTAACATTCTCGGGAATATTGAATATAGTTGTCGTTGGCTCAGTCTGTTTAAATGATCTCAATCTCTCGCCAGATTTCATTCTTCTAATCTTTTGGGAATCAAGTTTCAATTCAATAGTCTCAGGTTCCCTGGTAGCCACTTTATCCTGAGTTGAATAATCTTCAAATCCTGAGAGTAAGGTCTTTCTAAGAGCCCTCATCTTTTTCGCAAGACTATACGTCCGTGTGGGTGATGACTTATCAGCTATGTTTAATAATGCTCTCAGTACGGCAATACGAAGTTGGTCACACCATACAATAGCCAAATGATCCATGGGAGTCCAAACGCTTGGGATACCTGTCGTGTACACGGTAAATCCGTTGGAAGGTGGTACCAAGTACCCCAAGGTTGTATAATCCGCTGGGAGTGTATTATCAAGACCCCCTCCGGTGATGGAAACAATGGCAACGTCCTTGACTCTTCTACGAGCCATTTCCGAATATTTGGTCGAAACATTTGAATGATATCCTTCATACCAAAACCTATCCATGGCCGAATAGACTCTTGTAAGGTCTCCATCAAAGGTCAAGGGGGCCAATGCGTGAGGAGTAGCAAGGGTCAAGATCGTATTGACAGATTCCTCTCTATAATTGGGCAACGAGAGCATGGCTCGTGCCACGACTCCACCCATTGAATGTGCCAATAAAACCACTGATTTGGGAGGGTTTTGTTGCAGAGAGTACAACTTTAGGATGAACTTGATGGCCTCGTTCAAGTACTCTGCTTGGTCTACGATAGTTCTACCATGGAACGCGGTAAAATCTTCATTGAAATCCGCTGTGAAAAAATCGTAATGAGACGCCTCTTTGTTCAGAAGCGTACCCTCGTTCCATTCTCTCCAGTAGGTGGTGGCAGTTTCTGCAGCAATCAGTCTCACTTGCTTGTAACTACCAGCATTCCCCGGGATGAATAGCACCGGTATACCCGTGAGGGAGTCATGGAAGTCCCCATCGTCAGGGATATTGTCCACGTTCTGTTCCCGATAGAGATGTAACGAGTACTTCCGAGCCAATTTTGTGTGGGACTCGTCAAACGTGGTGAGTCGAGCATACGAGGGGAACATCC
The DNA here is from genome assembly GCA_963924405.1 of [Candida] anglica. Taxonomy (NCBI): domain Eukaryota; kingdom Fungi; phylum Ascomycota; class Pichiomycetes; order Serinales; family Debaryomycetaceae; genus Kurtzmaniella; species [Candida] anglica. Next base: position 1,507,261 of record OZ004259.1, on the reverse strand, counting down.
AGATGGCACGACAAGCTGGGGAATCCGCGTCTCCAAACTTAGTGGTGGTAAATAAATGGGCCATGAGTCCCAACATAAACAACCCTGTGGCTGCCACTACCGGTAGGAGGCTCAGTCCTAGTCGCTTTCTGCCGATGAATTGAAGCATGTGTCCAAGAAGTGTCGGATTAGAGTGGTGATCCAGTACCAGTAAAATATGTGTTGATGGTGGTTCTAACAAGAGAGATCAAGCAAATTATGTGTAGTACTGTGTACATGGCTGCTGCTAAGGGTAAGCCCTTTGCTCGGGGTAGTGCGTAGTTCAAAAAAAGAAAAAAAAAAGCCAAGCGCCAGCCTTTGACACCGATGATTCTTTAATGTGGGGAAAAGTCAAATGTGGGACACTTTGGGATTCTACCGTTTCATTGATCTACATTAATCAGCTCCTTCGAGGGAACTTATCGATATGTAAGGGTCATAAATGTATATATTTTCTTCTAACGTATAGTACAATTGGTTTACTCGTTTTCATCCTTTGTCTCTTGCTTAGTCTCTTTCTTGTGGATCTTCTCCTCGGGATCTTCTTTCTCCTCAACAATAACTCTATCTCCAAAAGTACTATTGCTCAGAAGTACATCTACATGAACATCATCTTTCAAAATACCTTCCTTTTGCGCCACTTTTATCAAATTTTTAATTTCATCAGTAGTGAAATGACCATCTAAAGGGATTTTCCCCGTCGGAATTTCATAACCATCATCATCATATTCAGGTTTCCCGTCATCATCTATTTCGTTTTGTTGTTCCTTTTCCACCAAATCTTCTAATTTTTCAAGGGTAGCTTCTGGATTACTTTCAGTAGAGCCCGGTTGAGTTTGTAATTCGATGCTCATAATAAATAGATAATAATAATAATAATAATAAAAGATAATAATAATACGTAAATAATAAAAAGAAAACTAAAGAATAATCCTACAACAATGGGAAACGGTAAATATATATAAATATATAATACTTTACTCGATTTGTTGCATATCGGATTAAAACATTATTAACCTTGCTATAGTGGCGGAGAATACCATTACGTAATGCAGATTTCAAGATAGATTGTATGCAGAGAAGGCCTGCACAGTTTATCAGGGGTGTACAAAAATCAAAAAGAAAACTAAAAAAAAAAATTAGAATTAAAATTACAAAAGGGCTATACAGGATCCAGGTAGTCCAAAAATGAAACATAGTAAACAATAAAATAAAATACGTTCTCTATATACCACAAGAATGCTGATTGAACAATTAAGTGAACAAGTTAGAAATCTCACTGCGATAGTGGAAAAACAGTCGCAGATAATTGCACAAACTGGTCAACAAGTTTTGGATTTACAAGTTAAAGATGTCAAGTCTAAAATGAATAGTATGGATATTGATGGTGGCAAACCATCAATTGATGTAGATGATTTTGTTACCAATGAAGATATTGTTCAATTAGTGGGTGAATTACAAGGACAATTGGATTTCTTAGAGGATAGAGGAATTAAAAGAGTGATAAACTCAACCATAGATAAGACTGATTTGAGAGCAATCATTGCTCCATTAACTAATCGTGATGGAGAATTACCAAATAATGAAATTTTCCCCAATACAGTTGATGAATTTTTAAATATTTCTCCACCAACAATTATTTTATTGTGTGAATTTTATGAATTAATTAATAATAATAATGATGAATCCTTACAGAAATTATTAGAATCTGGTGCAGTTTCAAGTATTGAAGAAGCACATGCAGTCTTCCAACAACAACAATCTGAATCTTTAGAAGATAAATTGAAGGCTTATACTCCTCAACAACTTGATATCTTTGTAGATGAATTGGCTAGATATCTTGGGTTACGGTTTAGAAAGCAGAAACTGGTGTGGTAAAATGAAAAATATCAAGGGTACCCCCTTTGTCTAGAATATAGAAAAATAAAATCAAAAGTTAAAAAAAAGTGAAGAATAGTTTTTTTGTTTTTTTTTTTATTTGTAAAATTACCTCCTTTTCATGTGGATCTGGTATGTATGTTCTTCTTATTTTGATCTTATTTTCTAACCATATCATATCTCCATTTTCTCTCTATATACCATCAAAATGGTTTAGTATCTCCATTATATAATCAATCCTGATTTTTGAAAACCTGCACATAGAACGCTCTTTTCAAACACGTTAACGAAAACTCTCTCAAACAAAAAATCAACCTTATACAAAAGATTTCTCCCATATTCATACAATTTTATCAATAATTTTATATTATCATGGATGAAGAAACAGCTGAAAGGGTGATCAAGGTGTCTATCTTCACCCCCTTGATCTATGTGGGTGTTCTCATGTCATGTTTCATAGCGTTTTCTGTCATCTATAGAAAGAAGAAGTTACAGAAACTCACCACCATAGAACCTATTTTCCCAGAAAACCATACCCTGTCACTCTACCAGTTCTTGAAGCTGCAGTACGTCAACCCAGACGTGGCCAAGGAGAACAAGCCGCACGAAAGAGTCATGAAGGCTGCCCTTTTGAGAAGAGGCGTGGAGGCAATCAGAAGATCATTGAAGTTGAAGGAAGTTGAACCAGTATTCAACAAGCTCTATCAAGACGGACTCATTGGAGACGACGTGTTTAAGAACTTCCAATTCCAAGCCCAGTTCCAAGAATTGGAAATCAAGGAAATCGTCCAAGAATGTGAAACATACAAGAAGGGATGGGTGCAACAATTTTTCCCAGTGGCACAAGAAATTTGCTTCAATGAAGCATTGAGAAGAAGATTGGCTGCCATGGATGAAAGATCAAAGACCCTCTCCATTCAATGGCAATACTTTGTTGAACAGAGTGAATCTCCAAAGAAGGAAGCCTCACCAGTTCCTGAAAAGAAGCCTGGGGCTATCAAGGCGTAAGCATGTGTACAAGAGTAAATAGTCAATACAAAGAGTAGTCAAAGTCCCCTCCACCTCTCACCGGTAGACCTCCCCAAGCATTCTAGGTATACCCTGTAGTCTCTCTCATATAGACTTTTTATGATTGACGGCTGTATGCAGTCCGTGGGTCTTTTTTTGTTTGTCTCGATATGAACGACATAAACAAAAAACTGGAGACAATACAACGGTCCAATAGATCAATAAAGACTGATTGGTATACGGGTGAAGCTGTTATTTTAGAGAGGGTTTAACTAATTGGAGAATATGAGTTATCCCCGAAGTAATCAACCAAGACCCAATGGAGGTTCAGGTGGCTATGGACAAGACCAATCTAATTCATACAATCAATATCCACCAAACTCTGCTCCACAAGGGTATGGGAATGCATACCCAGGCTCTAGAAGTGGTGTTGGTGGACACAGACCACCACAACAGCAATATCAAGGCGGCGGTCCTCCTCCCCCGGGATCTTTTCCAGGACCACCTCAAGGTGGGAAAATAATCAATGGTCAAGGATCTCCAGGACAACGTTATAATGCTCCAGTACCACCAATGGATCCGGTTCGTAAGAGAAAGTTTGAAACTGATAAGTTGATCCAAGATTGCTTTGCGAAATATATTGTCGATGTTCAAGGCAGGAAAGTTCCTGAGGTTTCATATCAAACACATGTCAACATCAAGGAATTCTCACTGTTCCCATCATACCCTCCTCCAGAAGGGACCCCACCACAGCAAGTCGGCTCAATCAAGGATAGAGTGTTGGTTGTGTGTGCTAAGAACAGTGGCCGTGTCATGCTTCAAAAGGGGAAGTTCAACGAGGTGAAGGATGCATATCAGATTGGAAGAACTTGGGACATGGATGAATTGCGCTCCATCCAACGAGTGGGGAGTAACGGGATCATCTTGACGCTTAATAAGGATTACTATTGGAGAGTCGAAGAAGGTTTAGAAAGAATTTGGAAATTTGTGAGGTATTTGGCTACCTCGTACGGTAAATTCATGGGGAGATATCCAGAACTTGTAGGGTTTCTGCAACAAGAGCTTAAACTAGCAGACCTTACCAGAGCTGGAAGTGTTGGCGGGTCCATAGGAGGAGGTTCTGGTTCTGGAGTTGGAGTTGGTGATATTGTATTGAATGAACTTGCTCCCAATCCACAAATCTTGAAATCTAAATCTATTAAAAGAAAGCATTTACCCAACCCAGTATTACCACCACAACCAGAGCTGCCTATGTATGAACACTACAAGGATATGGACTTTACTGCAAATGGTAAATTGCCCATGAAACCAATGATGGCCATGCTGGTTGATCGTCCTGGTAGCAGCACTGCCATAGATCAACAACCAGTTGCAGAGCCACAGATCCAAAAGGATGTAGGAAGAAGTGGTAAAGATATAGGTTCTGGCTCGATTAAATCCACAGCGTCAAAGCGTCATTCTCACCCTTATCAAACTATGTCTCCAAGGATGAGCCTTGATGAGTCTAGAGATGGTGATTTAGAAGTGGAAACAACTCAAGATTCACTGAGTTTTGTGTTTGCTGCACTGAGAAACTCTGCTGATTCGGAGAAATCATTACAATTTTCTAAAGAGAAGGCATCGTCAATTAAAGGTCATAAATATCAAATGAGTGATGATTTATATAAGGACGCATCTTCTGAATTTCCTCCAGTCCTGAGATACGAATTCAAACAACCTTCCAAGAGAATTTCATTGCCCAAGGGGATTGCATCTCCAGACTTTGGAATTGAAGAGGTTGAAGATGATGATGAGGATGAAGAAGAAGAAAGAGCACATGTTGACGAAGATGACCATTTTAGCGACGATCAAGAACAACCATTGGTCTTGGGTAGAGGAAGTGGATCTGTTTCATCTGTCCATAGAAAGGAAAGAGGATTGGGCTTTGTTGGAGGGATATCTGAATCTAGCCCAGAAATCATTGAAGAGTCCACCCACCTTGATCATGAAGAACACGATACTGTTTCTTCTTCGATTCAAGAAATAGAAAGTTTTATGGAATCTCAGCTTGGTAACAAGGGTGTAAAAGCTGGTACCGCTAGTGTAAGGCTGTTTTCATCAAATAATCTGGATGTACAAGAGGTCAACTCTCGTGGAGTACCTATTGGACATGAATCCGAAGTGGCATCACTGGTGAATGAATCTGACTTAGGATTGGGTATCAACAAAGATGGAAACATTGAGAAGGATCCAGAACTTGAAGAGCTTTTGGAGGAAGTCAACTGGAACATCACTGAAGATAGTGATGCCTTGATTAAGAAGTTAACTAAGGAGTTGAACCGGGTGAAGTATAAGAATGTTGAAGAGGTCATAGCATTAGATTTTTCAAATAATACAGTGCTGAGTGATCTCACCACATCGCTCAAGGAGATTGAAAATTTGGGACATATCTTCAAGAAGATGGAAATAGATTTCCAATTTTTAGCGCCGGAAGTTCATTCTATCGAAACTAACTCCAAGGGTTTACAAGTGAAGTCTGTCAATAAGAAGTTGCTCTATAACGATTTGAGAGGTATCTTGAGTAATGTCAGCATGGATGGTTCCGACTTATCAACCATTGAAATGTTTACATCATTTGACCGTCTCAATAAGTTGGACTCTTTGGAAGAGAAACTTTTGGGATTATATGATGCCTTGGGTGCCATGAGATCTGAACCTGGTGAAGATAATGATAACTTCAGTTCCATGAAGGCCTTGAAACAATACCGTGCAAATTATGAACATGTTACATCTTCCTTTGTTAAGCATTTCAAAGATTATTTGAAAGAAGAGCTCAAAAACATTTCTACATTATTGTCGAGGGATTTGGAAAGATTATCAACTCACATGTTACTCCGTGAGCTAAACAATCTTTTAATATATGCTGGTTTCATGTTTTTCGTCAAGGACGTTTCCACACTGGACTTCAATGAATTAGGTGAATATTTCAATATGGTATTGAGTGACTTGTTTGATAAACTCTTGACTCAAAAGTTGATGTACATCAAACACACTTCATTACCTTCTGGGAACGACTTTGATAGTATCCAACTAAAGAAAAGGTCATTGCGTATGTCCACTAAAACAAAGTTTAGGCTCAAGGGTAGTGATTCACCTGATACCTCACATACATCTTCCAATTACGCTGAACAAACAACTATCGAGGTTCAAGATTCCAAGGCTATCATTGAAGTGATTTCATTTTCCAAAGAACTCGTGTCTATTGTGCAATACTTTGTTGGTAGTATGTTCCATTATGATACCAATATCATTGACTTTAGTGAATATATTAAACATTATCCATTCAGTGACAGACGCAGAACCCTTGATACTCCAAATTTCAATTCCACCATCAGTTATTCCAACGATATCATCTCCAACTTGACGGCCATCTTTGGTGGTTATATTAACATGTTCATGAAGAAAATTTCTCCAACAGAAACACATATTCCATTACTATTGTGTTATTTGGAAAACATGCTTATTGAAAATAAAACTAAAAATCAAGAATTTTTGGATTTCAACTTCTTGAAAAGGGCATTAGAAAAATTTAAGGCATCCTGGTCCAAGAGTATTAAACTGAAGGTAAATGCCTTTAATCAATCCAATATTGTTGCAAAGTGTGGTATATTACCGTCTGTGAAAAACTTCAGTCAACTTTTATTTGTTACCGAATCATCACTTGACAGCAATGTTGATCTTTCGCAAACTCTGGTAAGAGAAACTCTAGATGATTCATATTTACAATTGACTGATGCAGCCATACATCTTTTCTTAAGAGATGACCCATTGTTGAAAAACAGTGAGTTTGATGAGAAGGAAAGACACCACAGAAATGTCAGTATACTTCAAAATATCTTTTATCTTTCAGAACAAATATCTGTATTTTCATCGGTTGGAATCAATAAGCTGAAATCAAGTTTGGCATCTGTGTTCAAGAAGGTTGAAAATGCATACTTCCGTAAGTTATTGCAAAAGAATATTGGGAAGTTGGTGGAATTCGTGGAGAATTATGAAGCATTGAGCAATATGGGTGGACAAAAGAAATATAACAAGAAGGTTGTAAAGTCACTTCTTAGTAATTATACTCACAAAGACATTCAATTGAAGGCTACTGAGATTTATCGTAAGTTGGAAAAGCACTTCATCACAGGTGGAGACATGTTTGAAAAGGATTTACTTCAAAGATTGTGGAAGGATATGGAAATACAATTTTCTGATTATTTTGCAAGATTGGATAAAATTATTAGAGCCAACTTTGAAAGAGAAATTGAGTATAATGTGAATCAACAAGAGATCCGTAGTATATTTTCCTTGATAGGATAGTACAATAAATGAAAAATTAGGCTTAAACAATTTGTAGAATATCATTCTTATTAAAAATGAATAAAGTTATAAATATGTTTTCTCTTGAATTCTTAAGATTGTATTAATATTATGAGTTATAAAAGAAGTTTTTCAATTTTTAGATCATAGAGTAGTCATTTCATACAAAACTATTAGTATAAGCTTCTATAACTTCTGTATTATATTGATACATAGTATTATTTAGTACATTAAAGGTACTTTATTGCTATAAGTTATCGAGTTACATTATCATAGAGGGTATATAACATCCAAACACCCTATATATCCATAAAACTATATGCACTACCACCAAAACATCCGTACGCCACTGTCGCACAGTGTGACAGTCTGACCGAAAATTAATAATCAAATAGGGCTCTTTGGCCGAGTGGTTAAGGCGGTAGACTCAAGTTCTACTATCGTAAAGATGCAGGCGTTCGAACCGCCTAGGAGTCATTATTTTTTTAATTTTTTTTTCTTCTATAAGACTCTTACAGTTGCATATCTAGTATCATAATTAATATTGAATTATTCACATGTATATAACTATACAGCTAGTTCAAAGACAATCCCAATGCTTCTCTTTGGGACTTAGATTCTGGATCAAAATATGGAACTTCAGCCAATGAAGAGACTCTTGTACCATGTCTTGGTTCATTTCCTTCATGATCCCACACTGCAAAATGTTGAGAAACTCTGTTATCCCAAAGGGCTGAAGTTCCCAATCCAGCCTTTGTTGGTTTCCAGTTGAATCTTACTTGGATATCCAAATTCTTCTCAAAAATGCTGAATAAGTATTCCAAGATCAAGTCACTTTCTCTTGGTTCCAATCCAACAATTCTTCTAGTCATGGCTCTATTAACGAACAAAGACTTCCATCCAGTGGCAGGGTGAGTTCTAATGATTGGGTGTTCACGTTCGACGTTAACTCTCCCTTTCAATGGGTTTTCACGGTCAAGATAGTTATGAGCTGAAAAGTACACCGCCTTCTTTCCATCAAGGAATTTTTGGAAAGCAGGTGAAAGCTTGTCATAGGCGGCATAACCAGACGACCAAATGGTATCACCCCCTACGTCTGGAATAGCGTCGTTATGCAAATGGGTGATACCTGGAGGTTGTAACTCGTGGGTAAGATCAGTGTGCCATTGCAGGGTTCCAGCCTTGACGTTGTTTTTGAAGCCAATATTAAGGCCAAGCTTAATTAATAAGTCTTGCCAGATGACTGTAGTACCTGGTAATCCTGGGACATGTACTTGTTGTGGATGATATTCAACATTACCGTAGTAGGCACCCAAGTCCGCTTGGATTTTTGGGTCTAAATCTTGATCTCTAAAGAAAACAACCACTCTTTCGGCGATCAAAAGAGCCAATTCATCTCTTTGTTGGTCGGTTAAATCACTCAATTGTAAACCAATGATTTCAGTACCAATGTGCTTGGTCAAGTTTTTCACTTCTTTAGCGGCTGCAAAGAGTGCCTTCTTTTCAGGATCCGCGTTTTTTGCTCTTTCAATGTATGGAACTTCTTTGTCACGGACTGCGTGTGCTTGGTCGACAAAAATAGGAATATCTTCAGTTGGTGGTCTCTGAGGATAACCTTGAGAGATATCGATTCCATATTTCTCAAATCTTGCCTTTGTTGTTGCTGGTAAGTTTTCCACCCATGAATCGGCGAAACCGCCCTTACTTGCCGATCTAGGGTTTTTAATTCCTGATTTGGCGAGTTTGGTTACAATTTGTTCAATTTCAGAAAGTTCCACAGGGGTTTCAGCAGCGTTAGCTGGAGTTGTAGTAGCGGCAGATGGTGACATGTTTATATATCTTGATAGTTATATATTTGTACCAATTTCGAGAACATTCAAGGAAATCATTCATATTATATAGGCGCCACTTATTTAATCTCAACCCCCCCTTATCAATTGGATGATTGTGGCTGCGAATTATAGTTGAGGAAATTTGCAATTGCATGAGATAATTATTAGAACTGTGGAATGATACGTTTATCGGTGCTTAGTAATAAGGAATCAAGGTGGAGAGTCGGGATTAACGGAGATATACATTAGATACTTTCATTACCAAGAATGTTGATTAAAAAATTATACAAAGTATAGGCGTGAAATTACACCACCAAAGTTCCACAATTTAAATCTACTCCATAGATTACTCTCATGTTAGAAACCTAATAATAGGCACCTCTCCCGGAATATGATTGATTTTGATGGCTATTATCGCCAATTTTCAAGCATCGAGGCATAAATGAAACCACTGCACTGACTGGAATCAGACACCCTAAGGGCCATTTAGAATCAGATTTCATGTCGGACCAACTTACAACTTTGTCAAACTTTAAATTGTTATTCTCTTTGGTAAATTTGACGTGTAGGAGTACCAATTGATCAAACAAATAGGTGAGATCTGTTAATATAACATCTGAGTGCAGTTGGAACGCCAGTTTATCGATGTTTAAACTGGTTACAGACTCCAACTTGTTTATATATGATTCATTCAGACGCGATTGGAACTTCCCCTTTAACTTGTCTAATTTCCCCCCACTTTCTCTTTGTAATGCATCAAATTTCTTCTTTTGTAGTGTTAATAAACTGAAATTAACCAACCCTATGGCTTCCCCCACTTTGTCTTGTTGGTAGTGTTCAATCGAAAGGAATAATCCCGCGTATGCAGTGGCATATTTCTCAATGACTAGGAGATATTCCAGCCAAAATTTGTAGTTAAGCAGGAAAGTATCGTCTAATGAAGTTTGTAATTGACTGAGGATTTTAATACAATGATGGAGCTCATCCAATACATAGATTGCCACCCGGGCAAGTGTACTGTTGTTTGAAGACTTGAAACTCTCTGTTTTATTATAATCCTGTCTATTGATCCATGAAGATTTGGCAAGTATAGACATTTGAATGGAAATATTGTTTGTCTTGTGAAGGAAATGGTATATCATCCCATTAAGTTTTGTGTCGGTAGAGATTGACCGGTTCACCATTGATCCAAATGATACAAACGAAAGTGAGCTTTTGAAGAGATTGGCCACTTGTTTCCATTTTTCAGTGGTCTCCACGGTTGATTCTTGAGCAGATATGAGTTCACTAATGTTTTGAGACCCAAGGGAGGAATAAGTCAATGCAATTGCCACCACTGTGATTTCTATTTCATTTGCCAATGTCCAACTGGGAGTAGTAGTGGTTGAAGTTTGATCTGGAGAAAGACTTGTAGAAGAATTTGGAGTTCTTTTTCTTTGGAAGAAGTTGTCTTCAATTTTTTTGTTCTTATTCCTTTTCAAAGTCCATGGTAATTGGCCCAAGGATTCAGAAAGGACATATGTTGAGGAATACTCGACCAAATCTTCCAATTGGCGTCTTTGAGGACAATTTTGGGCACAATAATCAAACAAATGTTCTAGGTATTCCTCAAGAGCTACCACATATCTGACCAATTCGGAGTTAGTACCAACATCAGACAATAAGCCCGATCTTTCCGAGACAATATACAGATTGAGCTTCCCAGCCGCGATGGATATGCTCTGCGGGATAGGAGGGGTATTGGGGAGTACAATCATCTTTTTTAAGTAGTAATACTGTTTGTATCTACACTAATAAACAAAAATAGATAGTTCTCCACATTAAAGGCGCGATTTCTCAAAAAAAAAAAAGAAAAGAGATCAAAACCAATTCTTTGTCCTTTGCTTTGTTAACAGAAACTCCTCAGATCAACGACCCTTGTTCCCACCATGGACGATCACTTCAAGTATGGAATAGTCATAGACTCTGGGTCTTCCGGATCAAGAATCCAAATATATAAATGGGAAGATTACAAGTACACTCTAGAACATTCCAATGGAGACAATTCAAAGTTACAATCTCCACCCAAGATCATTCAGGAGAAGGATTGGACGTTGAAGATTAAGCCAGGTATATCGACATATGCGGACAAGACGCGGGACATCTGGCCAACACATTACCAGAAACTCTTGCGATATGCCGAGGAGATCATCCCCCAGGAGAAGCATAGGGAAACTCCTGTGTTTGTATTGGCCACTGCAGGTATGAGATTACTCCCACATGGTAAACAAAGGAAAATATTAAAGGAAACCTGTGAGTCGATCCGTTCCAACACAGAGTTTTCAATTCCAAATTGTTCTGACTTTGTTCAAGTTATTGATGGAGAAACCGAAGGACTTTATGGATGGTTAGGTTTAAACTACCTCATGGGCCAATTTGATAACTATTCTTCGGATTTAGAGAAACATGAGTCCATTGGATTCATGGATATGGGAGGTGCGCTGACACAGATTGCGTTTGTGCCTCTGTCCGACGAAGAGGTCAAGAAACATGACGAAGATCTCTCCACCGTTGTGCTCAGGAGTGTCAATGGAGAGACTCAAAAATGGAGAGTTTTTGTAGAAACGTGGCTAGGGTTTGGAGCCAACGAGGCCAGACGAAGATATCTTAATCAACTCATTAATGTGAACATACTGGCCCCTCCAAGAGCGAAAATGAAGGGTTCACAAACCGTTAGTGATCCTTGTCTCCCACAGGGGGCAGAGTTCCCGCACGTTCACGAGGGGAAGACCTACAAGATTAAGGGGATTGGGAACTATCAACAGTGTGTCAAGAGTATCTACCCTCTTCTTCTCAAGAACATCCCATGCACCGACACCCCGTGTCTTTTCAATGGGATCCATGGACCCAAGCTTAACTTTGATGATGACAAATTCATTGGGATCTCGGAATATTGGTACACTGCCAATGATATTTTCCAGAGTGGAGGTGAATACAATTATCATGCATTTAACAACAAGGTGAAGGAATTTTGTGAAAGTGACTGGTCTACTATTTTACAAAATTCAGCAAATGGACAATATCTGAATCTTGATCCAGAAACATTTCTTAGGGACGCCTGTTTCAAGGCCAGTTGGGTTATGAATGTTTTACACGAAGGGTTTGAATTGCCTCGATTAGACGTTGATGCCACCCCTGAAACCGATAAGCTGGCGGAAGAACTAGCCAAAGAACTCACCAACAAACATATCCCTTTCAAATCCGCCGACTCGGTCAATGGAGATGAGTTGTCATGGACATTAGGGAAAATGCTTTTATTTGCCCTGAGTCAAATTCGTCCTGGATATGAAAATGATAAGAACGTGGGGATATATCCCAGTGAAATTTCAGGGCAAGATTTTGTTCCTGGAGGTGGATCCACCAGATATATACTGAATCATCAAGATGGTAAGTCAGATTATGATTCTGATTTGGAAGATATTTTGGAAGGTCAACTGTTTTTCATTGTTCCATTCATTTTAATTTTGCTTATTGTAATGGCGGTGTTTGCTCGTAAGAGTAAGATTATTCTGGAATCAAAATTAAAGAAAATTCCAGTGTATTGCAAGGACATTATAATGCATAAGATTCCATATTTCAAGAATTGGGATGGATATGCTCAAATGAGAGAAAGAGAACAAGAAAATTATGATTTAGAAGAAGGATTGAGAGAAAGCAATGGTGATGGGAATAAACCTGTATTACAACAACCATATCCACAATCGGTGCTCCGAACTCGTTCTACAATGAATCTTTCTATTAACGAAGAAGAGGATGGTTCACAAGAAGAAGGACGTCATGGAGTGCCGAATTTTTTACATAAACCATTTCTTATGCCGAAGAGGAATGCTTCCAATAGTATATTCCAATTCCTGGATCTTGGGAGTCGGGAATCCCTTCCTTCTCTTGGAAGGACTCCCAGTAGTGCATCATTAAAGAAATTTGGTAAAGGAGTTGAATAAATTTTGTGTTTGTGACCGATGTTTGTGGTTAGAGAAAAAGGGGAGAGGAAAACAAATAGAATTGAAACAGAAGAACTTCATTTTCTTTTCCCCCTTTTCATCAACCATACTAAGAATTTTGATTATGAAGTACATGGTAATACTTTTAATAAGTCTTGGAATGACATCTGCCGTTTCATTTAACTTGGTGAGAAGACCAATTGAAAAAAGAGATACTCCGTTGGAAGTACTTCGTAATGCGAAAAATGCAGCCAAGGAAGCCACTAAGGCCAAATTATTAGACCATTTAACCAAGACAGACAGATTGCGTATGTTAGAAAAGCAATATGAAATAGATGTAATGAGTGGATTGGTTAGTATCAAGGAAGAAGATGAAGATGATACAGAAGAGGAGGACACAGAAGATGAGACTGAGCAAGAAATGGATTCTTTTGAAGAGGTTTTTGATGAAGAAAATCCTGAACATCGATACAATGCTGGGCGTACGTCAAAATTAAAGGAACAACCAGAAATTTAAATAGAATAAAAAAAGCATATTAATAGATTATTTGATAAAGTTTGTGTGATGTAGATACCCCAGAACCAGGACAAAGAAAAAGCAATAACCAAACCAATCACAATATAACATATATCGAGTAAATCTGTAGAAATTGATAGACAGCAATAATCTAAGGGAATTATTACTCGCCTCATAGAATCCAATTGTGAGTAAAGTTGCAAGGTACAGCAGGGAATCATATTATCAATTCCGATATGTAACCACGAGTTAACGAAGCCTCAGAGAATCCAATTATGTCATTTTGCAGCTAGACTTTCTGACACTCACTTATCTTTCATTGCTATTGTTATTTTTAGAAGGTGGTTAGAACCATACATTCGAAAATTTGTATGGATTCGAACTATAGAGATCATGTGGAAATGCAAGATACTTACCCGAGATCAATAGGAGGCTCCTAACCAGTGGAAATTTGTTGAAAGACTTGGTCGGATTTACATAAAATTCACACAATTCCAACAACTTGATTATATAAGAGAATGTATATTACGGAGAGTAAAAGCTATTACTCTTTCTGTAGAAGTATTTTCAAAGTCCCACTTTTTCAATTCAATATGACAATTCGTATTGACGGTTTTGATTACATCGTGGGGTAAAGGTCCGTGCACAAAACCATGGCAAAAACGTATGAAGAATGATCGACCAGACAATACTTGAGCCCTTGAGACCTAACCTGGGGTACATGTAATATAGTAAGACATACTAACGATTCATGTTTCCAATTCCCAAAGTTGCGGTATGTAATGAATGAAAATAGTATATAAAAGATACGATATGTCTACCATACTATAATTGAAACTTCAACATAAAACAAAATTCACTCAAGAATGAAATTCTCAATCTCTTTTCTCACTACAATTCTTCCAATAGTCTCGGCAATTCATATCGAAGTATCAGAGACTTGCGGTTCATGTGCTGCAGTTGGTACAACAGTTTGTTGTCCAATTACAAATTTACTGATTGATGGAAAACAATGCGCAGGTTATTACGGTGCTGCTAGTGCTGGATCAATTTTCTCTCACAAGGAGGATTTACCGTTAGAACTCCTGAACGAAGGATGCCCTTGGAGAGACGGGAAAATGTGGATTGACGATGATAATAACATTCATGTTATCGACAACGATGGAAACGACCATTCATGTGCACTTCAAGGTGATTGTGGTCACAACATCCCACCAATTCCCGTGAAAGGAGGGGGGACGATTCAGGTCCCAGGTGCCGAAGGAGGTTGTTCATGTGATGCTGATTAAGTGTATTAGAAACATATACCTTACGAATAATGAATAAATACGTGCAACAATATCGGTGTAGACAAAAGAATTATTTTTGCAGCCAATGATAGAGAGGAATTTTCAGATAAAAAGAAAAAAGAGTACGTGTAAGTAACTATCATACTTCTAGCAACTAACTAATGTCATTCATAGTATACTACTACTATTGATACTGTCGATATGAACGTTTTTATTAAAATTTTGTAAAGTTAAATATTTCAAAATTTTTTAATTTTAAATTCATTTTAAACTTTATATAAACATTTAAAGAGTTTTAAAGATGCTGAGAATGTCCCACATTTATGATTTACCACCTTGTTCATCACAAACATCCTTACACTTAATCCCCCTTAGTACGCTTTCTCCGTGCACCGCTTTCTGCAGGACCTCTTCACCTGCACTTTTTTTTTTCCTCTATCTTATTTTTTATTTTTTTGCGAGTATTTGAAATATTTCACCCAGCTCATCTCTCTTTAAATCTACTCTTTAATCAGCAAGAAATGAGAGTTAAGAAGCCCACATCCAAGAGATCCACCACCCGTTTGAGGGAAGGTATCAAGAAGAAGGCCGCTGCTCAAAACAGAAAGAACAGAAAGTTTGCCAAGAAGGATGTCACATGGAAGTCCAGAACTAAGAAGGATCCAGGTATTCCATCCAGTTTCCCATACAAGGAACAAATTATAGTTGAGTTGGAAGAAGGTAGAAAAGCCGAACAAGAAAAGAGGGCTCAGTTGAAGTTGCAGAGACAACAAGAGCGTGCCGAGGCCTTGGCCAGAGGTGAACAAGTGGATGAAAACATGGACCAAGACTCCGATGACGAAAACGAAGGAGGTTTAGGAGCCTTGCTCGAATCTGCCCAAAGAGCCGCTAAGGCTTACGATGGCGAAGATGACGAAGAAAACGACCAAGACATGGACCAAGACTCTGACGAAGACATCGAATACGACTTGGAATTGGAAGAAGATGATGAAGAAGATAACTCCGAACTCGACAAGTCCCGTAAGGCATACGATAAGATTTTCAAGACCGTTGTGGACCATGCCGACGTTGTCTTGTACGTCTTGGACGCCAGAGACCCAGAACTGACCCGTTCCAGAAAGGTTGAACAAGCCGTCTTGCAAAACCCAGGTAAGAGATTGATCTTGGTGTTGAACAAGGTTGATTTGATCCCTACCGATGTCTTGAACCAATGGCTCAATGTTCTCAAGTCCTCATTCCCCACCGTCCCAGTCAAGGCTTTGCCAGGTTCTGCTGGCTCCAACACTTTCAACAAGAACTTGACCTCCACCATGACCGCCAACTCTTTGTTGCAAGCACTCAAGAGTTTTGCCAACAAGGCCAACTTGAAGAGATCCATCATTGTTGGTGTTATTGGATATCCAAACGTCGGTAAGTCTTCCATCATCAACGCTTTGACCAACAGACACGGCAACAACAGCAAGGCGTGCCCTGTGGGTAACCAAGCCGGTGTCACCACCCTGATGAGAGAAGTTAAGATTGATAACAAATTGAAGATTTTGGATTCTCCAGGAATTGTTTTCCCCGATGAAATCATCAACACAAAGAAGGCTTCCAAGGCGCAACAAGAAGCCAAGTTGGCCTTGTTGTCCGCCATCCCACCAAAGCAGATAATAGACCCTATGCCACCTGTGCAGATGCTCTTGAAGAAGTTATCCAAGGACACTGCCATGGCCGACAGCTTGAAGAGTTACTACCAACTTCCTCCATTACCATCGAACGATCTCAATGAATTCACCAAGCAATTCTTGATCTTTGTTGCCAGAACCAGAGGAAGATTAGGAAAGGGAGGTGTACCTAACTTGGAATCTGCCGCCTTGTCTGTTTTGAATGACTGGAGAGATGGTAGAATTGTTGGTTGGACCTTGCCAAAGGCATCCAGAAGCACCAGTGGTGCCGATGTTGTTGACGAAACCACCATCGACGGACCAAAGAGTTCTTTGAGAGGAGACAAGGAACCACCAAAGCAAGAACAAACCACCATTGTTTCCACATGGGCTAAGGAATTCGACTTGGATGGTTTA
The DNA here is from genome assembly GCA_963924405.1 of [Candida] anglica. Classification (NCBI taxonomy): domain Eukaryota; kingdom Fungi; phylum Ascomycota; class Pichiomycetes; order Serinales; family Debaryomycetaceae; genus Kurtzmaniella; species [Candida] anglica. The sequence goes on along the minus strand of OZ004259.1, from coordinate 1,490,332 downwards.
TTGGGTGACAACTTTGGATTGGGATCTAATTAGGAGAGAAGAAGAGAATAGAAGTAGAAATTGCACAAATACACACTTGAAAGAATTTTTATTGTAGATAGTAACCTAGTAGAGAATGGAGGGAGTGTACGATCAGATTGATGATGACATTGTTTGTGGTTGTGTATAGGTTTATGATTTTAAGTCGCGCGTCCTTTAGTCAAATGGTTAATCTCTAGGCTCTTGTATACTTTATAGATAGCTCTAGATGTACCCCTACACGGTGAATGAAAGGGTGGAAACCACAGATGGATACCTCGGGACAGTCAGATACGTAGGAACTGTACCAGCATGGGGTGAAGAGCTTGCCTTGGGGATAGAATGGGATCAGGCAAATCGAGGGAAAAATGATGGATCATTGAATGGAGTCCGATATTTCCAAACATTGGTGGCAAACGCAGGCTCGTTTGTCAAGGCAAACAGTAAGAAGCTTTTGTCAAAGAGATATACATTTGCCGAGGCCATGTCATATCAATATGGTGGTCTATACGAAGAAGAAGAAGAGGGCCATGAACAGGTATCTTTTGGTACTAAAGTTGTCGAAAGTTATGGATTTGGCAAATTGACAGACATCCAGAAGAACTTCTATAACTTGAAGGTTGTTTCCTTGCAGAGAGGGAAGGTTTATGGGGCGTGTAGAGATTCACAGACTCCATATGATGACAGCAGTGATTTCTATAGATCACTTCAAAATGTGCGCAGTTTGGACCTTGGATTCAATCTTTTCCCCAATTTACAAGAGGTGTGGAATATTGTCGATAGACTTGACCAATTGGAAAGCTTGACTCTTAATGGGAATCGGTTTGAAACATCGAATTTTGAGCAATCTCTGACATGTCATTTCGCATTGAAAGAACTTCATTTGACCAGTACAAATCTTCATGCTGAAGAATTGCCATACATATTGAGGAAATTCCCTAATCTCCAAGTATTGAGTTTAGGGGCAAATAGATATACAGATGAGGATTTACAAGGGATTAAACCTCCAGATTCTCTTAAAGCGGTTGATTTATGTTTCAATTTACTTACAAATATTCCAATTTGGGCGAGAAAGATCTACAATGTGAACTTATCAGACAATCGGATAAGTAGATTTGAATTAAGTACTAATAGAATGTTTGATACTAGAACAACCCATCTTAATTTGAAGAATAATTTGATATCTCAATGGGAAGTTATTGATTCTCTTCAAACGGAATTCTTCCCTCATCTTTATGAACTACGAATCAACGGAAACCCATTGTTTAATGAGATTCTGGAAGATGACATGATAGTCAACTTAATTGGACGTCTTCTGTGTACATCTATGGCAAACAGTGTTGACAAGATCTACAAAATAAATGGTGCATCACTCAATGAAGGTGAGATCAACAATTTAGAGCTTTATTTTATTTCCAAGGCCAAGAGTGGTGAATTCATAGTGGATTTCACTAGTGAGAGATGGAAGAGTCTTGTAAGACAATACAATATTGCGATGGATGAAGGTACGGCAACCAAGGTGGATACACTTCTCCGGAAATCGGTGATCAATCTTAACCTTGTCATACGGAATAAACCCTTTCAAAGACAATTTGTTCGAACAAACACGGTGTTAAAATTGAAGGGGATAGTTGCTAGATTAAAACAAGTGTCTGTACTTCGAGTCAGGGCTTCATATTGTATGAATGAGGAGGAATTGGAAGAAGAACGAGTCAATAGAGAAATGGATGATAATCTCGCCATTCTTGACTTTTATGACTTACAAGAAGGACAAAATGTTTATATATACATTGAGGATATATAGCCTTATATTATAGAAAGACTCTATAGGGAAGAGTTCTCCGAGGAGCAAATCATTATATTATTATAACACTGTAAGTGGCCAGCCGGCCAACCCACACAATATATACCTACATCACGATAACGTCCATTATACTTTTTTTCTCTTTAATGTTTTTCTTTTATATACTAATTTATCTAATCAGTGGAAATGTTCCACAACCCATCACCCAAATAATGAACCAATTCAATACCAATGCCCTTGTTCTTTGACTTGATTTCGTCTGTGCTCATGATCAATTTCCCGATAGCCAAGGCGGTTTCCTTACCTTCGGCATAGACAGCAACAATGGTGTCAACTGGCAAATCTTCTGGCAAGGCAGCTCCTGGAGAAGTTAAACCTGGACACATGATGTTTGCACCAGACAAGACAAACTTGATGGCACCTCTATCGACTTGGACACGAGGGAAACATTGTGGATACTTGTGGACAACCTTCAAAGTTGGAATCAAGTCATCAAAGTGTTGGAACACGACAACTTCTTCATCAATGGAATATAATTGGATCTTATCTTCACATTTGATGAGGATTGCTTGTGATTTTTTCGGTATAATGTCATCGATCACTGGCTCCAAAAGTTCAAATTGTGATACAAATTTGGTCTTTAAACCTCTTTGAACAGAGGATTTGATATTTGATCTGGAATGAACGTCTTCCTTGGTGAATTTCTTAAACATTATATATGATAGGAAATGATTTTAATTGACCTTAAATGAACAACTTTTAACTTTTTTTAACTTAAAATATGAAATCTCAGTGAAAATCCATATTATATGGATTATGTAATCAAGAAGAATTTAATAGTGTAACTTTACTAAAGGTTTGAAAATGAACAACTAAATGATTATAGTAAAGATAATTTAATATAGAGATATAGTAAGCTCTCTCTCTCTCTCTATCTATTTTTATAAGAAAAAACTACATTATTATATATGTTTGGGTTAATAATTGCAGTACCGCCATCGGCAAAGCCAGAGCGGTAGCGCACTCAAAGGAAACCCAAATTGGTATGGCCCCTTACATACTTAACATTCAAGATGCAAAGTAGTATCCAGCTCAAGATTAAGCCAATGGAAGGCTAAACCGAGCGAGGCACAAGGCAAGAAATAGTGTAAAAGAGATATTAATAGAGAATAGTACAATTCTCAGTTATTCTTCCAGTTTTACTTCATTTATCGTCCAATCTCTTTGAACTCCACTCCACTATACATCACAATGTTCTCATTGTTGGTTCACACCAGCACAGAAAAGTGACCTTCAAAGAAGTGTCGAAAATGTTCCAAAAATTCCCTAGGTGTTCATGGAATGCACCACTACACAAAGGAGCTGTCAGGTTATAGTTTTCAACCAGCAAAAACATGATCTCGGACGAATCCTCACTGATACACGTAATGCCCCTGCATAAAGATAAAGAACAAAATTGAAAACACTTAAAAGTGACGATTCTCATCTTTATTTATACTAGTTGTGAGATCCGGGTAAGTCGCACGGAATAATTTTTTTTTTAGTTTTTTTTTTTTAAATATTTTTTTTTTTTGGTTGCAAAACAACGAGATTACACAAAAAACGAGTGATTAAGTAGTGGTTTATTTTACTCGTTAGAGGAACATAAGCCCACGACTGGTTGCCAGTGGAGAGTCTTTCTTCTTCCATTTGACTCGAAATTAATACACTATTCCCCACTCTCAGAGAATCACAATCTGGTTCTTAGCTCCTCTACAGGATGTCCAATTTCTACATTTTGCAATCATCTACAGTTGTATCACTTTATCCTTTCAATTAAGTCTATCTATGAATTCTTATACCGATTTAATATTTCTGTTGCTTCCTTTTTAGTCATTTTCGCCATTTTTGATGTTAAATCAACAAAATTCTGGCCCGTTGTACTATGTCCTATTTTCCCAATCACTCCATTTTTCGCCCCCATAATGGGGTCGTAGTACGTGCTCATATCTGAGACTGTTGTGTAATGTCTTGTGTAGAGCTGTATTTGTTCTTCTTCATTTAAAAAACCTTCATGTGGCTCAAACTCGGATTTGAATACCTCATCTATGGCTTGTGGGGTGCTACTATGTTCTTCTGGTGTGCTACTGATTAGTCTTTCTTTTTCTTCTTTTTCTTCTTCTTCTGGACCAGGAGTACTAGACGTACCTCGTCCTCCTAACATCACCAACTCTTCATCCAAGCCATCATCAAATACATCTTCTTCTTCCGAAAACGTGACATCTTCAATATTTATATTTTTAAAATTCGAGGAGACTTCATTTCTCCTTTCTATTATTGTATCTTTTTCTTCAACCTTTGTCTCTTTCTCAACATTTGCCTCTTCTTCATCATCAATAAGTGAAATATACTCATTGGTTGTTTGTGGTTTGATTATACGAGATGCTTGTTCTTTGACCTGTTCGATGATATTAGGTCTTGCCCTTTTCAATCCAAGTGTTTTCCTAACTGGTTTGACCATCTCTGATACTGGTCGTTTAGTCGGTACTGGTGCATATTTCTTAGTCACTGAAGGACTCAAATTCTCAACATTATTCTCATCGTCTAAAATCTCATGAGATTTCGTATTAACCAGTCTCCCCACAGAAGATGGTGGGGTAGTATGAACGTTCCCATCTAGGTTCCGATCCAGATATACTTCCTCCTTCTCATTATCTTCCGAATCATCTTCACTTTCACATATAGAATCTAAAATATCCTTATCAGAAGAAATGGATGTATTTGGATTTCTCACCAAATTTGCAGCCTTGGTAAACCCAGTCTCTACATTGTCGGGCATAAAGAATCTCTTTTCTAACTTCAGTTGTCCCGCTTGAGGCTTTGTAGCGGCCTTTTTCTTACTCTTATTCTTACTTTTGGGCCCAATATTCTTCATATATTGAGTGGCAAGTCGAATAATTTCATCTTCATCATCCACCGTGGTGAGTGGTTTATTTTCCTCGGGGATTTCTATAAATACTCGTTTCACTATCGGGGTATATTGTTTAGGGATTATTCGATCACTTTGTGAAAGTTGTATAAGTTTATTATTCATGATATGTTGTTGAATATATTCATAACCACCCATGGCCTTGTCAAATTTGGACTCTTCATTGCTTGCAAACAATAATAGAACCTTCCCATCTCGTTTACGTCCAGTTCTACCCATTCTTTGTATATTTTTGATTGGTGACCCAGTGGAATCATAACATACAATCAAATCAACTTCTCCAATGTCCAAACCTTCTTCTCCAATGGATGTAGCCACCAAAATATTGTATTCTCCTCGTTTGAATTTTTGAATTAATTCCTTTTGCATTTTTTGATTCATTCCCTTTGCTTGAGCATCTTCAGAACTAGTTCTTATATTTCCTTCCACTTCTTCTTCCACTTCTGCCTCTTCTTTATCATTCTTCTTTTTCTTTTTCCCCTTTTTCCCCTTACTTAAAAACTTCACCTCATCAAATTTCTCCTTTTCCTTTGCTTGTCCAATGAAAATATGTGGTCTAAATTTATCATTACCTGAATTTTCCAATGCTCTGACTATTTCCAATGCAGATTCACGGAATTCGGTGAATATGATGACCCCAGAATCTTCTCGTGCTTGTTGGAAGAACCCATCAAGTTCAAATAAAACCAGTTCAAGTTTAGAATGTCCCAAGAATTTTTTATCCACTAGCCAAGTTTCACAAATATCAAGAAGTTGCTTGATATTATCATGGAAGAAAAACGATGCTGCAGTTTGGTTTTTGGACTTTTTATTGTTAAATTTGGTGGTAAATTCTTTGAATTTATCATTAAAATAACTATAAAAGGACCTTATCCCATAAACTACAAGTCTTCGTAAGGCTTGCCCTACTACATTGAGTAGTTGAAGTAGAAAATAATTCAGCCACTTAAGTCCCTCGGGGATACTTGGGTTCCGAATCATTCTTTGTGATGCTTCCATGGCCTTAAAGGCATTGATTTTCAGCGGATCAGTGATGTCATATATTTTCCGTTCATTGGCTTGTTTCAATACAGGAGCTATTGCCACCGAAAGTAATTCAATAATATCTTCAATTTCCACTGTATTAGTCACTGTAATCCTCTCAATTACTTTCCGTTTCAAATATTTAGAAGTATCAATACTATTTTCCGTCCTTACTTCAACTTTAGATATAGATAAATTATCAATAATTTCTTGTACTCCTTCCACATCTGACGCAGGTGTGGCAGTCAAGGTAAGAATTCTATATGAATTAGTGAACCTATCAAGGAATTTGACCACGTTATTGTATGCGTAGTTACCCTTGGCTCGATGTGCTTCATCAACAACAAGTAATACAATCAGTTTGGGATCTACCAAACCGGCAGTTAAATCATTTTCAACCACTTGAGGGGTGGTAAAAAATATAGATTTGGAATCCCAAATCTCTGCTCTATTCCGCTTAGTTTTATCTAATAATGTGGCTACATGTGACGCGGGGATCCCGGTGTCTCTACAACACGCTTGGATCTGTTGTGCCACCAATGGTCTTGTTGGAGCCATGAAAATGATCTTGGACTCGGGGAACCATCGATGGAAGTTGAGCATCACGGTGGATGCAATGAACGTCTTCCCCAACCCAGTGGGGAGTGCCACAAGTATATTATTATAGAATGCATTCCTTACAATATTGTATTGATAATCTCTCACTTCAAAGTTTGTTGGGTAGAGATAAGTGTCTAGACTGTCATAGTCTATGAAGTGGTGGGTAGGAGGGAATGTCTTGGGTTGTCTTGCAAGCTCTTCTCTGATGTCTATATAATCAGAAGGGGTGGCAACAATTTCTCCATAAAGATTTCTTTGTGGTGGTGGCGGACCAGAAACTGTCACTGATGATTGATTCACTGGAGTTTTCGATAAAAGGTTGTCAATGGCATCTGTGTCAAGATTATCGTCAAATACGCCATCATCATCATCTCCCCCTATAAGAGAATCCATCAGACCAATAAAAGGGAATCAAAATGGTTCTTTTGTATGTATATATTTATATTTTGTGAAGTAACTCTATAGATTATATTCCGCACGTGATTATATCACGTGCCAGAATAAACTATATATATATCTACACCAATAATTGAATATCATCTACAAAGTAGTACTAGAGGGGTGAAGAAGTGGTGGAAGAAATATACATATATATATATATATAAGAAATAGGAATTATTGGTCAATTGATAAGAAAAGTACTCTCCTAAATTAAAAATATTTCTAAATAGATCCAATGAAAAAAAAACATTATCATAATAATTATCAAGACATTTACTTAGCCATACATTTTAACAAGCATTATCTCTATTTTACAATACTAGCTAGTGGTTACAGATAAATGTTCATCATGCCACTCTACTACCAATTTTTGTGATACATTACCAACATTTATTAAAACTATTATCCCTATTATATAGTTATTAACTCATACTGAAAACAAACACATTCAATTATTAATAAAGTTGCAAGAATAAGCATACAAATTATTTCCCTCCAAGTCCAGCGGTCTTTAGAAGGGTGCAACCCCTTTCAATTTCAATTTTAAGATCTGTTTGAGGAACTGGCTTCAAAATTAATAATTTATCATCAAGAGGAAAGATTTTTTCTACTTCGTACTTTGTCTCTTTTGGAGGTTCGCTTTTTTCTGAACCTTCTGGGAGATTAAATTCAGATGTTGGCTATGTTAAAATCCCAAGAGGGATCGTAGACGACCCCTCTCATTGTGAGATAATAATCCTACCCTTTAAAATGGAAAGAGAGCTATATTAATAATTTAATTATGGCTACCATTCTTTTTTGCAACCACAATTAACCCAGAGAGATATTCTACAAACAAAGAAAAAAAATGAAACCAAATACATAATTCAACACTTTGGATGTAATATAAATGAGTGTATAGGGAAGTATGATATTATACTGGAAGTAGTAACTATCTAGAACAAAAATTAGTGAACATTCGGGTAAATGAGTAAAGAAGATATTGTCACAATGCGGATCAGTTGAGTTATATCTCCGTTGTTGTTGTAGTCCTCACCTACAAGTCCTACCTATTGTTTACAACCAAATTTTCCCATATGACCTTGTGTTGAAGGATTGGATTACGGACCTAACCACTATTTACCGTGACTGGTCATATTTTCTAAATACAAAGAATCATGACATCCAGGCAAATAGCCAGTCCTTTATCTGCAAAGACGGTAAATCATTCACAGATTTGATCATTTGAGTTCTAAACTGTAAAAACCCCACACTTACAAGGAGAACAAGCCAAGTCATTCTATTAATCAAGAAATTCTTCCCATTCACCAATTTCCGTTCATTCCCATATTTGAATCTATTTTTGAATGACGAACACGTCAAACTCAATAACTTACTCAAGTACTAAGCAGTTTAAATTTCTTATCGGGCAAACAAAGCACATACGAGTTAAAAGAAATACACAGCAAACTCCCATAGACGGCATCTTTTTGCAATACTTCCGAAACTTGCAAATACTCGTGGAAGTCTTATCATCCAAATCATCCAAATCATACAAATCATGAACTAACAATCAACATTGATGTTATAGTGACTCAACTATGAAGTGATTGCAATCATGTAGTATAAAGTATTCGATGGTTTAATTAGAGCCCACACATATTCAATTCGATTGTATGCAAAAGGGCAAACAAATTGATGCTGATTAACACTCTCTACATATACATTCTTTGCATACGAACTTACATTACATACATTGTACCTCCCATTATTACCTGTGATGAAATTTCTTTCATTGTGCTATCGTATTCTCACATGTCAATCTTTGGAATCCCCCTTCTAGGTGTTTTTTTGCCATACCCTTTTGTCCTCAATCGCATGTATCGAAAAAAAGAAACCTCCACCAAGAAATGTACCGAGGATGCCAACCAAATAAAATAATCCAAAAATAATATTCACAAGATAATTCACAGCCGCATGTACATTCCAGAGTACGGTTGGTATTTTTCTGTCGAAGCAACGAGAGCAATCGGACTAGTTCAGGGTCCACCAAGATCTAATGCATGTTTTCAGTCGGGGAAGACGGGGTAGAAAAAAATATTTTGAAGAGGGTGATAATAAGCGATGGTTCGTTCCACTTACATCTTGAAACTTGACATCATTAGGTTGTGAGAGTATACTTAGAGTGCTACACCTACATTTAGGCTTTATGACTTGCGGTCCTGACCAAGGAAACTCAAAAAATAAAAGTGGTTGCTTTAATTCGGGCTCAGAGTAGCAAACATGCAAAGAGGAGGGTTCTTGACAATTTGAAATTAACCGGAAATGAAGAAGACGAGTATGTTGAAACAATATGTGGAGTAATACACTCCCGTATATGGTATAGCCCCAAATTGAACATCCCACCATCGTATACAAACTACGATGCATGGAGTGTGGGGATATGCAGGCCAGCGAATACGAATAATGTTCCATGTAGAGAATGAACCATCAGGACCTAATACGGCAGGGAGGCACAAGAATAGAAAAATAAATAAATGCGGAAGCATTACCCCGTATGGAACGGAATAGGACAATTAAGCTGGAATTTTTATTTCTCAACCTAATTTGTTTTTTTTCTTGACTCAACAATAAGGCCGCCGCACCCATCCAGAGTTGGGGAAAGATCTCTATTATAGATTGTCCCATTTGTCCGTTTGCGCCGGGGAACATACTGCTAAATGCCGGGGTAGGGGAGGAGAAAAATATGTGTATACCGGTGAGTGGTTTGGAGTGCAACCTGGTGGTAAATCTCCAAGCTTTTTGGAACTAGGACGGCGTGTAGATAACATGGCAAAGATGGTGTAAACATCGAGCGTCTAGGTAGTAGTAAATTACCACCATCACCATGTAACGCCTTGTTCTTATTTGTAGTGTCATTACTCCCAAAGTAGAACACCTCAACTTCTTCTATCAAAATGGTACCTGGTTACAAAAATAATTGATATACCCGCCTTAGGTTCGTCATGTAAATGTGGCCATGGAACAGTACTGCGGCTAAAAATTTAGAAACCCAACTCCCGACCTACAGAAAATCGACTAACACGAAAAAGAAGTTATGTATTCCGTTTAAAATGCTATAGAGTACCATGGGTTACAAACAGTGGTGGTCCAAGAAATCGTAATCGAAACTCATTCCATTGACAATTTCACGAGAATTTACAATGTGATTAAACTTGACTCTTTTACTTTTACTACGTGACAGTTTTAAAGCCGGCTTTAAACTGCCATGTATGTGATGGTCAATGTCATGCGAGTCACTCTCAAGTGATGATGTAGATGCGTTGTCTTCCAAAGAATAATCGGACTCGATAGATGAAGAAAGTGAATATTCAGAGACTTGGTGTTCGCGGGTGGAAATAGTAGGCGAGACAATATCTATGGCTTCCGAACGTGCGAGATTTTCCTTGGTGAGTAAAGGTTTTGATGGATGGGTGACTTCGAAGGTGGATCCGTCCACAAACTTAGGACCGTAGAGCCATGTAATATCTTGATCTTTGTACCAATTGATGTTGTCGGGAGAGATTTCTGGGAGTTGTTTTATTTCTTTGAACCATCTTCTCCAACACACATTTTCAAGGCGTTTGGAAATCGTGGACGGTATTATAAGCGAGATGTCATCTTGATGTGATTTTATAGACTTGGAGTTATTCTGACGCCAGCACCGGTAGAGGTTATATGTGGGGACATCGGGGGCCAAGTAGTCGATGTTTTGGGAAAAGGTGGGCCGCACCTCAAGGCAAGAGAGATCGTCCATGTGAAGTGAATAAGGGTTGGGAGGAGGACTAGTAGGAAATGAAGTAAGGGGGGTCTGGGAGACCTCTGGTTATGTATGAAGAATGGAAAGGGGATAGTTTTGAAAATTTCCACTGATATCAAATGAAGAGGTATGTCTCTATATATATAAATAGATGCATAAACGGCCAACTTTGTTGAGATGGGTTACAACCCCGGGGACGTTGGTGGTGGAGTCATTTAAGGTTTGAACATTGAGCCGCATACTGCTGCGTGCATCCGCTGGCATCTTAGAATTGGAGAAATAATAAAAAAACAAAAAACAATTACCCCCTCAGCAATCACTTGCATGGTGGGCGACGCACTGCGCCAAAAACTCCCATGATTTATCCCCTCATACAAAATCTTGGCCGGCATACAGAGGAACATGTCGATATTTCGTCCATGGTATACAAAAGTAACACGATTAACATTAGATGAAAAAGAAAGAAAAAACCGGCTGAAAAAGAAAAAAAACACCGGCTGCTGACTGGAAGAAATAACCATTGCTGCTGACTAGAAGGCAAGTATTGCTTTTCGGTGTATAGAACAAAAGAATCCTCAACAATCATAAGTGGACAGGTGGTTCCATTGTTGGCGGGGGTTTAAGACAAATAATCCGTATCAATTTTATTCTTTGCAGTTACGGCGGCATTTAGAGCATCCACTCAAGAGTCCTTTGGGATCCTTCCTAATTCGGCAGAAGTATTTTTTTTTTCGCATTTGACATACACCAATCAGTTTCTTTTTTTCTTTCCGCCACTGTATACCGGACTTTTCTTCATCTAAAGGCATTTGTCCTTGCAAGATTCAAAATTCTTTCTTTTTTTATTATTTTAATTTTCGTAAGAATAATTTGCAGTTAATTTTGATAATTACTGTATTGGGGCGGTATGACGTAGTATAATAATTTGAAGTTAATCCGAAATGCAAACCTCACATTTACGCGATATTACTACATGATTACTTCCAAGTTTTACCGCGTTATTATACCTTTACATTGCATGGCTAACTTAGCTAAGCTATTCAAATAGACCAAACAGCATGATGCGCTCCTCCAATGGACCCTACATTAGCCTTCACCAGACGGTTCCTCCTAATTCTTCATGAATGGAAGCGAGATCGGAAAATCCACGACTCCAATCTCATCCCATGCATCAATGATGATTGGGAGGGGTCACGGGAACGAAGAAAAAAAAATATTCCACTTTAACAAAATAGAACGATTGTCAACAACCAAAAGGAATAGTAGGTAGAGATTGACAATTGCACTTTGCATGAATAAAGGGGTCCCACAGTACATGAGTGTATTGTCTCTCAACCATCTGTACACATTCGACATTCGTTTTGCGTGCAGGTGGTTATGTCACGAGAGTCGCTTTAATAATGCCTAGCGGTATGCCTCGAGACCAACCAAAGAGGTTCTATACTTCATTGCTAGTGAGGGTCAACCTTAGCGAATTCGAATTCGGATTAACTATTTCACTAGTTGCATGGAGGCGCTTGAACATTTATTTTTATTTTTTTATTTTTTTTCAAATTGTGAGAAACGACGCATACTACTGCGAGCCTTTCCCAGTGTGCATAGTAGTCGGGTCGTGGTATTTAGATTAACCCCGCCCTCCGACGATACTTTGTGTATATGTTGTTGAATGATTTGCCCATGTGGGGCAGACAACCTGTTTCAGTTGTCCTTATCTGGTCACTTATCCGAGTGGTTCTTCTTCTAGATTCATATACTCGATCTCTCCCTAGTTACGAGATCTTGTTTACCTATACACCTCCATATCACCCGACCTATCCGTAAGCGTTTTCTACCACCAGGTGTTCTAGTTTGCAGTCAATCTGCTGACGTATGCTCATCCGCACTTCGCCAAAGTGACATCAACTTTCTTCAACTCTCTCTGTGCAAACCCACCAGCAAGGGGTGGGATGGCATCTGTTGTTCAGAGTGCTACCTGCAGGCCGCGGATATGTAACCACCTCGGCCGCTGTGGCTGTCGGTGCAGCCCCGACATCGCTGTTTCCGTAAATGTGCGTCGGACTTCCGTTCTGTTATCGCCACTTTCGTATTGTTAGACATAAAAAGTTTCTTTTTTCTTTTTTTTTTGCCTCCTATCAACACATCTATTGTATTGTTATTTGAAACGACCGTGACTTCTACACTAGAGATATAAACCCGTTATCCCATCGTTTATTGTTCATACTTTGTGAGTATTGCCTAATATCGGAATTTCTTTTTTATATGAAGGAAAGTATTTATGGGGCACCAGTGCATACGTCCTGCATAAGCCGACATCTAAATATATATATATAAAAAAAAATAGCTGCCAATTTCGCGGTCACTTACCCATTCTTGTAAACCCGCACGATAGAGTCGTGACCACATCAAATGAAATTGATCAATGATAATGATCAATAATATTGATTACCCCACCAATACTACTACAATGTGAAACCCCTTCATTAGCAAATATATCACCAAATCCTCCTTTTTTGGAAATAATCTTAATCTCCTACTTCCATTTCACTAAATTCCAATCTTTTCATTTTCTCTCTTTTGTGTTCCACAATTTCGTTCTCTGTTACTCTTTCTTTTTTACTTTTCTTTTCTCTTTTCTTCATTTTGATTATGCCACGTCAAAATATCTTCCAATTCTCATCTAACCATAAATTACCTCTTCTTTGACCCGCACCAGGATTGCAAGCCGCCCCATCTCTCCCACTTTGACCCCATTTTGTATGCCGTTCTAAGATTAACACAAGGGCCCTTTACAATAAAAAAAATCTCCACACCTTTTTCGAATTAGTCCATTTGTCTATTAAGCCACCATTTTATAAAAAAAACCATGTCCGCTCCAAATCGTCTGGTGCCTCCTGGATCAACTCCATTATCTAATTCTCCCTTTATGGGGTCCCCGAATTCAAATTTCCGCCCACAAAGTCCAACTCCATCACAACAATCTGCATCAATGCAACGAAATAATTCTCTGCTGCTTGATAATGCTTCATCTTATCAAGAACAAATTTCTCTGTTGGGGAATTCAAAAGATATTGATTATAAAAACTTATCGAAACATCTAGTATCTTCCGATGATACTTTGAAACTTCAAGGTGGTGATGTTGCCCGTTATCTTTATCAACAGATTGAAAATTCATCTCCTGGTCAAACCATTGGTGGCAACTCCAATACCGGGGGTGGGGCTTTCGGACCTAGAGGTGATCGTAGAAGAACTAGATCCTCTTCATTTTCCACCTATCTCTCGGAAACCCGTAGAGAATCAACCGCCTCTGATATTAATGTCCCTGGAGGATTCCGTCGTGAATTTCTTATCAATAAGGCAGTGCAAGAAAATGCCACTCCACCAAACTTCCTTACCGCTAATTTCGTTGAATTCTTGAGTATTTATGGTCATTTCGCTGGTGAAGATTTTTCAGATGATGATGATGAAGATGAAGACGATGATGATGATGATACAACTTTTGATGATGATGCCTTGATTGATGAAGAATCTTCACTTTTAAATACTTCAGCTTCAACTAGATATGTCCATCCTCCACCACCTCCACGTCGTCATAAATCTTCAAAGAAATTGAAACAGAAACCTCAAGGTGAAGGTACAACCGTGATTAAAACTTTCTTCCTTGTTTTCAAGGCTCTTGTTGGTTCGGGAGTACTTTTCCTCCCAAGAGCCTTCTACAATGGGGGGCTTCTTTTCTCAATTGGTGCCTTATCACTCTTTGGATTCCTCACGTTTGTTTGTTATCTTGTCCTTATCCAATCGAAAAAAATCTTGAAAATCCTGTCCTTTGGTGAATTGGGATACAAAACTTATGGTTCACCACTTCGTTACTTTATCCTTTTCTCCATTATCCTACTGCAAATCGGATTTGTGGCAACCTATATCCTTTTCACCGCAGAAAATATGCTTTCCTTCTGTCACAATTTCCTTAAATGGGATGGACCATATGTCACCACGGGGAACATTGTCCTTGCCCAATGTATACTCCTTATCCCCTTATTTCTTATCCGGAACTTGAGCAAATTGTCGCTTATTTCCGTGGTTTCACTGGCCTTTATTGTCATTGGTCTTGTGATAATTTTCTTTTATTCCGGAGTTCAATTGCTTAACCATGGTATAGGTCCAAACATTGTTCAATTCAACCCTCTGTCATGGTCCATGTTGGTGGGTGTGGCAGTCACTTCCTTTGAAGGTATTGGCCTTATTCTCCCCATCGAAGCCCTGATGGCTGAACCGGAAAAATTCCCCAAAGTTCTTGCCTATAGTATGACCTTGATCACTGCACTTTTCGTCTTGGTTGGTGCCATTGGATACAGTGCCTTTGGAGACCAAATCAAATCCATTATTATCTTGAATCTCCCACAACTGAAACGATCAGTGCAACTCATCCAAGTGTTGTATTCAGCAGCTGTTTTCCTTTCTGCTCCTTTACAAATTTTCCCCGTGACCAAAATCGTTGAGTCCAGCATTTTCAATTCTTCTCTTTTCACTGGAGGTCTGCGTCGTACCGATGAGGACGGTAGATTGTACCATGCACTGGGCAAGTACAATAGCAATGTCAAGTGGCTCAAGAACTTGGTGCGATCACTTTTAATTGTGGCCATCAGTGCCATTGCGTACTTGAACGCCCAAAACATCGACAGGTTTATTTCTTTCAATGGATGTTTTGCCTGTATTCCCTTGGTTTACATCTACCCACCTCTCATCCATTTGAAGACTTATACCATTGACAAGCAAAACACTTTGATTGGTCGCTTTTTAAAAGTTTTCGATTATGCCTTGATCGTCACGGGGACCATCATTGTGATATACACCACCCACCAGATTTTATTTATGAATTAGAATAATAGAGAGGATATAGAGTGAAGTAGTTATATAAGTAGAAGAATACAGATCTAATTTGAGTAAACAGTCAGAATCAATGTCTACGTAGAAAGCAGGAGAACACACCCACACTTCATGTTACAGGAGTATGACAAGACGCTCCGCTGGCACTCCGTGGGCCACTAGCCGTGGAGGCCTTCTTCCTCTTACGAGGAATTTCAATGTCTCCTCGTAGAGGAGCTAGGCTCCACGCAGTGGCCCTCCCCGGGCAGGGGCTTAGCGGAGCGCCGTATGGTCCACAGTCAGTGTGGTACAGTGTTGTCCACAAAAGCACTCCCCTTCATTAACAACTAATCTACATTATATACTTCTACGAGGTCACCCACCCCTTTCCCAGTCTCTGGTGATCCATCTACCTACCCCCAGTCTCTACTAACATATGCTCAAACCTCTCATTTGAGATGTCGGCTTGTATGTCTGTTTGGCCGGCCTGCATCTCCCATGTACCACGACCGTTTTCTCTCGATGCGCGCAAGATGTTCAGATAAAGTCTGGACAAAGACTCACATCCCCTGTCATCGATAAAGTACCGTGCCCTGTGATATGCCTCCAAGGAGAAAGGCCACCGATGGCGATGGGGCAAAGAGTCTTTCATGTCTCCGGTGCCGGTCCAAGAAAATCAAATGTAATCTCGAACATCCATGTCTGCATTGCACCAATCTCGGCGCTGAGTGCATCCAAGTGACTGACGACAAGCGGAGTAAAAGACCGCCTCTTAACTACGTGCTACAGCTCCAGACCCAGATCTCACAGTTAGAGTCGGTCATAGAGCGTGTGCGACGGGCCCTGCCCGAAGAACGTGAGGTCTTGTTGAAAGACATTGATCTCACCAAGAATGATTTACTGAACTTGGCCAATGGTTCCCACCCACTGACAACCACAAGGTCTTCTTCTTCGACAACCTCAAAGGTAAAGTTGCTGCCCGATAATGCCTCGTCCATGGCAGGCTCCGGGAAAGGTACGGGCTCGGGGACGGGGACAGGGCCTGGGACCGTACCAGGAGCCGGGTCCACTCCCGAATCCAACCTCCAGTCAAAGACGAAAACACGAGCAAAATCGGTCTATGGCCCCACCAGTATCTACAACAACGACATTATCACCAACCCGAGCCGCCGAGTGAAGCACGACGAGTCCACGATCAAGACCCTCAACAAAGACCCAGATATCCTCCACTGTCTCAAGACCTTCTTCACGTGGCAGTACCCGGACCATAACATGTTCATCTTCAGAGAAGCATTTCTTATTGACTTCTTTGACCCGAAGCCCCATTCGCTCTACTGCTCAAAACCATTGGTATTCGCAGTGTGTGCCTTGGGAGCAAGAATGTCGGATAACGAGGCCATATACCAGCGATCGCACCAGTTTTATATCGAGGCAAGAAGTTTGCTTCTTCTGAGACTTGACCATCCCTCAATCCCCTCCTTGCAGAGTTTCCTTCTTCTTGCCTTCTACGACATCTGCAACGGGCAGAACCTGTCTGGCTGGATGCTCTCGGGGAATGCGTTCCGTATGGGCTACGACCTAGGCTTCCAACTCAACCCACACCTGTGGTTTGTCAAGTACACGCACGAAGACGTGGCGCCCCTTGATGTTGCCATCCGTAGTAGAATCTACTGGGGCAGTTACATGGCCGACCACTTCATCAGTCTTCTCTTAGGACGTCCCTCTCTTCTCAAGATGTCGGAGGCAACCATCCCGGAAACAGATTACCTCCCGGATTTGGAATGGATTGACGAATACATATATCAAGACCCAAACCCCACGAACGAGCTTAAGAACATTCTGCTGCCGCTCAAGAGTGTTATCAATCTTATAAACATCTCTGACAGTATGTTGACCACCATATTCACCCGGTCTGACGCGGACGACGACTCTCACGATGACTTGAACTTCTCTTCACGTCTACAGATGCTTTCGAGCTACAATTCCAAGATCATGCAATGGAAGAAGGATCTCCCGCTGGATCTCGCCTGGGACGGCGAACGACTTGACCAGACAGCGGCTAGTCCTGTACTTGGGTGTGTTCGTAACTACTACTACATTCTAGTGCTTTGTTTAAACCGACCGTTTGTTGGGGTGGCAGCTGCCAATGAGGACACTACCCAGCCCCTGCCGTCCGAAATTTGCTCTGATGCAATTGAGGAGATATACCGGTCAACTAGACGGTTCCAACAAGTCCATGGGCTCCGTAAGGCATCTATTTTCATTGTCTATTGCACCATTTTGTCCATATCTGTTCTTCTTCTCACAAACAATAGCAAGCAGCTCGTGGACGATAAGAAAGAGAAACTTAATTTCTTCATGGAAGTACTTAAGGGCTGTTCCAAGACATGGGGATTAGCAGAAAAATCGTACCTGCTTATTAACATCAAACTTAAATCGATCAGAAAGCTGGAGATGGTCGATGTGAAGGTAGAAACTACCGATAACGAGTTTACAAATTGGAATATTCCTCATTCAGAAACTGCCAATGGTGGACTTCTTAATCGTACACACATGCCAAATGGAATGGCCTCGGGCCTTCCACCCACCACCACCACCTCGACCACCACCACTACCGCTGCCACCGCCCCCAACACTGCAAATATAAGGATGGCATCGCCACCTGTAACTGGAAGAAGTGGACCAATTCCGACCGCCCATACCGATAACTCAGCATCACCAAGAAGAGATAGAAGAACTTCAATAGCACACCTCCATGATTTGGCCAGACAAATGGAGTCACCCAAAATTGTACTACAGGAGAATGAATCTGTACCGATGGATACCCCACAAACATCACTAGGGTTTGAAATCGACGAGAACCTTGACTTCTTTGGGGGACCACCAGTGCTTATGACTTCGGACCTCTCCAATGAAGATTGGGAATCCTTATTCCCTGACTACATTTTCAATGTCCATAATTAAACTTCCTTTTGATAGTTAATTTGTTAGCTATATAAGAGACCATATGTATATATTTATTTTACCCGCAATAAAAGAAAATTGCCTGTTTAGTTCGAGTTAGTGCTAGCCGTCTTCTCGGCTTGCTTGATTAAACTTGTAGGGGCGTCCATTTTCTCAAGCATGATTTCAACCAATCTCAAGTCTGAGTTTTTGGCAAACTCCTTATCATTGAAAAGAGAGTCTGCTTGTTCAATGGTGGCAATTCTCTTACCTTCACCACCTTTAAAAGTTTCCAAGAGTTTCAAATGGTCCCAAGATTGAATGTCATTGTAACCAGCATTCTCCCCATGGATAAGTCTTTCGATGGTGTAACCGTCATTGTTCAATACAAATACATATGTGTTAGTCTTGTTACGGATCATAGAAGAGATTTCTTGCACGGTCAATTGCAAGGAACCGTCTCCAACGAATAAGATGACTCTTCTTTGTGGATCGAGTTCTTGTGCAGCCACAGCTGCTCCAAAGGCAGCACCAACGGAATACCCAATGGACCCCCACAATACCTGGTTGATACCAGTAACGTTCTTAGGGAATCTGGTTTGGACAATCCCAAACGATGACGTACCGGTTTCTGTAACAACAATGTCACCTTCTTGAAGCCAGGATGAGAGTCTGCTCCAAAGCCATTCTTGTGAAATTTTCGACTGTGGGTCTTTCTTTTCCGATGGGATTGGTGGAGAAACTTTATGATCTTGTGGAGCATAATTCCTGATGGCCTGTTTTAATTCTGGGTCGTTCAACAATTTCTGCAAGGTTGGTTTCATTTGAACCCCTGGGTAATGGGCTGCCTTGATTTTGGTGTAATCGGAATGGAACTCCACGATATTTCTTGTTTGGTACGAATAGGAAAAGGATCCAGTGTTGAAATCACTCAAAATTGCACCCAAAGAGAGAATGAGGTCTGCAGATTCCACTGCTTCTTTGACATCTGGATAAGATAAGTCTCCAACATAAACACCTGCAAATCTACTGTGGTGTTCATCGATATCGGCAGAACCCTTTGCCATTGGACTGATAGCAAACATGAATTGGGTCAAGTCAATAAGCTTTTTGGCCTCTGGAGTGGCGTTATGTCTTGAACAACAACTATCAATGAGAATAACAGGGTTCTTTGATTTTGAAATGAGATCAAGAACCTGACTAATCACCTCACCTTCGGCTTCTTTGTCATTTGGAGGAAGTGAAACATCCAACGGAGTTTTCAAAAGATCAGCATCGACTTCAGCATCTACCAAATTCGTTGGGAAGGCCAAGTATGTGGGCTTTTGGTTAATGTAAGCCGATGTGATACAACGATCAATTTCAGCAACAGCACTACTGATGTCCTTAAGTACAGCAGATGTGTGGGTCACCGCAGAGGCCATCTTGTGGAACACGGTGAAGTCACCGTTACCCAAGGTGTGATGCAACAACAATTGTTGCTTTTGAGAAGAAATGGCTGGGATACCAACAATGTGGAGCAGACCTACATGTTCAGCGTACAGACCGGCAGTACCATTCAAAGCAGACAACTCACCAACACCAAAAGTGGTGACGAAGGCACCAAACCCCTTGATTCTGGAGTAACCATCAACGGAGTAGGCGGCATTGAGCTCATTACAGTTCCCCTTCCACGATAAGCCCTTGACATCATCAATCTTATCAAGAAGCGTCAAGTTGAAATCTCCAGGGACTCCGAAAATGGACTCGACATTGAGCTCGTGAATTCTTTCGAACAAGTATTGACCTAAAGAGATTTTAGACATTATTAAGTTTAGATGTGTGGTATAGATTGGGGGAGTTCCTCGGTGGTGGGAGATTCGATTGGGGTTTATATAGTATTTCCATTTTCTTTTTTTTTTTCCACATTGTTAAATAGGGGAATCTTGATTGCTATCAGGGGATTTGCAGCACATGCACGCTTAAATCTCGGAGTACATCCGCACGAAATCTTTGAAATTTGTTTCGCACTCATACTTTGCAGCCATTATATAAAATTGTCCATCTAATTCATTCATTTCACACACACACACACACACACACACACACACACATATATATATATATATCTAATGTTGTTACGTTTTTTATCATCTTAATTATATCATTGATTAGTATCCACAAATTAATTGCTACCGTTAATGGCTAAATTCAACACTATAAATTTGAACCCAAGGACTTTTCTAGAGAAATTGATGTCACGCAAATTGCCTCGTCCATGGCTTTCCAATTTGAACGCTTGCCCTTCAAAGCAGGGAAGTTTTAGCCCAAGTTGTCAAGAACACCTTAAGTAAGAATCGGTTACCATAAAGAGTCAATCTCTTGGAGACAGCTTCCTTATTCTCGAAAGCAACACATGAGCAGCATCTTTGACGTCGATAAATCCGCCAGTGGTTCCTGGGACAGTTTGACCTTCTCTCAACTTAAAAATGGAGTAGAAGACTTCAGGAGAGGTGTTCAAAGTGCTTTTTACTTCGGATTCGAAAGCTCGTGGACCGAAAACCTTAATTGGATTGACAGAGAAGTGTGGCTTCTTGGTTAGCCTTGTCATCAAAGGACTTTGAGCCAATGTAACCGATCAATGCATTTGCCCTGGACTCTTGCCATGTCATTGGGTTCCATGAAGTTTCATCGAAAGGTATCGGACTTGTGATTTTTCCTTAGCCCAATCGGCAATGGCGGCCTATGATGAAGTTACAACGACATTGGTAACTTGAGGAGCGAATTCAATAACGGCGTTCAAGGCGTTCTTGGTACCTTCAGCGACAGGATTTACAAGTCCATTTCTGGGCCATTAATATTGAAAGTGAATGGAGAAGCAGTTTGCAAAACAATTTGATTTCAAGATGGTTCATGTACATTGACGGCATCGTCAACTTGGACATGTGGAATGTCATATTGGAACTTTTCAGAGTTCAAGTTCTTCTTCAAAGCATCACCCTTTGCAGTAGATCTGGCAATTTGTAACCCTTAGCAATCAATTGCTTAATGAGATGTTGAGCAATAAATGCGGTCAGTTAAAATATCACTTGCATCTTGATAGTCCCCTAACCTCTGGGATGCAACTTTTGCATCTATGCAATATCCGTCTACTAGATAATCTGTGTCTATATTTTCATTTTCTATGTAGTTTCTATTTAGTCTATTTAGAGCCGTAAAACTTCTTTGACGGTGTCATATACACTTAAATACAACTATTTATAGAAGGGAAAAATCTAGACAAGAACCAGTTTCTTTTCCATGGTGTTACTCTTGGAGAAGGAAGCATAGCTTTGGAAAGGGTCGTTATGAACGTCGAGATCCATATCTTTATTCTTTCTCACTGCGTATCTTCTATGAATTCTTTTAATCCATTTCCAAGTTTCACAACCCAACAAGAAAAGCAAAACAAAGGCAATCGATAAACCCCATTCCCAGCCGATTGGGGCATGGAGGAAAACCTTATTGTTGATCACAGGGATGTAAACAACCGGGAACACGGAAACAAATCCACCAATGATAGACCACAAGAGGAATCGATTACTTTTCAAATCGATATAAGTTTGCAACCACCATGGATTTTCCAGTTCTGGACGCATGAAAAACAACGAGTTTAATGGGTGAAGACACTCCCAAGCCAAAAATAAAGCACACCACACCATGGTTGCAAACGATGCTGATCTTCCTCTGAAAACTAAATTACAAGACGAATTATCAGAATTGTTACAGTCATGTCCAAGGTTCCCATCACCAACTCCGAAAACAACAACGACAAACACACAGAGACAAGAGGTAGTCATACATAAACCATAGGCCATCATATCAATAATTACCTCCCAAGTGAAAATTTCATTGTTTGGTGGTAAAGTCAAAATATCTTCTGATGCACTTTCTTGACCCAACCCCATGGCTGGGAAACAAGACGTAACAACAATGACCCACAAAACCTCAACTGGAGATAATGGGAAAACAGAGTAACCAGATTCATCCATGAAAGCCAACCCAATCATCAAGTATAAAGCTTGACAAACGTTTTCAGCCAACAATTGCAAAACAAACTTTTGAATATTGGCCGACATACGACGGCCTTCTTCAATTGCATTCAAAATAGATGCGAAATTATCATCAGATAAAACGATATCAGAGGCATCCTTGGCGACATCAGAACCATTGAGACCCATAGCAATTCCAACATCAGCCTTTTTCAAGGAGGGGGAATCGTTAACCCCATCACCAGTCATGGCAGCAAACTTCTTTCTTCTATGCAAAGCCTCAATCATTCTAACTTTGGTTTGAGGTGCACATCTAGCAATAACCAAGGGCAACACTGGCAACCTGTCAATTTCTTGATCAGTCAAAGCGTCAAATTGATTTGCAGTCATACACATAGCCTTGACAACTTCATCACTGTAGTGATACAAGTTGTGGGGCAAGATTCCAACTTCTTGAGCAATAGCCTTGGCGGTTTCTGGATGATCACCAGTCAACATATGAACATTGATACCTGCCGTGTGACATTTTTTAACTGAATCAGCCGTTTCAATTCTAGGAGGATCATAAATACCAATCAATCCTAAAAAGGTCAAATTTGATTCCACGGAATCTCTATTTGATAAATCTTCTTCGGATTCTAAAACCAGTCTTTGAGCGAAAGCTAAGACACGCAAACCCTGAGATGACAACGCTTGCATGTTATCCTCAATAAGAGTCTTGTTTGCATCGGTCAAGGGAATAGAGCCATCAGTGGAAGACTCAGTTCCATACCAAGTAGTACAACGGTCCAAAACTCTTTCAACCGCACCTTTGGTATAGATAACAGTCTCGCCTGACTCAATCAACTTGTAAATCGCAGACATTCTCTTGATGGAAGAATCGAAGGGGAATTCAGCCAAATGTTCATAATTATCGACAATAGAGTCTCTAGCCAAATTGAGTCTCGATGTAAACACTTGGATGGCAATTTCAGTAGCGTCACCATGTGCCTTCCATACAAGTTCCCCAGTTTCTTCATCCTTGGATTGATTAAGAGTGGCGATATTGGCTAAAGTGGCAGTATACAACCATTGACTGAATCTTTCCGGACGTGGTTCTGGTACATTTGGCTTAAAATCAAGTTCTTCATCGGTATCTCTAAGTTGACTAGGAGAAATTGGTAAGAAGGCCATATCTCCAACAGTTGGGTTAAAAGGTTCATTTGAATTCTCGACAGAATAAGTACCCAAACTAGGGATCCAAACTCTTTTAGCAATCATTTTACCCTGGGTCAAGGTACCAGTCTTATCGGAACAAATATCATCAATACCTCCCAATGCTTCGAGAGAATCCAATTTTCTAACAATAACATTCTTCAGAACCATAACCAGGGCACCAACGGCCATGGTGATGGTCAAAACAACAATCAAGGACGAAGGAATCATGGAAAGGGCAACACAGATGGCATAAATGGCAACGTCACGGTTGACACGCATTTTCTGCGAAGCCATAACCACAATAGCAAACAAGACAGCAATGAAGAACAAATAGATGGCCAACCATGACAACTTACGTTGTAAGGGGGTACCCACATTGGTACCCAAGATGTTGCTAACAACGTCTTTGATGGTACCACCGATGGCCATCAAGTACTCCTTCCCTTCTGGTTTCCTGTCACCGGATTTATCAACTCGTCTGATGATCGAGTCGTTACCCTTGAGGGACAAGGCAATCTGGCCAATTTCGGTTTGGAAGCCCGTGGCATACGCAATACCTTTACCTCTCCCCTTGGAGATGATCGAGCTGCTGTAGGCAAGGTTCAATCTGTCACCCACAGGGACTGGGGATTCAAAATCTGGATAATATTCGTCATGATCCTTCACTACTGGGAGTGATTCACCAGTGAGTAAAGCTTCATCGGATTCCAAATTAACACTTTCAACCAATCTCAAGTCGGCTGGGACGGTATCTCCAACCTTAACATGAACCAAATCACCAGGGACAACTTCTTCGGCAGGGATGGTGATATCATCACCATCACGGGTAACTCTTGCACTGGGGGAACTCAAGGAACGCAAGGATCCCATGGTCTTTTCTGCCTTATACTCCTGGATAAAGCCAACAAAAATGTTGATGAAAACAACAAAGCCAATGACTCCACCTGAGATCCAATCCTTGATACCAAGAGCAATTGCCATGGAGATAATAAGAACCAAAATCATGGCGTTGAAAACTTGATGGGCCATGATCTTGGTGTAGGAGATTTTGCCACCATCACCGACCGAGTTCTCACCGTACTGGGCTAGAAGCTCTTTGGCTTTGGCGGAGGTCAATCCGTTAACTAGGTCAGCGTGGAAGTGCGCCGCACATTGTTCAACGGTCAAACGATAAGGGGACAAACGGTTGCTCTCCACAGAGAATGTTGTAGCAGTTACAACATCTTGAGGGAGAGATTTTTCTGGGGTATCTGGACAGCCGGAAGACTTCATTTTCCACACAATTTAAAGGGTAAATAGATGGAGAAAAAAAGGATGCAAATTTGTTCGGTAGTCGGGGGAGCTACGGCCCTATTTAAGTGGGACATTCTGGTATCGTGCAGGAAGGCTGCTTGAAAATTTTTGGCCTGTGAAGAGATAGTGACAGAACGATGTGCGATATGTAGACAACGTGCAGAGTCTTGGCATATTGGATCTAATTTAACCCGTCAATCACTTGGACTTGGCAGGTATTTGCAAATGTGTGAGAATATAATGGAGAATACAACTGGAAGAGGGTTCTACTTGTCCTTTCTCCTTGTTGAGAACATTTCTTTGAGCAAGATATTTTAATCTAGATTGTGCGTCGCTTAGTTGAGATTGTCGGCAAAAAAAAAAAAAAAACACCGAGAAGAGGGATTTGTTCGTGCTGGCTTAGAAAGTATTTACTAGACAAAGACTTCTTACGCATTATAATTATTATTTTATTATTATTATTATTGGTAATTTCCGGCTTTTATACATGTACCTCGGCTTTTATTAATATGTTACTTTTTAATTCTTTCTTTTTTTTAATTTTTTTGGTATTCAATCTTCGATGTCATTCCAGATGGACTCATGTACAAAGTATAACCAATTCAAGCCATTCCAACTACTGACCACCCCGACCCCGCAATAGACACTGACGATCATCAACTTCATGAACTCCAATTTCCGCAAGACTTCGAAATGGTGTTCAAAGATATCGATGATGGTGACAATTGTGAAGATTGGACAGAGTCCAAGAATGTAACCATTTGTGACCCGGTCCAAGATGATTCCTCCAAGATCGCCTGTTTGCTTGGGGATCTTGACAATTTTCCCGAAATTGAAATAGTAGATTATGTACCAAAGTAGAGTGTAGACAACTTTCACGGGCCATTCAGCTGAAGTGTAGATGAGGGGGAAAAGTGATGTATATCCACAACTTACAAGGAGATTGAATGGACCCAAGAGTCTTTTATCGGTAGTGACCAAAAGAGTCATGGGGAAAATGACCAATAAGATCGCCTTTTCATGTACATGCCATCCAAATAAGAAAGAATCATAGGCACACAAGGTGATTGCACCAATGAATCTATGATACGTTGGTTGGAGAAACAAGGGTACAAGGGCCATAATTTGATAGAAAAGAGTGAGTAAAAACGTCAATTGCGGGGTTATGGTTGGTAAAATGACAAGTTCGATATCCCCCACAAGCCCTCTAGTGGAAGAATTGACTAATTCAGCAACTTCCAATACCATTGGATCAAATTGGAATACTTTAACCAAAAGCAGTCTTGATAATGGGACTTGTTTATAGACGTAGATGAATAAACGATCGAAAAAGGAATAAATCGCCCAGATATTGGGGGCCCAATAAGCATGGGTTAAACCTCTACTAAAGGGGAATAATCTTGAAAGTAAGTTTGACATCGAGCCATGGTAAACAAAGGGACCAAATGCAACCGTAAACACGGTAATGACCACCGAAGAAAGTTTGAACAATTCCGTCCATCTGACAAGATTAATCAAATTATTTAAAAATGATTTCTGTTTATCAAATTGAAGATCAAGACAGTAAGCTCTTAAGAGAAATATGAACACTGCCGGGGCGACATAGAGATAAATATGTTTGAAGCAAAGTAAAAGGGAGAACCAGAACCCCACAAGAAGATAACGTTTCAAACGAGCACTTGTAATCATGAAAATGAAAAATCCATACATCATGCCATTGTATTGGAAATGAATATGATCGATAATAAGTAAGCCAGGTGAGAGAATAAGACTCGAGGCCACCACAAACGCACGGTTTTTCGCAGAGAGAGAGTCTTGAGAAGTATTGACGTACCATTGTAATGAGGCAAAGAGTACAACTTCACTGACTATCACTGTCAAACGTTGGAATAAGACAGTTGGTAACCCATAAGCACCCTTCTCGACGATGTCCAAGCAACCATCATCCTTGACAATTTGGGGGACAAGATGGGATAATACCCATTCGAAGTAGGCAAAGAATGGTGGATAATCAAGGGTCCATTGGGAGGTATCTTCAACGTACCAGCGTGAGATTGGTAGATGGTACGTGATTGCTAGCCAATTTCTATGGACATCGAAGTCTGTGGAATGGTATGCAAAAAATAGAAGAGCCTTCAATGAAAGGGAAACGATCCATATATTGGCTAAAGAGTACAGGGAACGTGTTGGTTGAGCTACAGCAGTGGTATGAGTGGTTGGGTTGGGAGTAGCATTTGTAGCAGATGTGGTCGATTTCGGTCCTGGGGCAGCACCAGACTTTCCGGTCTTCTTAGCGGAGCCCCTTTTCTTCTTCGAAACCTTCCTTTCCGTCTTAGAATCCATTGGAGATCAAATTGGATATGGACTACAATTATTGGACCGGTTAGTTGGTGATGTTTAGTGTTGAGATTATATGTGGTGATACGCGCCCATGCAGGAGATTCGGAAAAAGTGAATAGAAAAAAAAAAAGAGTGGACTCCTCATCAGGGGCTCGAACCCTGGACATTTCGGTCGACTTTTTGCCGATTTTAATCCTTAAAAGCCGAACGCTCTACCAACTGAGCTAATAAGGACGGTCCTAGTTGTGTTATTTTCAATACTTATATAGGTACTTTAAAATTTTAGAATTTTGTGAAGTTTTTGAAAGGCCATTTGTGGGGCTTAAAGCTTTTCAATTTGAAGATTTGAAAGGTATATATTGGTATAGAGACCCAGTTTACCATTTGAACTACTTTTCGTTGATAGAAACAATATTTATTGATCAATAAAGTGGCATTTTAAAAGTTTTTTGGCTCTCTAGATATTTTGAGATTATGAAAAAAAGTGGAAAATGGGTTCAACTTAGTGTCCTAGTAGGGTATTTTCTCTAAATCAATGGATATAGTGTGAATAATTTGTTTATATAATCAGAAGTTACGTGAAACTCAAAAATAAATAGTTTCTATAAAGAATTAACCACCCAAGTTCCATCTGAGAAATTTGGCTAATCTGGATTTCAACGCTTCAAAATGTCTCACCTTCTCTCTACTGATTCGATACCAATCAAATACCATCTTTGAGCCGGTGCTATAATTATATACTTTTATTAATTTTACTGATCAAATAATGTTTTAATGAACTGCTATATCTAGTAGCCATATCCCTTATCTTTTTCAGCCGCACGTTATAAATATTAATTTGAAATTAATATCATACCTTCAATATCATCTACGTTTTCTTATGTATATACATTCAAAATGACTTTAAAACTTGATTTAGAATCTCATGAAGATCCATTTAAATTCCGTGCAACGTATGATGAGGTCAATTCGGTTTTAAACCTGGAGAAATTCCCAACCCCAGACAATGATATAGTACTTAAATCTCAGTCTAAAGTAACCATAGTAGGAGGAGGACTTTCTGGGTTGACGTGTGCAATAACATGTAAGAATGAGCTAAAAGAAGATGATGTCACTATATTTGATAAATATTCGAAATTTGGTGGGACATGGTTTACAAGTATATACCCCGGGTGTGCATGCGATGTTCCGGCGGTTTGGTACTCGTTTTCCGCTGAATTGAATAGCAATTGGAGCCAATTAACACCAAGGCAATATGAAATTGAAGAGTACATAACCGAAGTAGTTAAGAAATTAGAACTAGATAGACATGCTAAGTTTAGAACTGAAGTTGTCGAATCAAGGTATAATGAAGAACTAGGTGAATGGATTGTACATGGGATAAATTTGGACACGGGCCAACGATTAGAACATAAGACTAAGATCTTGGTGATTTCACAAGGAGGATTAGTTTATCCAAACCATTTAAAAGCTGCAAAATTGGGAGATTTCGAAGGTGAATACTTGCATTCAGCCTTATGGAATTATGATGTAGATTTGAAGGGTAAGGATATAGTAGTGGTTGGAAATGGATGTTCTGCTAGTCAGATTATTCCTCAAGTCCTTGAACATTATGATCCCAAGTCCATTGTTCAAATTTTCCGGTCAAAGCAATATTATTTACCTCCACTACCTGAAGTTGCACACACGGTGTATAAGTTATTTTCTGGTACAAGAGCTGGGATATTATTTGTAAGATGGTTCATTGCCACAGTTGCTGAATTGAAATACCCACAGTATAGTGGTGGTGGTGGATTCCTATCTAGATTGATCCGTTGGTTAAGCACGCGAGAAGCAATTAATTATATGGAACGTACATGTCCTCTGAAATATCATGATATGATTATCCCACATTATAAAATTGGCTGCAAAGGACTTGTTTTTGATTACAAATACTTGCCAAGCTTACATGATCAACGGATATCTCTTGTAGATATCGGTATTGATCATATCGAGGCAAACCATGTCGTTCTTGCCAGTGGAGAAAAACTACATGCAGATGTTATAGTAGCATGTACTGGATATGACTTAAATAAGTCTTACAGTAAAGTACCTATCTATGGGATAAATGGAATTTCCATTAAAGAATTATGGGAAGAGGAAGGTCCATCAGCTTATGAAACTATACTTATTAAGAGATGTCCCAATCTCTTTGTATTTGGTGGACCCAACTCCTCACCGGCTCATTCTTCTCTTCTTCTGGGAGTAGAGAATTCATGCGCATTATTTAAAAAATTTGCAACCAAAATCTTATCAGGCGAACTAAAATCCATCTGTGTCAAAGATCTGAAATATGACGAATGGAACTTTGAGACTCAACGGGTGTTGAGAAATCACGTTCTAGGGACTCTGTATGGGGGGTGTGGATCATGGTACACAGGCGATCAGAACAGAAACAATTACTCTTATCCTTATTCTCAAATTTACTATTGGTGGAGAATGAAATATCCAAAATGGGATGATTTTATTCTTGAAAAGAATTAAGATGATGATACGTAATAATAAGGGAATGTAGACAGCTGGTAGCTGGTGTTCTATAGATAGGAAACTTTTGTATCCAGAGACTTAACTTCAGAAATGAAAAAAAAAAAAATAATAATAATAATAATAAACAATATGGACAGATTTCTTACTTATGCTTCTATGATTTGTGGCATATTACTTATTTATTTTGTTTTGTAGCTCCACTTTTATTAAATACTCTTTATGATTTATAGGGTAGAATAAAATTCAAAGAACATCAATTCTCGTGTAATAGACACTTGAGTGAATTATACGGCTTCTTCAAATAGTCTACATAATTTAAGATTAGCCCAGACTACATAAATAAAAGCCCGGAAATTGAATTAAGTGAAATCAAGTAAATGATATTCAAGAATTTACAACATCCGGCTAGTTAAATATAATAGTAATATATATATATTTATATATTAGTCTTTCTATGTTTAAAGCACTGCTCTGGGTAGTCATATAACAACTTGTACACGTGATCAATATCATAAAATTTCAATTTTGAGTTCCAAATCAAACTAAGTGATCCTGCATATACCCTCGAGAGAAAATATGAAATCATCAGAAATCGACATTAAACAACATTCAATTCCAACTTTCAGTTATCATACATATTAAAATCAAAAGAAAAAATGTCTAAGTTAGACGAAGGAGCAGATGCATCCGAATTATTGGCTTCTTTGAGTCTTGCCAAAGATTCTGTAAAGGAAGAACCAAAGGAAGAACCAAAGGAAGAACCAAAGGAAGAACCAAAGGAAGAAACTAAGGAAGATACTAAGGAAGAACCAAAGGAAGAACCAAAGGAAGAAACTAAGGAGGAAACTAAGGAAGAACCAAAGGAAGAATCAACCACCGAATCCAAAGAAAAAGCTCACACTGAATTAAACCTTATCAAGTCAAGCTATGAAGTTAAAGTCAAGTTGGCAGACATGCAAGCCGATCCAAACTCTCCGCTTTTCTCGGTTAAGTCCTTTGAAGAACTTGGATTGAGGCCAGAGTTATTGAAAGGTTTGTACGCCATGAAGTTTAACAAACCATCAAAGATTCAAGAAAAGGCCTTGCCATTGTTGATTTCTAACCCACCACAAAACATGATCGGTCAATCACAATCTGGTACTGGTAAAACTGCAGCCTTCTCGTTGACCATGTTGACCCGTGTAGATGAAAACCTTCCAATGACACAATGTATCTGTTTGTCTCCAGCCAGAGAATTGGCCAGACAAACTTATGAAGTGATCACCACCATGGGTAAGTTTACCAACATTACCACACAACTTGCAGTACCTGATTCGTTGCCAAAGGGTACTAGCACCAACGCACAAATCTTGGTCGGTACTCCAGGAACTGTCACAGACTTGATCAGAAAGAAGCTCATCAATGTGAGCAAGGTTAAGGTTTTCGTCTTGGATGAAGCCGATAACATGTTGGATGCTCAAGGGTTGGGTGATCAATGTGTTCGTGCCAAGAGACTCCTTCCAAAGAACACCCAATTGGTTCTTTTCTCTGCCACTTTCCCTGATAAGGTTCGTCAATACGCTGAGAAGTTCGTTCCAAATGCCAACTCTATGGAGTTGAAACAAGAAGAATTAAACGTTGATGGAATCAAACAATTATACATGGACTGTGACTCTGAAGCTCACAAGTTTGAAGTGTTGACTGAATTATATGGTTTGCTTACCATTGGTTCGTCCATTATCTTTGTCAAGACCAGAAAGACTGCCGACATGTTGTACGCCAAAATGAAGCATGAAGGTCATGCCTGTTCCATTTTACACGGTCAATTGGAAAGTTTCGAAAGAGATAGATTGATTGACGACTTCCGTGAAGGTAGATCCAAGGTTTTGATCACCACCAACGTCTTGGCTAGAGGTATCGATATCGCCAGTGTTTCCATGGTCATCAACTACGACTTGCCTGTGGACCAAAACAACCGTGCTGACCCTTCGACATACTTGCACAGAATAGGAAGAACCGGTAGATTCGGTAGAGTTGGTGTTTCCATTTCCTTGGTCCATGACAAGAAATCATACGATGTTTTGACCCAAATCCGTGAGTATTTTGGTAACATTGAAATGACCAGACTCCCAACCGATGATTGGGATGAAGTTGAAAAAATTGTGAAGAAGGCGATCAAGAACTAAATAAATACTACCATTATCTAGAAATTAATGTAAAAGAAAATAATTATATATATTTTTATATTCTATCTATGTACAAAACGTAGGAGGAGTAGGGGGGTTCTAAATGTAGTCAATGGTTGGCTTGGATCTGACGGGGGCTCTTTCCGCAACAACATTCCAGTCTATGCAATCCCAGACATTGTCCAAGTATTGTTGCTTACCGTAGACACCGTAGTCAAGGAGGTAGTTTCTTGGGGAGGCATCGATGGCTAACAATGGAATCAACTTCTTGTCCAAGAACAAGGCAGAGGCCTCGGCTTCTTCTACAGTTCCCAAAACCAAGTCGTCAGTTTTGGATTCATTCTTAGTTTCTTCGACCCCTTCTTCTTCTTCGATAACTTCTTCAACCTTACCTTCAGTTTCGGCGTTTTGTCTTTCGAGTTGCTTTCTCTTCAAGAAGTCGGCCTTGGCTTGCTTCTGTTGTTGCAACTTGGTAACTTGACCAGATCTGATAGAGTCATTGACAATACCCGCGTTGTAAGTGTTCATCACAGCCAAAGTGGTGTATTGGTTCTTTTCGTTCTTGACGGTCTTTTCCGAGTAGAAAGCTTGTGCAACAAGCCACACGGTACCATCACCCTTGATACCCTTGGCAGAGTTCAAAAGTAAAGTACGGAACTCGGCAACTGAACCAAATGAGTTACTGATCCAATCTCTGAGAGCTGGGTCGGTTGGTTCATTGTTGTATACATCGGCAATAAGTGGGGTTTTCAAGAGTTCTTCTGGACCACATTGCTTGACGTTTTGGGAGGCTTCAGCAGTAGTGTTTGGCTTCAAAGATTCCATGTAGAACTGCAAGTTGTGTAACAAAGAGGCATAAGCGTACACACCAAACAAATCTGGCTTGTTGAAAGTTTGTTGGATCAACTGGTTCAAGTCAGATGGACGGTTGCTGACGTTGTTTTCCTCTAAAAGCTGGTTCAATCCTTCAACCAAGTGTGTTCCTCTCTTGTACCATAATTCATCAACGGTCTTGCTCGAGAATAACCCTTGGAAATCGGTGTTGGTGGTTTTGTTGTTGTCCAAAGTTTTGATGGATGGCAAAGTGTACGAGACGGCTCTTCTCTGTATCAAACTGGCCACGGGGAAACAACCCCCAAGTCTAAGTCCTACTCTGTTCATTCTGGTCTGTATGGAATGTCTTAGAATAAGCTTTGTTCACTCGCTTTCAATGAATCGACTCAACTCTCTCTTTTTTTTTTTTACACCAAAATGAAAAATTCTTTGATCATGTGACCAATTTGTGACATACACTACTAGACCTGATAGTATAGTATACCACCCTATTTAATTATCAGATAATATTATGATACTAGTACTACTATAATCTATTCTACAATTACTCTCTAACAAACA
Source organism: [Candida] anglica (assembly GCA_963924405.1). Lineage (NCBI taxonomy): Eukaryota > Fungi > Ascomycota > Pichiomycetes > Serinales > Debaryomycetaceae > Kurtzmaniella > [Candida] anglica. Next base: position 1,456,967 of record OZ004259.1, on the reverse strand, counting down.
AAAATAGCCATTAAGATAAATATCAATTTATATATTTATAGATATATGTGTATCATTCAACCTGGTCCTTCACTTTGATGATGTATATATCTTTCTTTTGTTCTTTATTTTCTTCCCTTTATCCAAATATGTTAATATACCATTTGAGGCTTTTGAAATAGTCTATAATACAAAAATAGAGTGTACATGTCTATCCCATTCACCAAATAGGTCAATGGAGCAAACATAATACAACTGTAATCCCGTCCAAGTCATCAAATAGAAGTAATATCACCTTACTCTTTTGATGTTTCTCAAATTCATTCTCATTCTTTCTACTCTACTTTCTCCCAACCTTTAAACTCCTTACTCTTTTAAGAAGTGAATTTCCAGAACCTTCTTCTTCAGCAGTTAAATAACTCCTTGGTTCAGGTGAATCATTGGAGCCTCGTCTTGAATTATTCTCACTATTACTGTTTTTCCTTAATCTTTGAACAAGGGACTTCTTTCTACCCAATCCACCTCCGTTGGGAGGTGCTAAATATTCGTCGGCAGCTGCTGCCTTTGGAGCTGGTGCACCGTCAACAAATGTGGATGATCCTAAGCCAGGGGTAACTTCCCCGTGTACTGGCACAGCCTTTTGATTGGCATCAAAGTTAACTACTGATGGGTTATGCTTAGGTAAGTACAAGGCAGCAGTGGGATCGCTATTGTTGGAGTGGTTGGTTTTAGTGTAAGGAACATCAACCTTTCCAGGGGCTCTACCAACAATTTCATTTTGTGATTCATCGTAATTACCAAATGCCATATTCATATGAGGATGTTTGTTGACCTTAGATCCAGATATGGAATTGTTTGGCCCATCAGCTGGGAATGCCATCACAGGAGCAGCTTTAACGTTTTTGTTACGATGTGGAGTACATGCATCAAAGGGTCCATCATGATGGAATCCACCTCCAAAGAATCCGGTGACATCCAACTTATCAATGGTATCCAAATTCTTGGACTTGACTGGTTGTGCAGCCTTCTTCGAAGGAGACTTTTTATGTCTTCTTTCTCTATCCTTATCGCTTCTATCTCTATGACGGTGAGAAGATGTTTTCTTATCGGACTCGCTTCTAGAACGACGTGGGGGTCTATTGGACGCGTCCCTGGTTGATTGATGTTCAGGGGGTCTCGACGACGACGACGAGGTCGACGACGCTGGTTTTTCTCGTGGGTATTCTGAACTTCTAGACACTTCTGGGCCGGCGGCCTCTTCATATGAAGGTGGAGCTAATCCTGAAGGTTTTGGAGGACGAGCAGGAGGCGTATTGGTACGCGTTCTGGTCTGGGTGCCAGGTGGTGGTGGTGGGTCTCTGTGGTGAACGTAAGCATTAGGCTCGTTCAATGCAGCGGCAAAGGGGTTATTGGATGACATTTTTCTATCTGGTTAGTAATCGATAAAGGAGTAAAGTAAACCCTTTCTTAAAAAAAATTAAGCACAGTTTAGTAATTGAGCACAGTTCAAAAATCCAAAAAAAAAACCTTAAAAAATAAATAGAGGGAAAAAGGAGACTGTGCGCAAAACACAAAGTAAATGTTGTCTAATCGCAAGAATGCAATAATATCTAGTGGCAATCAAAACAAGCAATTTTAAGCATGTCCAAGTGGTCACACATTTATAGGAGCGTGGTAAATTGTTTGTGTGGGGTCAATGGATTTCCTGCAGTCTTGCTTCCTCATATTTGCTAGATCTTAGATACAACAATACCGCCTTTAGGCACAGTCGGTTTAGAAATATTCTCAGAAAATGTAAAAAAAAAAATTAAAAAAAAACCAACCCCACTTTGCCCACTAAGGGGAATGACAGCCGTACACACATGAGTAGATAGCTCCCTCAATACACCCTTCCTCCGTATGAAACTCTCTAGTTCCCGAAATTCACTTGATAGACCCAAGAAAGGCGTAGGAGCCGTATACCAGGGTGAAACCCAGATGAAACAAGCCTATTTCTTATTCTAGATTACGTGCCACAATAGTTCGGATGGAGGGGGTATTTCCGGGTTGCGGCTCGCGAGGCGAAGCAAAATCATTATAATCGTGTTTTTTTTTGCTCCTCCAACTTTGTGATATTGTTGGCAGTACACTTTTCGCGGAGGGCTAAACACAGTACGAGATTATGGCCCAGATAAAGTCATTAAATTCAAAGAGGATTGTAGGCTTCTTGGACACAAAAGGATTCAATGAAATAGCACTCACAAACTGCAACTAAAATTATTTTTTTTTCGTTTATAAAAGGTCAGACAAGCAAATATGAAACAAATAGAAAGTATCAGTAAAACAGTAAAATCCTCTAGCACTCTCTATACGCTCATATTTACCCAACATGTTCCTTATTTCCATTTATATTATACATACCTTTCCACATTGGGAGCGTAGTTGACACTACTGTCACTACCGGCTCTAATTGGAGCAGCGGGCATTTTCGGTGGTTGGTGTACAACCTCTTTGGTAGGCGATACAGACCCACCGTACATGTTTACAATTGTATCTTCAGTCACTTCATCATCTGAATGATCCATAAGTTTTTTATTTTTCTCAACCCAATCGTCAAATGCTGAATTTGACGATCTGAAAGAGCCAGTCGATTGGTTAGCGTGTGTAGGGGCCTTGAATTGGCGGAATGGATTGTTTGAAGAAAATCTTCTAAGAGACTCCGACGACTGTTGTGAATGATTCGGTTGTTGATACATTTTTCCGGATTCTCGATCAATACCCAGGTGGCTTTCAAATTATCCTATCCTCAAGACTTTCAGAGCCTAGATGGATTGACACGTCAAAAAAAACAGAGAAAAAATATTTTTACTATAGGGACGAGTTATATCTCACTATAGATACTCTTAAGCTTGAAATCAAAGGGAAGAGTAGATGATGCTGGAAAATTGTTTATATTCAATTTCTAAATCTTTAGTTGCCATTCAATGACAAAAATGAACTTTCGGTTTTTTTTCCCAAATCACTGTGAATGATCGCATGCACCCATTAGTGATCAAAAGTAGAAAAAAGGTGATCGTTTGTCTATTGTGACGGTGCACGACTGTTAGCGAGACGCGTATAGAAAAAAAGAAAAATGGGACATTTTTGTTTGTGTGTGTGGTAAATTTGTACATATTTTTATTACGTTTTCGGCACCTCAAAATTTGACGACTCAAGCCTACCGGTAAACGAAAGGCGGAGCCGTATAATTGGGCATGTGTATTATTACGTGATTCAACCTTGTCACTATTTCGATTCTATATACTTATTTTTTTTTTCGATAAATGTTTTACTATTTCTAAAATTCTTCTACTTTGCACCAATATTCTATTTTTTTTCGAAGGGGGGGCTTTCTCTTTCCCCCCTTTTATTTTTGCAGCAACCAAGGCGACATTAGCCTTCTTAATATGCAAATTTTCAGTTTTCGGGCGGATTGTGCAGGTAAACATCAACACACCTTCAAGAGAAGTTATGTATCCATGACTCTCTACATCAACTTTATATAGAAAATATATATATATATTATTATTATAATTATTATTATTAAAAAGTCTCTACTATTAAAATGAACTCCAGTTCCAGTCCGAAGGTACATTTGAAATTTGCAGTTTTTGTAATGGATCAAAATCTCGTTCAGGAAGATCATTCTCAGTGATCCCACTCATTTGACGTCCACGTTCAATCAATCGTTGTCTTGAATCGGAAGGACGGATAACTGGACTATTACCCTTTTTACTCCGTAACAAATATGGATTTTCAACAAATACAAATGGTGCACCAGTACCATTTTCCTCGTTATTTAAATCTGTCACTAATTTTTGATACTTCCCTCCACAATCTCTGCACACTTTACAATACTTGAAATATGAATCAATCAGGGAATTAATTTCTTGCTTTTGTAATTCACTGAAAATTGGTATCACAAATTTGGCAGTACCATCAAGTAAAACTCCACCAACGCTATCAGTAGTCTTCAGAGTCATGGAAGTGTTAGATACAGTCCTTAATAACATTCCAGGTGTGGGTGTTGTGTTAATATTAATATTATTATTATTATTAGAAGTAGTAGTGGTAGTATTACTACTATTGTTGCTGCTGTTAGTAGCATTGGTACTAGTTGAAGTGCTTCCAGAAGCATTCAATTCAGTGAAATCTAGACCTCCAACGGCATGCCATAAGCAATCAAAACAGAAAATGAACCCACAAAATCTACAATGATGTCTTCTTTTCCGTTGAGGAGTGAAAAAATTGCCAAATGGATCAAAGCATTTCATACAATTCGAAGTGAAGTTATTTGGTTTCCAATGTTCATGTGTTGGTTCCTTGGCCTGTGGGGTATCGATAGTCATGGTGGAAAATTCATCGGTTGATGGTTGTTTTACTACAACCATAGATGGGAATGGGTATGCCTTGATATCAACAAATGGGGTGGTAGGGGAGTTGGAGTTCCCATCGGTAGATTTGGCAGTAGTAGTTGTAACCAAATTTGAAAGTTCGGGAGATGTATCTCCTCCAGACATATTTGTACTACTTGAACTGACACTGCCATTAGAATTGCCACCAGTGGCCTGGGTTTCTGTACTGTCGGGTGATTGCTGGTTAAGAGCAGTTGGACGTAATACGGCAGGTATACAGAGAGGCTTCTTTAACTCATACACTTGTTGAAGTTCAGTCCCACTCCGATTGGATAAATGATGATTTAGATTAAAATTTTGTGGTCTATTTCTGATCCTTGAACTTTGATCTTTCCTTTCATGTGTGGTGGTATTATTCTCAAGGTTATCCAAGGCCTTTAACAATTTTTGTTTGGCTATTGGATCCAATTCTTCGCCACTTTTGTTTGAACCAACAACCGTTGTTGCTGCACTATCGTTATTAGTGGTAGTGGTGATAGTTGCAGCAGCGGTTTGGTTGTTAAAGGTCCTGTTATTAGGTCCAAACTGGTGATTGTTCCTCTCGTATATGTAGTTGTTGGTTGTATAATTAAGAATGGTCGTCTTGGGGGACTCATCCAGTTGTGAATTAGAAGGGGCTGAGAATCTTCGAGTAGGTTGTGTGAGATCAAAAGTGGCAGGCAGGTATTTGTCGTCATCGGTATCGTTCTCGTTATCGTTAAACACTACTTCGTTGCCACCTTCTTCATGTGATTTGGTTGGCTCTGTGGATGAAGTTTCCGAGATATTTGGTGATGAATCAGTCGTATTCTGACGTCCCATAGAAGATATCGAACCCCCATGTTTTGCCTTTGCGTTGGCGTTGGCATTTTGATACGTGTAATAGTTAGCATTATTCATCCGAGGGGCTCGGATTTGCTCGTCATAATCAATATTGTTGTATAGTCGAGTTGTTGTGCCTGGAATCAAAGGGGTCGTAATTTGTGGCTCTCTCAGTATGGCCGAAGAAGGGATAATTTCTGATATCGCTGAGTGTGGTGGAGTATCATGACACACCGTTACCGGTTTCTTCGAAAACGAAAAGGGAGGAAGTTCGGGTTCAGGCTCATCCATTTTCTTGGTTGAAAATTATATGCTTCTTAAGGGGTAGTGGGAGGGGATGTAATGGAAAGTGAGTGTAGTGTATACTTTTGAATTTCCTTTTTTTAGTCAGCACTAATGTATCTTCTAGAAAAGGGGGTAGGGCACCGTAAGTAACAGTTACTTCAAACTTTTTACAACTAATAGAGGAAATAAAATATTTCACTAATAAAAGATTATCGCCCGTGTTATAAAATATGGTTCCTAACCTGATTTTTTTCTCGATCTGTAAATATGGCATACATGGTATTTGAAAGAAGCCTGATGATAACGATATGCAGCATAATGAGGATTGTCGTGGTCTGATTGGTCTACAGGAAAAAGTGCTCCCAACGCAGATAAGCAACTATATGTCGGATCCTTCTCTCCCTTACCGAGGATAATGCAATGAATGTTACGGTTCAAGGTACCATCGTCCACGTTTATTGTGTACCGAAATTATACGGGATGCATATTATTTTCTTTATGATGGAGGTCTACAAGTTACAAATGTATATTGGCTCTACTTCAAGGCTAACAGGACAGAGAAAATGGATACAAAAATAAGATATCGGAAAAAAATTTTCCTATAGAATGCAACTAATTCTTTAAAATTAGGCTATGTGCACTATATGCTAAAAAATAATTCAGGCTTTGTAAAAGAGTGTCGGAATAATCATGTATCGTATTCATGTAGCTCGCCAAAGAACTCAAGATTAAATGACATGTAGTAAGATTACTTGAAGACCTAGTTGTTTTTTTTTTAACAAAAATAAGTGTAGACTGTAAAAAGAATTCTTGATCTATTTAGATTAGAAACCATACAGATTAGAAGTCTCGTGGGTGTACGGGTTTAAATTTTAGAGGGGGAAATATTACTCTAATACATTAAAGTTGGTTTGAACTTTGTTTTCATGATATTTTTAAATACAGATCTCACCGCTTATGTTTCTGACAATCAGCAGTATATTTGAAGCTACACTGACCTTTATTCTTAATTCTCGGTAATCTGACGTAGTTCCACCGTAATTTCGAGCTAATGGTTTTGAACACGCCTATCGGTAAAATAAAGAAAGATTGCATTCTTCCGTGACGTTTAATTATGTCAAACATTTCTATATGACTCTAGTATAATATTATAGTGAGGAAGTGTAAATGCATTGAGAATAGATAAAATTTAAAGAAATGGGACAGTCTGTCTACGAAAATCATGAGAATTTAATAATCTGTATAATATTAATATCTACTGAATAAGTATAACCTTTAAATTATGGAGCAAAAGAGTGACTCAATAGCAATGTTACGTTTTTAGCATTGGCTCAACATACACACGGTATCCACGTTTAATCCTTCAAGACAACGTACAAGGCGTGCAAAATAGCTGGGAACCAAAAGAAGATACAACACAAGATGTTGATCCACAATGGGGTGGAAGCTCCTACCTTCATGAAAACCGCTAATGGTGGGAGGAATAAGGCTGTGATGTTAGTTACGATTGTGTTCAGTTTCGAGGTAATTGTCACATGCGGGGGCAAGGGGATAACAATTGACCTTTATTTTCCATCTAAAATCCTCTACTTAACGTGACATAGTCACTTCATCTCGTAGAGTACAATATATACATACCAAGGATAACGGCAACGATCTTTTCACTGTTCATTTTAATTAAATTGTTATAGTAGTAATGTAAACAAAAACAAATAATTATGACGAGGGAAAGCCGTGTTTTAAGTTAATCAAAATTTCCGAGAACTTGGTAATTGTGCACGCTTTTTCGGATTGTATGGAAAATGAGACCCCCTATTGACACATAGATAGGGGAACAAGTTGAAACCCCCAACAAGTCATTTGATTGTTACATTTTCTTTATGTGTGACATTCTAAACAGCAAAGTTTATGTTTGTAATTACCTTATACTTGTTAATTGAATGAGTTTTATGCAATGAATTCTGCTATGAAGGATTATCAAATTAGAAAAATAAAAAAAAATAAACGAAATCTCCTGGGGGTGAGTCGAACACCCGATCTCAAGATAACTTTGAGGTTAATCATTACAGTCTCGCGCCTTAGCCAGCTTGGCCACCAAGAGGATTTCTGAAAAATGAAAACTTTTAAGCCTTGTTCTTAACTACTCATGATTTAAGGAATTTTTGCAAATCTAACTCTAAACCTTGTCTTTGGATGTTCATGAAATGTGATGGATATAATTATATTGATTCGAGTTGTTTTAAGGTATTTTTGTTATATATATTTATGATTAAATTGGTTTTGAACTTTTTTCGATTTATACCCAATTTGGGAAGTTTCACCTACAAATTATTTTTGATAGTAATTTGGCAATAGGTCCACCAAATATTATATTTTTAATAATTACTTCAAAATATATTATAGTGATATATATCAGAGGAATATATTTGAATACATTAAATAGGAGCCAATTATGTAACAATATAACTGGTGTGCTATTTTGGTCTATGGCTTTCAATAGTTTAGACATGAGTGGATCGATCAGTGTGAAGAGTGTGAGGTAAGAGCCGCCCAATCTAAACTGTAGTGAGTTCTTTGCAATAGGTGACACTTCCAAAGTATATAACTAGAAAGGGAACACAAGGTTTTCTCTACGATTTATATAGTTCCAAATAATAATTGATTTCTTCCATGGTTTTCTATCTAAAAAATGGTTGCAAATAATTGCCAAAATATACAAATGAAATACATACAATACTTGGAGCATAATATATATATTTAGATTTACTTTGACTATACTTTGACTATTCATTATTCTACTCGTCATCATCATCATCATCATCATCATCTTCATCATCATCTCCTCTTTTAGGAAATGGAACAGTTAAAATTTCTTGTGCACTTTCTGTTTTTTCTTGTCTGTCTCTGTCTTCCAAAGATGGTCGACTCAACATTGCCTCCATACTTTCAGAGTAGAAAGCCTTTGTTTTAATAGGAGGATTCTGATCTTTTACCACATTAAAATAATTCTCATAAATATCTCCATTGTATTTTCCAATTGCTGAATTGAGAATCATGTCTGATTGTTGGAAAGAATCAGTCAATGTGATGGCACGAGGTCTTAAATCTAAACATAATTTTGGAATGTATTCGGAACTCAAAATATTCTTTGTCTTGGCATCAATAACACCATAGATTAAGAACTCAGATGAAAAGGCCTCCAAGATGAATGTATTTGCATACAAGCGGATCAAGGTATTTAAATCTGGCTGAAGTTCTGAAGCTGCTTCACGAAGGTTTTCAATAAAACTTTGGAGAAGGTAATGGTGGCATCTCAATTTAGATAACAAGACTCTTTGAGGAGATACATCATCCCAAGTGGCTGAAGATTTTAAGGCTTCCAGAGCTTTGCTAGATATTCTGACAATTAAAACTTCCAAGGCTTGAAGAATTTTATCCGGATTTTCTTGATCTCCTTCTCTCAAAATTAAGTCATTATTGATATATTGACGGGCATTACTCAAGAAAGAAACAGAACCTCCAATTTTTTTGCCCTTATCAAGCACTTCTTGTACGTTTCGAATAAGAGTTTTACCAACAGACATAGCCAAAACATTGTTATCACCTTCCCAAGTACATTGGACCACCCAGTCGTCATAAGCTTTTCCAAATCCAGAATAAGCAGAGTAACCATGTCCACCACAAGTTTGTCTACATTCTGTGATGCAGTCAGCAGCTAACCAAGTTGTGGTAGACTTCAAGGAGCCCGAATCAATGAAGAGAGACTTTGTTTCGTTGATAGCACTTTTGATAGCATTTGTATTCTTTTTAGCAACTGCCTTGTCCAAGTCAACTAAGATTGCATTGTGCTGATTTTCCAATCTATTGGTTCCCAAACCCATAGCATATGCAAGTGCCAAATATGGGAACAATCTACGCTGATGAAGTGGATAATCCATAAGTTGAACCTCATCTCCTACACCATCAAGTCCAAGGTTTGGTGGGAATTGCTTTCTTCCAACCCCGTATCTAATAGCTATGGTTGTGAAACGAGCAGCTGCCCGGTAGGAGTCAGTGGCCATTGTAACTCTACCTCCAAGTAATGAAATGTACGACAATTGTTCTAAAGGAGGAAGGGTGACCTTACCTTCCCGTGAAACTTTGCAGAACTTTTGTAACATGAAGAATCTTGGAATTCTTACATCGGAGAATTGAATCCAGCCATTATCGACACCTTCTCGACCCATTTTAGAACCAATATCACCAATAGAGACACCTGGAAGAAGCTCATGATTGGAATCTCTCAAGGGAACTACAAAAGTCTTCACCCCGTAATCCTTACCATTTACCACAAGTCTAGCATAAATAGAAGAGTGAGTGGCAGAATGAGCAGCACCCCCAATCCACCATTTGGTAGCCCCAATATGTGGAGTATCAATGATAAATTCATCAGTTTCAGGATCAAAAGTCGCAGTGGTTTCACATCCAGCAACATTTGATCCATGCCCCAATTCAGTCATACCAAAACAGCCATAAAGCTGATTAAGATGACCTGCTTGTTTATCGATACACCAGTATTTGTATTGCTCATCAGTACCATTGCCTTTAATACAGTTGATATATAACCCCAAGTTTACACTAATTCTGATTCCAGTCAGCGGATCGTAAACAGTGACAAGGTTCAATCTTCTATTGAAGTCTTCAATAGATTCAGATTCAATATAACGCGCCATTCTGTTGATTCTAAGCGCAGTGAGTTCACGTTGCTGTTCTTTAGTGACTTCGTAGTCATTGAAGTTTGCAGCAAGAATCGGGTCACGTTCAAGAGACTTCAAAAGACGAAGAATTTGAGCTGACTTCTTTTTACCTTCCAAGAATTGATTCATAAGGAGTGGGAACCCATCTCCTGGTTTCCTTTCTCTACCAATCAATTCTTTAGGATTTGGTGGAGCAGTATGGCTAACAATGTTTTTGGCGCTTGACATTATTTGGAAGCTAGAAAGGATGTATTGAAAAGAAAACTGATAGATAAGGTAATGAACAATAAAAACTAAAAAAAAAAAAACTATACGTTACTCATGAATTTCACCGCCTACTTATATTCTACAAAGGATTCATTTACACTATTATCCTAAACACATGCTCTTAGTGGGGAAGAATGGTTCTCATTCATTCCCCGCGAAAACGTGAAAATTGCCCTATGTTTCGATAACGTTGGGCACGTTCCAAACTTAAAATAAATATATTATACCACGGATGTAAAATATAGATTGGAAATTTGAATCATATCCTACAAAACCAACAATGTTGTATGTTAATATGGGCTAGTTTCTTTCTATGTTAACGTTAATTAAATGGTATAGATAGCAATGTGGGAATACTGTCTCCCCCTTTACCACCCGAGCGGAGTTTTCAATGCAGGAAATTTGAAGTCTAAAATCCGGGGTACTATGAAACTCAGATACCCGTTATATATCCGTGTTTGCCCCACCTGGACTTCCAATAAGAACATATCCCAACAAATTCTTCATAATATATCTACTTACCTTCTACTACTTGTTGATCATTTTTAAAACATATCGATGTAATATTAACTATTTAACTCATTATTTTTTTCTTTTCAATTTACTTTGACAAGATCTTAGCAGCTTCACCGCTCTTTTCAGATCTTTCTCTAGCATCCTTAGATCCTCTGTTCAACATAGCTTCCAAGGCTTCAGAGTATGGAGCCTTAGTGTTGAATGGTGGGTTGTTATCCTTAACAGTCTTAAAGTAGTTTTCATAAATGTTACCATCGTAGTTACCAATAGCAGAGTTAATCATCATGTCAGATTGTTGGAAAGAGTCAGTCAATGCGACGACATCTGGTCTAACCTTCTTACATAATTCTGGAATGTAGGTACCAGAGTTGTAAGATGCAAGTTCTGTTGGCAAGACAGAGTAAGTCAAGAATTCACCAGCAAACTTGTCCAAAACAATTGATGCAGTGTATAATTGACCCATGGTGATCAAGAATGGCTTCAATGATTGGTTGTCCAATTCATCGATTCTTCTCAAGAATTCTTCCAACAAGTAGTGGTGAGCCTTCAACTTGGAAATGGCAAGAGATTCAGCACCAATAGAGTCGAAGGATCCATTGTTGGCCTTTAAGACCTTGGTGGCTTGGACACCAATTCTAATGATGGCAACTTCAATGGCACGTAAAACCTTACGCAAGTCCTTCAAGTCATCTTCGGTCTTCAAGACTGGTTCAGTGTTCAAGAATTGCTTAGTGTCACTCAAGAACGAAACAGAACCCTTAACCTTCTTGTCGTGTTCAAGAACAGCAAGAATGTGCTTAACAATTGGCTTACCAATAGATAAAGCCAAAACACTGTTGTCACCTTCCCAAGTACATTGAACAACCCAATCGTTGTAAGCCTTACCAAACCCGTTGTAGGAAGAGTAACCGTGACCACCACAAGATTGTCTGGTTTGATCAATAACATCGGCAGTCAACCAAGTACAAGTAGACTTCAAAGAACCGGAATCAATGAAAAGAGACTTCATGGCTTCAATGGACTTCATGATACCACCCATGTCATCGGCTTCAACAGCAGAATCCAAATCGTTAAGAGTCTCTTCAATGGTTCTTTCAAGCTTAAGAGCACCAGATGAAATAACATAAGAAAGAGCCAAGAATGGTAATAAACGACGTTGATGCAAAGGATAATCCAACAATTGGGTTTCCAAACCGTCACCATTTCCAGATTCAGACTTAAATTGTCTTCTACCAATAGCATATCTCAATGCAATAGTGGAGAATCTAGCAGATGTTCTGAAAGAATCCAATACCATCATAACTCTACCACCCAAAAGAGCAGAGTATGCCAATTGTTCCAATGGTGGAAGAATGACATCACCTTCTCTAGAGACTTTACAGAACTTTTGCAACATGAAGAATCTTGGGACTCTGACGTTAGAAAACTGGATCCAGCCGTTATCAATACCGTCTCTTCCCATCTTAGCACCAATGTCACCTACAACCACACCTGGGTTCAATTCGTGGTTAGAGTCTCTCAATGGAACAACAAAGGTCTTCACACCGTAGTCTTCACCCTTGACAATAAGTCTAGCGTAGACAGCACAGTGGGTAGCAGAGTGAGCAGCACCACCAATCCACCACTTGGTGGCACCAATGTGTGGAGTGTTGATGACAAATTCATCAGTTTCAACATCAAAAGTGGCAGTTGTTTCCAAACCAGCAACGTTAGAACCATGAGCCAATTCAGTCATACCGAAACAACCGTAAAGTCCCTTAAGGTAAGCAGTTTCCTTGGTCAAAGCCCAGTAGTTCAATTGCTCAAAAGTACCGTTACCACGGATACAAGAAAGGAACAAACCCAAGTTGACACCAACTCTGGTAGACAATTGTGGGTCAAAAACACCAACAAGAGATAATCTTCTGTTGAAATCTTCAAAGTTTTCAGTCTCTATGTATCTAGCCAATCTGTTAATTCTAACAGCTGTGAGTTCACGTTGTTCATCTTTGGTAAGATCGTAATACTTTGAGTCAGCAGCAAGAATTGGATCTCTTTCCATTTGTTGGATCATGTCCTTGTTCAGCTCAGCTCTTTCCTTACTACCTTCCAAAAAATAGTGCATTTCTTCTGGGTTGAATTTAGCAGCAGCTCTTTCAGCAGCAATCGATGCTTGAGGATCAGGGCCCTTAGAGGTGCTGACAGTGTTTGTGGATGAAAAAGTCATATCAATAAATTAATAATTAAAATAAAGTACAATAAAAGAAAAGATATTACTAACTTTTGATTTTATTCTTCTGTAATTTCAATAAAATGAAAACTATCAAGTTGAAGAAAATCTGGGGAAATATATATTAAGGGAAATTCAATATCTCCACATTGCACATGAGCCGAGGAATTTTCAACCGAGGCACGAATGCAGGAGAACTCGGAAGTAAGCACGCGCAAAATGAGAATATGAGATTTCACACATACATTGGAGAATTTTTTTTTTTTCAACAATAATTCAAAGAGGGAAGAGCTTCGGCCGAACTAATCTTTTGAGGACAGTAGTTCAAAACTTCAATCAACTTTAGACGTAGTTAAGACTTATGATGGCAAAGTTAGAGCTTATTCTATAGAGTCAGTACACTGTAGATTCTTTTTGTTGCTTATGCATTTGGTGTAAATTTGGTCACTAAATCTTTTTTTTCTACTAGTTATCGGGATTCGGAACTAGTACCTCTCAGTGTTTTCATTAATTTTTTTTTTTTTTTTTCAATCACCCCCCGCTCAAAGTTACTACTCTGTAACTAAGTTCGTTAGTTTCCAAATTGATAGAAATCGATCGATGCAAGCCTGGCCTGATACCAAGAACCGTTTGCAACTCAAGAAAGTTTAATCTCCTAGTCCGTTCCCATATGCATGAATGTCAGGCCAGATAGATAGATTCGGATGAGTCCGTTACATGTGATTACATCTTCACTTGTCCCTCACTAATTTTTTTGTGGGGAAATGAAAGTGTCACAAAAAATAATTCCTCGGAGTCTTTTTTTAAAAAAATGAGTGGAGGAGTGATACTATAAAAGAGGGGGAATAGATTGTGTCTAGAATATGGATAATGGTGCGATATCGTAAAAACATAAACATAGATGGCACGAATAACATGCGATAACGAAAGAGAGATATCACAGCCGTAAAGAGGATGATGGCAGATGTACCGAGGATCAGTAGGATAATCATCATGCCATATTGAACTTAAAATGTATGTCGCTTGATGTGAGGGGGTTAGGACAATTCGTTATATGTTAAGAGAATGAAGTCTGTTGATCCGAAGTTTAGGTCCGAGGTAGTTTTGATTGTACATGAAATAGAAAAAAATGTAGATAATTGGGTGGGTGTTTGGATGTACGAATTGCATATAGGAGAGCATCATTCCAAGTTGATGGGGAGGGGGGCAATGGCTGCGAATGTAACCAACTTGTTCCCAAGTAAGGTAAGTATACATGTGATAAGATTCATGGTGTGTGACATGAATAACAAATATCACGCCAGTTACTGTAGGTGAGAATGAATGATCCAAGATGAGTTGTTGATTGTAGTATATGGTAAAGGGCACAAATTGGGTAAGCATGATGTATATTGTTCTCAGTAAGAAATGAAGTACTTCAAGAGAAAGAAAAGAGCGCTTAATAGGCACTCTTTGTCGTAGAGTATAAATGGATTTATGCCAAATAACTATCACGGAGTTGAGTAGAGAAAAAAACATGGAATATCTTCTGTTCCCTGTACTAGTATGATTTCATTACACCCAAAATACACATACTAAATGAAACTCACAATATGAAAAGGGGTGGCCTCTTGGAAAAGATAGATATCACAAGTTTAAACAACCCACCAACCTCTGATCAATATCCTTTCTATTTCTATTTTGAGAAAACTCCCACTCTACCAAATTGTCGTGAGATATTAAAGTAAGAACTACCAGCCTTCACCTTTAAATGTACACTCTAATTGGTGTACTTCTTATGTTGTGTGCCAGTTGCCATTCCCGCGCTTCATATTAAACTTGCGAATTTGTAAGGTACCACAATTAACACACCAAATGCCCCACCTCGCAGGTTGAACTGACTTACAAATTAGGATTTAGACTTTACTCTCTTCTAAAAAGATTTTTTTTCACTTTTGTCACTGCACTTCTACCTTTTCCATAGGTTTAGTTACCTTTTTTGTGGGACATAGATTTCGATTGCAAATTATTTACAACTCCCGAGTTTATCTGACCATACCTACAAGCTTCACGTCACCCGTATGATTCTACAACGATTTTTATATTCTTCCTTGAAATTTATATTATCCTATGTACATAACTTATAATTGGGGAACGAGCATTTCCATGAGTGGCGATTGGATGAATGCAATACCAGCAACAAACAAACCAGCGTGGACAGCAAGTGTGTAGGCTGGAGTCTTTTGGATTTGTGAAAGGTAAGATTCTTGTTCAACAGGAATACGGCCGGACATTATTGATGATTGTAGTCTATCTCTGTGTGATGGAATAGGCTTAATACATCGATTTTCTTTCAATCATTCAAAATATTTTGTCGAAACTTTCAAAATCGGGTATCGTAGCACGCACGACCAATTCGCAACACACAAATAGTTTTTTTTTTTGCTCTTTTTTATGGTATGTGGCACAAAAGCGATGCTCTAGTATATTGCCCCCATTAGAGATACAATAGTGACAGATCATAAACCAAATAAAAGCAAAAATATTAGAATAAAATGCTGGCTGAAGTAGTGGCTACTGCCGAAAACACATACTCCCTTGCCGGTAAACAACTCAAGCTTAACACCCATGACGATATCAAGCAATACGTTGAAGAAATTGAAGCTGTCACTGGATTGGCAATTCTTGACATCTCTGGTAACACCATCGGGATCGAAGCCTCAGAGTCCTTAAGTAAGGCCATTTTAAAGCATAAGGACAGCATTGTTGATATCAACTTCTCTGATATCTACACCGGTAGACTCAACACCGAAATTCCTCAATCTTTAGACCATCTCTTACCAGCGCTTTTGCAATTGTCCAACTTACAAAAGCTTGATTTGAGTGACAATGCTCTAGGCCTTCAAGCCATTGAACCAATCGAGTCTTATTTGGAAAAGGCCGTTACCTTGGAACACTTGATCTTGTCCAACAACGGGATGGGTCCATTTGCAGGTGCTCGTATCGGTACATCATTGTTCAAATTAGCTCAAGCTAAGAAGTCTCAAAAGAAATCTTCTTTAAAGACTTTTATTTGTGGTAGAAATAGATTGGAAAATGGTTCAGTTGACCGTTTAGCCATTGGTTTGAGAAACCACACCGAATTAGAAACCGTTAGATTGTATCAAAACGGTATCAGACCAGCTGGCGCTTCCAAATTGATCAGTCAAGGTTTGAGTAAGAACAAGCACTTGAAGGTTGTTGACTTGCAAGATAACACTTTGACCACTTCTGCATCTATTGCCTTGGCTGCTGCTTTACCCCAATGGAAGGCATTGTCCGAATTAAACGTCAATGATTGTTTACTTAAGGCTCAAGGTTCTTTGAACTTGGTCAAGGCCTTACTTGAAGGTGAGAGTAGAAATGAACTTACTGTATTGAAGTTACAGTTTAACGAACTTAACCAAGAAGCTTTGGAAAAGTTGGTTAAGGTTGTTGGTGACAAATTGCCAAACTTACAACTGTTGGAACTTAATGGTAACATTTTCGAAGAAGATTCTGAATCGATTGATTTATTGAATGAAATCTTTGAAGAAAGAGGATTTGGAGAAATCGATGAATTGGATGATTTAGAAGAACTCGACAGTGATGAAGAAGAAAGCGATGACGAAAATGAAGATGCTCTTCCTGAAGATGTCAACTTGGATGAATTAGAGAAGGAATTGGCTGGCTTGACCACCCAAGATGAAGACAGTAAGGTGGACGATCTTGCCGGGGACTTGGCCAAGACCCATATTAAATAATATATATAGTAAACAATAATAAACTTTGGTGTTAATCAAAGAACTTATGTAAAATTGTAGATCATTATATTTTTTTTTAGTAGTGCGTATTTTGAGGAGTATGGATATTTTCCAATCTACTCGGTAAAATAATGATTGATTCACTAAATAATATATTCTGTACCACTATTGTTTTTCCATAGTATATGTCGAGTATTTACAAACTTTCCATATGTGGGGTCAGATCGTTTGATCCAGAACGATCGGAAACCATTCAATTTGGGTTCCCATTGACCCTTATCTGTGGACAAAATGGATGTGGGAAGACAACGATCATTGAATGTCTCAAGTACGCCACCACGGGGGATTTACCACCAAACTCCAAGGGAGGAGCCTTTGTACATGACCCGAAACTTGTGTACAAGTCTGAGGTACGTGCACAAGTGAAGCTTGCCTTTTCCAATGCCAATGGTAAATCTATGATTTGTACGAGATCTATGCAACTATCCAAGAAACGAGGTCGAGGAGGTCTGGAAGGCACTGCAACTTTCAAGACATTGGAAGGTCAATTAGCTATCATGAATAAGGGAGAAAGATCCACCATCAGTACGAAGAATGCAGAATTAGATGGACAGATCCCGTTATATTTGGGAGCTTCGAAGGCTGTCTTAGACTACGTTACGTTTTGTCATCAAGATGATAGTTTGTGGCCATTGAGTGAAGCTTCTGTTCTTAAAAAGAGATTCGATGACATTTTCGAGGCCCTGAAGTTTACCAAAGTTCTTGATAACCTCAAAGTTATCAGGAAAGATATGACGACGGATATAAGATTAATAGAACAAAGTGTTTTACATCTAAAAATTGATAAGGAAAGGGCAACGAAAGTTACTGAAAAATTAACCAAGACAAATCTATTGGTTGAAGAATATATGAGTGAAATTGCACGGTTAACACAAGAAATTGAAAAAGTGGAAAAGCAAACCGATAAACTTTTCAAATCAAACCAACAGTTTCAAGAAGTACTTAGTAAACTGGAATCATTAAAGATGAACCAGAGATCTTATGAAGATCAAATTAATAGATTATCTATGTCTATCACGAAACTACCAGATTCTGAGGAATCATTACTAGAGCAATTGAATAATTTTGAAACAGTTTTAGAATCCAAATCTCGTGAGATAAAATCATTGAATAAGAAATTAGAATCCACCACCAGTACTTTAAATGTCACTAGACAAGAACTTAGTCTAGCCATTAGACTTGAAGGATCTCTCAAATCAAAGGAAGAAACGTATCAAGGGAACTTATCTAAGAGAACAAAGTTAATTAAAACGAATAAGAAGCATTTATCTTCCAACAACGGAGATTATGAAAGTGAAGAGATTGCTACGGAATTTGGAAATGCGGTTAACTCATTGTTGGAAAACGTCAAAAATGATCATACCAAACTCCTAGAAAGTAATAAGAATACAGAATCTTTTGCTTTGAATAAATTGAAAGGGGTCGATAATCAAATTGCTACACATTCTCAGAAACTCTTACATTACGGCCAAGACATTACTGAAGATAAACAGAAAATTGAAGCTCTTTCAAAGAAGATTGAACTTTTACAATATAATGAGGGGAACCTTGAAGTTGAAAAGGCAGAGTTAGAAAGTCTTAATTCAAAACTTAGCAATTTGAGGGAGAAGAACGAAGCTAATGAACTACAAAAGAAAGTGAATGAAGGTAATGCAAATTTAGTAAAACTTGAGCACGAAATGGATGAGATTAATAAGAATATTGCTTCAAGTAATAAGCAATCTGATATTCATGCCAAGCTTTCGTTATTAAATGAAACTAAATCTCAAAAGGAAAAGGCATTGACAAAACTTGTTCAATTTCACGATAAGAATTTTACAAAAGAAGTAGGAGAAAACTTGGATACTAGGACTTGTGACAAAATGGTTTCTTCAAGATTAACAACCGTAAACGATGAGATAGAACAATTACAAAGGGAATTTGAATCTCAACGGAAATCATTTAATGCCATTTCTTCATCTGAAGAGACCATAAAACAAGTATTGAAAGAAAATATTCAAAAGGAGAAGGAATATTCAAAGAAGATTTTCGAAGTAATTGATCAAGATCAACTTGATACCTATGAAAAATTATTAGTTGATTTGGAAGGAAATTATCGTGATTCATTGGACGCTTTGAACACAATAGAAGTAACAAAACAGTTCAATATGAAGGCTTTGGAGATTGCTGAGAAGGAGAAACATTGTTCATTATGTTTCAGATCTTTTGAAGCATTAGATTTGTCCAAATTTCTTACCTTATTGAGAGAGAGAGTTAATAAAATGAATTTACAATCTTTGACCGAAGATTGTGAACAAAGCAAGGAAGATTTAAAGTTGGCCAAATCTGTGAATTCAGATGTATTGCTGTACCGGAAATTAAAAGTGGAAATTGTTGAATTGGAGGCGAAATTAAAGACGATATCACCTGAAGTAGTGACTATGAAGGAGAAATTCGATCTTGATCTTGCAACCTTGAATGAAAAGAAGTCATTATTATCTAAATTGGGTGCTCTTCAACGCCCAATGAATGATATTCTGCGGATTCAAGGTGAAATCGATAATTGTACTACTAGCATTGCCGAGGTTGAGACAATGTTGAATGACTATGGTGATTCTAGAATGTCAGCCACCGAATTACAAGAATTACAACAACAAAAGACTCAAGAAATCAAATTAATTAGACAACAAGTTGATACCAATACAGAAGCAAAGTACTCTAAACAAAAGGATATATCTAGAATGGAAAGCGAAGTGAAAGACAAGAAACTTGCCATAAGTAACTTAGAAAAGTCGTTACTTGATAAGATTAACTTAGCCGCTACTGTCAAGGACCTAAATGCACGCGTTGAGAGAATGTCTTCTGAACGTCAAAAGTTAGAGATAGATTTGGACGAATTGAAGGGGAGCAAGACAGAATTTGAATTTGAATTAGAGTCATTACAGGAAGAGCATAAAGAATCAGAGGAAGCACTGAATAGTCAAGTGAACTTGCTTGAAAATCTTGGAAAGGAATTTCAATTATATCAAGATTCAATTTCGTCATTTATCGAAAAAGATAAACCAAAACTTTTGGAAACCACGAAAGAAGTTGTTAGTATAGAAGAAGATATAACGAAGTATGAATCTGAGATTCAAGTACTTGAAACTGATATTAAACAATTAGAAAGGGTATTGAATGACTCTTCCAGTATTCAAAATAATATCAGAGCCAATCTTGATTATAGAAATCTACAAAAAGAATACGCAGAGGTGGATAATCAAATTCATGAATTAGATATCGCCAATGCTGAAGGGAAACGGAATGAATACCAAGAAGAAAGTAAGAGATTACGAATCTTGTTATCAGAACTCAACGCTGACCATGCAGGTAAGATTGGGGAAGTTCGACAAATGGAAGACCAAATCAAATCACTCAAGGGGGAACTTCAAAGTGAATACAAAGGTATCGATAAGAATTATCATGAGGAATGGGTAAAGTTGCAAACCAATATGTTAGTTTCCAATGATTTACAGACATATTCCAAAGCATTGGATAACGCCATTATGAAATATCATAGTATCAAAATGGAAGATATTAATAGGATTGTTGATGAATTATGGAAACTGACATATAAGGGATCTGATGTTGATACAATTGCAATCAAGAGTGATGTAAACCTACAGGCTAAAGGAAATAGATCATATAATTACCGAGTGGTTATGTATAAACTGGGAGCTGAGTTGGATATGAGAGGAAGGTGTTCTGCTGGTCAGAAAGTATTGGCAAGTATTATTATTCGACTTGCGCTCGCGGAATGTTTTGGGGTCAATTGCGGGATGATTGCTTTAGATGAGCCCACAACCAACCTTGACATTGAAAACATCGAGTCATTGGCAGAAGCATTGAATAATATCATTGATGTTCGTAAGAAACAAAAGAATTTCCAATTAATTGTGATTACTCATGATGAGAAGTTTTTAAGTCATATCAATGGAGACAAATTTACAGATCATTTCTATCGAGTACAAAGAGATGATTTACAGAAATCAACCATTAGAAGTTTACCGATTAATCTTATTCAAGAGGAGTAACTATAGAAACATGGTCTTTATGTTGAAATTCTTTATTCATACTTTCAGAAATTTTGTGTAGCTTTTCATTTGATAACCTTTGATCTTTATCAACCCAAGATTTTTCAAGCCATTTTTCAATTTTGGATCTTTTAACTGGAATTGATGATAATAATTTACTCTTGACATGAATTTGTACTGTAATTTTTGATTTTGAAGCAAAACATTCTAGTAATGTGGGTGGGCGGAATTGTTCCTTTAAATCAATCAATTCATCACTTCCCATTTTTTTTTCTCTTGTATACCAAACCGTCACGTCATATAATCTTGTAAAAGTTCTTGGTGAAGATTGCAAAGTAAAAATAACGTTATAAAACCCTGAAAACCGAGGATATAAAACATTTTCGAACACTGGTAGGAAGTACTTTTGAGATTGCATGTTGTGTAGTAAATTAATTTCTTGGGTGCAAATATTTACTTCAGGGAATAAGGCAATCCATTCAGGATGATTACTTTCGAGAATTGGTTTAAACATGAGTTTACATAACGAATCTTCCAACTCCCAATTTTCATCACTTCTTGCTAAGTTGATCATAACTCTTATCGTAGGCACACGCCAAAGAGAAATCCAGGTAAAGAAGTTGACTCTAGGGAGCATAATAGATGGCAAAGAAGATTGCTTTGCAAGATTGGAAATGGCAAAATAATCAGCAAGTGATTGATGATTACACACCACCACTGCAGACTCAGAATCAACAGGATCGCCACTAATTTCAAATGTAAGGTTTGATTTCTAAAAAAGATAGTTAGATAACGCTTTGTAAGACTTCCTGAAAAAAGATATCAACTTACCAAAAAATAAAAACATAAATCCCAAAAGAGTATAGAAGCACCTCTTTTTATACGCGATACACTTTCAGGAAAAAATGGCATGACAAAGTGAGATGTGACTGAGACAACATGGTATAGGATAAGATAATACAATAATATTGTTATTTTTACAATTGCCTTCAGAAGGTTTTTAAAGGCTGCTATGTCAAGATCTTTCCTCTCCCATAATCCTAAATGTTGTAATAGTTCCATCTTAAAATAACAGTAGAGTGTACTAATTTCAATTGGTGTTTGTATATATTGTAATTGTATAGGAAGAACTTTATTGTAGATCGTTCCAGTTCAGTTGCAGCCATTATGTCTGTGGCACAATTTACAAAAAGGGCGTCTTTGTACAACTTTGTGATTTAATCAGTGAGGAATATTTAATTTATTATTATTTTTTTTTTGCGATGAGATGCACTACTTGCGTTTAAGGTATAGCTAAATTGAATTGTTTGCGGGAACGTTCTATTTACTTTAGAAAAACATTTAACCTGGATAGATATGTCTCGTTTGATTGTAAAGGGACTTCCAAAGTACTACACGGAGCAGAAGCTTCGTGAGCATTTCTCCAAGCAGGGAAATGTGACCGATGTCAAGTTGATGAAAACAAGAAATGGAGAATCAAGAAGATTTGCCTTTATTGGTTACAAATCGTTTGAAGACGCCGAGAAGGCAGCTAGATATTTCAACAAGTCGTTCATAGATACCTCCAGAATCGATGTTGAAGTTGCCAAGACCTTTTCCGATCCTACCGTTCCAATTTCATTTAAAGAGAACAGAAGATTACAACAGGATAGACTCAGAGAACAAGAAGATAGATTACTTGCCGAAGAAGAAGAAAGAAAGACCAAGAAGCAAAAGGTCAAGGGTAAGTCTGCTCTTGAAGAAGAAATGGAAAACAACCCTAAATTGAAGGAATTTATGGAAGTCATGAAGCCTTCTCATCAAGTAAAGTCATGGGCTAACGATGCTGCCGCCGATGGATCTGGTGCGCCATCAGCAAAGGCCCTTGAAGAGTACTTGGCCAAGCAAGAAAATGGCACTCTCACTAACGAACAAGGTAGATCTCAAGATGTGATACAAGCGCCAGATAGAGACAGTGATAACGAGTATGAAGACTTTGGGAAGGGAGAAGAGGCCGAAGAAGACGAAGAAGAAGAGGTCATGATGAGTTTAAGTGAAGTACCAGAAACCAAGCCAATGGAAACCACTGAAGTAGATGAAAATGCCACCGATCTTGACTGGCTTAAGGCTAGAAGAAGACACATGAGAGACAGTGAAATGACTCCTGAAGAAAAGGCATCTACTGATGCTACTTCTAATGGGGCTAGCTCTTCTGCCCCAATCGATACCACCAATTCAGAATCAAACGTGGACTCTGAAAGTACTTCCAAGCCTAGAGTAGCCCCAACCTTCACTAAGCCAGACCCTACTGCCAACTTTGAAGAAAAGATTTCTGAAACCGGTCGTCTTTTCATTAGAAACATTCTTTACACATCTACAGAAGAAGAATTCAGAAACTTGTTCCAAAAATACGGTCAACTTGAAGAAGTACACATTGCTATCGATACCCGTACTGGGAAATCCAAGGGGTTTGTGTACGTTCAATTTCAAAACAGTGCTGATGCAGTTTCTGCTTACCATGCCTTGGATAAGGAAATTTTCCAAGGTCGTTTATTACATATTTTACCAGGGGAAAAGAAAAAGGATCATAGACTTGACGAGTTCGACTTGAAGAACTTGCCATTAAAGAAACAAAAGGAATTGAAGAGAAAGGCACAAGCTAACAAGACCCAATTCAGTTGGAACTCCTTATATATGAACTCTGATGCTGTATTGGCATCTGTTGCCGCCAAGATGGGTGTTTCCAAGTCTCAATTGATTGACGTACAAAGCTCTGATTCTGCAGTTAAACAAGCATTGGCCGAAGCCCATGTTATTGGTGATGTCAGAAAGTACTTCGAGAGCAAAGGTGTTGATTTAACTGTCTTTGACAAGAAGGAAAGAGATGACAAAGTTATTTTGGTTAAGAATTTCCCATATGGAACTACTATAGAAGAACTTGGAGAATTATTTTCCGAACATGGTCAGATCAAAAGAATGTTGATGCCACCGGCTGGAACCATTGCAATTGTTGAATTCAGAGATGCACCAGGAGCAAGAGCAGCATTCACTAAATTAGCATACAAAAGATTTAAGAAGAGTATCATCTACTTAGAAAAGGGTCCAAAGGATTTATTCACCAAGGAACCATCTTTGGAAGATGTTGTCTCTACTGAAGAGAAAACCGAATCTGCTGTTGAAGCCAAGGTTACCGCACATGATGTTTTGGGTGGTAGTACTGAAACTTCAACTGCTCAAGAAACCAACGATGACGTTGTGGATGGCCCAACTGTTTCTATCTTTGTTAAGAACTTGAATTTCACCACTACAACTGAACAAGTTACCGAACTCTTCCTGCCATTAACTGGATTTGTTGTGGCTAATGTTAAAACTAAGGCTGATCCTAAGAAACAAGGAGCTTACCTTAGTATGGGTTTTGGTTTCGTAGAATTCAGAACCAAGGAACAAGCAAACACAGCCATTTCCACCCTTGATGGTCATATTCTTGATGGTCATAAACTTCAATTAAAGTTATCTCACAGACAATCAGGAACCACTTCAACAAACAAAAAGACCGCCACTGGAAGCAAATCCAGCAAGATTATTATCAAGAATTTGCCATTCGAAGCCACCAGAAAGGACATTTTGGAATTATTCGGTGCTTTTGGTCACTTGAAGTCTGTTAGAGTACCAAAGAAGTTTGACAAATCCGTCAGAGGTTTTGCCTTTGTTGAATTTACAATGTTGAAGGAAGCTGAAAATGCCATGAACCAATTGGAAGGTGTACATTTGTTAGGTAGAAGATTAGTGATGCAATACGCTGAACTAGATGCCGAAGATGCCGAAGAACAAATTGATAAGATGACCAAAAAGGTTAAGAAACAAGTTGCTACTCAACAACTCGGTGCTGCAAGATTGGCTGGTAAGGGTAAGAATACCTTGTTAGAGGAAGAAAGTGAGTTTGATACTTTAGGTTAGTTTATATTGCACATTTGTAAATATATAATTCAAAAAGAAAACATGCATTTATCAAAGGTAGACCAATTTGAGTTATTCCCGCACTATTTTTGCAGCCAAAAGAGATTTAAGAATCGGGTGTTCCTGTATATATTCCATCAACAGGTTTTTATAAATTGCCCTCTTTTAACTAAAGTGCTTTTGTCCTTACATTTAGTCACCTATCCTACCTGACAATTCTTTGTAGCGACCATGTTCAAAGTGCTTTTCCCCCTGGTGAGGATTAAACCCACCCAACTGTTTTTCAATAATGGATTTCTTACATCCTTTTCATCTCGTTCGCTCAGATTTAACACATTGAAGCAAAGTCATGCATTCACTAGTAACCAACTGTTTCCAGTCTTAAAATCATCATTTGGATTCACCAACTTCTTCAAGTCAACATTGTTGAAGAACAAACATAGTAGCATTTCCAACCAGACAAGAGGATTCTATAGAAATGCTAACTTCTCCAGAGCTGCATGGAGAACTCTTCAAGGACCTGCTCTTTTCACCGCGGGTTTCTGTGTTGCCACCACATTGGTAACCCCATATTTATTCAGTTATACACCTTTAGCGTATTTCAAACGTAATCCTTACGTTCTTATTTATTCTATCATAGCTGCAAATGGTGCCGTCTTCCTCATGTGGAGAGCTCCCCAGTTACAATCAATTCTTATGAAGTACTTTTTGATGACCAAACTTCGTCTTGGATCCAATTGGGCACTCCTTGGCGCAGCGTTTTCCCATCAAAGTTTGACCCATTTTTTGGTTAATATGTTTGTCTTACACTCATTTGGTACTTCTCTCTGTGCAATGATTGGTGCATCAAACTTTTTCGCCTTTTACCTCAATTCCGCTGTCATTGCCTCATTCCTTTCCCTTGCACTTCCAGTGCTTACTAGATCTAACCTTGCCGTTGGATCTCTTGGTGCTTCTGGTGCCATTTTCAGTGTGTTTGGAACCTTTTCTTATTTGATCCCTAAGGCCCCTATTGCCTTTTTCTTTTTCCCAATCCCAGGTGGCGCTTGGGTCGCTTTCCTTGGAGGGTTTGCCTACAATATTGCTGGAATGGCACTTAAATGGAGTAGATTTGACTTTGCTGCCCATATCGGTGGATGTATTGCTGGACTTGGTTATGGTTGGTGGTACGACCGTAAAAGAAAGAACATGAGAAGTAGTGTCAGAAGAATCGTATACACTTAAACCAATATATAAATCTGTAAATAGAAAACAAATACAAAAACCGATTGATACTTGATATGACTATGAATATTATTGTTATTCTTTTTATTTTAAATCTATACTACTTCAAGCCTGGGAAAAAAAGCAGAAGAGAAAGGAACAGCACCTCGGATATAGTTGTCTCTTTCTCACATAATATACACCTCCAGCGGATTAGAGTTCATTCTTTAAATTCGTCTAAGCAAACGAAACGCTCTTTCTGGATCTAGAGTCAACTTCACCAGCGTCTTCAGCCTTCTTGGCTGCCTTGGCACTCTTTCTTCTGGCCAATCTGGCTACGGATGCCTTGTTCTTTAATTGATCCTTCTTACCTTCAAGCTTGTCAATCTTTTGTTGTTCCTTTCTTTCCATTTCTTGTTTCTTCAACTCTCTGAGCTCTTCCAATCTTCTGGACTTTTCTAACTTACTTTCATTGACTTGGTCATACTTATCATTTATAGACTTGACCAATCTGTTCATGGTTAATGAATCGTGGTCTCCAACGAAAACCTTACCCTTCTTTCCTCTCTTGGCTTTTACACCTGGGGTAACTGCCATGTTCAAAGCTGGGATTTCCAACTGGTCTTCTCTATACTCCTTACCACTCTTGGCACCATATAATCTTATTTTAGCTTGTTGTTTCTTGACTGCGGCTTTACTAGGCTTTCTCACTTTAGACTTGGCTGTAAGCTTAGATGGATTGGCCATCAAGTTTCTGGCGACAGAGTCAGAGGTCACCTCGGACTCCACTTGACGAGTCTTGTTCTGGGTCTTGTTTCTCTTGGCTGTCTTGGATTGTTGTGGAGCCATTTTTTACGATATTGTACTGATAAATCAATCGATAAACCTCTTCGCTTCTCTCATCTATTTGAAATTTTAGTGATGGGGTTGGAACGCAAAAAAAAAAAAGCCGCAAAGTAGAAAAAAAAATAAAATAAAGGGAGAGGTCCCCCCAGTGAGACTAAGTAGAAAATACAATGTGAAGTAATGGCTAGATCATAGAGAAATATTTTTGTGTCTAAGTATATATGTAGGTATGCGTAGGTTTGGAATAAATTATTTTACTCAATTGCCTTGGATGTGATAGGCAGCAAGACTTCGTCATCACGGAAGTTGTTTTCAAGATTGTTTAATTCATCTTCATTCTTGTTGTAGTGCTTGTAACAGAACCAAAAGAATGTACCTGCAACCACGGTAGCACAGCATAAACCGGTATAAGTCCATACCAACTTTGGATCTTTAGAAGTTGGGGATAAAGCAATACCGATGGCGGCACCGAAGGCATTTGTAACTAAGAATAAAGACATAATGAATGATTTCATTGATGCAGGAGCCTTGGTGTAAGCATATTCCAAACCGGTAATGGATGCTAAAATTTCAGAGATTGCAATGAAACAGTAAGCTGGAGTTTGAATGGCGACATGTACTCTGTTTGGAGTATCGGCAAATTCAGGACTACATGCAAGGGGATGGTCATAACAAGGACCAGCACTATAGATAATGTGTTGCACAATGGCAGCGTATGCCATGGCTAAAGCAACAAAAAAGAATCCCCAAGTGATTCTAGTGATTGGCTTGAAGGAAATTCCAAACCTACGTAAAGTTGGATAGATCAATCTTTCAGCAACTGGGATGAAAAGAATTACTGCAATTGGATCAATATTTTGCATGATATCGTTTGGTAATCCATGAGTTTCCATTTGACCTGCTTGAGAAACAAAATTGTTTAACATTTGACCATAAACAAGCCAATAGATTGGATAGAAGCAGAAAACTTTACAGGCCATAACAGCTCTTCTGACTTCTTCCACGAATAAATCTGTCCATGGGTAGTTGGCTTCTGGTTTCAACGATGGTTTAGCAGCATCAATGGAGAATTTGTTAATAATAGCAATGAATGCAATCTTGAAACTGTTGTTAATGACTGACTTAGAAGGTGGTTTCTTAACATACATGTTTTTACCAGCAATAAGCGAGACAATAGCCAAGACAAAGAAACATAATGGTAATAAGAAGGCAGCCCAAAAGTCAACATTCTTTTCTAATTCAGTGGTTGCAATAGCAGAAAGAGAACCAACGTTGATACACATGTAGAAAACCATGAATACTGTTTGGATGGTAATTGCTGGATCAACAATAACCCTTTCCCCAGTCTTTAAAGCAACAACACGAGGTGGACGATGTGGAATTTGGTCAGCAATCAATGGAGAGACATTCGACTTCACACCACCAGTTCCTAGACCAATGACGATAATACCAACAATAAACCCTCCTTCTGCGGCCCCATGTCTGATGGAAACTGGAAGTGAAGTAAGGAATAAAATCAAAATACCTACCATATAAATGACAGCAAAGACAAAAATGGTTTTGTATTTACCCCAGAAAGTATCGGAAACCCAAGCTCCAAAAATTGGAGTCACATAACACCAAAATTGAAGGAAGTAGGAAAGGGCATTTGCACCATTTTGTCCGAGAGCCAAGGCACCCCTAATATGATCATCTCTTCCATGTTGCATATAGTTTTGAAATGGGCCAGTCAAACCGTAGTAAGCGAATCTTTCACAAAGTTCCACTACAGCAATAATCCAACAACTCCATGGGATAGGAGCCGAGACTCTACGTAAGGTTTTTTCTTCTTCCTCGGTAGGAGGGTCATAAGATTCATCATCCAAGGACTCTAAGTGTTTCTCCTCATCATCCAACACATCAGGAGTGATATTATCCTCCTCCTTTTCTCTAGGGAACTTATCCGAAAATGAATTATCTTCGTGTTTGTTCATTTCACGTTGAAGAGAGAGAAAAGATACTCAAATTCCCGTTTCATTGTATTAAGTTTCAAAAAAAAATAAACCAGGTTACTTCGATCGGAATCGATCGGCACCAGTCGGGTGACAAAGAGAAATTTGCAGCTTCCTAACGGCGTTTCTGCAACCCTCAACGGCAAATTTGACTGCGCGCATTAAACTGACGTGACACTGACACACTCTTCGAAGAAAAAAAAAATGAAAATTTTTTCAAATTCAGGAAAAAAAAGAAGCTCCGATACCGGGAGTCGAACCCGGGTCTGCTCGGTGAAAGCGAACCGTGCTAGCCGTTACACTATATCGGATGATTTCTGAAAATTTAATTTTGTGAGCCTTTAAATACGGGAAGTGCGACAAATACGGTTCGTGCACGACTACGCACTAAACATTGAAATTGGCTGCACAAATGCCTCAGTACATTTACTACGAATTCAACACCATCTTTATCAAAGTTGTACTGTGTCATACAAATGGTAGACAATCCCTGATGGACCAGGATAGGAATGCTAGTGGCACCTTCCAATCATAATTTTTCATATCTATAACTAATTGATACGGAGTACAAGTGGTTAGAATGGAGATTGTAAGATATATATTTCAAATCTAAAATTGTTAATTGATCTAAAATCCGCATCACTTTATACTAAGCAATTAGTTCTTTTTCCTTAGGAGTATCGCACGGCTGCAAAACTTTTATGGAAACACTCATATTATGATAAATTAGCAGTCCAGAAAATCACTACAAAAGCTATTTACAGCCTTTCTAAAGGTTAATAATCACAATAAATTATATAAACTCTAAGAAGTTTTATGTTTCAAATATTGTCTCACAGTTTCAGATACTGTTGTAGTAAGATCAATATAAGTCAATCCAAGTATTTCTCGAGATTTTTTGTCATTATAGAATGGAGCTGGGGGATTTGACCCAGGAACTCCTACGCTGATAGACCCCTTCAACTCAGGGACACCTTTACTGATAGCATCTAAAATTGTTTGACTAGTGAAATCCTCATTTGTTAAAAGAAGTCTCTTTCCAATAGCCTCATCTTTCTCAAAGGCAAGGATATGAGCAGCTGCAACATCTCTAACATCAACAGATGAACCATCCAGTTGTGGAACCTCATCGCCTGGTTTAACGCTCAATAAATTGCTAATGACAGTATTGGAAAGATTCAATTGTGATCCAACTTCTGAATCAAATGCTTGTGGACCGAAAACAAACGAAGGATTAATAGTTGAGAGTGTAAAGTTTGGTTTTTCATCTTTGACAAAGTCCCAAGCAGCCTTTTCGGCAAATGTTTTTGATCCGTAGTATCCAAAATGACCGTCCTTCTTCGAAGCTTCCCAAGTAGTGTCATTCCAAGAAGTTTCATCGACTGGGACTGTTTTATCATTGTCAGCACCAGCGACTGCTGCAACAGAAGATGTAATTACAACCTTTTTGATCTGTGGAGCGACGTTTTTAATTGCAGTAAGAACGTTCTTAGTACCATGAACAGCAGGAAACAATAACTCCTTTTCAACATCCTTAGTGTCAAATACAACAGGTGAAGCAGTATGAATGAAAACTGTAGCTTCTGGATGTTTTTCTAAGGCAGCTTCAAAAGCGCCTTCTTTCTCGAGATCCGAAACGATTTCGTAACTGAAATTCTCTGAGTTTAAATTCTTTTTCAAATTATCACCTTTAGAAGCAGATCTGACAGTACCAACAACTTTGTAGTTCTTTTCAAGTAATTGAACGACAACATGTTGTGCGATAAATCCTGTCGCACCAGAGACGAAAACTGTTTGGGACATTTTATGTTATTTTTTTTTTTAATTGTAGGTGATTATTTGCAAGTAATAATAGTATTTTTATACAAACAATATAGTGAACGGATAAAGCAGAAGTACTATACCACGTCCTTTTATATGAATAAATTAGAAATTTATAATTGTAATCAATTTCCAAAAACCAATTTGTAAGCAGTGGCAATCGGAATTATCATTAAATGTTGCATCCCAATCTGGAAGTTCGGGTGCGGATTCTTCCTCATTAAATTGCAATTACTAATGCACATTGACAAAACTTGCTCAAGTGTAACGAAGGAAGTCGGAAATTATATTTTTAATATTTTGTGGTAACATATGTTATTACTATTGTTCAGAATAATCACAAATATATATTTGCTCAATTTATGTGGCTTTTATGTATCAAGTAGATTGTTGCAGCTAACAGCCACAAAATGAAAGTGACTTCAACTTAGATTTTTTGTCAAGACTTACGAGAAATACTAGTTTCAGGAGAGTAAAGGAAATGACCGTGGTAATTGATATGAAGAAAAGAGTGTCAATAATTATGGTAATGTGTTAACAATTATGGTAATGTGTTAACTCAATTTAAATAATTATAAGTTACCTTGAGGGCAAGATACGGAGATACCAGGTATTTCCGTATTTATATATTATAATGTAACAGTTTTAATAACAAAGTTTCTATCTAACAATATTTTGATATATAAATTCCAAAACATAAAAGGAGTATATTATAGTCATATTTTTAGTCTCTATTTCTATTCTATATCTAGTTTATATCTATTATAGTAGGAACACGAGTCTGCATACAAGAAAGTATTTTTCTTGTACTTCAACAGATCATACGATCAATAGATCATGCGGCTGTATAATATATTTTTAAATAGGACATACCATATGTATTTTTTTTTTATGTAAATTTCTTTCACGAAGGAGAGCATAGAGAGTATATGTTTATGTACCTAAATAAAAGCTGTTATCGCTTAATCAAAAGTGCTTGTCAAACCACTCAAGCATAAGCTCTGGGTGCTCACCAAAGTAGTTGTAGGCAGTGAATCTTTCAGTAGAAAAGTCAAACCAGTGAAGTTCCTTATCCTTAGATCCCAAAGAGTCATAGATAGCTTGAACATCACTTGGGTCAGTACGGAAATCAGTCTTCAATTGGAAGATCTTGGCTGGCAAGTCAAATTTTGGACCGAATGGGACTGGGGTAAGATCATCCAAGTGGAATCCAGTGTTCAAGACAAGTTTTTCATCAACATAGTCCATAATTTCTGGAAGTGGTTTCTTCAAACCCATGTGTTCAATGACCTTCCCAAGGAATGGTCTAGCAGAAACTGGTTGTAAACCAAGCATACACTTAATATCCTTGAAAATTTCTGGATGCTTGTTATAACCAATGATAGTTGAGTTACAACCAAGACAGATACTCATTAAAGCCTTATCCATCTTTTTGGTATCTGGTCTAGAATTGGCGTAATTGATTGAACCAATAACATCACGGTATTCAAAAAGACCTAAACCAAATGTCTTACCGTTACCATCACCGGAAAGACCATGGTTTCTAAAATCATAAGTTAAAATATTGTAACCAGCATCATGGAGTTGCTTGTAGTAATTCAAGAAGTTGACTTCAAAGCCACCAAAGCCTTGGAGCCCTTCTAATTGACCTGCAAAACCATAACGGTTACCTGGCCAGAAATGGTTGCAAATAATCAATCTGTTGGACTTACCTGGGATGAACCAACCTTCAATTGAGACGCCATCCAAAGATGGGAAGAAGACATCCTCATAAGCTAATCCAACAGTGTCAGGGGTCTTTAAAACAGGAGTCTTCCAACCATGAGCAGCAAATCCGATTAACGAATCAATTTGAGCCTTTTCAGATTCGATCCAAGCAGTCATTTTTTAATTAGATTTGTTTTGTAAGTTAGTTTGTGTAGTTGATAGAGATATCAATTGTATCACGAATAAGAACAAATATTGTTTTATCGAGGATCCCATCATCTTTTTATTCTCCAACTGTTAATTTATTCAACACCTTGTATAATCACTTTTCGGAACTTAAAAAGATCTATGGAACTTCGTATCTTCCGATAGCTTCCGATTAAGTTCCGCGAAAATGATATAGAATGCCCAAATGCGCGCTCATATGCAACCGAATCTTGCTATGAGAATTAAACTATGTTCATTTGAAAAATAGATTCTTTTTTTGGACTTGGCCACATATTCTATGCAAGCATACTATACATCTGGACAAAATAGGTGCCTACCGTTGAGGGGAACTTTAATCCCTCATGTATGCTGAGAGTCAGCCTCTTGTATCCAAGCCATCCTTTCTCTGCAGGTACCCTTGACTTGCGTCCCAGAGTTTAGATACAACTTACAATAAGACATCAAAGATCTTTATATACTACATTTGACATAAAGTCGTGATTTCCTGTTGGTGTACATAAACTCTTCGTTGCATGCATAGGCACTACAGTGAATTAATAGTAGATCAGTAAAAAAAAATAATGGGAGGAAATTACTTGATTTTCAAGAATCTCAATAATTAATTTACAAGTGGTAATCAAGGAATCTGTGAGTGAATATCATAACCCATGTGGGCATAATTTTCCCCACACCCCTGTGTAAACATTCAACGAATACAGGAATATTTATTTGTACAATGTCTTCTATGCAACGTGGATTGATGTGATGTGGTTACGAGTACTTGTTCGAATAAGATGTATAATTTACATTTTTAGTTTCAAAACTAATATCCTGAATTCTAGAAATTTCAGTGTATAATTTAAGCTTATCAGTACAGATTGTAATGATAACTTCCTTGTTATACTTATACCTTAACTGATTGTTTCTCCAGATAAGAATTTCAATTGGATAGTGATACAAACATTAATTTCGAATCATGCTTCTAAATTGTTAGAATCCTTACACGTATATTTTATGATATAAAATGGACAATACAATTCAAGAAGCAGTAATATATTGATAAGGATATAACTGGAATTAACAAAAACTAGAATTTCATTTGCATTTCAAAAATCTAGACCCATTAGAATGTAGTGTAAGTGTACTCGCCAGTATCACCGTTCTTGCTTGGCTTATTCAAGTCTGATAACAGCTCCACAGGCCTTTCCGCTTGAGGAGTAACACGAACTGCATGTCTGGCAGCATTCCCATCATTCCAATCAAATATAGCAGAATGGACTACCCTTCTATTATCCCAAACAACGACAGTTCCCTTTTCGTAGTTTGCTCTCAATTGGAAATCGTGCCCACCCCTAATGTGGTCGAACAAAAATTGCAACAATGCATCACTTTCTTCCTCTTTGAGCCCAATGATTTTTCTAGTAAAACTTGGATTTACAAAGAGTGACTTCTTCCCAGTAACTGGATGAATTCTAACCAAGGGGTGAATATTATTAACCGGGTCTCTCTTTTCAACACCATTCAATGAACGAGCGCTTTGTGCCTGGTCATGAGAGGTATGAAGGGCTTGTAATCCTTCCAATCTTTGTTTAAACGCCGACGAGAGCCTATCATAAGCTTCATCCGTGTCAGCAAACAAAGTGTCTCCACCTGATTCTGGTCCTTCAAGATACCCAAAAAATGTAGTACCTGGTGGTTGCAATTCATAAGTAACATCTGAATGCCAAAGAACGAGCTTGTTTCTGTTTTTAGCTTCATGAACGCTGACTTTACTTGGAGAATCTTTTCTGTAATACACAATGTGAAGTTCTGGGTGATTCTTTGGTGCTCCTGATGTTGGATGAATATGTAAAGGTCCGAAATACTTAACATAATCAGAAGCAAATTCAGGTCCATGATCAAAGAAGTCCTGCTCTCTGAAAATTACAACCCCTCTTTGGGCAACCAATAAGGCTAATTCATTTTTGCCTTCATCACTAAGACTAGATAATTGAGCTCCACGAACTTCAGTTCCAAACTTTGGAGTAATTGGCTTAGTCTTAACCTCTGCACCGAGCAAATGGGGAAGCTTTTCATCGGCCAACTTCCCCTTATCATGATGTTCAGTAAATTCAAGTGGAGGATAAAATTCTTTCAGATTCCAAGTTGGAAGATAGTCAGGATATTTAGCAACAGTTAAATGTGATTTACCGACCGTAAATGTATTTTCATCTTCACCTTCACCTTTGACTCTTACAAAGTTTGGAAATTGGAATGTTTCTTTTAATACCATTTTTTATTTGTTGTAATATATGAGAAGTAACAATAAAAATTACGAGAGACTCAAGGAGGATATATTTATACGCTTATCTGACCATGTTATCACGTCAGGATGTAGCTCAATCAGTAAGTACATTTACGATTGCGTATATTGCCACCACATTTATTGTGTCCTACATTTTAGCTTCGATCCACAATTGCGAATTGCAGCCAAATCTAACGTGGCATCTGTAATCAAAAAGGAAATAATATCAAGGCAAAAAAACAAACGAATAGTGCTAAAATTCCCACAAAATGATCAAAGAGTCGAAATTGATTACGAAACGTTCTGTAGATAACAGGATATCTATAGTTTGTAACGAATACCAAGTAAGATAAAAAAAATTGAGGTTGGTGTGATGTTGCGTGAACCGTATATCTGTGTATTCTCAATATAAGCAACAATGGCATCATATTAGGTAGAAGAACATGTCTCTAAGTTATCTGAAACGGACAGAAGTGTTAGCCTTGACTTTTTCTGAAAGTGATGTCCTCCTTTCCAATTCTACTCCTTTATATGATTTCAATTGAATATTCTAATTCTCAAAGCGGTTGCGATTGTTCGGCAGATCCCGAGATAAGAAAAATTACACAAAATGGAAAATAAAATTTCACACTCTTATCAGTTTTATCGAATTTTCTTTATTATTCCAATCAATG
Source organism: [Candida] anglica (assembly GCA_963924405.1). Lineage (NCBI taxonomy): Eukaryota > Fungi > Ascomycota > Pichiomycetes > Serinales > Debaryomycetaceae > Kurtzmaniella > [Candida] anglica. The sequence goes on along the minus strand of OZ004259.1, from coordinate 1,421,199 downwards.
GACTATAGGAATATTTTAAAATAAGATGGATGGATCCCCCGAGTCAGTACAATTCAACTGGAATACATTCCCGAGCAGCAGACTTGAAATATCCCAACTTCCTTCTCCAATTGGATGTTTATATAGTCCATTATCTACTAACGATGTTGCGTCGATTTCAACTGAAGATTCTCTTGTCTCCTGTCGTACTTGCGGAGGTTATCTCAATCCATACATAACGAAGGATGTATCCACAAATATTTGGAAATGCCCCTTTTGTCTAAGGAAGTCGTACTTTCCTACAAAAGATTTCCCCGTACCACAAGCCACGTCGTTTGAAGCCATTGTACCTACTGATATTGCACAAGGGTTTAATGAAGATACTCCTGAAAACATCATATTTGTACTTGACACATATCAACATATTGATGAGTTGAATCATGATTCAAATTCCGAATCTTCGTTCTCCGCACTTATTGACAGTTTAGTAGAAGCCATAGAGAAATTGTCTGATGGAGTTTTGGTGACCTTGATCACTTTCGATGAATCAGTCCATTTCCACCAACCGTTGATATCAACTCAAGTTTCATTCTCACAAGAAGAATTATTCAAACAATCTGACTATAACCTTGACGCGTTGTTCTTGAAAAATTCTACTGTGGTGAAACAGGCTTTTCATAAATTAAAGTTACTGAACCGACCAAAATGGTCACCTCAAGACAATTCTTTAACCAAGGAACATTATTCTATCCTCTTAGATACTACCACTAAGCAACAGTTGCAAGATTATTTGCAGTCATTAAAACCAAAAATTACCCAGTCTTACAAACCACCAAGGTCTCTAGGATTGTGTCTCTATCTTACCTCGATAGCTTTATCCATGGGATCATATCTTAATTTCAATGGGAGGGTGTTTCTTTTTGTAAGTGGTCCCAACAACAGTCAGCCTGGTGCCGTTATTCACCCTGGCCAATCTTTAAGATCCCATCATGATATCAAACAATTAAATAGCAATTCAAATTATATTTCTACTCTGAAGTATTATGAAGCAATATCATTTCTTGCCAATGGTCTCCCATTAGACAGTGCCTTACAAATGACTGGAATGAATCAAAAGACTACAAGTTTAACTCTAGCAGAAACTCTGCCCAAATGGACAATAAATATATTTACCGGATCACTTGACCAGGTGGGGTTATATGAAATGAAATCTTTGATTCTGAACACTAACGGTGATGTATTGATATCGAATGGATTTAATGATCAACAATTCAAAGATCAATTCAAGAAAACTATCCAGGGAGTGGCTAGTAACGTTTCAAGAGCAACTTTAACAGTAACAACATCTCCAAACTTAAAGGTCACGAAAATGATTTCTCACACATATCACCTTCCTCCTTTATTCGCTAATCCTGCTCGTCATCATGATACAATTTCGGATCAACTCACAAAGTTTGATTCCAAATATAAAAAGCATTACTTCACCAATAAATGGCATTGGAATAATTTGCAATCAACTGATAGTCTTGCTATATTTTTCGAAATTGAAGGTTTGAAGTCTTCAAAAGATATTCCAAAGAATGGATCTGAATATATGTACATTCAATTCAAGTTGAAATATTGGGACAAAGTAGAAAAAACATGGAAAGTAAGGATTACTACGGTTAGAAAACCAACTACATTGAGAGCAATGAATATAAGACAAGTCAAAAACTTGCAATTGAACTTAAACAATGCTAAAATAGACTTGTTACAAAATTTGGACTCTTCAGCTTGGATCACTTTATTTTGTCGATTAATGATTAGCAAACTAGATACTAATATTGGGTTTGAATTTGAAGGATTAGTTAAACAAATGGATCTGTGCATGGTGAAATTGTTGAACAATTTTAACAAGGCAGTGATAGATGGCGATAAGATAAATGAAAAATTAACCAAACTTCCCTCCCTTATGTATAGTCTTCGGAAAAATCCTCAATTGATTCAAATCTTCAATGCTTCACCCGATGAGACTACTTACTATCATCATTGGTTTATGAAGTTTGGGTTAGATTTGGCACCCATTGCCATCCAACCGAAAATGTACCAACTACACGGTAATACGGAAATTGAAATCCCCTTGGATTCCAATATTATTGAACGGGTTCCTTCCAAGACATTTTTAGTATTGGACTCCGTATTCAACATTATCATATACTATCACTACGATAAAGCTGACGAGGAAACAAAATTAAAACTTCATCATTCTGAAAATCAGGATTTGGTTTTTGATTCCCAATTGACCATCCCAATGGATTTTATTTCAAACGTTTTGAAAGTGCAAAATCGTCCCATTGTTCCCAAATATATTATCACGCAAACAAATCACTCCCAGGCAAGATTCTTAACTTCAAGATTGAATCCTCCATCGATTGCCAATGGAACATCATTGATTGAAGACAACTCAAAACCATGGTACTCTCGATTATTTTCTGGAGGAGGAGGAAATAATAATCATTCATCATCTTTCAACTATGATATCTCCAAAACTGATGAATGTAGCTACAATGCATACTACAAGAGTCTTATTAAACTGATTAGAAATTATAGACTTGATGATGACAGCTAGTGATTTAGTAATGTATATATGAATATAATATTATATCTAAAATTGTTTGATAAATTCAGAAACAGTAGATAAAAGATCTTCTTCAGCACCACTATCTGATTTTGGTCCAACATTATGCGAGGCACCTTGTAAGATTTTACTAAGTGGACTCCAATATTTAGGATTAGTCGCATCTTTCCAACCATTAATTACCTTTGATTTATCTACTGATTCTGGAACAAATTCATCCTTAGAACCATACAAGACTAATAAAGGGATACTTACTTTCCCAAAAGTCAATTCATGATCCTTTGAAGTTAAATATGATGAGAAGAAATCGTCATCTCCTCGTTCACTGGCAAGCGAATAATATCTGTAAGCGGTAATTGGAGTATTCCAAAATTCTCTTCTAAACTTCTCTGGTAATATATGTTGGCCCTTTCCAGTTTCAATATATTCTTTACGCACAATTTCAATAGATTTATCAAATTCTGCTTTATTTTTAAACCCAAGAGCAAAACCTTCGCTGTCCGATACGGGAGCTTGCAAAATGGCACCATCTAAGCTTGGTACATCACCGGGATTAGCCTTGCTTATATAGTAAAGAGTATCTTGACAACCGGTCAGATGTCCCATTAATACAGCTTTATTGAAACTTCCTCCATCAGAAGATTTGAGGTAAGAAACAAGTTGACCCAATTCTTTAACGTCTCTAGATAATGTGCTAGTACCCCACCCCTGATATGAAGCAGAAATCAACGCCTGTACAACTGTCCACTCGCCATTCGTTGATTCTTGAATGTTTGCAGCTAGGTTAGCAACATAAGGTACCGTGAGTAAACCATCACCAAGGCCACCAATGAACACTAGGACATTTTTTGGTTGTCCTCCGCCAAATTGAAAGGCTGTCAATCCTGGAGAATATTCGTGAAGTATCCCACTCTGAGGCTTTGTTTTGACATATACCATGGCTGAAAATGAGTACCCAATTGAGGAAATATGTGAGTTAAATAGAAACTCCAAATGTGTGGTTGAATATCCCTTATCATTGGCACACCATATAACATGAATCCTGTATACTACAAAGTGTCACAATCACAATTATATATAGTATCATATCCCAGGTACACTAGGCAAAGAATCTTACGGAAACATTGATATCCCCTCTTCTTTTTCATAAGATATAAACAAGATGACTCTAATTGACATGTTTTACTACTTTGTTGAGTTATTTTTAGCATAGATGGAATTTGAAATAATTATTATATGAAACAAATCTTGCAACCGATCTATCATCACGTGCCCATGTATTTGATATACATTCCCTAACAAATGTTTAAAATTAGAATGTTTTTCTTGTCTCAGAATAGAATTTAAACACATTCATGGTTCCTGCAGGATAAAATATCCAACCAGGGGACATCAACACTAGATCTAAAGATACAACATTCTCTTTACAAAAATCGTTGACTACACTCGCCCCTCAAGTGATTAAAATTGTGTCTTGTTTTCAACTTTTGCATTAATTGAGAAAGTCTGTACGGCGGAAAAAAAAAACAAAACCTATACCATTCTCCCCACCCCACTTAGTTCGCGGAGTTGTTGAGATCGCCTGTCATATATACATGGGCAGATCAAGCAAAATTCAAGTTTGCTAGAATATTTTTTTTTTTCCAAACCATATCGGCTAATTGAATCCTTCATCCATTTGGAAGCATTCCAGACATATTCACGTTACTTGAAAACAAGAGAACTCTTTTGTGTGGGATCAGCAATACATAAAGCTTTGTTAAGGAAACCCCTTCCTTCCCCCTTAATCACTATCTCGAATTTTTACAGCATTTTCCATGGCATCTCCAATAGCGGCAGATTCCTTTTTACTGTGGGATCCTGCGCAAGTATCAAACTATATCTCAGGTATCGATCGTAAAATAGGGACATTGTTTCTAGATCATAATCTTGATGGACTGTTGTTGCCACATCTTACCACTGAACATCTCCGAGAGTTGGGGATTGAGAAGCTTAGCCTCCGTCTTCAAATTAAAAAAGCTATTGCAGATCTCGTTTATTCCCATAGTCTGAAACCTGAATCCAATACCAATCTAAATATTCCATATGCAAACATCAACAACAATTATATTCATATCGAGTCGCTCACTGTTGCATTAACTTTACTTCGTGAAAGTTTCAAAAAGGCATCTGAACATCAATTACTGCTGCAACTGCTGGTACTGCTGCAATCCACATCATCGCCTTCATCACCAACTCAACAACAACTTGATATTCGTAAATTAAATGAAAACTTTAACAAACTCAAATCGGAGCTTATTCCGGCTATGAGACTTCTTAAAGAGTCTAAACCATTACCTACACCAACTTTGGATCCTGGGTCTACAATTGGTAAAAGCCTAGACTCCCCAACTTTTTCAATTCTGAGTTCAAATACATTTACAGATGTAAATGCGGAGAATTCAAAGCCTGCTGGTACTTCTACCAGAAGAAACAGTTTGGTAGCTTCTACGCAAAATAGAAACTCAAGTATGCCTAGTCCTACATTCTCTACTAATAGATTTTCGTCTGGATCGCTATTATCTATGGGAACAGGGAAAATAATCCAACAATCAGTAGTTACTACTGAAAATTCCCGGGCACCAAATTTCACACTTCAAAAAATCTCTCATAGAGATAGAAATCAAGGACAAGGTCAAGTATCACAAAGGCCACGATTAGTTGAAACTGTATCAGCCAATTCAATTAATAATAACCCTACAAAGCCAGGTATACGACCACACCTAACGCTGGCATCTGCATCATCGTCATCGACAGCAACATCGGGTATGAACTCTCTGGTACCTCCACCTCCACCATCTTCGTCTTCATCATCTCAACCTACAAACAACGAACCTTTAAAGCAGCTTAGAGCTTCTTCAGAAGATTCCTGTCTTAAAGTCTTACAGCAAGCAATGAAACGTCATCACATTCCTCGTGACGATTGGCTGAAGTACGTTCTTGTGATTTGTTACGGAGATAAAGAAAGAATACTTAAGCTTGCTGAAAAGCCTGTCATTATATTTAAAGAATTACAAGAACTTGGGAAACATCCTGCGATCATGCTTCGACAATTGGCTACTACTAAGGAAGAAGAGGACGACGTACTATATGAAGACCTGAGAATTGGAGACGATATTCCGGGAGGAACTTTATAGTTAATAATTTTGCATCAATTTGAACAAATTGTAGACCACCCAATTATGGGTGAAAACTGATAACATACACATACATAAATGAAAATACATGTTCAGTATTACAATACAAAAAACCACTACTTTAAATATATTTAAAGTTATTAACAATAAAACATTTCAACAATGGAATTGTTTTAATTCTTCTATATCTGCACCCCGGAACATTCTCCCCATACAAAATAATAAATTCTAAAAATAATAATTTAATATATAATCCAAAAAAAAAAAAAAAAAAGAAAATAACAACCCAATTTAAGTTACACAAGACATCTAAAGTAAGATAATATATTGATCTGGATATCACGTGCATTCTGTTGCACTTAGGGTTATGCCCTGTGACCGTGACCTGTATATTTGCAATTTTGTGTAACATCGTTTCAAATTTTTTGATTGCATAGTCCATTGGGTGTGCGCGTGTGTGCAGAGTGAAAAAAAAAGTATACTCAATTGATAATTTTTTAAAACTTTTAATATTAACTTTAACAAAGTCCATAACTCATTAAAGTACTATATCAAAGATGCCTCCAAAGTTTGACCCTAGTGAAGTTAAGTACCTTTACTTGAGAGCCGTTGGTGGTGAAATCGGTGCCTCCGCCGCTTTGGCCCCAAAGATTGGTCCATTGGGTTTGTCCCCAAAGAAGGTCGGTGAAGATATCGCCAAGGCCACCAAGAGTTTCAAGGGTATTAAGGTTACCGTTTGTTTGAAGATTCAAAACAGACAAGCTACCGCCTCTGTTGTCCCATCTGCTTCTTCTTTGGTCATCACTGCTTTGAAGGAAGCCCCAAGAGACAGAAAGAAGGAAAAGAACGTCAAGCACTCTGGTAACATTCCATTGGAAGAAATCTACGAAATTGCTAGAACTATGAAGGAAAAGTCTTTCGGTAAGACCTTGGCTTCCGTTACTAAGGAAATCTTAGGTACTGCTCAATCTGTTGGTTGTCGTGTTGAAGGTAAGAACCCTCACGACATCATCGATGCCATCAACGCTGGTGAAATCGATGTCCCAGAAAACTAGATTATGTACAAAAGTGTTTAATAGGGTTTAATTGATATTGCTTAACGTTTCTCCCCGTTTGTTTGAAGCGCTAAAACCCCCATCTACTAACCATTCTGAATCCTCTAATTTTTTTTGATTTATTTTTATTGATTTGATTTTGATTTGATAATGTTTGCCAACACTCTGGTGCCAAATCTTTACACGGCAGTCTTGTATTGCGACAGTGTAATGCCATATTTGGTTCCTATTTTGGTGCAAACTAGAAAAATTCAGGCTGACTACTCACCGCTATACCCTACAAATATGGGTGTGGCTGGTCCATTTCATTAGCTTACAACTAAACAACAACAAAAAAAAATCAAATATCATATCAATCAATGAAAAATAAAAAAAAACAATATCAAGAGTTCAGAAAGGTGCAGATGGTGTGTTTCATCAAACTGTTACTGTAAGGTGTATAGAATTTTTTTATCAGTAGATTTTCTCTGGTGGCTGTCGGAAATGCGAAGTTTTCTCTTTGTTTTTTTTTCGGTCCTCTCAACTTTCATGTGTTTCTCTTTTTAGAGAGGGGCGGTCGTGCGCGGGTGTATTCCCCACAGCATAGATGGCAACAACAATGTTGATTTATGATTTAATCACTAGAGTAATCTGATAAGAAGTGTACTTTTTAAGATACTTGTTGAAAATCTGGTGATCTTTGATCTTTGACTGTGTTCTTGAGAATTCCTTAATATCAATTGCAAGTCTTAATTCGCATATATCTATTATATTTCTTCTTTATTTTTCCTTTTCGTGTCTGTGTTGGCCATTCGATATATAATCTTAAATAGTCATGTCTGATTCAATTGGTACGTTTATTTGGATAAATTTTGTAACTGTTCAAAAATTACTAACACCTAAGATCGTGTTTTTGTGAAGGCGATCACCACTATAAGAGCATTATCATCTCGTTCTAATTATGGATCTTTACCCCGCCCACCAGCAGAGAATCGAATCAAATTATATGGACTTTACAAACAAGCTGCAGAAGGTGATGTGGAAGGAGTTATGCCTCGACCTGTAGGGTTTAGCTTGGAAGATGAAGGTGCTAAAAAGAAATGGGATGCATGGAAACGAGAGGAAGGTTTATCCAGAACTGAAGCTAAAAGACAATACATATCTTTTTTAATTGAAACCATGAGAGTATATGCTAGTGGCACATTGGAAGCTAGGGAATTATTGAGTGAATTGGAATATCTTTGGGATCAAATCAAGGATTTACAATTTAGTCCTGAAGATGAACGTGAAATACATATTCCTAATCCTCCACAATCTCCTCTGTTGTTATCCGAACGATATTCAACCGCTACACCACTTCCTTTACCTAGTAATTACTCTCTTTCATACAACCACCAACCACAGCAACATCAGCAACAACAACAACAACAACTGCAATATCGTAGTAATTTACAGAAAATTTATTCACATTCTAGAAGAAGTACCATGTTATCATTAAATGAATACGTTCTGCAACAAAGACAAACAGGAAATCAAGTAGGAGATGGTGTTACTTCGGGTGCACCTCCAGTTGCTACATCTGTATTCTCCTTACCACCAGGTTCATTATCCCGTCACCATGAAACTGGACCAGAACAAAATAATTCATTGGATGATTTTAAAGTATGGCAAGGAGAAATTAATATGGTTATTAATAAATTATCTCGGGAATTTTTAAATTCCAAAGCATCGAAAAAGTATAGCTACCGTGGAGCACATATTACCACTACAGATTCTGAGAATTCACTGGATTATATTGAAGATCCAAGAAAAAAAATTCAGAGAAGAATTATACATTTATTGAAAATTGTTGGTGTTAATATATTGAAGTTCTTTAAGAATTTCTCAATTAGTATCTTAGCAGTACTTTTCTTAACTTGGTGTATTAAAAAGAATGTAATCGTGGAGAGAACAATAGTTAAACAACCAGCAATGAACAATAGGCATAATAAGGAGTTGGTGATTAATATGGTGTTAAATATGGATGAGAATAAGTGGTTCATTAGATTGTTAAACTTTGTGAATAGCTTTGTTGGATTTGTTTAGATAATACTTTAATAATCATATGTCTTGTGTAAAGCTGGTTGCAAAAATGAGTCTTGTAAATAAAAAAGATGAGAATGGCTAGAGAAAAAAAAAAATAAAGTAAACTGAAAACACTCAGAGTGAATACAAAAAATACAGCCAAATACAATAAAAATAACTGTGACCAAAGAAGACAAATGGGTAGTTCTAGTATGGAAAAAAGATTGTTATTCAAGAAAATCAATATATTTATATACAATATCATGTTATTCTCATAGCTTGGGGAATCATATCACCCGTATAAATACGAAACTCTCAGTTTATGAATGTCTCACGTGACCTACCGCATCTGAAAAATTTCGGGATGAGCTTCAATTGAAAAGAGAGTAAGTAAATAATAAAGGCATTATCTTTGTCTGAATACATTGAACAAAACATCGAAGAAATATGGATATTCATAGAGCTCGTTTTGTAGACTATTCTCCGCACACCATCACTGCGATGGCTTTCAGCCATAAGTCGCAAGCGGATGCGGCTGCACCAGCCAATTTACGTCTCGCTGTCGGTCGTAGTAATGGTGACATTGAAGTATGGAACCCTAGACATGGATGGACTCATGAATTAACCCTCTATGGTGCACGTGGACGCTCTATCGAAGGTTTGTGTTGGGCTCTGGATGACCAAGTTCCACGGTTGTTCTCCATTGGTGGATCTACTGTAGTCACCGAATGGGATATGACTACTCAAAAGCCTGCGGCAAATTATGATTGTAATGCCGGGATCATCTGGTCTATCGATAGCAGTGCTTCTGGAAAGAACTTGGCCGTCGGTTGTGACGATGGTTCTGTTGTTATAATAGATATTTCTGGCGGTCCAGGATCTCTTGAACATCTGTTGGTATGTCAAAGACAAGATCTGAGAGTTTTGAGTGTATGTTGGTATGAAGATGAACTTGTTGTCGGGGGATGTGCTGACGCTCGTTTGAGATGTTGGGCTACTGGCGCTGTGGGAAGCACTGGAAGAGGTAGACTTATTGGAACCATGAGAGTTGATAAATCCAAAACTGAAAGTACTTTGGTTTGGTCTGTTCAAGTCCTTCCTGAAAGTCGTCAAATTGTTAGTGGTGACTCCACTGGTTCTGTTAAATTCTGGGACTTAAACCAACACACATTGATCCAAAGTTTCAAAGTGCATGATGCCGATGTATTATGTGTTGTACGTGATGCATCTGAATCCAAGATTTTCTCCGCTGGTGTTGATCGTAAGATCCATCAATTCCAATTGATCAAGCCATCATCTTCCACAAAGTCTTCTAAATGGGTACACATTAACAGTAGATTGTTACACTCCAATGATGTCAGAACCATGGCCGTTTACGAAGCAAGAGGATGTAACTTTTTGTTAAGTGGAGGTGTAGAAAAATCCATTGTTATCCTGTCCGTTTCACATTTCCATGACGGAAGATACAGAAAACTTAGTGTAACACAACAAAGACCAAATGTTACCGTTAATGAGGACCAAAAGTTGATTGTGATGTGGCAAGATCAAACCGTCAAGGTATGGAAGGTTCTTAACGAAGATGGCACTGGTAAAACTCATAAACTTGTATCTAAATTGAGTTTAGCAGATGATGAAAACATAACTCATGTCCTGATAAATGATGAAGCTTCACTTTTAGCTGTCTCAACATTGACTTCTGTTAAATTGTTCCATTTAACTCATGATAATAAAAAGGTTACTGTTCAAAAGATTAGAGACACAAACTTCGATCTGTTGGTTGATGGAGCTAAACAAGTTGTTTTATATTCAGCTGATAAGCTTCTTATATTGACTGCTGATAATGAGATTTACAACTTCCGTATCTCCGAAGAGTCAATAGAATTAGAATCCGAACTTGAAACTCATGAACTGGCAAACTCAATCAAGCACCCATACGGAAATAACATTAACAATATTGTTATTTCTCAAGACAATTCACAAGTTGTAATTTCCCGCTTCAATGGTTTGGTAGAGGTACTTTCTCTCAAGGGAGAAGAATCGTTTGTCTTGACTAAATTGTCTAGTTGTCCACATATCATGTGCTTCTCGCATTCAAATACTTTATTGGTTGTTACTGACGAAAATAAACTCTACGAATTCTATGTTAGAAATAAAAAAACCACCACTAAGGCTACCAATACTGTTTCCTTGCTTACACCATGGTCCAAGAGAAACTCTGAATTCCTTCCTAAACAATTCTTGACTTTGGAAGATAAACCACACGGAATGTTCATTGATCAAGATTCAACCTCTAAGAGAGTATGGATTTATGGATCTAATTGGCTCTCGTTCTTTGATTTGTCTGAAAATATTCCTATCAATAAACAATACCAAAACATGTCGAACTCAAATAGAAAGAGAGACAGAGATGGTTTACAAGTTCAAGGGTCTACCGTTGAAGATGAAAATAATCAAGAAATCGATGGAAATATCAACATTCTCGAGGATAATGTGGAGATTTTGGAATTATCATTAAAGCAAAGTCAAATTGATAGCCTCAGAGAAAAGATACAAAGTGATGAACAAACATTAAATACTAGTGATACCAAACCATTCTGGATGACTTCCAAGTATAGACCAATCTTGTCAGCAAGACTGTTCTTGGATGGGATCATTGTGGTGGAATTACCTTCTTTGGTATCCTCCACCCCTGCTTTCGATTTACCAAAGCTCAAAGTATAGTTGCATATAGATGATAGAGGAACGAAAATAAAAGTACGAAAATGGTTTTTTAATTAACTCTTTTAAATATACATTAACACATAGATTCTCCACTGTTTTCCTCGCATACCCTCCCCGAGTGTGTTTTTTTTTATTAGTACACTTACTCAATTCTTGGAACAAGTCTGGCACCTTGGAAGAAGACTCTAGCAGCAGCACCACATCCAATTAAACATTTTTCTGGCTCATCACCAACCTTATCCTCACCTTTCAACCCCCAACCCTTGTGGCCTTGAAACTTTTCTTTATATTTTGTATCATAAACCTCCCTGTATGTCATATGAGGTTCGAAACTTTGCAAGTATAAACCATCCTTAGGATCTCTCATATACTCATAAAACATAGTTAAATGTCTTGACACCTCCTCGCGGATCTTGTCGCGTAACCCATCTGGGGCATCATCTCCAACGTAAAGGTCATAATCGGCCAAACCTTCAATCAAAAGTTGAACAAAGTATGAAGAATCACGCCAGTAACGTCTATTATCGTCATAGTCTCTGTCGTAAATGATTGAGTTACGATTAATGGATGTCTTCGCTAAATCAGTAGCAATATCTTTCCATTTAGGATCCTTTGTAATGTAGTACAAATGAGATGCTGCTGACAAGGTGGTTCCAGCATTGTAAGACCATTTAGTATCGTTAGGATGGTCTGCGGTATCTTGAATCCCATCCTTTATTAATTTATCTTCTGGATCTTGTAAAACTCTAATTTGCCAATCAATACATTTTGCTGCAAAATCAATGTAAACCTTTGCTTCACTAGGAATAAATTTGGAGATTTGAAGACATGCTTTTGCAACTTCAGCAGTGGTACAAGCATTCAAATAAGCATTGGTGATGTGCCACTTGACCCCTCCTTTAGTTTTAGCGTTTGGATTGTCATTCCAACCTCCCATAAGAAATCTAACAAGTTCTCTACCTTGATCCAAATACTTTTTGTTGCCAGTAACTTCATAAGCTGTAATCATTGCAGATGCAACTTGGGCATCATCATCATAGTAGATATCCTTATCAGATCCACCGTTTTCAGCAGCAGAGAATCCTTTCAAGCTTGTGTTCTTATATTTCTGGAAGATAGCAATTGCTGGGTCGATCAATGGGACCAACTCCTTATACAATCTGGAACCATCTACCACTGCTTGCACTGCTACAGATACTGCCCAAACAACAAATTTATCGTCATTGTAGCAACCAGAACATTTCCGTGGGGCAATGAAAGTACCATCATGAGGACGATAGTATCTCATCCACAATGCTCTGGTAACGTTGTATCCTTCGAGGTTGGGGTTGGTAAGTGACATGGTGTCTGTAGTACTTTTGTGTATAGTTCGGAAAAAAAAAGTAAAGAAACAATAACCAGAATTGAAAAAAAGTCTATCTGATTGATAATAGATGGTTGCTATTTAATCAAAAACAACCCTTACCTGTATATGGAGCAAACTAAAAAATGCGCCTCTACTTGGCTGCGAAAAAAAAAAATAAATGAAGACCCGTGGGCTTGTTGCGAGGTCACACAAGACCCATGCACCCCCCTGCTATAAAGGGGCTTTCACCCTTTCTTTTCCGTAGAGGAGAAATTCTTGGCCGTACAAGTTAGTATAGGTGCAGTTAATTAATGGAAAACACACCTGACGTTTAAAACGTAGTTGAGCTTGGCAACTACCAACACAACTTCAGACCTCACTTCTTCATTGGAGGACAATGGGAAGCTCTCGTCTACAATTACAATCATAATCTAGAAAATTAAACTCCATTTAATTCTAAAAAAACAAACTAATAAATTAAAATATCAATGTTTTGGATGCATTATTACGGTCAATTGTATATATATACTCCCCACCCCCTTATTTGGCATTTTCTGGCTTCTTACAGATGTACAACATCATAGGAGTGAACAACTTTTGTCTACCACCTTCAACCAAGTTGACAGCAGCGTCTTCCAAGGCGTCGGTAACTTGTCTGGAACCCTTTGGAGCCAAGCCAAGCTTTTCCAACAAACCAACAGCCTCAGTAGTGAGGGTTCTACCAATCTTAGAGGTTCTGAAGATAGTGAAATAGTCACTGAAAGTTTGAACATATTTCAATTCACCACTCAATGGGTAGTACCATGGAATGTCGTCATTCTTATCAGCCAAATCTTGTTCGTATTGGATTTCAAAACCAACATTCTTTAAAGCTTGTTCGGCAACTTCTCTCTTGTACATCTTTGGAATACCATCACCAACTTCGATACCGTAGGCAATCTTACGGTGTTCTGGGTTGGTTTCATCGTACTCGTCAGTCATGACCCATTCGTAAACACCAAAAGTTCCACCTGGCTTCAAGACCTTGTAGATTTCAGAGTAGACACCTTCCAAAACTGGAGCATGGACTGTAGCTTCAATGGCATAGACGGCATCGAAGGATTCTGGTTCAAAATCCATTTGCATAAAGTCACCCTTGACATAGGATAACTTGTGGTCCAACTTGTACTTTTGAGCGTAATGGTTGGCTCTTTCGATTTGGTAATCGTTGTTGTTTAAACCAACAATAGAACAATCAGTGAATCTGCAAATTTCTCTACCTGGACCACCAACACCACATCCAACATCCAAAACCTTCATGTTTTCATGGATTTGCATCTTGTGGGCTAAAAAGTGTTCATGTCTGGCAGTGGCTTGACGGAAAGCTTCACCCTTGTAGTATCTAGAGAAATGGAAAGAAGAACCCCAACCGTGTTCATAAAAGTCAGTAACCAAGTTGTAGTAATGAGCAGTCAATTGAGAGTAATCTTCCAATCTCTTGTCTTCGTCAGCCTTTTCGACACCACCATCCCAATGCTTGAAGTAACCATCTGTGGCAACGTTAGAGGCATCCTTGGCCTTGGCGACTAAGGCACTCAAACCGGTCTTCTTGAAAGATTCACCATGCATGGCCTTTGCAAATTTGGCATCTCTTTCGAAATCCTTTTCGGCTAATTGAACACTGGCAGCAGGCATATTTATTATTATTTTTATTATTTAATTAAGTGATTACTAAGAAATGAATATCCCGAGTTGAATCTGAAGTGATCTTGTTGAAATTTGTGATAATCTTTTAAAACTTTTCTATATGTTTTTGTTTTTCAGTCACCTTATAAACAATTTTGAAATCGTTGACGCGCTTTCTTTATTTTTTCGTCGTTTAGTATATACGAGTCGTCCTGCATGTCGTTTACGTCGTTTACCGTATAAATGTTTAAAAGCTCCATACGATAAACTATAATTATACTTTATATATACGACGGTTTCTCCGCTCTCTATTCCTCCATACTGATGTCATAATCAACCCCTTCTTCTTCATCAAGCAACTCGTCGATTTTTTGGAGACTATCTTGGAGATCTTCTTCATTGTTTAATTCTTCCTCGTTTACTTCCTTGTCGTTTATCTTTCCGTCTTCTTCAATATTATTCTTACTTAGTTCCATTTCAATTATATCTTCGGATTTCGGTTCGGCAGTTATTTCTCGGTCAATTTCCGTCCCATCATTTATCAGTCGATTAATCGAAATTTCATCCTTTTCCACTAGACCTTCCTCCTTTTTCTTCTCTTCTTCAATTATAATGGCTCGTTCGGTTAATTCTCGAACTGATTGATAAAATTTTTCAAAACTTCTATCAGTCGTTGAATCAAGAACAAAACTTGGATCATTTTGGTTCGTTTCAATAACAGATCTCGTATCTTCAATTGCCTTTTTCAACCCAGATAAAACAGTGGATCCTAATTCTTCAGTCAAATATATACGGTTCAAATTTGAAATAATAACCTTTTTGATATTTTTAGGGGTATCTTGTTCAATAACTTGTAAAAATCCCAAAACTTGCCAAAAATGTGATGAAGACTTTTTAATTTCGTCTGGTGTTATATTTACTAAATTATTTGGGTCACACCAATGAATTAATTGTTGAATGATTGTAGTAGGACTGGTGACATTCTCGAATCTTTCAAACTCACCATTTTCTCTAAAGATTCTAAAGAAACAATCTCCACTGATACTAGCGACCTTATCTTGATGGGTTTGGTGACTGAATGCATATACTGGGATGCAGAAAGCCAAAATCTGTCTCAATTCATGGTTATTCTCGTTTTGTGGATGGAAATACGTCAAAATCAACGTTTCAAATAAAACTTTCTCTTGATCTTCTTGTTCTTGTGGTTCCTCTCCTTGGTTATTCTTATTCTTACCAAAATCAGCCAAATTATCCGCTAAAAATAATTTACATAACCCTTCAGCGACGACACATTGTAATTTAGGCATTTCATATAATCTCAATACTTTGTAGAATAACTTGGCCAATGAAAGTGAATCGACTTGTCCTTCAATATCCAAAACGGAAACACCGTGTGTGGAGAGAATGTCAACAATAACTTTAATAGATATTATTCTTAATTCTTCATCGGCTCTAGATGCTGCAACACCGAATAAGTATAATTGTTGAATGGCTAATTGTTTATCTAACAAGCAGAATAATCCTAAACAGGTCATTGCTAAGTTTCGGATATATGTATTATCATTTCGAAGAACTGAAGGTCTGACCAAACTGTCCAATAAAGAACTCAATGAAACATTTGAAATTGATTCCTCCGTGATTTCTAAAAGATGTTGAGTGATCAACAAACATTGAATAAGAATCTCATTTGGTGGTTGCTTTGGTTCTTTCTTTCTACGTTTGTTTGGATTAGATCTCTCATTTGAAAGTTCGCCATTGTTTCCTTCTTGATCATTGTCATTGTCGTCATCCTCTTCTTCTTCTTCGTCGTCGTCATCTTCATTCTTCTCCTCCTCACTATCATTGTTCAACGTTGAAATGGCAGAATGGAAAGTATCATCATCAACATCATCCATATATGAATCACGTATATCGGTAACAATTTCCGTACACATGGTGGAAAAATCCCTATCATTAATAGAGATTTTTTTAAGAACCTTTAATGATAATTTAATCAATTCATCAGAAAGTTCGTCATTTGTTAATGATAATCTTATAATTCGTAACATTTCACGTCTTCCAATTTCATCACTAAAATCGTAATCTTTTGCAACTAGAACCAATTGCTTAATGATGAATTCTAATTCTTTCAATTGATCATAATAGTTGATGTAGTTTGTTCTTGGTTCTTCAAATTCTGATAATCCCACTTCTATTTCTTGTTTTACTTTTTTGAGTCTAGTTTTAGATTCAGGATCATCCCTTTCGTGTTCTAATTCATATTCTTCATTCCGTAATTGCTCTAATTGAGAATGCATAGTCTCATATGTTTGAATAACTTCACGATTGTTACC
Source organism: [Candida] anglica (assembly GCA_963924405.1). Classification (NCBI taxonomy): domain Eukaryota; kingdom Fungi; phylum Ascomycota; class Pichiomycetes; order Serinales; family Debaryomycetaceae; genus Kurtzmaniella; species [Candida] anglica. The sequence goes on along the minus strand of OZ004259.1, from coordinate 1,404,265 downwards.
AATGAATGATTTTCGAAGTGTGAAATATTTCAGTAATATTTCAGTTAACTCAATAGATTCAGGGAAAAATTTATCAATTAAATCAAATAATGAATTTTCATTACAATACTCATAAAATGTTCTAATGAAAAATGCAAGTTCAGTAGTCAATTCTTTCCACATTTCTTTAGTAATTGATATCTTGGAAATATACTCTTGTCTTGACTTATAAAAAGTCATTATAGCCGTGTCTGCAATATCGCTGTTTACCACATTTAAAGTATCTATCAATTCAATAAGATCTTCTTGGACTGTCTCAAACCAATTACTTGCAAACATCTTTACCGCTGCACTTTGAACGGAAGCTTCTCTATCATGAAGACCCCAACGTAACAAACTTTCTCTTACTTCAATATTCAATTCTCGAAAGTCTCCCAATTCTTTTGAAATTCTTGAAAATATCAATCTTCTATTGATGGAATTGGTATCTCGGGCTCTCTCTATCAAGAATGGGATGGTCTGATTGGTTTTTTGTAAATTCAATAATGCAGCTCTACGAACTTCGGCACTATCGTCATGTTGCATTGCCAATAACATACTTTCAGTTGCCTTTTTCCCATCTGGAATATTTAAATACTGGAATCGAGAAATCGCAACAATGGCCTGAAGACGTACATTTGCTTCCTTGTCATACAATCTCCTATTCAATGACCATTGCAATGCAGTAAACAATTCTTCATCAATCTCACCGATGTTATTCACAAGGTATGCAAGTAGTTGAACAACTCGATACCGAACTTGTTTATCTTTTGCCTGTATACCTCGAAGTAAGTGACGCAAAAGGTAGTCAACAAATCTTCCGGTTGGGGAATCTTCTTCTTCTTCCTCGTCTGATTCAATTCCGTTCTCTTCATTTGCCTTCGCCTTTGCTTCACGTTCCGCTTCTTGATCTTTATATAATGAAGCCACAAAAACAGAACAAAATTTGATGATTCTATCACCAACTTGTTCACCCTTCTTCAAAGGTAAAATAAAGTTCACTAACTTGGTGAACTTCATGGAGAAAGAGTCCTCTAAACCCAATTCTATTGCTCGTTTATGGATACTTTTCAAAATAACCACCAATTTACGATGTCCAGAAAGAGTTAATTGTGCGTCTTGAAATACATGACACATGGCATTATATATCCCTTCAAGGTCTGTTATACTCTTGATGGAGTTCGCATTAGGTCTGTATGACATTTTCTCATGTATATCCAAGTATGATGTATTGAGATCAACCAAAACGTATAGATTTAATATCCCATCTTCAATCGCGTACCTGTATCAAAACAACAACAAAAACAATAATAATTCTACGTGAGAGCAAAAAAAAAAAAATGAGCGGTACGGGAATCGAACCCGTGTCTCCCGCTTGGAAGGCGAAAATGTTAACCACTACACCAACCGCCCAATTTATACCAATTTTAAAAATAATAGCTTTTTTGAGGTCTCAAATTTTCCATTTTTTTAAAATTTGAATATTTTGGTAGCTGTAAGGTTTAATTAAATATTTGAAGTATGTAAATAGGTGCTCCTGTAATTTCCAAACCTTTAGGAGTAATAAAATTGTGATTATAAACACGTTTCATGATTTTAGGGAATAAATACCATGTTATAGAGGAAAAACAAAATAATAAATTATTGTAGTTGATAACATAAATATAAAGTTTCTATGAATGACTTTGTATAATCTGTTCAGCAAAATAATCTTATGATATATTTCAAACATATCTTATATCAATTTATTAAATTATCATTCATTATTTGATGTTTTTTTGTTAAATAAAAATGCTGTTATTTTTATAATTTAGGCTTCATATTTATTTTTTAAATTGGATGCTTCCTTTAAAGATTGAAAGTTTAAATAGCAGCATAATATACCACGCATTAAGTAAGTAATATACGTTCATGTTTTGATTATTACTTGGTTTGGCAAATTAAGGGGGCTATATATACAGCAATAATGGTTGCAAAGCGTTTCCTGTACTTTTTTGGACTTTGTATATTATATGCAGTCATTGCCATTTTCGATGATATCTTCCACATACATATATTCATGAGCTTTAGATGCACTATCCGTTTAGTTCCATCTATTCTTCTCAATACAATCCAAATTTGGATCTTTTCTAAATATGCAACCAATAGATGAAGGTATGATTATTCATAAACCAAAGGAAATCTGTTTTTCTTTAAACTAACAAACTTTTAGTATTTGATACTTTGACTCTTGAAAATTATGAAGACATTACAGAAATACTCTTCTCTTCCGTCCAGAATATAAAGGATCATAAGGTTGTTAAGAGTGAATATTTTAATTTACTTGAAGGTACTAGAGCAGTGGAAGTTGACAATGCCAAGCTTGACACTGGTATGATAAATTTGAAGGAGGAAGACTTAGCGTTTGATCCTTCTTCTCCTCAATCCGTGGATGCAGTGATTGCAACCACCGATTATTTATTGTGTCAACTAATGAGTTGGCTTAATAACTCTTCACTTCCTGTAACAGTATTATCTTGTAGATATGTTCAAACAATCTTACAGAATTACAGTATGCAGCCGCATGATTCGAAATCTCTTTATGGATGTACACTTCATGACTCTAGAATTGAATCATCTTCAACAGCTATTAAAACCACTTCATCTTCTAAAGAGTCGATACTTGTACATTTAGTTTTGCGTGCTTATCTTATTGGATTGACAAAATTCATTGGCTTCTGCATTAATGTGGGGTTAAATATTCTTTATGAAGAAGAAGACTTAACTACAAGAAGAATGGATTTAGATTTTTTATCTGAAATTCCTACAGTATTAGTAGTGAAAGAACTAAATGAAGCTATTTCTTGGCTTGAAATTCAATCAGATGAAAAGGAGAAAATGCAAGAGTTAAAGCAAAGACTTCAAATCGTTTCCAAGATGAATCAAATTGAAGATTTATTGAATACATCAACTTCAATCTTTGAATTAAGAGACTTTGCTATTTTGAACTTGGAATTCCTATTAGAGGCAATTACACTCGTGGATAATATAGCAAAGCTTGATAAGTATTCAGAGCATGTCCCTAAGGGATCTTTTTCCAAATTTGCCCAATTGGATCTAAACAACAAGAGTATACCTGCAGACTTATATACCTTGGAACCTTCAATGTGTTTCAATAGTTTTAAGAATATGTTTTCAGATCTTTACAAAATTTTAAAACAAACTGAAAATACATACAACATCCATCAATTTCAATGTCTTCTTGAACATGAGGTCTCTAATAACATGACTCCCGATTTCAATGTTTTCGTAAGAGGATTATATCAATTATTTTTGATTAGAGATAACAAATCCATTGTTGGATCGAAGGAATCTACTATGACATTAACCAATAGGTTATTAGAAAGTTTCACCACTATGGATTCATCTATATTTCAAATAGATAATTGGCCTGTAAAAGAGGCCGAAAAGCAAAACCTTTTAAGTCAATTTGATCAATTAATGATGGATTTAGAAAGTATTGTTTATCATACAGTCTCAAGCACTACAAATAATAGATGCAGACAAAGACAACTTATGTCTAGATCTTTACTCGTGTGGGATACATTACAAGTTTCAGCAGAAAACTTTGAGATATATCTCTGGGAAACTCATAAAATAGGAGATGAAATTAATAATGTTCCAACCTTACCAATCAGTTCATTCGTATATTATAATAAATTGGTAAGTATGATCGATATATCCCTTCGAGGATTTGAACTCGATCTATATAAGGATTTCGAAGTGTGTCAAATCTATTGGTATGTATCCTATTTATCCCAGTTGGTATTTGAACATTTGATTGGAAGAGTAAATAATCAAATTGAATTGAAAATTAATTACATCAATTCAGGCATGACTAAAAAAATCAAAAAGTTGAAGGCAGGAACAAAGAAACAACAATTAAAAGAACTTCAAAATTTTAAGCAAGAAAACGTACTTCCAAAGTTACAAAAAATCCAAAATTACAACCAAGGTTATTTAGCAGTTGTACACGAAGCTTTATTTAAATTAAGTGATGCAACCAAATTATTTCTCATCATATTACACCTTTTAAAAATATTTGATTTATTAAAGGGTCCGAAACTGAATTTAACAAGTATGGAGTTCTTATATAATTTGAGGATGAAGCCATTTTCTTCAATCGGTGTACCTAACTTGCCAACTTTTGATCAATATAAAAAATGTATTGAATTACGTGATGTTACAAGTGCAAAAATTAAACACATAATCCTGATTTGTACTACTGAATTGAAGAATGCACAGCAATTATATGAGAAAGTCTTGAACTTTGTTAAATCCAATGAGTCGCAATTTATTGGTGAAGGGGTAAAAAGTTGGTGTAATAATATGATTAGTGTTTGCCAACTTCATTTGTCAGAAGTTAAAAAGTTGGAAGAATTAGTTGAATTAGGAGATTTCGATTCTACACGTTATAAAGTTAAATTATCCCCTGGCCCTGATAAATATTTCCCACAAATCAATGTGGTGGAGAAGTAAAATATTAGACTAATTAATTCATGATCTTATTCCTATATATAATCACACGATTTTATGTAGAATTGCAGCAATAGTGAAATATAGCAATTGTTAATCGATCGACCCAAGCGTAAAATGTTCTCGACCTTTTAATTGCAGCCGTTCCTAAATGTGGGTGACACCGGCCCTGCATATGTGGATTGGAAAATGTTTAAAAATGCGTTGGTCCGGGTAACTTATCCATTTGTCAGCATGAATGATACATTTGCGAGATCCGGTGACCGAAATGCAAAAAAATCTCACATTGATAGGAGAATACTGGGGAAATCCGGTCAATTATTTTTATGGTCGGAATTGATAGAAGGGCAAAAAAAGAAATACCTTCTATAACATTCTATAGATATATATAAGTTACGTTGTTTCCACATATTCAAATTCATCAAGATTAAAGTAATTTTTGCAAAATTCAGACTGTTCTAGTTTGTAAAATATTATTATTCAAAGATTGTGACCGTTTTATTCCTATATTTTATCATTTTCCATCTGGGAAGTTGAAACTTGAGGCAAATTACAAACTAATTAATTTTCACTTCATCCAGATTTTGTTAGGTGGTCGGAAGTAGATTTATATATTTACTTTGCGCGCTCCTCATTTCATTACTAATTAAAGATATATTTCTTACTTACACCCTCATTCTTATATCTTTATTAGTAAGATAATTCATATATTGGGTTTATTTAATACTAAAAAGAAATGGCTGACGTTAAAAGAAACATATCTGAGGTCGGACTTGCCGATTCTCATGATGATAAGAAACAGCACCAAACTAAACCAGGTCGTAAACCAATCGAAACTGTTCCAAAATCTAAGAGAACTGCTCAAAACAGAGCTGCACAAAGAGCTTACAGAGAGAGAAAAGAACAGAGAATGAAGGACCTTGAAGATAAGGTGAAGTCATTAGAGAATGAAACTATTCGAGCGACTACCGAGTCTGATTTTTTGAAGGCGCAAGTGGATGTTTTAAAGAGTGAACTTGCTCGTTATAGAGGCACAACCGATTTCCTGGATTTGAAGCTTCCTACCAAAGTAGGTCACTTGCTGAACCCTGTAGGACATAAGAATAGCACCACAAGTTCTCTGGGAAGTTTAAGTGGATTATCCAGTTCACATACCTCACCAGAAGAAGATCCAAAGAATGGAATTTCAGTGAGTTTCCCATGGAGTAAAAACAATTTACCAACCAATAAATACTCACTTCCTGACTTGGTTGGAGGATCCTCTTCTCTGACATCTCCATTGGATAATACTTTAGTATCACCAGAATCATCAAATAGCATTTCATCAACCCTGAACCCAAACACTGTGAATTCACTTCAATATGAAAACTTGGACTTTGGAATTAAATTTGAAGAACAATCCAATCCATTCTGTGCTCAATTGACTGATGGAGTTTGTGGTACAAAGGAATGTCCAGTGCCGAAGTGTAAAACTGAAACAGTTCAATCAACAACTACTGATTCACCATTCACATCTCTTGCTGATTTCAAGGACCCAAAACATTCTGAAAACTATATGAATGATCCATTTTTCAATGGAGATGCTAATGATTTCACTTATCCTGATGTTCTTACATCAAATACTATCCCATCTGCTACCAACGATCCATTGTCATTCTTAAATGATGATAATTTTGATGTATCACTTGCCTTTGGTGACAATTTTAAGCAACCACATTTGGATTCATATGACCCAATTTCTCAATTGACAACAGAGGAGTCTATATATGATCCATTGAAAGATCAAAAGAATACAGTTGAGAGTTTTGATTTCAATGAGTATGTGAATACTGCAACAAGTAATAGTGATAAACCAACCGTGAATTCATTATCACCAGACATTAAGTCAGAGGATGAGGATGAAGTTGTTCCAGCACCAGAAGAAACGGTAAGATGTTCAGAAATATGGGACAGAATAACTTCACATCCAAAGTATACAGATATCGATATCGATAGTTTGTGTAACGAATTGAAATCTAAGGCAAAATGTTCAGAGAAAGGTGTTGTGATTAATTCATCTGATGTTAATCAGTTACTTGAAAGATCAGCTGAAAGGAAAATATAGAAGGAGAAGGAAGAAGAGAAAGTGTTTTTTTGTATGGATACACACAATATATGGGTATATGACTTTTTTTTTTCTTTTTTTTTTTTCTTTTTTTCTTTGCTTGCTGATTTCTTTTAAGGTGAACCTTTTTTTTTATTAATAAATGGTTTTGTAAAAAAATATATATACATACATTTGTACGGGACAGTTAACTATGAGAATATTTATTTAGTATTAGGATTATTATGAATACAAAGTTCTAAGAATTTCTGAAAGTAGTAGTGTCCACAACCATATCTGCTCAATTGTAAGGAAAGGTTACATGCAGTACACGAGATTTTTTGTGACACTTTTTCCGCCAATTAGAGCGCAATTGAAACCTTTACAAAGTCTCAATATCAAAAAAGTCAAGATTGATAGTAAATAGAAGGGTTAATAAAGTAAAGATGTCTACTTCGATCTTCCGTACTATTAAGAATATTTACGCCTCGGGGATCAAGAGAGCCGCATGGCAAATCCAAGTTCACAACGATACCAAGAGAGGTTGGTTAGTTGGAACTGATGACTTTGGTAACAAGTACTATGAAACAGATGTACCAGAAGAAATCCACTTGAGAACCAGATGGGTTGAATACTCCGAATGGGGTATTGACATGTCCAAGGTTGAACCTGGTTGGCATTACTGGTTGGGTTACGGTACTGACACTCCACCTACCCAACTTACTGGAGACCAATTAACCACCAGAGCATACCCATTACCAGAAAGACACCACATGAACTACACACAAACTCCAGGGATGTTTGTCACTTACAACACTGCCAAGCCAAAGCACACTGCATGGGCTCCAGAGGTGAAGGAACGTGTTGAAGTTTAAATTGCATAACTACAGAGATAGGAGAGACTGAGAATGAAGAGGAATGTATATTCCGTAACAATAATTGAACTATATTCAATATACGAAAGATAAAAAGAAGGAATGAGGATGTAAAGTAAAGTGTAGTATTAGTGATTGTAGAGCACATATATGAATAGAGGGTGTTGCTGGGGCTGGAATGAACGGCAATAAAGTTATGAAAATAGTTAATTTTATAACATTTTGCTTAGATACTGGCTACATAAAGTTAAAAGTATGTGAAGGAATTATTTTCCTGATCCTACTTCTCTTATATATTGGATAGTTCAACTTGATAAGAAAAAGTTTTATTGATTTAGTATGTTTTTGGTGTCTAATCTATATGGATATGAGTTTGGGAGGACTGACCTGCCTAAAAGGTTGAGGAAAGTGCGGAAAAAAAAAAAAAAATTTTTGAGGATGCAACCACATGATACATATTAAGAACCCAAGAGCTCATCTTGAAGTTAATAACCAAAGTATAAGCAATAAAATGTCAGACAACAAGAAGCCTGAATTGGCCAACGAATCCGTTTTCGTTCCATCTATCCCTGTTCCAGATGATTTTGTTGAAGTCAGCGGAATTGACTACTCCAAGGACTCTGCGTATAACATGCGTGCCACTGATATGATCGATTCCATGAGAACCATGGGATTCCAAGCTTCCTCCTTGGGTAAGGCATGTGACATTATCCAGGATATGCGTTCATGGAGAGGTCAACATATCGACTCCTTACCTGAACACGAAAGAGGTGGGGAATTCGACTCTGAAGGCTTCCAAAAGACAACCATTTTTATGGGATTTACTTCCAACTTAATCTCTTCCGGTTTGAGAGATACTTTGAGATACTTAGTTCAACACAAGATGGTCAGTGCTATTGTTGCAAGTGCTGGAGGTGTTGAAGAAGATTTGATCAAATGTTTGGCCCCAACTTACATGGGAGAATTCAGTTTACCAGGTAAAGGATTAAGAGATCAAGGGATGAATAGAATTGGTAATTTATTGGTTCCAAATGATAACTACTGTAAATTCGAAGAATGGATTGTTCCAGTGTTAGAAAAATGTTTAGAAGAACAAGAAGAAGCCATGAAGGTTGCCGGATCTGAGGGAATGTATGCTGGATCTGCTGCTTGTTGGACCCCATCCAAACTTATTGACAGACTTGGTAAGGAAATCAATGACGAAAGTTCCGTTTTATACTGGGCTCACAAGAACAAGATTCCTATCTTTTCTCCTGCATTAACCGATGGTTCCATTGGTGACATGTTGTTTTTCCATACTTTCAAGGCCTCCCCACAACAATTCCGTTTAGATATTGTTGAAGATATTCGTAAGATTAATTCCATGTCTATGGAAGCATCTCATGCTGGTATGATTATTCTTGGAGGTGGGTTAATTAAGCATCACATTTGTAATGCTTGTTTGATGAGAAATGGTGCTGACTATGCTGTATATATCAACACTGGTCAAGAATTTGATGGTTCTGATGCTGGTGCTCGTCCTGATGAAGCAGTCAGTTGGGGTAAGATTAAGGCAGATGCTTCTCTGGTGAAGCTTTATGCCGATGTTTCCGTTGTTTTCCCATTGATTGTAGCTGCAACATTTGCAGCCGAAAGACCTCAACAACTGTAAATAGTACATAAAGTCAATAAAATATATCTAAAGAGTTGATAAATGAAATTAGGTATGATAGAGTGCAAAATGAATATATGTTATGACCCTAAAAGGGACCCTACAATGTATTGGCTTGTGTAACTCCCCATATCCAGATAAATTTAAGTTACACAGTTAAGAAATTAACACATAATTTAGACAAATTAATTACAATTCACATTTCGTAATCTCAACGGCTATTTCGTATTTTACCCGATCGCAGCTCCTCCATATTTGACTACACTTTCCTAAAATAACTAGTGCGAGAAAAAAAAAATAATAATCTCTGTGTTTTTTATCTGTGTGGCTCTGTTAATCGCGATAATGAGCGGCTTTTAGGTTGGAGCACGACTCGTGCCTCAGGAATGGCTGGGTTGAAGCCACTTCAGTGGCGTACAATATATTTATATATATAAATATATATCTACATAGTGTTAGTCCATTAGTTTCCAACATCCCGCAATTTCACAATTGTAACCCCACTCTTTGGAACCGAAGCTTCAACTAATTTACAATGGATTTAGAACAAAAAATTGCCTTCATGGAGCAAGCCTTGAGCAGCCTTCAAGTTGAATATGCTAAGGCTCAATCATCTGATAACGAACAATCCAAGCGTCAAATTCAATACAATACTCAATTTTTTGACAAATATGCCGAGGAATACATTGATTTTACATACAAGAACCCAACCATCTACCATGTGGTTGACACTGTGAGTTCTGAACTCTCAGCCGCTGGATTTAAGTATGTTTCTGAAAGAGATTCTTGGGAAGATTTGACTCCAGGTAAGTACTATACCAAGAGAAATGGTTCTGCCCTTATTGCCTTTGTTGTTGGTAAGGACTGGACCCCAGAAAAGGGTGTTGGTATAATTGGAGCCCATATTGATGCCTTGACCGTTGTTTTGAAGCCAAACTCTTCCAAGGCTACTGTTGAAGGATATGAATTATTGGGAGTTGCAGCTTATTCTGGAGCATTAACTGACTTATGGTGGGATAGAGATTTAGGAATTGGTGGACGTCTTTTAGTCAAGGACTCCAAGACTTCTAAAATTGAACAAAAATTGGTTGATTCTACTCCTCATCCAATTGCTCATATTCCAACTTTGGCTCCACATTTCGGTGCTCCTGCCAAGGGACCATTCAATCCAGAAACCCAAGCTGTCCCAGTTATTGGATTTTCTGGTGAAGATGACGAGGAAGAGGCTCCAGCAACTGATGCTGAAAAGGCTTCTCCATTATACGGTAAACATTCATTAAAATTACTTAGATACATTGCTAAACTTGCCAAGGTTAATGTTGAAGATATTCTTCAATGGGATTTACAATTGTATGATATCCAAAAGGGTACTAGAGGTGGATTGAAGAAGGAATTCATTTTTGCACCAAGAATTGACGATAGAATCTGTTCATTTGCTGCTTACAAGTCATTGATTGAAGCTGATGCCAATTCTTTACTCCCATCTGATGGATTTTCCATTGTTGGTTTGTTTGATAATGAAGAAATTGGATCTGCTACAAGACAAGGTATTAAGGGACAATTGATTGAACTGGTTATTGGTAGAGTTATTTCTTCCAAGAGTTTCAATGGAAAGGCTGATTCTCAAGAACAAATTAGATTAACTTATGGTAACACCATTATTCTTTCTGCTGATGTTAATCATCTCTATAATCCAAACTTTGATAGTGTATATTTGGAACATTTTAAGCCAGTTCCAAACAAGGGATTGTCCATCGCTCTTGATCCAAACGGACACATGGCCACTGATTCCATTGGATTGTCACTTGTTGAGCAATTGGCAAAGAAAAATGGAGACAAGGTTCAATATTTCCATATTAGAAATGATTCTCGTTCAGGAGGAACCATTGGTCCATCTATTTCTTTACAAACAGGTGCAAGAACCATTGATCTCGGAATTCCTCAACTTTCCATGCATTCCATTAGAGCCACTGCTGGTGCAAAGGATGTTGGAAATGGTGTTAAGTTCTTTACTGGGTTCTTTTCTAATTGGAGAGAAACCTATGATAACTTTGATGATTTGTAAAAAAAAAAAAGAATTAAGTTAACAAACAGAGAAGGAAGTAGAACAAAAAAAAAGGTTGTTTTTACATTAACAGATATAAACTAGATATATGATATTAGAGTTGTAAGCATTGTATTTAAAGTAGTAAAAAAAAAAATAATATACAAGATACATAAAAAATTATGGCATGTTTATGATTTGTTTTTTTTTGTTGTCTCACTGTAGGAACATAAATTTATTAAGTCTTGTTTGGGGATATTATGGGAATCACGTAAGGGTCCCACTTTTCCCCCTCCCCTCAACTTCCGGTATACAACCAAATGACACAAAGGCCGGCATGTATTTCGTGACGATAAACCTATAACACTTGATTAAACCTGTAAAGGATAAAGTATTTGAATAAACACAACTTGTGAATAGAATAAAGATGGGTATGTACACTTGAGGAGTTGAAGCAGTTCGTTTGGTGGGGTATATATGTGTTGTAATTTAGTTCATGGAATTGAAATTGAGGTGTGTGCACAAGTTTTAATTTGGTAGAGGAGAGAATATAATTGAGAGAATTTAGCACACATTAGACACTATATACCTACAATGAAGGGCAATTGAGAGGATCTATTGGGAAGCTTTTTGAGGTCCCTAACCTTGCATCTCTATTTTTTAATACTAACTTTATAGTTCCTCCTAAAAAAATGACATTACAAGAGTTCTTCACTGATGAGTGTATGTATACAATAAAGACATAATGAAGGTAGTCACTCATGATCGATTGATTGGCTAGTTGAAATATATTTCAGTACTAACTTAACTTATAGCATTTGGTGGCTCATGGGCAGACGATGATATCGATATCTCATCAATATCAGTTCCAATTGAAAAATATAAACATCATCCATACTCTGGAGACTCCTTCAATCATGGAGGATATGGAGGAGGAGGAGGAGGTGGTGGTGGCCATAGATACGGGGACAGTGGCGGACACGGGTACTCTAATGGAATGCGCGACTCGGGCCCACCGTACATCATCAAGTTGTTGAACTTGCCAGTGACTGCTAGTGATCTTTTCGTAGAAGATCTCTTTAAAAGTAGATTCACCCCATTCATAAAATTCAAGATTGTAGCAGATCCAGTATCCAATATTTTGGAGACTAAGGTAATTAAGATGGTTGCATTTGTGGAGTTGAATTCATTTCAAGATTTGGCCAAATCAGTGAAATGGATGGATTTGTATTATAAGGATAGACGCAGAGTTGTGATTGAAAAAGCAGACTTTGGAGACTTTCAAAACTGTATTAGATTCAACCAAGAACATCAACAAGAAATTGAACAGATTACAGATGATTTCATTCATGGAAGAAATCAACCTACTGGGAGATTTGGTGGACATGGTTCACCAAACACTGTTAACCTGAGATTACCTCATACTAATTTTAATAATAATACTCATCCAATCCTTGGTCAACATAAATCCCACGAGCTCCCACCTTTACAACCACCTCAACCAGCACCTACACCAAAGAAATCCAATCCGTTTGGAGCTGCAAAGCCAGTGGATGTTTTAGCAAAGCAACATGAAATCGAGAAGAAATTAATTACCATTAATCATACGACAGTTAGAACCATTGGTGGAGGCAGTGGTAATCGTGAAGATTCTCATAAGGAGCGAAAAAATTCTCACCCTGGATCTAGACGTCCATCGGTGAATCTTTTAAAGAGACCGAGTGTACTGGAGTCTACCCCACTGCATCCAGTTAATCCCCAAAAATCGGAAACAACTACACCTTCTGGTCCAGCCACACCGACAGTACCAGTTGCACACCCTGTGACATCCGAGGATGCCCCAGTTGTACCGACAGATGTACCGAAATCAAAATATTCTCCAGCACCTATTCCCACTTCAGCATATTCAGAAGGCAAAGGACTAAGCCTTGCTGCAATGTTAAGTTCTAAACATTCCGATGAAAAAGGTGGAAGGATTTCACCATCAAAGAATGTTACTCCAAAACCTGTTCATTCGAAACCAATAATTTTGAAGAAGAAAATCGTTATACCTGCGACAGAAACAGCACCAGAATCCGAAATAGAAGTTCCATATGAGGAGAAAGTTACCACCCAGGAGCCAGAAGCTGTATCCAATGGATCAAAGTCTACACCTATTTCAGACGCCCCCGCTGAGAAGTCGACAGAAGAAACTAGTTCTCAGAAGTCAAGGCCATTTAAATCGAAAAAGCAACCACCGAAGAAGAATACAAGTACAAGTTCTGAAACGGATCATAATAAATTTCAAAAGTCTTCTCGAACTAAGGAGCATAGTACCTATGAGCCAACGAGTAAGACTAAAGAGGAACTTGCCATGATCCTTCAAAATAATGAAGCTTCCAGAAATAAGAAGGAAGATTATAAACCAAAATACAATAAATCGAATGAGTTAGGTAAAAATAATTCTTCTAAAAATTCTGGACAATCACGAAATAACGGCGGAGCTTATATCACTAGAAGCACATATATCAGAGGAAATAGTTCACGTGAACATCCTAATGGCGAAGAAAGAAAAGAAACAATAGTAACATCAAATATTGTTAAGGAGGATGCACAAGTTGATTCCAAAGTGAATGAATCAAAGCTGACTGAATCCAAACCAAGAAGTAAATCTCCAATTAGAGGAAGGGGTAGTAGACGAGGAAGAGGAGGAGCTTCTACAAGAGGAAGGGAACCTCGTGATTACAAGGATAAACCCGTTGAAAGATCTAGTGCTAATAGTGTACCAGTTGCCAACACTAGGGGTATGGATAAGAGTAGTCAAAGTTCTCAAGGTGACGAGCAAACGCGATCTGTACAACAGCATGAGGATTCAAGTGCACCATTAACACCAGAAGCTGGCAATGAAACGCCTTCAATTCTGAAGCGAGGTGAGGGGAAGCCAGGACGAGGGTCCAGAGGTGGCTTTAGAGGTGCTCCAAGAGGAGGTGGAAGAGGAGGAAGATCAAAAGGTAGAGGAGGACGCGGGGGAAGAGGAGGTTCGAAGGGTCAATCTACGGAGTCAACATCCCAAGATATCCCCAAACCATCTACTACTTCACTGGAAACTTAGATTTGTAGAAAGTCGCCCCCCCTATAACCACTTCACCACTCAGTTGTATAACTACAAATTTTAATAAATCGTACTTTTTTTATATTCTTTTATTTTTTTTATTTTTTGTGTACCAACGATAGTTAAAGTGAACCAAAAGACTGTCACTTTGCTTAAATACGTCGAAAAAGAGTTAGAAATGAATATCATTAATGTTATTAAGTCACTTGGGATGTGTTTCATAAGCATCCATCAAAGTGTGATAGTTTTATAAGAGTCCACTGTCTCTCAAAGAGTTTTCCAAGATAGTCTCTTTCACGGCGGCAAAGACTAATTGGATGTTAGATGTATCAGTTGCTTGGGTGACATGAGGGAAAATATTTAAACCTGATCTGTTCACTTGAGTGAAACGCCACAAGATATATTTTGCTGCCTTGTTGATATTATTACCTCCAGTATAATCTGGGAAATGATTTTCCAATGGAGAGTAAGGTAATTTTTCAGCAAATACATCAATTTTATTTAAAAACAACACAATAGAAGTTCTAGAAAACCATCTAGAATTTACCACTGAGTCAAAAAGAGTCAAAGATTCTTCCAATCTATTCTGAGAGTTTTCTTCCAATAAAACTTGATCATATTCAGACAATGCCACACAAAAAATAATGAGAGTAACATTATCAAAGCAATGGATCCACTTCTTTCTTTCTGATCTTTGTCCACCAACATCATACATATGAATATTCAACCCACTACTCATTTGAAACTTGAAATCAAAAATACCCGATGTTTTCTTACGAGTTCGTAAGATATCATTGACAGAGGGTATATAACCAGGAGCGGCAATTCTTTTAACATCTTTAAGGAAATAATGAGTTGAATCGATCAAGTAAAAGTTCCCCTGTTGAAACTTGACAAAATCTCTCACTTCAGGAGTGTTATAGACATTTATGATGAGTTGCGCAATATTAGCGTCAAATACATCTTCAGTATTCATGGTGAACTCATAATCCAAAATCTTGTTTAGGTCATCATAATTTAAGATTTCTCTTCTACTAGCAGGTTTACCATTTTCATATCCTTGTAAACTTTCTTGTGATTGAGTATCAGATAAAGTAGCATCTCCATCAATTGCAACACCTTCCAATGATTTGACTGCTTTAAGTTTACTATCAGCTTCATTTTTGATGAGTTGAGGTTCCAAATCAATGATGGCATTTATAATGTTTTTGATACATTCCAAAACATTTCGATATACAAATGGTTTATATTCAATTATTTCATCCTTTGAATAACCATTTTGATGTAAAATTTTCATTTGTTTAACTATGGTAGATTTCCCACTTTCTCCTGAACCAAGTAATAAAACTTTAACTTGTTTATCAGAACTTCCATTGGAATCAAGACCATCAATATTTGAATTCCCATTGTTTGCAGCTATAGCTGAGGTTGGATTATCTGATAAACTTTCTTTGATATTACTAGTGCCATTGGATGTCAGAACAGTTGGCCCAGAGTCACTTTGTCCAGTAGATTTAATTGGAGTTTCTACCTTAGACCCATTTGAAGTGGCGTTGGCATTTCCATTGCTTCCAGCATTCAATGCGGCCTTCTGGTCTTGTCGTTTTTCAGCAGTAATTTTACCATTCGATGGTTTGCTATTCACCTTGGAAGGTGTTGGCTTAGGTTCTGGACCTTTCGACAAACACGAACCCATCTATTATTATTTGCTTTACAAAGTTTTCTGTTATCAACCAAATAATAAAAGAACCGCAATTACACGTTATTGCAAGTGTAAGTATGTGTAGAGAATGTGCGTACTTAAAAATCTATATAGGTTTATTTTTTTCTATAAGGCGGTTTTTAATCAGTATTGCTTATATGTTTTTTTCTAATTAGAACTGCATACTAATCACGGGATTACTAGGTGGTTCTTGTGATTCGATATCATTTCGATGAATTCCTGCACTGACGTAATTTTGTACACATATACGAAAGGTACATCTAGTGTCTGTTTTGTTTTCCTTTCACTATGAATAGATAGTTACCTATATGCGGGCTATGCCATGCTTTATTATTTTTTCTACTTACACCCCATGACACATTTATTTGTGAAATTAGAACAATATTGTGTATTCGCATAGAAGTCAATTACGGTTGTACTTTGAAAGATGCCACCTATTGCAGTTTACCGTAAATTACAATTATTTTTTAACTTTCCGTAGGTGTAATCAACTTACTCCCACAATTACATATACACTTAATGATGTAAGGAGATACTCAAATTGGTATTATTATTGCTCCATGTTTTTTTTTTTCAGTTGCAATTATTCATATGTTTCATTTCTTCTATCATTTAATCTACGAGTTTTAAACAATCGATTTCCCTACTATTCAAGATCTTTGATCATTTCTAAATCAATAACTGGCAGGCAATGCTACAACTATATACAATGCATTGCATGTGAATATACATAGAAATAAAAATTATTTATAATTTTTTTTTTGTTTTTACTATAATTGTTTCTTCTTACGGTCCATTTAACAATTATGCTGCGTAAGTAGAGTCTTTTAATAAATGAATGCTATCTCAGACATGAAACTCATCGTATCGTATTCGAGTGAGCATGGAAACCTAAAAAAAAAAAAATAATAAAAAGTAAAATGTGCACAACACATTGGAGCAAGGGGGGCCAGGTCGTGCACATTCACCAAAAGCAAATTTTAGTTTTAATCTGTTAAACACACGGGCACGGACTCTAGAGCTAGACGTTTCCTCTTTGTTAGCGGTTTACACAGTCAATATTACATTCCATCCGTGAACTGCTGTATACAAGGGAGTATTGTGATGTATGTATCTTAGCTCAATTTTTGAAAGATAATGATTTTACTCTTTGGACTATGTATTTTGGTTTTATTTTATTGGAGTAGTTTCTAGTATTTACTTTTGATTGATTCTTGGCAATTGATGAGATTGTAATACTATTCTACTTCAATTAGTAAAGGCATCTAGTAATAACAGTAAAAAAACACAAACAAAATTATATTAAGTAAGATGCCTTTAATTGTTGACAGATCAAAATGAAGTAGTCCTCCAATTTGTACAAATCATTAAATTTTTTTAATAAAAATTTTTCTAAATCAGTACCACAACTGGATCCCAATTAATTCTTTAGTGGTTATATTCAATTACATCTTTACTAACAAAATTATAGATTTTATAAATATTAATACTTTTGATATTACAATTCCACCCCATCTCATTAATTTGTGGATTGTTTATTTTTTTTAAAAAAAATTGTTTGTTCATTGATATTGCCACCCCCACCAAGTAGTTAACCATGGAGTCTATTTTAGATTTTTCAATAGAGCTCGATGTGGCTTTATTTGATCAAGTTGTGGACAATTTCTTTAAAGGATCAGGAATTGAACAACAAAGAGCTCAAACCATTTTGAATCAATTTCAAGAACATCAAGATTCTTGGAAAAGATCTGATCAAATCTTATCAAATTCCAACAATTCCCAATCCAAATATATTGCATTATCATGTTTAAACAAGATGATTCAATATCGTTGGAAAACTATACCTGAAAATGAAAGAGTTGGAATTAGAAACTTTGTGGTTAATATGATTATCTTCTTGTGTGACAATGATGAAATCTTTGAAACTCAAAAGGCTTTAATTAACAAGATCGATTTGACTTTAGTTTCTATCTTGAAACAAGAATGGCCACATAATTGGCCTCAATTTATCCCTGAAATTGTTGCTAGTTCTGAATCTGGTTATAATGTTTGTGAAAACAATATGATTATTTTGAAGTTGTTAAGTGAAGAAGTCTTTGACTTTTCTCAAGGTCAAATGACTCAAGCTAAGGCTAAAACTTTGAAAACAAGTATGAAGGCTGAATTTGCTGAAATCTTCAAATTATGTTACAAAGTTTTAGATAAAACAATTAAACCTTCCTTAATCATTGCTACTTTAAGTGCATTATCCAAATATATTCATTGGATTCCAGTTAATTATATCTTTGAAACCGATTTATTGAAGTTATTAACTAACAAGTTTTTGGGACCTGCCAATACAAGAGCAATTGCATTGAAGGTTTTAACTGAAGTTGTATCATTGTCCTCACCTGAAAATGAAGATAAATTTATTTTGACTTTTAAGGAATCAATGGAACAAATCGTTAACATTATTCCTCCAAATACAAACTTGAAGCAAACTTATAAGAATGCAAACTCTAATGACCAAAGTTTCCTTCAAGATTTGGCCATGTTTTTGTGTACCTTTTTAAGTAATCATTTATTACCATTGGAACAAAATGAACCTTTAAGAGAGTTATTATTAAGTGCCTTATTTTATTTGATTGAATTATCGAGAATTGAAGAACGTGAATTATTTAAAACTTGTTTAGATTACTGGGGATTTTTCGTTCATGGATTATATGATGAAATTCTTAAATTACCTCAAAATGAGTTATCACCATTGATGCAATTATCATACTCTAGTTCATTTAGAGGAACCTCTGGTGGAGCTCCAAACCCGGAGATCTTAGCCAAATTCCCATTAAGAGAACATATGTATCAAACCATTTTGTCAAAGTTGAGATTAGTGATCATCGAGAACATGGTTAGACCAGAAGAAGTGTTGATTGTAGAAAATGATGAAGGTGAAATTGTTAGAGAATTCGTCAAGGAAAGTGACACTATTCAATTGTATAAATCTATGAGAGAAGTACTTGTTTATTTGACTCATTTGGATGTTGTTGATACTGAACAAATCATGAGTGAAAAACTTGCAAGACAAATTGATGAACTGGAATGGTCATGGCAAAATATAAACACCTTATGTTGGGCCATTGGTTCCATCTCAGGTAGTATGAATGAAGATATGGAAAAGAGATTCTTGGTTTCTGTTATTAAGGATTTATTGTCTCTTACTGAAATGAAGAGAGGTAAGGATAACAAGGCCGTTGTTGCTTCCAACATTATGTACATCGTTGGTCAATATCCAAGATTTTTGAAAGCTCATTGGAAATTTTTGAAGACAGTTGTTAATAAATTATTCGAGTTTATGCATGAAACACATGAAGGTGTTCAAGATATGGCTTGTGATACTTTTATTAAAATTACCAACAAGTGTAAGAGACATTTTGTTGCCGTACAACCCCAAGAAACTGATCCGTTCATTAATGAGATCATTAGAAACATACAACAAATCACCGAAGATTTACATCCTCAACAAGTTCACACTTTCTACGAAGCTTGTGGTATAATAGTGAGCGCCCAAACTAATAAAGATCTCAGGGATAAACTCTTGGGTGAATTGATGGCATTGCCAAACACTGCTTGGAAACAAATAATCGAACAGGCAGGTCTTGACCCAGAATTGTTATTAAACACCGAAACTGTCAAAATCATTGCCAATATTATCAAGACCAATGTATCAGTATGTAAGGCTTTAGGTCCTGGCTTTTATTCCCAATTGGGTTTGTTATACGTTGATATGTTGTCTTTGTACAAGGCTGTCAGTGGTATGATCTCTGATGCTGTCGCTAAGGATGGCTTGATTGCTACAAAGACACCAAAGGTTAGAGGTTTGCGTACTATCAAGAAGGAAATCTTAAAGATGATTGAAACTTACATTAACCAAGCTGATAATTTAGAAGAAATTGTCAGAGATATAACACAACCATTATTTGCCGCTGTATTAGATGATTACAGAACAAATGTTGCCGACGCTAGAGATGCTGAAGTCTTAAACTGTATGACCGCATTAATTCACAAGGTTGGTCATATGATTCCTGAAGGAGTTGTTTTGGTATTACAAAATGTATTCGAATGTACTTTAGACATGATTAAGAATGATTTCGTTGAATATCCTGAACACAGAGTTGAATTCTACAAATTATTAAAAGAAATTAACTCCAAATCTTTCCAAGCATTGCTTCAATTATCTGGAGATGCATTCCAATCTTTAATTAGCGCCGCTTTATGGGCATTCAAACATAACAATAGAGAAGTTGAAGATAACGGATTATCATTGACATTGCAATTAATTGAAAACGTGGAAAAGTTGGGTAGTACTCCATTTAGCAAGGCATTTTACCAAAACTTTTATTTCCAAATTTTGTCGGATACCTTTTACGTTTTCACTCAACCAGATCATCAAGCAGGATTCAGATTCCAATCTCAATTATTGGCTCAATTGATTCATTTAGTTCAAGACAATGTAATTGATGAACCATTATACACACCAGAGCAAGCCCCAGTTGGAACTCCTAATGCGGAATATTTGAAACAATATTTAGGTAACTTGTTATCATCCGCCTTTGAAAACTTACAACCTGAGCAATTAGTTAACTTTTTGAATGTTTTGACTACCGTTTATAACGATTTGACTAAATTCAAGAGTATCTTAAGAGATTTCTTGGTACAAATTAAAGAGTTTGGTGGTGACCCAACTGATTACCTCTTTGCTGAAGATAAGGAAATTGAAAAGGAACAACAAGGTAAATTACAAAGAGAGAGAGATATGAGAGTTGGAGGTTTGATCAAGCCAGCTGATATGGACGACGATTAAGCAGGTTGGACCAAAGATGATAATTGAAAATACGGTTCCAATTTTGTAAAGATTCATAAAGAAAGTCTATATATATATGTATATATTTTAAAATTTTTTAACTTTTTTAATAAATGTTAGAAGTCGTGAACGAAATATGGTGTAGATTTGCAAGTGCACTGTATGAACCGAATATCAGACGAACACTTTCGCGTACTTGACAAGATAGAAAAAAAAAAAAACAACAACCAGACAACAACACGAAAAGTCACACTTACATCCAAATTAGGCAGTCTAGCATTTTTTTACTCTTGAAGATCGTAACCTCAAAAACTTTGTGAATATGAAATCAAAATCAAATCGATTTGGAACGTATTTCCATACATAATCATAGCCATGTCTGCCGACGAAAGTAAGACCGCATCCACCACAGCCCCAGCTGCCGCTGCTGCCGCTCCAGCTGCTGTTCCAACCAGCAACATTTTCTCTATGTTTGGTGCTAAGAAGGAAAAGAAGGAAGATGAAGAAGAAACCAAGAAAGAAGTAAAGGAAGAAAAGAAGGAAGAATCTAAGGAAGCCAAGGAAGACGAAGGTGCCGAAGAAGAAGAAGCTGAAGTTCACTTTGAACCTCTTGTCCAATTAGAAAAGGTTGAAGTTAAGACCAACGAAGAAGATGAAGAAGTTCTTTACAAAGTCCGTGCCAAGTTATTCAAGTACTTTGCCGAATCTAAGGAATGGAAGGAAAGAGGTACTGGTGACGTCAAGTTCTTGAAGCACAAGGAAACCGGTAAGGTCCGTATCTTAATGAGAAGAGACAAGACCTTGAAGGTTTGTGCTAACCACCTTATTTCTTCCGACATCGAATTGAAGCCAAATGTCGGTTCCGACAGATCTTGGGTTTACACCGTCACAGCTGATGTTTCTGAAGGTGAACCTGAAGCCGCTACCTTGGCTATCCGTTTCGGTAGCAAGGAAAACGCCGATAAGTTCAAGGAACAATTCGAATCTGCTACAAAATAGGTTGATATGTAGCTAATACACACATAGGTAGTTCATTAAAAAGAATGTAGAATATATATATTTAATTGTATTGGGAAGATGGGTAAATATTCTAATACACACATATAAAACTGTGGCAAGTAACCTCCTTACCTCCTTGGTCTAAAGATGAGTTAAAAATGATTTTAAATAAGGAAAAAAAAATAAAATAAAATAAACGCAGTATGAATCAGAGAATAGACAATTTGAACACAAACGTAATATAATAAAAGATAGTACTTCCCATATCAATAGAAGCTGATTAAATTGGTAATATGCTTCTAATTCATTTCAAGTGGCGTTTTGTATGCATTGGATGCAGTATTGATCTTTGTTACTAAATATTTCGAAAAGCATCTCAAGTGTTATCGCTTGCCTGCAGTACGAGACGCACGTGGTCTAGTGTTCAATTAGGTTTATATGGAGAGACAAAGAAACTTTTATCTGAATAAAATTCATTATTGAAGAAAGATCTCTCAAGATAAAAGAAAAGGGTATATATCATTACGTGAAGAGATGAAGTTTGGAAAGTACCTTGCACTGAGGCAGTTGGAGCTTCCTGAATATTCGGGTCATTTCATTGACTATAAGGCATTGAAAAAGCTCATCAAACAACTTGCAGGACAACAAGATACTTCACTGATTCAAGCTGGACAAACATTAAAAGAGAATAAGGCTTCATTCTTTTTCAGAGTGGAACGTGAATTAGAGAAGGTCAACTCGTTCTACCTTGAAAAACAGGCCAATTTGGCAGTAAATTTAGATCTTCTAATGATGAAGAAGTCTGAATTCTTAGAGAAACAAGATTACGCAGGGACTCCCAACAATATAGAGTCAACAACAACATTTAGAAATTCTATTTCATATTTGAATTTATATCAAAACTTTAAAAAAATTCATCAAGATTTAATTAGACTTCAACAATTTATAGAATTGAATGAAACTGGGTTTTCTAAAGTGGTGAAGAAATGGGATAAAAGATCCAAATCACATACTAAAGAGTTATTTATTCAGAGTGCAGTAAGTGTACAACCAGTGTTTCATAAGAATGAAATAAATGAATTGAGTGATTTAGTTACTCAATGTCTTTTCGATTTGGAATCATTAGTGGAGGGGGATTTTTCCTCTATCGCAGTGGTACCAACTTCTACCACATCCAATTCAGTATCTACAACTGGTTCTTCTGGAGCTGCTAATTCAGGAATCCCAAGATTACAATCCCGTAGAGGCTCATCATCAACTTTCAATAACCCAGAAAGAAATTCATCAATAGGATCAGTAAGTTCAATAATGGGACCAAATTTCCTGAATCTGAGAAGTGGATCCATTGTGAATATCAATGATGGAGAAATTGATGATTTATATTCTAGTTTCATCAATGTTGCCACCATTAAAGACCCAGATTCAACGTTATTATCTCAGTGGGTCGATAAGGTGAATGGATCAACCAAATCTAACCCTTCTGGTACAGGTGCAACTGCTGCTAAATACAAGTTTTCAAAGGTATTTTTGTTGTCAATAACGAATTTAAAGATTTCTGATTCATTTTTAGAAACTTTTTTGAACCTTATTGACTATAATATCGATCTTGCATTTATTAGTGATGATTTGAACAATAATAAAAACATAATCCATGAATGTTGTTCAATACCACCTGCATCAACACATGAGAGCCATCATCACGTTGTGATCAATAACGGGGTGAAAGTATTGAGTTCCACTGATAGCATCAACCACTCCAGAACATTCATTGTAAAATACATGATGGACACTTCATCACCTGAACTTCGTTCTAAATTACTTATGAGCAAGGCATTCAATGGTAGAAGTTGTCTTCATTATGCTTCCCAATATAATCGTCTAGACCTTTTGGATATTATTTTACCTTATTTCCCCAAGCAAAATATTGATGATTTAGACAACGAATCCATGTCTGCATTACTTTTAGCCATCAAACACACAAACTTTGAAGCTATTTCCAAGTTGGTCAATGCTGGAAGTAATTGCTTCCCACAAACAAATGATTTGAAACTTCAATATCTCCCAATTAATTATGCTTGTAAATTTGGGAACTATGAAATTTTGGAATATATCTTGAGTCAACATACCCCAGAGATGCCTTCAATCAACCAACAAGATGTGGAAGGCTTATTACCCTTGCACGTGATCTCCAGATCTGGCCATTACACCCTTATCAAGTTGTTGATTAAATATGGAGCTGCTGTCAACCAAATCGATGGTTTAAACAAATGGCCACCACTCTTTTATGCTGCACTGGAAGGACATGCCAAAACTACTCAAGAATTGGTTAAGTTTGGAGCTAAGCTTGATATTGTTGATGAAGATGGGTTTAATGTTCTTTACTATTGTGTCCTAGAGGGCCATATACAGGTGTTGAACGAGTTCTTAAGCTATTATGATGATATATTTGGGAATAATTCTGGAATATATTCTTTAGAAAAGGCTAATCCAAATAAAGAGTTTACTTCTGATACATCTATGTTATCCGAAACCAATAATGGATCCAAGAACAAAACAGACTCTGGTATGACTATACTTGATGAAGATCTCGATTCTGAAGATAGCGGGAATGTCGACAAAAATAATATAGATTCTATTCCAGACTTGCAATTACCACCACCTATCTTACCATTGAGAAGATATGGTCACAATTTCTTGGAACAAAAAGTGTTAATTGAGCTTATATTCCCACTGGATGGTCAATTCATCAATTTATTTAACTCTGTTGCTGATCTCAAACCAGGTCGGTTAACTTTAACTTCCAATATTAGTGACATTGTTCCCAGAAACATTCTATTACCAATTACAGAAGAGACCAAGGCGAACAGTAATTGTATCTTCCAAACGGAAGAGGACTCATTGCACGAATTTAGAATTGATTTTGAAATATTCCCCAAGTTTGGAACGAGACTTATAGCGAAAACGACAGCATTATCATTCTCACAAATCGATACCTCATCCCCTGAAATAAATTCAATTCAATTACCGTTGTTTGATCTCAGGTTAAGAAATATTGGAGAATTGAAATTCAATTATCAAGTAATTTTCCCATTTGCTGGTACCTTATTGGAAACTTCTAAATTTGATACATATTGGAAATCTTCCACCAGTTTCGTTAAGAATCGCCAAACACTTAAATTAAATGCAGCAGGAGGTTTATCACCAAATAATTTCTTGTCTTCCAACATTAATTCGACCATTGGAGGAAACAATGCCAATTCTCAAAATGGGAATGGAGTTAGTGCCCATGGAAACCCTGCTATAAATACAACCACAGACATTATGGCTACTTCTGCACCTTCATCATTTGTCACTGCTACTTCCTTATCAGGAGAATATTTGCGGATTAAGGTGTGTTTATTAAACGATGGGACTCCCATTGCCTGTCCATTCTGGTCAATCGCAGTTACTGAAAGTATTGATTTATATCTTCCAAATCTTTCATTGGAACAATTACATTCTATTACAAATGACCTCTTTGACTATAATAAGGTTATTCACGATTTATCCAAAATGACATTAAAGGACTTGCCATTGATCAAAAAATTATTGAAAATCATTTATTTACCGTTGGATTTACTTTTAGATATCTTAAGTTTTGATATCAATTTGAATCTTGAAATTGTTTTCCCCTCCCAATATGAACTAGAAAAGTTACCAATTGTTGTGAACATCCAACTGAATTTGAATAAGTTTATCGATCTTACCTTAAACAATGTCTTTAACCATATTAGAACACAAAAGATGAAGAATCATAATGGGATTGGTAGATCTATAATCTTACTCTCTTCCAACTCGTTAATATGTAAGATTCTCAATTGGAAACAACCAAATTTCCCAGTCTTTTTGATCATGAACGGTATTAAGTACAACCAATCCAAGAGAATATTCGAATCTAGAACCACAAATGGACTTTTAATGGAAGATACAACAGACGAAGCAGAAAAGGAATGGTCCACTAAGAATTTACCAGAAGTTTCTTCTCAAAAGAGAAATGCTACCGGTCAAGAAGTTACCATTAGATCTATCAAAGAAGCTGTGAATTTCACTATTAATAATAATTTAATTGGATTGATCACTTCAGTTCATTTGTTAAACTTGGTTCCAAAGCTTGTTCCGCTCATTCGGTCCCGTGGTCTTGTCTTAGTTGCATCCAGTGATAATTTTGACGACCATGACCAACAAGAGGGATATATCCTTGGAAAAGAATTAGACGCTTATACGAAAACGGATATCAATGGTTTGAGATTCGATGATGTTTTGAGCTTTAAGGAAGATGTTACTATGTAAATACCCTTGAATGTGCTACTAATGTATATAGATATATATGTATAACTATTATTTTATATGCCTACTATCAAGAACAATGCGCTATAGATAACGTCTGATTGTATTTAGTTTTTAACGCCTGCGTCTAGGGGGAGGAGGTGGAGGAGGAGTTGGAGAATCTTTAGATTCCTCATGTTGAAGTAAATTGCGATGATGAATAGGTGAATGTGCATGTGGAGGAGGTGGTGGAGCCTTTTTGATTAATGCCTTTCGAATTAAACGAGATCCAATAGATGGTGATGGAGAAGGGGATGGTGATGGAGTTGGTTTGGATATGTTGCTTTGTGATTTTATATCTCCAAGGTATTCCTTTGGCAAATTAAGAATATTTTGATCATCATCAAGAGATAGTGAACTTAATCCTGTCTCTGATTGAAAAATGTTATTGTTGTTGTCCATAAATGCATTTCTTTTTGTTACTTTCAGACCTTCCAAGTTATGCGTAGTAGTATTTCTATGAAAATCCTTTCGGGTGGACGCCCTCACAGAAGCCACCCTAGTAAATGCCGCTCCAATAGATTCTTGCGAAATATTTTCACCTCTTTGATATAAATCAGGTCTCGTCTTCCTAAAACTCAGGGAAGTGGTCAAAGATGAAGTCAGTGAAGCGGGTGACGATGTTAAAGAAGAAGGAGATGGCCGCTTGGCCGAAGGCTCGGGAACCGATCCAGGCACTGGTGCTGGAACGGTTGCGGAACGGACGTGTTTCATAGTTGGACTAGTTGATGACGAAGTCCTTCTAGTTTTCTTGAGTGATGGTAGCTTTAAACATTTTATGGCAAGATTGGTAATTACTTCTTCTTGTTCTTGAATAGATTTTTGCATTGACGATTCTCCGTCTGACGATCGAGGCTCTGAGTTTACAATTAAATGTCCCAAGAGATTCACAATCTCATTATTCTTATACCCCGATTCCAATTCACTCAATTGAGAAAACATAAGAAGAGGATACATGACCCGGAGATATGTTATAGTAAGAATTCTATTCTCATTAGCCACACCATTATCTTCCGAACAATCCAAGTTATTCAATTCACGGATGAAGATATCCACCAAAATTTTAAGATCATTAAGATAAAACAACTTTGTAGTGTAAGAAGTGGTAAAGATTAAGTAGAGAAATTTCAAGATAAGGATTTTAATAATTTGAGATTCTTCTCGATTAAGGTAGCAAATCACCATGTTAATAAAGCCCGAGACTTGGCTTGTCTGGTTAGGCTGTCCAGAAGTATCCGAGACATTCATAAGCCCCAAAAAGACTCGATTCTCAAGTCCTGGCATTGTGTATGACTTCATCAAATATTGTTCATTAATAAGGAGCACAAGTTTGAACTCCTCGTATGCAATCACTTTATTTTCATCATCCCAATCTTCATCATCATCTAAGTCATAGTTATTGAAATTATCATTCTTGAGTAGATCACTGATTA
This sequence comes from [Candida] anglica, assembly GCA_963924405.1. Classification (NCBI taxonomy): domain Eukaryota; kingdom Fungi; phylum Ascomycota; class Pichiomycetes; order Serinales; family Debaryomycetaceae; genus Kurtzmaniella; species [Candida] anglica. The sequence continues at coordinate 1,376,628 of OZ004259.1, read as the reverse complement.
ATGTTGAGATTAATGATGTTTCCATAGCTAAGGATTTAAATTCATTATCAGATAAGATTTCTACCCGATATAGATATTCGAATACAATATCACAACCAAATTTTAATATAATGTAAGGAGCTGTGGCAGCGTTGAAATTCTTGATATGTACGCTCAAAAACTCAAAAATGATCTTTGCAAAGTTGAGTTCTCTCAACACTTCAATTAATTGTTCTTGATTACAAGGTGAATTCTCAGAGCTGGCAGTTTTCACAACAAGTAACATGACAATGCACAAGAATTCCTTGAGACAACCCGATGAATATGAAGGTTGTATATCATTTTCAGTAAGCACAGCTAATAACCCAAGGATTTTCCCTAGACAAAGTCTATGATTTCTTGTGAAAAGGTTCAGCTTTATCAACTTCAATGCAAATGAAGAGATCATTTGGTAGTTTTTCTGGGGGACATTTGGAGTGGATGGATCGTCCAGAATTCCATAGAGACCATCCACAGCATCTTTCAAGAAGCAAGAAAGATTGTTATTGCATTCCAACGCGTCACTATTAACTAATAGTGGTTGTAGTCGTTCATTGAGACTAAACGTCACCAGATCCGCGTGTTGTGGTAGCTTTGCGTTTGGAAACCCGGGGAATGAAGTAATTGGTACGTTTGAGTATCCTCGAGTCGCACCATCATTTCCACCGCTACCACCGGCGTCGGGTATAGACCTACCGGCTGTCAGAGTCATCGATAGTACTGTGCCAATGTAAACTAGGGTTTGAGCGAGAAAAGCTTTTAGCTTTCAGGTGTAAGCCGTGAGATTGAGATTCAAGGGAGGTACAGGAAAGTGTTGCGAACTTTAAACGTAGTCCCGAGATATTTATAGGAAATTCGTGCATGCAACAATAGTTACAAATAGACGAGTATTTTATACATGGAAATACTTTTACACGCTATATTTACACATTATATATATTACTATACCTTCTATGTAGACAACCAGTTGACATAAAAAAAATAGATACAAAAAAGAAAAAAAAAAGTGGAAAAAAAAAGAAAAGAAACAACGAGTTCTATACACCTACTGCCTTGAGATAGACATCGGTGCCCCAATCTGGATAGGTTTGAATACTGAGCAGACCCTTACATCTTCCGCCCCCTTGAGTTTCGTTAAATACTTCAATATAGTTCTTCAGAAGTGGTAATCCATACCCCATCCCAGCAACAGTGTTCCCACCCAATCCAGGTGGAACATTCAAAGTCTTGTAGGCTTCACCTTCTCCCGATTCGTAAGTTGAAAATGAATAATCAAACATATGATTGATGGCAGACTTTGGAATACCTTTACCTTTATCTCTTATACGAAGTTCCATATACGATGGAGATTCTGAAACTGATATGGTTACTTGCACAGGGTCAGTGACGTTATTTTCTATGTGAGCTCGAAATGAATTTTTGAATAATTCTCTCAAGATGTATTCCAAATGGTAGTCAATGTAAGGGAACACAACTTCCAGCAGAGGTATTTTTGTAGACTTTTTGGATGAAGTATCATTTTGCTTACTCCAGAATGATGTTGGATGGAAGTTTGTATCAATTGAGACATTTACAGATTGGTCATATTTCATCAATGTAATATCATTCACCATGTCAGCATTCCTCTTGATTAACCCTTCTATATTCAATTGCTTGATTACTCCATTATATCTACCCCCAGGTACATATTCAGTTTCATTGGAAAGTGAAGCAGTAAGCAGATTATGTTGATGGGCAACCAATCTCATTCGAATTCTTTCAGTGAGATGTGCACCTAAGAATTTTTCAATTCCAATAGTACTAAGTAAAGGTAAGACTTCACTGAAACCCTTGGAAAGACCAGGAAGGGTATCAGCGTGTATTTCTATGAATTGTGTAACCACATCTTGACAGAACCGTTCGTTTTCTTCCAAGGTTGTAGGAAGATTATAAGAGGCACCGATCAATAGTGACATAGACTGTAAGTACATATTGTACGCTTCAGATATTGAAGGGTTTAGCACCACTAAATATGGCAATGTACGGAACAGTTGTAATCTCCGAGCATTAAAGATTAAAAGATTAGTCACTGTATCTTGGGCATTTTGCAATAAAAACTCCTTATCAAGAGATGTTGACTGTTTATAGAGATGATCTAAGGAGAACTGAGGTAATGGTTTCGATGAATAGTGATGAATAAGTCTTTCTAATGTGGATCGGATTCTATATTCTCTTAAGAATTCTTCTTGCTTGGTAGTTGAGATTGGCGGGGTAACATTTTCATTGCAGCGAACACTGGAAGTCTGGATGAATCTTTGTCCTGGACGTAATACCACATTTGGCCGCAAGAACCTCATAAGGAGTGAATGAGCCATTTTTATGTCAATGTACTATATAAAGTAGAAGTGTATGGGTCATAATTTGAAGTTCCATTTCTTGAGATAAAATAGTAACGTGAACTTGACACAAAGATACAGATTCAAATAGAGACAAGAGATAACTTTTATTATTTAATAAAGTTAATAGGTTAGAAATAATAGGGGTTTATTTACCGAGCTATAAAAGGAACTTTCAGTTTAATCATTGAAGATTGAATTGTCATCGTATATACATATTTCAATTCGATTTAGCTTGTTGCCGGTCAACACTGTTGCAAAATCGAACCACTGAAGTAAATATCCTGTATATGCATTAGCGATATACCTTTTAACGGTGATGTGTATTTCTTTGCTGCATTTCTGTAAACTGTTTCTGTTTTATTTCTTGTACACTTTTGCTATAGACAGGGGATCTTGATCTTTGGAACCATGAAACGGAGACTTTCAATTACTTCGCAAGATACATGTCCCATTTGTATCGCAAAACCTATAGATGAAAATGAGAGTGGTGGTAGCGTCACTTGGATCCAATGCTCGAAATGTGCACAATGGTACCATACAATTTGTTTAAAGATTCTGAATGTAGAAGCTGCTCAGTACAACTTCTACCATTGCAAGGAGTGTAGCATAGTGCACGGGCCACTGGTACGAAGACGGAAGCTGGCCAGATCCACGGCGTCAATTGATTATGTTGCCTTAAACGAGGGGAATACTTTTGCAGTTGATAAGACTGTACACCCACACATAAATTCATTTCATGAATTTGCATCCACTGGAGATATTGACCAACATATTGAAATAAAAACAAATTTGGATCAACGTCATTTATTACAGAGAAGAATTGGGTGTGATATAGAAGATATCAAACCTATTTTAATTCCAGCAGGTCTGAGAGATGATAACGAAACTTTGGGGATGAAACTCCCAACACTGGCAGATAAAATTACTGTATCTTATGTAGCACAAGAGGTTGGAGAAGAAACACCAGTGGAAGTTATGGATGTGCTTACACAACAGGGGGTGAAACCTGGATGGAATATGGGTCAATGGAGAGATTATTTCAATAACCCTCAGAACAGAGATAGAATTCGAAATGTGATCTCACTTGAAATATCTGATCTGGAGACCTTAGGTGGTGGGTTTAAAAGACCTTTGATGGTGGAAAATTTAGATTTAGTCGATAAAGTATGGACATCCTTGAAGAATGAACCTAGACCAAAAGTTACTAAATATTGTCTTATGAGTGTTAAGGGTTCATTTACCGACTTCCATATAGATTTTGGAGGAACTTCAGTATATTATACCATTTGTTCAGGTAAGAAAAGCTTTCTTATGTTTCCACCCACTGATCATAACTTGAAATTATACCAAAATTGGTGTTTAGAAACTGATCAGAACTTTATGTGGTTCCCCAGTATTAATGGGGATACTCGGATTGGACAACCTACAGGTGGTTTTAAAGTTGATTTGAATGTTGGAGATGTGTTTATAATACCCAGTGGTTGGATCCATGCGGTTTATACACCAGAGGACTCTGTGGTGATAGGGGGTAATTATCTCACCTTGATGGATCTTGACATGCAACTCAAAATTAATGATATCGAAAAGGCTACAAAAGTCCCATCAAAGTTCCGGTTCCCTGCTTTCAATAAGGTACTTTGGTTAACCAGTTGGTACTATTACAAGCATCCGCAAGATTTAATTGATGATTTACCCAAGGAGGACGTTACAAAGTTTAAAGTTGAAGAAAATGATCATGAGACCATTAATGTAAAGCAAGAAGATGAAGAGATTGGTGAGTCTAGGGCTAAAAAGATTTTCCACAAATTAATAAGTCATCTACGTTCACATTTAGAGCTTAGTAAAAGTTTCAAACCAGCGAGAGCATCCATCCCAATGAATATTATTGGGAAAGATCCGCTAAAATATTTAGATGAAATTTCTAAATGGAGTGAGGAGACATTGTAAAGGGTTTAGAGGGAGATATAGGTTATAAGGATATAATTTCAATACAAGTAATAGAGACTAGTACAACACATTAGGCCTATGGAGACACCAGTAGTAAGCAAATGCTCAAAATAGCTCGAGTTTGTTCAAAGTAATATATCATGGGCGTGTGTGTGTGTGTGTGTGTGTGTGTGTGTTTATCATTGATTAGCGAAGGCACGTCGAGTCTGTTTCAGCAGTTTCTATGTAGTACTTATTGTTAATGCGATATATAAAATTGACGTCACCCACTAACATCCCATAAAACAATTATGTGTTCCCATATAAGACATAGAGTACTGCCCCCAATGTATGTCGTAGCCTTGACGTTGGTAAATATCGTTTGATAGCTGAGAAGGCATGGCTGCTGCTGCAATAGAAGTGTAGAATATTGGAATGTGCATATCGAAGGAGTACCTCAAATTAATATAATACCACATTTTCGATTTGAAACAGATTCAAAAACTAATAGATAATATAAAGACAATTACCATGGACCAATATTATCTTATTTCATCTTCCTTCTTCCTGGTGAATAACTATTGTGTTGTACCACAAGAGTATATCGAATGAATGACGTCGTTCACTTTTGGAGTATAATTTTGGAATATTTTCAAAAAATTACCAAAGTAGGACGAAAATTGACAGGAACCAAAGATTCTGAAAGGTCTTGTCATACTGTATTCCATACCCAACGGCTCCAAGAGGATCTTTAATTTCTGTATGCTGATCTATAGCTGTGGATTGCCGCTATTGAAAATTAAATGCTGATGGAGAAAAAAAACCTAATTGAAGCCCCATTCATTGACACACTTGTATAGTAACAACTCAAAGTATCCAAGCGTGTCGACATCTTTCACGTATACTTCACAAATGACATTCAGCTCAGAAAATAATAGATTCGAACAAGGTTGAAATGACCATGTCATCTAAGATTCTCTTCTCTGTTCTTGCCAGGAAAATTGACCAGTCCCCGAACCTGTTGGTAAGCAGAGTGTAACAGGCTATGGCCCCAGTTTCTGTGGAGTTTGAAATGCTTTAGAAATGTCCCAATCTATAATGCAGCCATGACGTTTGTATCCCTGCATGGTTTCGACTCATAACTAAAACATCCTCAGATATAACGATGCATCTAACGATCCTTCGATCTTCATCTGCTGGATAAATATACATATATCCCCAAGAACAGACCATTGGGTTTATATGTTTTCGATTTCACTCCAATAGCACGCAAGCTTACTTCACATTCAAGAAAAATTAATCCAACTTGTAATGAACAAGAAATTTTGATAGCTAGAGAAAGCCAGGCAATATCTATGAAGTGTGGTCATAATCGAGCAATGGAGAATGACCCAAAGGGTGTTATTTTAAAGCATTACATTGTCCATTAAAGAACTCTTGAACTGAAATGGATAGTGGAGACTTAACTCATTTTGCTGGAAAACGAATCTACATAGAGCAATACTCAGTTTCAGCATTCTCTTCTCACTAACTTTAGTCTCTCATTGACTATTATTCTGCTTAATCACTTCCTTTTAAGATATTGCTGGAATGCTGAAGACTACATCTGAAACCATCAACAAAGGTATTCGTCTCAGGACACTTGAGGTAGCTTATTCCACAGTATATACATCATTTCCATTGGGTAATTGCACTGCCAATTTTACTAAGGACAATGCGTTCTAACCCGCATGGGTGGGCCATGCTTTGCATATTCGCATGTGGTCCAGAACTGCTCCGCGTTGATTTTCCATCCCTACTTAAGGACCAGATGCAAATGCCGACCTACAGAATAATATTTGGTTGTTAACTGCAAAGAAAAATGTTCCTTCACAGCCCCTGAGAGCCTGTTCTTGCGTGTGACCTCCCTGAAGTGCAGATCTGAAGTCAAAATTCGTATTTTTTTTAAAGGCTGGGCCAATGGAAGATACGAGATGAGCAAAGAGTAAACAAACGTGTTAGAGAAAGATCATAGAATGGACTAGTATCTGCGCAAGGTGTAAAAACAACATGCCTATATGAGTATGAAATCAATGCTTACAGGGGGTTAATTATCTCTAAAAGTATCGTTAATTAATAATGCTAGACTAATATCTGAAGAGGGGACAAACTTGGGCTTGATCTTCTACCAAAATATGACTTTCAATCCACCATCTTGCAGTCGTATGGATCCCACACGGACACAGTCCACTATGATCTAGTACTGTACTGACACTCATTTTTCTATCCATCTTGATGTGATCGAATTTAAAATGCTTCGCCAAGAGGTGCCGCTTGAATTCGTATTTCCTTTTATAATTAATTGACTTATAGTTGCACCAACTTGAAGGGAACTTACATGTAAATCGATGACAAGTATCGTGGATTCTCATATGTCTCAGCATCTCGTTGGATCGTTTACCACATACTTGGCATATTTTAGGATCAACAAATGTTGATTCGACCTTTGGAGGAATTATATCTGGATTAGAGTTGATAAGGGTGGTAATATCAGGATATACCGTGGGTGGTTTCATTTCATTTTTTTGTTCAATATCTGGAATAAGTAAGAGATAACTTTTAAACTGGGGGTGAGGGCCATTTTGTAGAATCAGATAAAGAAGAGCGTAATCCCACTTTCATAAACCTTCACTGATTCCCGACAAAGGTATGTGCTAGAGTTCATGCAGTACTGTTTCTGAATGCAATGCACAAGAACCCTTGGATATAATCTCAGTCGGCCTGGCCGCACATTCTGCGGAACTTTGTGACAGATAGATAGGATTTCTTCATGTATGAATCCAATCTTTATTAGGCTTTTCTTTCCATTTTGGACTGGTTTGAAGTCATTATCCGTATATATTCATATCCACCATAATTCGCGGCAATACTGCTCGGGAAGTATGCACAAGCTGATGCATAATGAAAAAGCAAAAAATTCCATGTTGAGGCAGAGGGGTACATATCTATGGCATGATATCGATTTTTACCCACTATTTTAATCTGCATTGATCCGATTGTTACGAGGATACTATGAATGATTGCATAAAATCCGACCAGCACATATTCAGTACTAAGTCATAGAATAAATTTTAGTCAAATTCCGAATAAGTTAGTATGTGGTGGATGGGTGTACCAAGTGCTAACTATTCGGCGTCTACTCGACAAAACGTTGTAGGTGCAAAATGCAAAATGCATGAGAGGTAAAACTAGTAAAAAAAATAAAAGGTAATGAGGAAACAAATCCCACTGCATGATTACTCGAGATGTTTGGCGAGTGCGAGTTTGGGGAAATGTTTGGTTTTAGGAGGAAGAGATCTATATTGTTTCAACGGGGATATATTTTGCCTTTGAGGGGCACAACAGGAAAAAAAATATGGACATCATGTATTCATTAAAGAGAATTGCTTGAAAAATATGAAGTACGGAATATCAATACCAATTAATATCAATATATACATATGTATCTACTCACTTGCAGCCTTAAGGTTACTCTCTAAGGGTGAAAAGGGGAGCGAAAATAGCTTGTGTACATAATTGTATTTCAGGTTGGACAATCTTCTGTTGATCTTTATTACACTGTTGGGCTTTGCCGGATTTCCGGCCTATGCGGGCAAGTACACAGTCACTTTTGTGAGGAATGTAGCGCATAAATATATGTCTACACTGCAGTATTTCTCGGGCCTGCTGCAGCGAGTTACACGTGCGCAGTTTTCGCGTTGGCGTTGGTTACATGGACAACAAGAATACGTTCATGAAGAATATACACCCAAGAGGCCCTCATTACTCTGGTTATCTTGGTCCATTTGGTTGAAACATATTATTTTAGTTAGGTACAGCGACAATATCATACCCCATTAGAGTTGTCGGGATTTTTACCCGAAAAAACTACAAAGTGTAAATTTCTGATTTATGTACTTGACAAAAATGCGTTTTATTCATGCACGCCACGGCCGTCGCTACCGAATACGTTCTAGAAGTCCACCGCATACCTTTATCAAGTGTGCACTCCTATGTCTACACTACAGGGATTGGACACACGACATTTAAATGGAGTGAACGCTAATAGTTATTTTTTAATGCTCTGGTTCACGGCCTCGTTCATCCAAATTCCACCATTTAAGAGTGCATATATCGGACATTTTGCTCATTGCTAGGTCATTTCTGACCATCTATTGTTCGATTTTTCGTATTTTTGTTTCGGAAGTACATTCACTTAAAATTGGTATGCTTGTTTTTTAATAAAAAAAATTTTTTTTTCTCGAATTTTAATACTTTATGTTTTTATTCTAATTCTTTAGGGCCTAGTATCTATTTTTAGGGCACGTGAAGAAATCGTTGTGGGGTTGATCCACTCTCCGTGGATATTCCTAACTAAAGTTTGCTTATTTCCAGGACCTGAAATTCGTATGCATTAACTCTTGCGAATATACTTTGTGCATTTGCATCAACATATGTGTACAAGCCAATATTTCATAATTTAGCAAAGTACGGTAGTACTTTGGCTTCTTGTGGTCAACTGAGTAAATAGTGATATAACTAGAAGGGGGGTAGAGAGAGAAAATGGTGGCGATGCTGCAAGGATGCAACCAATGCGTTAGCCAACAATCTAACGCATACTGTTCTATTGTTCTGGGGAAGATGGGATCCAAACAAAAAATTCACCTAGAGGCGTACATACGCATAAATGTTCTTCCGCCAAACCTCGTTTAAGCACATTGAGTCGAATAGATAGAGTACCTTTATAAATGTTGCTATCGACAGTTGGCCACCATTCAAAATATTTTTTGTCCGATACACTAAGTAGATATAATATTGAGGCTCTACATTCTTTTGATAGTGGTATTTGCTAAATAATATTTAGCTAACTCTCTCGTTGCATATATTTACAGCCGTGCGTTTAATCGTTCGATATCTTGAAACTCTAATTAGGAATTAGTTCCGAAATCATTTAACCATACTTGTAGATCAAGAATCATACCACTGATAATCATGTAAGTGTGGCTCTATTTCACTAAAATCTGAAATTTAATTTCAATTCAAAAAGCTTAGCTAACTTTTAATTCAAGATATTTTTTAGAATGCGTCTCATTAATGAACGGAAAATTAAGCCAAAGTTCTCCACCATAAAAAATAAATAGAAAATAGAAAATACAAAAAAAAAAAAAAAAAAAAAAAAATCAGGAAAAAACATTGGGTCACGTGCGAAGTGTTGTGATCGTGTACACGTGTCATCGGGAATATCACATGTCATGTGTCAGGTGATCAATTCTGTTTTCCCAATATGAATTGAACGAAAATGAAAACGAAAAATCAAAAAAATCTGAGAAAATTAATTCAAGATAGTTTAAAAGAGGTTTATATCCCTTAACTTTTGTAATATATTTATCATGCTTTCTAGAAGTATACCTTCTATGAGAAGCTGTGCCCGTCCAGCTGTGGTGCGTCAGCTCTCACAGTCCACGCGCTTGCAACAACTCCCATCTTCTGGAAATATGAAGAGTGAAGAACAATGGATTGCATCTGACAATAATAACCAATCATCCACAAACAAGTCTAGTTCTAATTCTGCCATAAACAAGGTTGTTCAATCTGCCAGAATCTTGCTGGACTCTGCCCTGAGAGAACCTCCATTACATGTTGTGACCAAGTACATGAGAAAGTTTGAAGCAGGAACTACATATGATCCATTTGACTTTTCTCTTACCAAACTTGGTATGGAACAACGTGCTTATAAACAAAAAATGACCACAAAGTCTGATCCTTTTGAAGCATCTGGCATTAATCCTTTGGATTTGTATACTATGCCTGAAATTTTATCTAAATTTCTTACTTCTACTGGTCAAATTTTACCAAGAGACGTAACTGGTTGTTCATCATCAAACCAAAAGAAGTTGGGGATTGCTATCAAGAGATCTAGAGCTTGTGGTTTATTGTCCAGTGTTCATAAGCATTCTAGATACTTACCATCAAGAAACATTTAATTGTATATAGAAAAGATAAATTGATTCAAACATAAGTATAAAGTATTTAATTTGAAGAATAATATAAATGTCATATTGAGAGATTAAAAAAAATAATTGGACTTGTAAGGTAGAGAAGTGAGGAGTAACATCATATCATTTACTGAGAGACTTATAGAAAGAGAGAGAGGGGAAAGTTGTATTAGCTGATTAGTTTTTAATGATTTGGCTCATATAAAATGAAATTATTTTGTTTTAGATACACTACTCCCCTCCATTTTTTGAAATTTTTAATGGGTGTCCTATATATAAGTATCGTACTAGTTTTTAATTGGCTAACCATCGGACTGACCACTTCTATTGCCGCGATATCCCACGGTTTAAAGGTTGCCTGCCCTCCACAATTTCTCCATAATTTATAACTTTGTTGTAATAAAAAATATCAATAATAAGAATGTTGTCTCAAGTTTCCAAGCGTGCTTTCTCCGTCAGAGCCTTCTCTACTTCTAGAGTTTCTCTCACTGCTCCACCTCCATCTGGTAACAACTCCTTCAACGACAGAGAAAAGGCTCAAGAAGGTGCTTACATCAAGAAGCATGAAGCTGAACAATTGGCCAAGTTGAGAGAAGAATTAGCTAAGCAAAAGGAATCTCTTAACAAGTTGGAAGACCAAATTAAGGACATCAAGAACTAATTGAAGTTTTACCTGGCCTAATTTGTACGGGGCTCCCCCTCCCCCCTTGGAACAGAAAACTGGAAAAAAAAAATAAGAAATATTTATGTATAGCCTCGTGAATCAATGAATAAACGTCATAACGAGAAATTGGAATTGTAGATGTTAATTTATGCGGGAATAGGGTCAATATTGGTTGAAAGTATATGGGGATGATGTGATTTCCCTATGAACTGTTTGTGCTAATAATGTTAGGCGCCAATTCTCTGCAGGGCGCCCACACAGAGAAAAAAAAAATCACATACAAGGAAAAACGTTCCCCTTAAAGTAAAATGTTCTTCCCCATAGTTTCTGAAAAAACTCAATTTTGAGTACGAGTTAAATAATTGTAGTGTAAAACTAAGTAACGTCATAAAATTTCATAATACTAACTTCTGTGCGGTGGAATTTTCTCGAGTCCGACCCCGAATGTCATGTCATATTCCAACTAGATAGATCGCTTTTTTTTTTTATTATATTATTATTATTATTATTATTATTATTATTATTATTATTATTATTATTATTATTATTTGATCTCCAGGGTTCTATTGTTGCAAACTACGGTTGGCTGTGCAAGAGAGACCAGGAGCGCAAACAAATTATAGTGATTCTCTAGCCCGGTCCATCCCAACACCTACACACTATTCATTGCTCTTTGAGGTTATGTTATTTCTTTTAGTAATCGGGGTAAGTACTGCGTTTACCTAATATAGTAACTTTATCTTTCAACAGTCTACCCAATCCTAATAGGTAATATCCATGGATATGAAAGTGAAGGGGTAATCAAATCTTATTTTTTTTTTCTCCCTTCATGGCTACTTCCCCTTAGGTAAATCGAAAGTACAATTGGGTACTTGTAGTTCATAACAGATTGCATTTATTTCTTTTTTTTTTTCTTCCGTGGTTAGAAATTACCCTTCCCACTTTTGCTCTTTATTTTGTACCTTTTAGGAATCTCCTCGATAAACTTAAATTGATCTGTTTTTTTTCTAATCATCGATTAAAGACATTGATTCCTTCTTGAAGTTGAAGCAATATACGATGATATTTAGAAAGTTAAGGAAATCAAAGAACCCGAGCAATAAATGTAGAATTGATGAGAATGAAGGTGAAATTGCAGCCAATTATACCAGAGATAGAAGATCAAATGTAGATATAACTGAAATCACATATAATGAACTTGACATCGCTGCGATGCGTGAGGCAAACATGCGATATTCTGAAGAGTCTAGACGTAGAGAGAATAGAAGGAGAAGAAGAAGAGCTCGCCAACAAAGGTCAGCACCAACTCCCGCACCTGCACCTACACCACAACCACCATCTGAACCTACTCCAAGAGATGAATATAACACTATAGATGAAGAAATTCCTCCTTATAATGTTACCCTTCATAAATATCTTGATCGAATTTCTTTCGATCCAAGATTTGCTCCATGTTTACGTATAAACCGTAGACTTGTGCAATCTGAAGGTGATCTTCAAACATCTATAGATGATTTCAATTCATTTAATTTGTTACCCACTTCAATAGATCTTTGGACGATATCTCATATTGATGATTTAGAATATGATGATATGATCCCAAATTTAATTCAAATTGAAGAGGATGATAACTATGACGAATTTCATACGGCAGACATAGAGTCATTCTCGAGTTATGATGCCGTTGATAGAGCAATCATTTATTCATTATTGGAGAGTGAATTCTATAATATGGTACCTACAGAACCTCCCACTTATCTGTATTAGGAATAGGAGGGGCTAATCAAAAACGGAAAGGACAAAGAAAAAATAAAATAAATTAAAATCAAGAGAAAAACAAAAGGAACACTATGAATAGAGGTCATTAAGGTACTGGTTTGGGTAAGGACGAATTTGTATTTGCTACAAATGGGGGCGTAATATACATCAAAATTATAGCTATTATCATTACAACAAAGAGTTAATTTGTAAGTTGATGGCAAAGTAGATGAAATGAGCCTTATCAATTCATACGTATATCTGTGCGGCGGCACGACCCTCATCTGGTAGAATTAGAGTCATTGTGTGCACGAACTACGAGCAGACTTGTTCTTTCGCACCAAACGCTTTGAAATTTACCATTTTTAATATTCACCAAAATATTACTTCTTTCCCCATAGAAAATACAAGATGTCCGACCCAGAAGGATTCAAGAAGGTCAGTGAAGACGTCCACGTTTCCAACGAGGCCGTCAACCTGAACCCATACGGTCCAAACCCAGCCGATTTCCTTTCCAACGTTTCCAACTTTCAGCTTATCGAATCCACCCTTCGTGAAGGTGAACAATTCGCTAATGCCTTTTTCACCACTGAAAAGAAGATTGAAATTGCCAAGGCCTTGGATGATTTCGGAGTAGACTATATTGAGTTGACCTCACCTGTAGCCTCTGAACAATCCAGAAAAGATTGTGAAGCCATTTGTAAGCTTGGACTTAAGGCTAAGATCTTGACTCACATTAGATGTCACATGGATGACGCTAGAGTTGCCGTAGAGACTGGTGTTGACGGTGTTGATGTTGTCATTGGTACCTCTCAATTCCTTAGACAATATTCTCATGGTAAGGACATGAACTACATTGCTCAATCTGCTGTTGAAGTGATTGAATTCGTTAAATCTAAGGGTATTGAAATTAGATTTTCATCCGAAGATTCCTTCAGATCTGACTTGGTTGATCTTTTGAACATTTACAAGACTGTTGACAAAATTGGTGTTAACAGAGTTGGTATTGCTGATACCGTCGGTTGTGCTAACCCAAGACAAGTTTATGAATTGGTTAGAACTTTGAAGTCTGTGGTCAAGTGTGACATTGAATGTCATTTCCACAACGACACTGGATGTGCCATTGCTAATGCATACACCGCTTTGGAAGGTGGTGCCAGATTAATAGATGTCTCTGTCTTGGGAATTGGTGAAAGAAATGGTATTACCCCATTGGGTGGTCTTATGGCTAGAATGATTGCTGCTGACAGAAACTATGTTTTGTCCAAGTACAAGTTGCACAAGTTGAGAGACTTGGAAAACTTGGTTGCTGAAGCCGTTCAAGTCAACATTCCTTTCAACAACCCTATTACCGGATTCTGTGCTTTCACCCATAAGGCTGGTATCCATGCTAAGGCTATCTTAGCTAACCCATCCACTTATGAAATCTTGAACCCAGGTGATTTCGGTTTGACCAGATACATTCACTTTGCTAACCGTTTGACTGGTTGGAACGCCATCAAGTCAAGAGTTGACCAATTAAACTTGAACTTGACTGACGAGCAATGTAAGGAGGTCACCAACAAGATCAAGAAGTTGGGTGATGTTAGACAATTGAACATTGATGATGTTGATTCCATTATCAAGGAATTCCATTCCGATTTGTTGACACCTGCTCCAACTGGTCCAACCCCACATGTGATTGAAGGTTTGGATGAATCTGATTCCAAAAGACTCAGAAATGAATAAATACGTTGAATATAACTATTAAAACTAAAGAATTGTTTTCTAAAATAAAGAAGTATAAATAATATTAAGAATATATGTTGTAGGAAAGGCCATTATAAAATTATCATTCATTTTCGTGTGAAGTTTGCGATTTAGGTTTATTCTTGGAATTGACACTAGATGTATCTGATAAATCATCTTCATCTTCGTCATCACTGTCATGTTCAACCAGTACACGGGTTTTCCTTCTTTGGAAATCTTTAATATGCGCCTTGTTCAATACATTACTGAAATTCATAAATGTAGACTTACGACGTCTAACAGATTCAGTTTCTGGGATCTTCAAAGTTCCTAAATCAGCCTCAACATCATGGTGCTTCGATTTATGTTGTTGTTCATCAATTGGGAACTGGCTGTAGGCAGTAGTGATTGAGCTTCCTTCTGGTGGGTTAACATTAATATCAGAATGAATTTCCTTGTTGTTATCATATCTCAATCTAACAAGTTTCTTGATTGCCCTTTCAACCTTAGATTTCATTGGATATGGTAGTGGAGAATCTCTAGAAGCACGGAATAAAATCACGTTTGTACAATGTTCATTCTCCATTCTAAAGAAAATCCATATGAATCTTCTAATAATTTCGGCCAAAGCTACACAGAAACTTGTTACCGCCAGTTGTTGGATTTGCTTGGCGAAACAAGCATAGAATATCCATTGAAATCTCAAAATAATATCCAAAATAGCTGCAATATAATAGTAGTAAGGCTTTTTGAAAAATAAATTGTCACGAAGAAGGTAATTCTTGGATCCACTTTGTAAAAGAGACCAATCCATAACAATGTCCCAAGTTGCACTGTATAACGAATTGATAATAGCAAAGACAATGAACACAACTCTATGGGTCGTTGTGTTATCGATACGGTACACACTCAATAAAATGTAGTAAATAGCTGAAATCGAATACTTCAACATGTTTGCTAAATGAGGGAACCAGTCACCAGTATCCATATAACGTCTAATACATTGTAAAAGACGCCATACACTTGGTAAGGTACTGAAAAATCCCATGGATCTTGACTTGGATGAACCACACACATTATCCACAGGAGTTCCATCATGTAAAACTCCATTCCAATGATGAGAGTACAAACAAAAGAAAAATGAAATATTCCCCATAGTGTAAGTTAATGAACAAAATATGTCTCCTAAAAAGAAATCTCTGAATTCAACAGGGTAAAACCCAGATAATAAAAGTCTCCATAATGCGATTTGCAACCATTTTCTACTTGAACCATAAAAATGATTTCCAGGCCATAAAAATATCACCAACATTACTCCAAAATAAATCCAGGGCCAATCTCTACCAGGAAATTGGGCAGGCCAGAAATTATTGAAACTGAACCACATTAATATTGAAAATAATGCAAATGCAAATGAAGGTAATAGGAAAAATTGTTTATAATTAAGTGCAGATGCCAAGTTGAATTCAAAAATAAACTTGTAATTGATTTTAAACCGATCGAACACCATCAAATTGATTCCAAAGAGTAAGAAAACAATAGTCATAATAAAGAATCCTCCCCAAATTTGAAGTAAAAATCTACCCTCTGGGATTTTGCCCGCTAAAGTTCCTGATACTGCCAAATAAAGCCCAAGAACCATAAGTGGGAATCCAAACCCCAAGAATAACCCAGAAGAAAAAAATTCAAGGTAATAATTAGGTTGACGATTCTCAATATTATTCATTGTATACGAAATGCTCTTCAATTTTTCAAGTGATTGCTTTCTGTCGGTAGTATCCGGATCGAAAAACACCAAGAATAATTCCTCAACCTGTGAAAATAACTTGTCGATTAGATCACTTGTTTGGAAGTAAGATTTATCAACCTTTTCCATAAATTTGCCATTTATGGATGTCCCTGAAGCTTTGTCGAATTTTTTTGTAATCTTTCGAAGAGCAGTCCTATTCAATACTCTATAAGATTTCAATAACGATAAAGCTCTGTAATGTTCAAGAAGTGCCGTCTTCAACTGCTTGCGGGCATACAAGTACGGTACATGGAACTCGACTTTTTTTGGTGCATACTCCCTATTACGATTTCTCCGATTGGCCTCACTTATCGACTCTCCACCATGTGCCAGCAGTGTACTCAGTAAAAACATAGGATGGTCTTGTGATGGGATATGATTTCCCTCGCTGGTTGAATGTTGTATTCCATCAGAATCGTAAGAGGATGTTTCTTCAACGCCTTCTCCGTCAATATCACCAAAGACAGCTTCACCATTTCTGATACGATTCTGATCATAACCAACGTCAAACTCAAGTCCATCTTCCTTTTTGGTTAACGATATATCATCATCAATATTTCTAGGATGCCTTCTCCATTTCTTTAAAAAAGTGGTCAGAGGAAGAGATGGAAGTTCAAACCGATTAAGTGCGGCGATAACTCCCTTTGTATGCCTAGCAATGTCATTGACGGTATATACAGTGTCAGGGTTCGGGATGTTGGTCACTTTATTCCCAGCTTGATTGATTCTGGACTTAAGAATTTCAAGTTTATGTTCTCTTAATTGGTAAAGTTGATCTTGTAACAATAAGAATCGTTCGTATGCTTCTAACTCCTTCTCCAAGTAAAACTTATCCACTTTACTAAGTTCACTATTGGCAAACTCCAAGAATTGTTCTTTCCCAATATCAAAGTCATTTTGCTGTTTGTCCTTTGTATTGGATCGGAGTGAATAATTGAAAATGGATGGTCTCCTCGCGTTCTTACGTGGATTGAATGCAGAAGAGGTGGAAGATTCTGGATCCGCATTAGTAGAGGAGATTTCAGCTTGTTTTGAACCTCTTTGTTTAGGTACAGATAACCCATGTTCGATTGCTTTCCCAGGAGGACCGATGGGTTCCAACTCTTCATTCTGTTGTGGACTCAATGGGTCTTCTTCAATGGGACCTAAAAGCGGAGTTCTATCTGAAGTGGGTTTCCCTACTCTACTCCCATCAACAGGGCCAGAAACTATTTCAGATCTTTCAGAAATTACCAGTTCATTATCAGCCTTCAACTGGTCAATCTTCTTAATCAATTTCTTTCCCGCCTTATAGTTCACATACTGAGCTTTCCACTCAGGGACAAGCCCTTCACTAAGGGACTCGCCGAACTTCATTTTCGACCTCTCGCAAGGATGAAATTATTTGACTGGGATACTTGAGTGGGTATATTTAACAAGTAACGGTATTATTTCATATGTTGATGGTCACGAGCACGTGTTCCGTTTTACAGAACTCCAAAAAGTTACATGACATATGCACACCACATCTTTTGTGGGGAGACTAACCCACCTGTTTACGAGATGGATAATAATCTTTATAGTAACATCTATATTTGTATTCAAGTCAGTATATATTAATATTATATACTTATATTGTTTGTTTTTGAAAAAACAGAAAATCCTCCAACTTGACAAGGTACAAAAAGCAATGCAGTAGAGTTAATTTGCAGCAATTGAGAAAAAAACACTACCTCTTCTTCTCGCTCTTCAATACTTCACATAAGTTATTTCTATTAGTATATATGAATATTAATAAATATATTAAGAAGTTTTTATATAATACATAGTTCAAGAAGGGAAATAATTGTAGAATAAAAAAAACCATTATACTCAACTCTCGTAACGAACATAAAGGGCATCGATAAAGTGAGTATGTTTAATACCCGGTGATTTTGCCTTCTTGTATCCATCCACAGCTTCTTGCACGGACCAGCCGAGACGTTCAATAAGGTAACAACAAATCAAGAACCCAGTTCTATTGAATCCATAATGGCAATGTACCACGATTAATGGGTTAGGTACTTCACTTGAACTAATTATATCGTCAATTAATTGCACAAACCGACGAATTGCACCCTGATCAGGAACAACTTTGGAAACAGTGGCACATTTATAATAGCGTACATATTTAAAACTTTGTGGGCTATATGGAGGAATGTCGTGTGAGATGTCAACCACTGCAATCAATTGACCCTTTGGTTCTCGGTCACGTTTAAGTGGGTTCCCGTTATCATCGTAGAACAAATGTTCTAGAATTAAAGGCAGATGGTTAAGGTCACCCTCCCGTAAAGTCTTCATACCCAATAATGGTGCACTTTCGATGACATTCCCATGAACTCTTGAAATATTGGTAGAGATTGGTTGTAATGCCAGCCATTTCAATTCATTCTTTAACCCCCATTTATCTCCAGAAATATCAGCCTTCACTCGAAGAACCCATGCAGGTGAAAGATGAAGACGCTCAGGGTAATTGTGTTCAATATAATTGATGATGGAACCACTGGTAAACTCTGGTTTGATCAACAATATAGAATGCCCCACGTTACTTACTTCTATAGCTTCAGATACCTTATCGTTGAATTGGGTGTTGAGGAAAGTTTCAATGTCATGGATAGCTTTCACAGGAGTTACTGTATCATTAGAACCCCCGACTATGAGAGTCTTTATATAAGTCCTTTGATTGAGTCTATTATTATTGAACTTTGAAATGGCAGTTACTAAATCTGAATATGAAGCTTTGTGGAACCCATTGACATATCGTAATATGATTCTAGAATCGATATCTAAATTCCATCGGAATTGTCGTAACTTGTTATAAATATTGGTGGCTGGGACTAATTGACGTAATACACTTTTACTATCAAGTCCTTGAATTCTATCCCAAATTCTGAAACTATTAAAAATAAATGGCAAATAAGTGAAAATCTTAAGCATTGTAATTGTACTTGGATTTTGAGCAGGTTTCTGTAAACTGTCTTTCGTGTTGGTGACGTCATCCAATAATGCTGGTGGAGATAAAAGAATCAACCCTTCAACTTTCCTTTCTTGTAACTTTTTGGTGAGTTTAATGGCAAGATGAGTACCCATAGAATGTCCAACGATGACCAATTTCTTATTTGAATCGACATTTTGTTCTATGTATGCTATTAATATGTCGACTATGTTCCCAGTAGAGAAATCATTCCATGACATTTTGGAAATTGATTCCAGAATTTTCTTTTTATCTTCCAATGATATCTTGGTAATAGATTTCCTTGAATCTGAAAATTCAATTTTGGAACCTCCAAATCCAGGCAAATCTATTCCAATCACCTCTGCACATTGTGAGAATAACGCCATAAGCGGTTCAAATTGAGATATTTGTCCACCTAATCCATGAATAAAGAAGATAATCGGTGTTTCCTCCAATTCACTCATCACTTTAGTGTTATCAATCTCAGTATGTTTCTTCAAATATGATGTCAACGGGTGTGGGATATGAGCCGTGTTAAGAGTCACAGAGTCTACTGAAATATCACGACATCCCTCTAAAGAGATGGTTGTTGTCTGTTGAAACTTCGCCACTAACGAGCAGTCATTTGCTTCATTCTCGTAAACATACTGTTCAAATGGATTGGGGACAAAATGATATTTGATAAATCGATATAATCTTTTGCAAAAATTGTTGGTGTTATCTTTCTGTGCATTGTTAAGATGCTCTATTGTAGAGTCCTGGATATGAGAGGCTTCCGGACCAACGTCTGGTTCTGGCATAGTTAATAACGGTTATCTAATGACACCTTGGGACGATAAGAAAAAAAAAACAATTGTGTTTTTTTAAAAAAGTGAGTAGCCTAGTGCAAGAAAAACAATCCTAATGAACAATTATCGATAGTCACTAATACGATTGGAATGCGTGTCTGAGATTTCGACTATCTCAGAGATTATCTTTTTCGGGGAAGAAAAAAGACAAGGGCAAAATATATCTGGTAAAAAAAAAAATTAAATTACATAGTATACGAATTGAAAAATTAAGTCTATTCATTCCTCTATATACAATTATTATTGATACATGTGCTCTTGTTTCCCCTGATATTACGACTCTGCACACACACACTTTTTATTTCTGTTTTCCTCAACTTAAAAGTATATAAAGTCTCGCCGTATCTTTCAAACTATTTAATCTAGGGGGAAGGTCGTGCATAGACCCGAACATGCCTGTTTTTTTTCTGTGTCACAGATCAACACTACACGACAACAAGGGGAACTGAAAATAGTTGCAATTACATTATATTAGTAGCTATTGGTACCAGGAACTTATAATCCCGACAAGGATTACTGTCTGATCCTACGCTAGTACATTTCATTTCCTTTTTCCTTAATAATTATTCATCTTTAACCCATTTTAATACCAATAGGGTTCATTTCCAAACCCTATTCAAATGTCACGATATTCATTCTCAGACGAGTCATCGTTTGATGATTTGGACACAACTTTGGACGAAGCGTTGCGTAACGCCTCACAGAATGTGTTCAACTATACCAAGAGCAACAATACATCGCGACAAAACTCCCAAGGCTCTGGTATACCGTTAACTAACATGGGGAGCGGGAGTGGCGGCCTGCAGAATCGCGGTAATTCATCCGACAATGAGGAGCTGGGAACTAATACTAATAATAATAAGAATAATGCATTTACCAGAAGACATAGTGGGGACTATCGAGAAGGAGACGGTGATGATGATAACTCTCCATTGATTTCCTCGTCACAACACCGTTCATTCAATACTTCATCGCCAATCCCAATATTGCCATCAACACTGCCCTTGAGAAGGCTTGCTGCTAAATCCATCAATTTGATCCGTCAATCACTCCCTGAATTTCCTAATAAAAATAGTAGAATCCAGTTACCTCGAAATGAGGTCTCAGAGGAAAGATTCATCTCACCAAGAAGTAACACTTCAGAAAAAAACTCATGCCCATCTAATGCTATCTCAAACGCCAAATATAATCCAGTCACATTCATACCCGTCATTTTATATGAACAGTTCAAGTTCTTCTTCAACTTGTACTTTCTTCTTGTTGCACTTTCCCAAATTATTCCACAATTGCGTATCGGGTACCTTTCATCGTATATTGTTCCTTTAGCATTTGTTTTGACTGTCACTATGCTTAAAGAAGCATCTGATGATATATCAAGACGTCGTAGGGATAAGGAGCAAAATAATGAATTATATGAGGTCTTGAATCGGGGTGGGCCCACAACACTTTCACAAGACCCTAAACATGTCAAGTCTCTGGATTTAAAGGTTGGAGATTTGGTTAGATTGCATAAAGATTCAAGAATTCCTGCTGATATGATTTTATTACAATGTACCGAACAAGATGGTACTGGAGAATCATTCATTAAAACAGATCAATTGGATGGAGAAACTGATTGGAAATTAAGAATATCATGCCCAAAGACTCAATCTATTTCAAATATATCTGAATTGATCCAACATGTCTCCCTTATTATTAACCAACCATCTAAATCGATTGACTCCTTCAATGGGAAGTTGGTTTATCAAGAAGAAAGACAACAAACTCAAACCTACCCACTTACAGTTGACCAAACATTATGGGCAAATACCGTTCTAGCCCTGGGAACTGCTGTTGGGATAATCATTTACACTGGAGTTGAAACAAGACAACTGATGAACACTACGAAATCTGGGGTGAAAACAGGTTTATTGGAGTTGGAAATCAACAGATTATCCAAGATTTTATGTGTTTTGGTGTTTGTTTTGTCCATTGTTCTTGTCTTAGCTGGTGGTTGGCCATTGAAATCGAAATGGTATATTGACATAATGAGATATTTAATTTTATTCTCTTCAATTATTCCTGTTTCTCTTCGTGTGAATCTCGATTTGGCTAAATCTGTTTATGCTAGACAGATTGAAGAAGATGAAGCCATTGAAAATACCATTGTTCGTACTTCTACCATTCCAGAAGATTTGGGTAGAATCGAATATCTTTTAACCGACAAGACTGGAACTTTAACTCAGAATGATATGGAATTGAAAAAATTACATTTAGGTACAATCAGTTATGCGGGTGATACTTTGGATATAGTTTCAGATTATGTATCCAATATGCTCTCAAGTTTAGATGGGAACTCAAATAATGTTTTGAAGAAGAAAGATTTGAATGCAAAAGTTTGTGATTTGATTATCACTTTAGCATTGTGTCATAATGTGACTCCAACATATGAGGAGGAAGAGATTAATGATTGGGCTACTGCTGAAGTGACATATCAAGCTGCATCTCCAGATGAAATTGCCATTGTCAAGTTCATAGAAGCTGTTGGATTAAAACTTGTCAAAAGAGACAGAAAGTCCATCACTTTGTTACATCTTGCATCCAATCGTACCTTGACATATCAAATATTATATAATTTCCCATTCAATTCGGATACTAAAAGAATGGGAATAGTTGTTGAGGATGATAAAGGTGATATTTCCTTCATGCAAAAGGGTGCTGACTCTGTGATGTCTGCAATCGTTTCATCCAACGACTGGTTGGATGAAGAAACTAGTAATATGGCTAGAGAAGGTTTAAGAACTTTAGTTATTGGTAAAAAGAAGATTCCTCCAACTCATTTTAGTGATTTTGAAAAAAAATACAAACAAAGTTCTTTATCCATGACTGATAGAGATAATAAGATCCAAAAAACTATCAGTGGATATTTAGAAAAAGATTTGGAATTGTTAGGTATTACTGGGGTTGAAGATAAATTACAAGAAAACGTCAAAACTTCGATTGAATTATTGAGAAATGCAGGAATTAAAATTTGGATGTTGACTGGTGATAAAATTGAAACTGCTAAATGTATTGGTATTAGTACCAGATTAATTTCAAGAGGTCAATATATTCATCAAATTGTGAAATTAAACCATGTTGATCTTGCCTTGAATCAACTTGAGTACCTCAAGACCAATCAAAACTGTTGCTTACTAATTGATGGGGAATCACTTGCGATTTATTTGAAACATTTCAAAGAAGAATTTTTCAATGCTGTTATCAATTTACCATCTGTCATTGCCTGTAGATGTACCCCGCAACAAAAGGCTGACATTGCAGTTTTAATTAAAACCTTCACTGGGAAGAGAGTTTGTTGTATTGGAGATGGTGGTAATGATGTCAGTATGATTCAAAGTGCTGACGTGGGTGTAGGTATAGTAGGAAAAGAAGGTAAACAAGCATCTTTATCTGCAGATTTCAGTATAGATCAATTCTATTACTTACTGAAATTACTCTTGTGGCATGGAAGAAATTCATACAAACGCTCATCTAAACTTGGACAATTTATTATTCATAGAGGGCTTCTTATTTCCATTTGTCAAGCTATTTATTCCATCTGCTTGAACTTTGAACCTCTTACATTATATAATGGATGGTTAATGGTTGGCTATGCGACATTTTATACCATGGCTCCGATTTTCTCGCTTGTTTTAGATTGTGATGTTGATGAATATTTAACCAAACTTTACCCAGAACTTTACAAGGAACTTTTAATGGGAAAATCATTATCATACAAAAGTTTTGCAGTTTGGTGTTTAATTTCTTTGTATCAAGGTTCAATTATCCAATTACTATCTCAATATTTCCAAGGTCAACAAGAAAGTATGGTTACCTTATCATTTTCTTGTTTGATCTATAATGAATTGATTATGGTTGGATTACAGATTAATAGATGGAAAAAGGTTATGATTGCCACTATAGTAATCACACTAATCATCTATGTCGCATCGGTTCCATTTTTATCTGATTATTTCGACTTGACTTATGTGATGACATTTAGCTATATTTGGCAATGTAGTGTCATTCTTTCGGTAAGTCTTTTCCCAGTTTGGATTTCTCAAGCTATTAATAGGAAGCTTAATCCTCCAAATTATGCTAAAGTTCAACAATCATAATTTATAGATTTAGTTAGTTAAAAATATAATTGGGAAAAGTTGATAATAGTTTTACAAAATTAATATAGTAAGGTAATTTATATAGAAACGTAGGAAAGATGTAGAAAATATGAATATTATGTTAAGGGACTTAGAGTAAAATTTTCTAACGAAATGGTTGACCTACATTAACTATATTTCCCAAATTTGCAGCAATTCGTGGAATATTTCTATTACGACATACAATGCGAAAAAGATAAAATAGGGGGGAAAACTGTATGATTTATTTAAAGGAACGAAAATAGTAAAAACTTACAGGGGAAGGGTAGAGGAGAAGATGTTCAAAGTGTAATTGTTATCCTTCATTTAATATAAAAGTCACTTTTCACAACATGTATGAATGGATTCACCAACAAATATAAAGTAATCACACCATTGAACGTATGCAAGTATAAAATTCATGTGCGGTAAATATGAGGATTTTTTTTTTGGTGTGGCGCTAATCAGTTGATGGCCGGATGGAGAAAGAACAGAAGGATATTACAACCTTATGACGCAATCATGTAGTAGGTACGTAAAGTGATATATACTCAATATAATTGGCCATTCAAGTCATACACACATTACGTAAGTACTGAGTTACAAGTAACCCCAGGTTTCAATGTCTTACTATTTCATATTAATTCCGGGTTATCGCCGGGGCTACGGGACGCTGGTTGTCTAAAAAGACAAATCAAGGAAGAGGAGAGAATTGCATACTTTAGTATCTAATCTTCAAGATAAGCCCTTTCCATGAAGTGTAAAGCTTATATTAGTTTGATAGTAGCTCAATTGAGTTGAGGTAGTGGGTTGCACTATAATAACCACTTTAGTGTTTAACCATTGAAGTACTATGTTCAAAGAATGAACCTTGCATGACTACTATATACAATACGAGGGGAAATTTAGTGTAGGGGGGCTAGATACACCCTGAATTTAAAGTATTTCACCCTATTACAGTTGAACGTGGGGTTATATAAATGTATCATTCATGCAAAAGGTAAACCAAGAAAAACTTAACAAAAAACCCAATCTGTTGTGATCCCAACTTCGTATAGCTCAGCAAATAGAGTTTGTTTACAGCCCCATCTCCGAGACTTGTTTGCTCGTTTATAGTGCATACAGGCCCAGCCCCCCAAAAAATAAATGTTGTTAAGCCTTACCGAAGAAAAAATCACCCCCAAAAAACACAAAAACATCTTTATTGTGGTGGCGCGATATGGTTATCACCTTGACATGATCTGATGTTTTTTTTATTTTTTTTATTTTTATTTTTTTTTACTAATGGGATTACTATTGTATATATAATATATGTAATTCCGATTTCTGCTAGTATTTGTAATGTAGATAAAGTACAAATTCTTTATTATTAATTTGTTTTCATATTACAAACATATATCTTTAATTTAAATACATTTTTATCCCCAGTGGTAATTAAAAACAGTGCTAATTAAAATCAATTCCATTTGCATACTATCGTTTAGAAATCACTTTACTTAGAAACTTGCAACATACAATCATACAATAATGCATATCGTCAAATTCAGATCATCTCCAGCTATTATGTTCAGCTACTTGGCATTATCCATCACACTTCCATTTGTTTTATCTTATAGAGAATCTATTCCTGAACGCAATTATAAAGGAACTGCAAGCGCAAGATCATTATTCAACAAGATATGAAGATGTATAAACACATCTTCACGGGTCTGGTAGTTTTTTGTTTTGGGTTTTAGGGTTGGTTGATAGGTAGGTCATAATAATACATTCAATAGTTATTAAATTGTAGATCCTATATCTAAATAGGGAAGGAACTAGGAGCAACCGTTTTAACATAAGTGTAATAGATTAATAATATCTCAAGGATCAAAAGCATACAACCCAGGGAATTGGGTTAAGAATTTGTTGTTTCCAGATATTATACCTACCCAGTCCCAGTCAGAGAACTTTGAGTGTACTTAACCTTTGTATTATACTCCTAATTCTTCCTTTCTATTCAATTTCACTTCATTATCTACACTTTCCCATTTGTAATTCCGTTTGTTATCTATGTACAATAACTATACATCACTCATTCATATAATATATAGTTTACTTCTTAATCCAATGACATCCCTCAACAAGAGATGATACAGGACTAATTCCACTTACTACGTTGTAAACCTTTTGCTTGGTTTCAACATTGAAGTCTGGGTTCATCATCAAGTTTTTCTTGGTGAAAATGGCATGATTCTTCAATCCCTTTGGGATTTTGTTTTCTTGAAGATCTATTTCAACCACTTTACCCTTGACAGTTGCATTCAACTTTTGCTTAAGAACTTCAGATGAAACATCTGCGTTATAGTTGTTTTGAAGCACAAATGGGTTTCCTTCCTTAGGAGCAGCTTCTATCACTTGTCTAGGAAATTTATAAGGATATTTGGACTCAAGAAGAATTTCCTTGGTTACAGATGCAACTCTTGAAGTTAAAGAGTGGTTGATGTTGGATGATCTGTCATGGAAAAGAGTGGCGTTGAGTTCTGGTTCATAAGGTCCATGTACAAGTTCCTTACTTTCGAATGTCTTACCCTTGACCATTTTAACATTAGTTCTCTTAACATATCTCTTTGGACGTTGTTGAGAATCTTTAGATCTATTATTGAAACCTTTAGAACGGTTTCCAGAGTCAAATCTCTTGGATCCACCAAAATGACTAGGAGAAGCGTCGGTGAAACGGGCAAGTGGATGGTCAGCAAGGTTGACTCTCAAGTTACGACCAGACTTTTGTCCAGATGATGCACCAGTAACCTTCTTCATTGCAGCTCCCTTTTCTGGAATAGCTTCAATTCTAGCTAAAAGATCCGAAAGGAATCCTGGCCCACCAGTGGAGTACGAACGAGCTGCAGTACGAAACATATCGGGTATTTTATTTCTACAACAACGTGGTTCCTTCTAACAAATGAAAACCTTAAACCCGTGTATTCATATTGTGTCGATTTTTTTTTATTGAAAAGTCTCAAGGTTTTTTTTTTTTTTTTTGATACGTACTGCAGATAGAGCAATACTTGAACAAAAAAAATTTAAAAAATTAAATTCTTGTACCAATTGTAACTACTTAAGAATATTTATAGAAGCTAGTGTTTATTGAAAATGTTGTATATCATACTAATGTATCGTGAATCATTCAATATTGTCAATAACTGAATTTTTTTTTCTTTTTCGTTTTTTTTCATTTTTTTATATTGAATTTATTTACTTTCTCTATACTCACTCTACAATAGGTTGCAACAAACACCGAGTTTTCCCGCAATTCCTTAAATTTGTGTACCCTTTGTGCAGTACCTCCCTCACACAGTATTTTATTTTGAGTAGGTTTTTTTTTACATACAGTCCATTTGTTTAATATGGTCCAATCAAGTTTTCTCACTTCGCGATTTACCCGGATTTCCAACCCTCCAATAGAATTTGCCAGCGTTGTCCGCGCTGCGACTCGGTTGGTACGCTACTTAGTATATTACTTAGACTTCAAGAAACGCACCTTCTTTCAGATTTCTTTACAAAGAACAAGTGTATATAACCGTCGCTATGTTGTCTCGTCCTGCTCTTCGCACTGCTGCCCGTGCCGCCGTTGCAGCCTCTAGAACCTTGCGTGTTGTATGTATATATATTTATTGAATCGTCTTGTTTGAATTGACGTTGGAAACTGAAATTTGAATCTTTGATATGGAGTCAATCAATAGTGGGGGTTAAGATTGAAACAGTCTAGTTCAATCGATCAATCGTTGGTTCCTAGCCAACGTCTGTTGGTCTAGACTTGTATTGTCTGGCCTATCATTGTCCCCTATGACATTTTATGGCCCATTCACATTCTTTTCCCTCTTGACTATTGCCATATTTTTCATTGATTACAAGGACTACTGAATAACTATAATTTGGATCATTACACAGTATCCATAACACGGGAAAACAGTAATATTTACTGTCCAATGGAACATACTAATGCTTCCAATGGATAGTTTCGGATGGTCGTTGTGCTTTATCCGGTACCCTTTCCCGATTTAGCTCCGAGGATCCCTCCCCCCATTTTTTCTTAATATAAATGGAGTGCACTTCAACAGTCTAATATCTACATGCCACTACGTATGAATCAACAGATTTATTATCCTAATTCTGTTTTACAAATGTTTCCCGGTTTCCTTGCAATTCTTTCAAGCTCAGATTTTTTTCTTCATTTCATTGGCCAATTCGCGAATCGAATTTTTTTTTGGGCGGCAAGTACGGTGAACAATTTTATAAATTCTATTGTACCCTTTACTGTCACTTACCCATTTTGCGGGTTGAACTCTGAATTGAACCTCTGTCTCTGCCCTCTCACTTTGTTCATTATACTAACAATTTTTTTTTAGTCTCGCCCAACTGTCCGTTTTGCTTCTGCTAAGGCCACCCCAACCGAAGTCTCCTCCATCTTGGAAGAACGTATCAGAGGTGTTTCTGATGAAGCTAACTTGAACGAAACCGGTCGTGTTCTTTCCGTCGGTGATGGTATCGCCCGTGTTTTTGGTTTAAACAACATTCAAGCCGAAGAATTGGTTGAATTTTCTTCTGGTGTCAAGGGTATGGCCTTGAACTTGGAAGCCGGTCAAGTCGGTATTGTCTTGTTGGGTTCCGACAGATTGGTTAAGGAAGGTGAAACCGTCAAGAGAACCGGTAAGATTGTCGAAGTCCCAACTGGTCCTGAATTATTAGGTAGAGTTGTTGATGGTTTGGGTAACCCAATCGATGGTAAGGGACCATTGAACGCTTCTGCTTCTTCCAGAGCTGAAGTCAAGGCCCCAGGTATTTTGCCAAGAACCTCCGTTTTCGAACCAATGCAAACTGGTTTGAAGTCTGTTGATGCTTTGGTCCCAATTGGTAGAGGTCAAAGAGAATTGATTATCGGTGATCGTCAAACTGGTAAGACCGCTGTCGCTTTAGACACTATCTTGAACCAAAAGAGATGGAACAACGGTGCTGATGAAAAGAAGAAGTTGTACTGTGTTTACGTTGCTGTTGGTCAAAAGAGATCCACTGTTGCTCAATTGGTCCAAACTTTGGAACAACACGATGCTCTTAAGTACTCCATCATTGTTGCCGCTACTGCTTCTGAAGCCGCTCCATTGCAATACTTGGCTCCTTTCACCGCCTGTGCCATTGGTGAATGGTTCAGAGACAACGGTAAGCACGCTTTGATCATCTACGATGATTTGTCTAAGCAAGCTGTTGCCTACCGTCAATTGTCTTTGTTATTGAGAAGACCACCTGGACGTGAAGCTTACCCTGGTGATGTTTTCTACTTGCATTCCAGATTATTGGAAAGAGCTGCTAAGATGTCCGACAAGCACGGTGGTGGTTCTTTGACTGCTTTGCCAGTTATTGAAACCCAAGGTGGTGATGTTTCCGCTTATATTCCAACTAACGTTATTTCCATTACTGATGGTCAAATTTTCTTGGAAGCTGAATTGTTCTACAAGGGTATCAGACCAGCTATTAACGTCGGTTTGTCCGTCTCCCGTGTCGGTTCCGCTGCCCAAGTTAAGGCTATGAAGCAAGTTGCTGGTTCCTTGAAGTTGTTCTTGGCCCAATACAGAGAAGTTGCTGCCTTTGCCCAATTCGGTTCTGATTTGGATGCTTCTACCAAGCAAACCTTGAAGAGAGGTGAAAGATTGACCCAATTATTAAAGCAAAAGCAATACGCTCCATTGGCCGCTGAAGAACAAGTTCCATTGATTTACGCTGGTGTTTCCGGTTACTTGGATGAAGTTGCTTTGGAAAGACTTACTGAATTCGAAGAATCTTTCGCTTCCCACTTAAAATCTAACGAACCAGAAATCTTGAACGCTATCAAGGAAAAGGGTGAATTATCTAAGGAATTATTGGAAAAGTTGAAGGCTACCACCGAATCTTTTGTTGCTTCTTTCTAAGAAGGTAATACTATGATTTAAGAAAGCTAGACTATTTTAATGTTATTAGATGACTATCTCAAGTTAAAGCATTTAATTTTCTTTTAAATAGATTATATAAATCGATCTTTTAAGGGGAATTTCTAAAAGAATGTTATTGAATAAAATTATATATTGATAATTAATCGTAGATATGGTAAAATTAGTAATTTATGAACTGATAATTTGATGTGGGGAAGTGGAGAGAATGAAATATGTTTCACAATATTTTTAAAAACCCGTGTCTCTTTTTCGCGTACCTGAAGGAAATTTTCTCGTGTTTATTATTTGTATTACAATATTTAGAAAACAATCAACTTACAAAGATCGAAATTTCTAAATGCCACCTAAACGTAAATCCAAGAAGGATAAAGCTAAGGTTATCCTTGATTTATCAGAAGAAGTTTCAATTACAAATACTACCGAAGAATTTGAAGTTAAGAATTATGATTATAAGGATCTTCAACAACCAGATGACCCATTTGAAAACGATTTAAATTACCTTCTTCAAGACCAGAAACAAGTTCCAACCACACATATTGTAGAGGAAATTGAAATTTTACAAGTTGAGAGTCCTATAACAAACAACCGTGCCACTCCAAAATCTAGAAAACGTAACAATAAAAAGATTGAGGTTAAGATCGATGATATAACAAAAGATATGGAAGAGATTACATTTTCTAGTAGTGATGAAGACAATGATGAGCCATCAGAAACAAGCAAGAAAGCTGGAACGAAATCTTCAGTCGATAAGAAAAAGAAGGCAAACCAAAAGAGATCTGAAAGAAGAGCCAATGCTAGAGAAAGGGAAAGGGAAAGTGAAAGAAATTCTAAATCTGGAACCAATTCCCCTGTAAAGAGTTCTGAACAAAACAATTCTTTAAAGTCAGCCTTAACTAATGATGGTGATGAAAAATTTTCCATGACTTCCTTGTTCAATAAAGAGGTTTTGGATGATTTGAATAGAGGTGTGAGTTCCGATTGTTCAACCAGTATGAATGAGAGTCCAGTAAAAGCTAAGCAGAAGAAGAAGAAAAGAAACAACAAGAAGAAATCACCAGCCATTGAAGAACCAGAACAACAATTAAATGGGAAAATTGAAGAAACTGTTCAAGATGTTACCAGTCCTTTGAAATCTAATACACCAGTAAAGAATACACCAAAAAAAACCAAAAAGAATAAGGATGTTAAGGATGTCAAAGTTACAGAACAAAGTTCAAGTCCAAGCTCTTCTGACGTAGCTTCTACCAAGAAATCTCGCAAGAATAAATCATCCAAGAAGTCCAATTCTGAATTAATCACTCCACAAAGAGAAATATCTCCAAGTAACGACTCAATTTTGGATGATGAAAATGAAACACTTCTTACATCACCCGAGAATGTTGTAACTGTGAAAGAGGATAAAGCTAGTGGGATAGAATACATTGATGATGGACAACCAATTGTTACCCAATCGGACAGCACTGTTTTGGTTGGCAAAGATAACGAATTGATTACCGTTGAAGAGCTTAAAAAGAAGAAAACCATTGATAAAGAATACTCTATCTATGATCATGAATCAAGTTTAAGTCGTAATGAAAGAATGAAGCTCAATGCTAAAAAATCACCTGAAAATCTTGAAAATCCATTTGCTATTAACCTAAGATCAACGAAAAGGACAATTTCAAATGGGAAATATTCTGAAAATTTACCTAGGGTTAATGCAATTAAAACCATCATTGGATTATCACACAAACAAATCTTGAACTTACCTCTCACTGATGTTAAATGTAAGGCGATTATTTCTTCTACAATGACAACCAAATTTGTTGCTAATATTTTGAAATTTTCACTTTTACATTCACATGATATCTTTAGTGATGTAGATATTCGATCAAAGTTCTTACAAGTTTGTGTTAGTGTTGCCTTGTATGAATCTACTGGATTCAAGAAAACAATGAAGGAATTTCCAGTTGATGTATTATTTGGCCATTACCCTGAGATTACACTTGAAAATACTGGTACTAAACTTACCCCACCAAGTGAAACTATTCACCAAAATCAATTTGATTATTCGGTTCTTTCATTTATTGGCCATGTTGTTATATGGGCATATGCACAACAAGTGGAACAAAATGTAGTTCCCCTGCTTGCAGAAAAGTATCCAAACTTGAACTTATCAGTGAAGGAAGTCCAAAAGAACTTGGGAGGAGATCATTTATGGGATAGATTACGTAGAGATGCAGGTACCATCAATACTAAAAGATGGAAACATATCAATAAGTTTAGAGAAAACTTTGGGTTCTATGAAGACCAATTCATGTTAATTCTTCGATTCTTGAATGTCGATGATACCATACCTTAGAAATTAATATCTATATATAGAAATAGCATCAAAAAAATAAAATAAAATAATGTACTAATAAATTTTATTTGTATGAATCATTTAAGCGCTCAAATCTTGCGAGTCAGGAGTATCTTTGATATCTCAATATTTGTTATCGGGCAGTTTTATTTTCAAAATGATTGTATTATTCTTATTGTAGATCAAGAGTAATAATATGTCATACGAACTTATTGGACTTCCACGAAGTTGGTTCCTCGGAGCTTCGCCCCAGAATCTCGAAGCTTTGAGTAGAATCATCAATAAATCTTACGATAAATGTCGATTAAGATTTGGAGTAATTCTTACTCCAAGAATAAAAGACTCAGCTAAATTTTTGGAAAATTTCCAGATTGATGACAAAAAGAGCTTTGTTATGTTTCTATTTCTTGGTCCTCAATCAGTATTTGAGGATATCAATTTAAAGTTGAGAGATTTTTCCTCTACAGATATAAATGAAAGTTTTGATATGGATATTCCAAAGGAATTTGTGGAGAAATTTCAATATTCTGATAAGGATATTTCCGTTAGGATAGTGGGGGATGACTTCGTGATTGATGAACAGGTCTCAAACAGAGTACTTGCAACCATTGGCTTTAAAGGATATCATTCTGATGGACCTGTAAAGGAATCAGTGAGGGAAATAGAGCTTACTTCCTTTACATCATTTTTAAGAGGCACTGGACCAAAACTTTTTAACATTGTGATTGATAAAATTATGAAGAATAAGTCCACTGGTGTTGATGAACAATTAAAATTAGATAGAAACAAGCATTCGGAAATCTGCATCCATTCTACTGTTATTAGAGAACATGACCTTGTATCCTATTACATTAATAAATGTGGTTTCCATCAAGGAAGAGATGATATAGAGATTGAAATTGACGAGGAAGGACTTTTGAAAGGTGAGGAATTAGAAGATGATACAAGGGCAAGTCAAGATTTTCATATTGCTTTTTTATATAGAACAATTGAATTACATTGAAGGTGTTTTGAAGAGCTAGTTTATTTTTATTTTTTTATATTCTTCTAATACTTATTTACGTAAATCCACGTTTTCATAATCTACTGGAACGTTGTTCTTGTTTTTGTTCAGAACCTAGTCATTTAGAGTAACCGTTAGAAGCCAACCATTCAGAAATCTTGGTAGCGTCACGTTCAGCCCAGTTACCCTTGGCCTTGATGACATCCAAAGATTGTGCCAAACCTTGGTCATAACCCTTGGTGTTCTTAGACTTGAAGAATTCTTCAACTTGGGCTCTTTGTTCCTTCTTGGTGAAACCAGAAGTAGAAAGGGAAACAACAGTACTCAACATGGACAACCCTGGTGGTAAGACTTCGAAAAGAGTATCCCAATTGGTTTGGACCCAACTCCACAAGGTTTCGATACCAACTCTGGTGGCTCTCAATCCTTGCATAGGAATGTAAATATCTTGTTGCTTGACAACATCACTGTTCAACAATAAACCAGTAACCTTATCTAAGATTTCTGGTTGTGTGAATCTACCAAGAGATCTCAATGCAGTAATTTTTTCATCAACTGACAGAGGGTTTTGATAAATCTTGAATAATTGATCAAATGTTTTTTCATCACCAGTTTTGGCAGCGTGGTTGAAAATTGTAGTTCTCAAGTTTGGATGAATGGCGTCTTTGTTTCCGCCAATGTAGTCAGCATAGCTCTTTTCGGCAAAGGCACCGGCTTCTTCATGACCTGCAGCAACGGCAAATGCAAACAAAGATGATTTCAATTGTTGTTCAGCAAAAGAGTCACTATCGCTAAAGGTCCAACCAACAGACTTTAACTTATCACCAAGAAGATCAACGATGAAACGGTTCAATGCAACTCTAATATCATCTGATTCAAAGATTAACGCAGCCTTGACATTTCCAATACGAGACAAAATTTCATCCCAAACGACATAGTTAGATTCATTAGACCATGACTTGACCAAGTTCAAGAAGTCGGTGGTGGAAATATAACCCGAAGAAGCCAATGCACCCGCGTCAGCAACAAGACCAACACGGTCTTCTACAGATAACTTACCATCGACACCAGCTTGACCCAACTTGGCCCATCTGGCAGGTTCATAAGCAGTACGGAAAATACCAGCTTGATCACCATTAATCTTGAAGAAATCATCAGTAGTAGAAGTTTCAAATTCCTTAGTTCTGGTATCCAAGACCAAAGATTCATCAAGACCCTTGGAAGTCTTCAAACCCAAGAATACAGGATACAAGATCTTGTCCTCTTCAGCAGTAGCATCACCAGTAGCAAGGAAACGGTTTTGAGAAACAATAAGCTTTCCTTCAGACTCCTTAACAGAGACAATTGGGTAACCAATGTTCTTAGTCCAAATATCCATAACCTTGACGACATCCTTACCACTGACATCACTGAGAGCTTCCCATAAATCAGAAGTTTGAGTGTTTCCCCACATGTGCTTCTTCAAGTAGTTGGAAACACCCTTGATGAATACATCTTCACCTAACCATCTAGAAATCATCTTCAAAAGGGAGGAACCCTTAGAATATGAGATAGCATCGAAAATTTGGTTAATTTCATCAGCTCTTTTAACAGGGACTTCAATTGGGTGAGATGCTCTTAATGCGTCCAAAGTCAATGCATGTTGTAAAGAATCCGAAACATAAGATTCCCAAACCTTCCAGTCTGGGTATAAAGAGTCACAGGCATACCAGGACATCCAAGTGGCAAAACCTTCGTTCAACCATAAACCATCCCAGAAGTCCATGGTGACCAAGTTACCGAACCATTGATGGGCCAATTCGTGCATAACAACTTCAGTAACTCTTTGCTTGGTATTGATGTTTGAAGTCTTGGTGTCCAATAATAAATCAACAGTTCTGTAAGTAATCAAACCAAAGTTTTCCATGGCACCAGCAGAGAAATCATGGATGGCAACCATATCACACTTTGGCAATGGATATTCAATATCGAACTTCTTTTCAAAAAATGCCAAAGTTTTAGCTGCAATATCAGCAGAATATTCACCCAAATGTTCTGAACCAGGGGTAGCGTATACCTTGATTGGAACTCTGAAGTCATTGTTTTCAACATACTTCAAGTCACCAACAATAAATGCCACGAGATAAGTGGACATTAAAGGAGTCTTGTTGAACAAAACTTGTTTCTTACCAGATTCCAAGATAGTGGTTTCCTTTTCATCCATGTTTGACAAACAAACCAAATCCTTGTCAGCTATAAGAGTGATGGAGAAGGTAGCCTTAAGAGCTGGTTCATCAAAAGATGGGAATGCACGACGACAGTCAGTTGGTTCCATTTGGGTAGTAGCAAGATATTTAGTCTTACCATCTTCTTGGTAAGATGAACGGTAGAAACCAGCCATATTGTTAAGCTCACCAGTGAAAACAATTTTAAGTGTAGTCTGAGAGCCAGCGACCAATGTATCTTTAAACTTGAATGTGGCTGTTTGAGCATCTTCATCGAAAGTAATCTTGTCGGCTTCAACATCAAGGATGTGAGCGGAATGAATGTCGATTTCTGTGCTATTTAAGACAATTTCGTCAGTATTTTCGTTGACTTGAAGTGTTATTTCAACAGTACCGTCGAAACGGAAAGTGTCAAACAATGGTTCCAAAGTCAAATCATAATGAAGTGGTTTAACGTTGGTTGGTAACACCTCACGGTCTGGGTTAGACGAAGATGCAGCGATGGAGTGTCTACACATGGTGCTTTGAATTAATAGTAAATAAGATAGCCAATTTTTCTTTTTCAACAAACCCGACAACAAAACTCGTAAATGGGTAGGGAGGAAAAAGTTTAATTAAAAAGGTTGATAATTGCTTTGTAAAAATATCTTATGGCCGTTAGTATCATGTCTAAGAGTTGTACATGTAATTCGCGAAAATGGTGCAAGAAAATAAAATTCCACACATTCTCAAAAATGTCCAATTTTAGTGGCGAAATTGAGGGGAGAGTCAGATATCTAGATAAGATTGATCGGTGATACACCATTAACGAAATATAGTTGTAGTTCTTTGTCACAAGTCAAAGAGTTGTAAAGTAAATCCCCACCGTAGGATGTTTGAGTACAAAATCCTTTAGCAATAAAGGAAGTATCTCCCGATTGTAAACGGAAACGAGTCAAAGTCACCGATAATATGTGTGTGTATTCAAAAGTGTAATTAGCCTCCCCTTTTTTACACAAAGAAATTAAAGATACATACGTCAAATACCACAGAAAGTTAAATATCTGATAACAATCCTCTATCTATAATATAACCAATTGACTTTATTAAAAGAATATATTGAAACTAAAATTAAGTATTTGTGTTTCCACCTTCTTTATGACATAAAACTGTTGGGTCTTTGTGTCATTGGTCTTGGACAAACGTACGGCTCACTTTGGAGCCTACTATTTTGCGGCTTTATAAAACAATTGCCGTACAATGTCGTTTGCTGCACCCCTGTTGAGGTGAGTATTTCATTTGCCAGTAATTGCGCTTACTTATCGTACTCGCTTCTACACGCCTTTTTTCTTTTATTGTATATTATACCAACGTCCTTTTCTTATTAATCTATGTAATATTTTGTATATAGTTTTTTTTTTTTACTCGAATATTGATGTTACTGTATCGTACACATATAGTAATAACATAGGAATCATTGCTGATAATTTCCCAGAAAACATATCATTTAATTTCTCTCCTCCATTTTTAGAAAAGCAAACTTGTACATTTCGCCATGTATCCTTGGCATAATATTTTGCTCTCTTAAACAATTTTTTTTCGTAATTTCTTAAAGATGTGTCAAGATCTAAGCCACTCGTGATTGCATTTGCTAATTCAAGGGCATCAAACATGGCGGTATTGACACCTTCACCAGCAAAAGGGGTCATTAGATGAGCCGAATCTCCGAGCAATGTTACCCCCACCTGGTGTACCCACTTATATCCGATTGGAAGCATATAAAGTGGCCGAATCACAAGATTATCTTTAGCACTAATAATTGCATCTTTAATTTCATGTGCACATTCATTGAA
The DNA here is from genome assembly GCA_963924405.1 of [Candida] anglica. Lineage (NCBI taxonomy): Eukaryota > Fungi > Ascomycota > Pichiomycetes > Serinales > Debaryomycetaceae > Kurtzmaniella > [Candida] anglica. The sequence goes on along the minus strand of OZ004259.1, from coordinate 1,339,037 downwards.
GTAACCATCAACCAATTGTTGCCTGGCAGCCTCGGGCGTATCCCAATTTATGCCACTATCATGCTGCCAATTCTCATCAACTCTCAAACTAACATATATTCTAATACTGTCATTACTACACCTCTGTGAGATCACAGATTTATTTTCATCAATCATGAAGCAAGTACCGGCTCCTGTATAATCCGAAAGTTCTGGATTGTCTTTACTAACGTTAAAAGCCCAAAGTTCAACCAAAGTAATGGACGAGTAATGAGGAATTACATCGGAGATTAGTCTCCTTACCTTAGACCAAGCCCCATCTGCTCCTACAACCAAATCAAACTGCAAAGATTCTCCATCTACAAAGTGTATCGTTTTTTGCTTATTGGATGAATCATCTCTAATCTCACTTACCCTTTTACCCCAAATAATGTTACTTTTATCAATAGATTTCAAAAGAAGATCTCTAAGATCTTTTCTGTCGATTTCTGGTCTATCGCCAGAATTGACCAGTTCGTTAACGTTTTCATCCTTTTTTTTTAAGTTTTCGTCTCGTAACACAGTCCCATCTGGTAATACCACCCTCGAATAATCACCTTCTGGTCGGGATATCGCAGTAAACTCATCGTATAAACCACATTCCTTGATTGCGGCTTGTCCAGTAGAAGGGTGAAGATCTAATGATCCTCCTTGATCTCTTATCTCTGGAGATTCATCACTTTCAAAAATAACAAAGGGGATATTTCTCTTTTGTAAGATCAGTCCAAGGGTAAGACCTCCAGGTCCAGCTCCTACAATAGCAATTTTTTTGTCCAACATTGCTAAAAAAACAAGCAAAAAAATGTAAAATTGATGTGATGTCCTTATGTGGAGATGCTGTATATATTCAACTGTTATATCCGCATCCGGAGATAATAAATATTACGGAGAAAACTACATATAACGTCAAAACAAGACACAAAAAACAAACAACAAAGATAAAAGAAATCGACAACTAATTGATTAATGGTAGAATTTCTGAGTTGACCCCTTGTTATCAACTCTATATATACTGTAAGAACGTAGATGGAACAAAAGATTATGAAATCGAATAAAATGGCTTAATGGCTACTAGGCTTATGCTTTTGTTCGGCCATACCGCCGAAGTGCGGAAATAAAGTTCGATATGGTTGCAGTATTTAAAACCCCCTACGTTGCCTTGGGTCAAGTACGCAAGTAATACTTTTTCAACTAATAAATTCAATAGAAATGGGATTTATTGAGAGAACATTAGGAAAACTTTTTTATAATTACAAATTAACGGAGGATGCTCTTATGATAAACCAGGAAGGGTTTAAAGACGCCCCACGCTCACTAACCTTAACTAGTGAAGATTTCAAAGATGGTGAGCACATGCCAGTTGCAACTGCCGGTGTGGGGGTAGGTGACAATAAGTGTCCATCCTTGAAGATCACCGGTTTGGAACCTAATGCAAAGTCGTACGTATTGCTTTGTCAGGATATTGACGTTCCAATTCTTATTCCTGTCACTCATATGGTTATTTATAATATATCCCCTTCTAAAACCACATTTGCTCTAGATGAACTCTCTGAAAGCACCAGTGATTTATACAAGAGAGGAAAGAATCTTTATCGGAATACAAAATATTTGGGCCCAAGACCACTTGAAGCCCATGGTCCACATAGGTATTGTTTCCAAGCTTTCGGAATCAATGAAATTGCAACCACTGCTTTAAGCAAATTATCTGAACCACCTCGAGCAATTCATGTTCAAGAAATAATTAAAGGAAATGTAGTTTCCACCGGGCTTCTTACAGGAATTTACAACAGAGAGTAATTGTACGCTCATACATACTATGTCCCATATATGCTTCTATGAAAACCAACCAAATTTTGAGTATAGATTGCTGTTCTATGGCTTAGTATGAATATAAATTACGTGAAATAAATATTGTCTCAATCAAATTTTGATCTAGCTCTTAAGATCAAGAATGTAGATTGTTTTTATAGAGTGACTCTTCATGATGAAAACAATCCGCGTTGTTAAAGGAGCAACCTTCCAGATCTGCAGTCAGATATCCTACATCCTACGTTCAAAATAAAACCAAGAAAGAGTATTGTATATGTGGATGCAAAATTATCAAATACACGTCGCACCAACAAAGAAAAGCGTATATCCCTCATTTTTGTTAACAGTTCTTGAACATATGTACCAATTCTGATTTGAGGATGTTCACAATGTTATGGCTCCACTATTTCATATTTCGGTATTTCATAGTTCATTCATTATACTCCATATACACTAAGTAGAAAAAGGATACAAGTTCTGTCTCATCTTTAAAGATCTTCATCGGTTAAAAGTAGCTTAAATACATAATATACTATCAATATTCAACGTGAAATTATATTCTTATTCAATTCTTATCAAAGTCTCGGAATTGTGAATCACATTTCCACAAATAATAAAAATCAGATTAACAATTCAAACATGCAGACTGCACACAACAAATATCGTCAAAAATTAGATGAGAAGAAATAATAGTACGGATTTATCGCATTTTTAGTGGGGAAAACACACAAAGTCTCGAAGAGCAAACTGGTGGTGAAACATTAATTCTCACTTTTAAACTTAAATGCCTATTTTTAAAGACTTAGTGTAAGAAAATTCATGTCAAAATGCAAATAACCGTTATAGTATCATAATTAGGTTGCCATTCTATGTAAAACAAGTTGGAATATTTCTTATCTGTTTTGGAGCCATTCCATGGTCGTTTTTGCCACCTCATGTCGAAGTTAATTTTTTTGGCGGGCTTAACGGAGTTAATGCATGGGACATTTTTTTTTTTAATTTTTTGCTCTAGAGCAAGTTTCCCTGCCTCATCAATAAAGTTTTAGATGAGTTGACCTGACGTAACCTTTTGTTTTCCATTGACATTAGTTCTAACATCCCTGCTACATCAAGCTACTCGCACATACTTGCTTCATTTTCCCGAGAGTGTAATATCAAACGAAGTATATTTAATTAAACGAATAAATGAGCTGACGTAAGCGCTAAAAGGTTGACATATCATTGCAAGAGAAGTACGGAGATACGTGAAATTGTTTTCGTGCGGCCCTAAAATATTTTTAATCATATATATATACATTGCCACATTTCACCAACACATTAATAGGAAAAAACTTATATAGTCTTAATAACGATATAAGGGCGAAATTGAACCTATAGATCCATAATTATTATTATCAATAATAGTTGTAAAAAATAAAATCATTTTTGGATCTTTTTTACACACACATTCATTCATTTCATAGTATAGCACCGTTTTAGATAGTATCGATCCTACATCTTAAATGTCCGATATTGAGAATAATTCTGTGCTATTGAGGCCACAGAGCCGTCTATTGACGTTTCTCCTCTCAAAGAAAGTTCCACCACTCCCGTCAGATGAGGAACGTATGGTCCATCCAGGAAAGTCCGCAAATATATTTTCAAAGATTTTCTTTTGGTGGTTAATCCCGGTGATGAACTCTGGTTATAAGAGAACTCTCGAGCCTGCCGATCTCTACAAGTTATATGATGATATTAAGGTAGAACAGATGACCGAAATATTTTATGGTCATCTTAAGACTAAAATTGCAAGTGCTGAAACGAAATTTATCAACCAAAAGAGAAAGGAACGTAATGATACTACACCAAGAACTCCAGAGTCAGATGAAGAAGACTTGAAGGATTTTGTCTTCCCCAAAAGTTTGACTATTCTTGCTCTTTTCCAAACTTTCAAATGGCAATATTTGACTTCATGCTTGTGTTTGTGCTTGGCCAACGTTGGTAATACTTGTAACCCTTTACTTACCAAGAAATTGATTAAGTTCGTTGAAATGAGATCGCTTGGATTGATTTCGCATCCTGGAAAGGGTATCGGATACTCCTTTGGTGCTGCATTTCTTATCTTACTTGGAGGTATTTTTATCAATCATTTCTTTTACCGTTCAATGCTTACAGGTGCGCAAGTTAAGGCTGTGTTAACCAAGGCAATCCTCGATAAGTCATTCAAGTTGAACCCTGAATCGAGACACAAGTATCCTACTTCAAAGATCACTTCCATGATGGGTACCGATTTGGCGAGAATTGATTTTGCAATTGGTTTTCAACCATTTTTGCTCGTTTTCCCTATTCCAATTGGTATTGCTATTGCCATTTTGGTAGTTAATATTGGTGTTTCTTCATTAGTTGGTATTGCTGTGATGCTTTGTTTCATGGTTGGTATTGCCATCAGTACCAAAAAATTGTTTGGATACAGATTCACAGCAAACAAGTTTACCGATAGAAGAGTTAACTTTATCAAAGAAGTATTGAATAACTTGAAGATCATAAAGTTTTATTCCTGGGAACCTCCATATTTGGACAAGATTTCAGATGTTAGAAAAAGTGAAATGAGAATTCTTTACAAGATGAACATCTTGAGAAATTTCGTCACTGCCTTCGCCATGTCTTTATCTTTACTTTCTTCTATGATTGCCTTCCTCGTCTTATACGCTTTGAGTAAACATGGAAGTAAAAGAGATCCTGCTAATATTTTTTCTTCTCTTTCTCTTTTCAACGGTTTGACCCAACAAGTTTTCTTGATCCCCATGGCTTTATCTTCTGGAAGTGATGCCTTCATTGGTATTGCAAGAGTTGGTGAATATTTATACGCTGGTGAAGTTGATACCGAGAAGAATAAGATCGAAGCTGATGATGAAAAATTGGCCATTATGCAAAAGGAAGATGTAGCTATTGAAATTGAAAATGCCACGTTCAAATGGGAGTCATTCGAATCCGAGGAAACCGACCAAGATACTGACGTCAAAGGTAAGTCAAAGGGTAAAGATTCAGTGGAATTGTCAGAAGTTAAAAAGGAGTCCTACACGGAAAAGGATTCTGGTGAATCTTCCAAGTCATCAGAACAATCCACTTTGCAAGACACTTCTTTCCCTGGTTTGAACAACATCGATTTAAACATTAAAACAGGAGAATTCGTTGTTATTACTGGGTTGATTGGATCTGGTAAATCATCTCTTTTAAATGCTATTTCTGGATTCATGTCTCGTGAAAGTGGTAATGTTCTGGTTAATGGTAATTTGTTACTTTGTGGTCAACCATGGGTTCAAAATGAGACATTTAAAGAAAATATTTTGTTTGGTCTTGAATATAATGAGCAACAGTATAACGATGTTGTGTACGCTTGTTCCTTAGAAAGTGATTTGGAAATCTTACCTGCTGGAGAAAAAACTGAAATCGGTGAAAGAGGTATTACTTTATCTGGTGGTCAAAAGGCTAGAATTAATTTAGCCAGAGCTGTTTATGCCAACCCTGATATCATTTTATTGGATGACGTTTTATCTGCTGTTGATGCTAGAGTTGGTAAGCATATTATGAACAACTGTATTTTAGGATTATTAAAAGATAAGACTAGAATCTTGGCCACCCATCAATTGTCTTTGATTGGATCCGCTGACAGAATTATTTTCTTGAATGGTGATGGAAGTATCTCCGTTGGAACAGTTGATGAATTGCAAAATGAAAATGAAGGATTCAGAAAATTGATGACTTTCAGCAGTCAAGCAGAAAAGGAAGAAGAAGAAGAAGAAGAAGTCGAAGAATTTGAATTAATTAAGGAAGAAGATGAAGCTGAAGCTGAAAGAGAAAGAATTGAACGTCAACTCTCCAGAAGACAAACTGTTGTTGATGAAGAAGCTATTCATAAGGATTATAAGACCAACAAGGACGAAAAGGGAACTTTATTCGAAAGAGAAGAAAGTGCTGTCAATGGAATTAGTTTTAAGGTTTACAAGAACTACGTCAAATTGGGTTCAGGTATGTTCAAAAGGTATAGTATTGTACCAGTTATTTCGGTTGCCACTATGTTAGCCACCTTCTGTTCTTTATTTGCCAACACTTGGCTTTCATTCTGGACTGGAGGTAAGTTTGAAGGAAGATCTGATGGGTTTTACATCGGTCTCTATGTTATGTTTACCATTTTGTCTTTCCTCCTCTTGTGTTTTGAGTTTATGCTTCTCGCATACCTTTGTAACAGAGCAGCTGTCAACTTGAATAATAAAGCGGTTTCTAAATTATTGAGAGCACCTATGTCATTCATGGACACAACTCCAATGGGTAGAATTCTTAACAGATTTACAAAGGATACCGATGTTGTTGATAACGAAATTGGTGACCAGATCAGATTCTTCTTCTTCACATTTGCCAACATTATCGGAGTCATTATTCTTTGTATTATTTACTTGCCTTGGTTTGCAATTGCTGTGCCTTTCTTAATCTTCTTGTTCGTTGCTATTTCAAATTACTATCAAGCTTCTTCAAGAGAAATTAAAAGACTTGAAGCTACTCAAAGATCATTTGTTTACAATAACTTTAATGAAACTTTGGGTGGTATGAATACTATCAAGGCTTATAAGGCTTCTAATAGATTCTTGACGAAAAACAGTAAGTTTATTGATAATATGAATGAAGCTTATTTTATTACTATTGCTAATCAACGTTGGCTTGGTATTCATTTGGATCTTATTGCTTGTGTTTTCGCCTTAGTCATTGCACTTTTGTGTGTTAACCGAGTATTTAAGATTAATGCTTCTTCAGCTGGTTTATTGTTATCCTATGTCTTACAGATTGTCGGTCAGTTGTCCATGTTGATTAGAACTTATACTCAATTAGAAAATGAAATGAATTCAGTTGAAAGACTTTCTAATTATGCTTATAACTTGCCAGAGGAAGCTGCTTACAATATTTCTGAAACCACACCTCCTCCAACTTGGCCATCTCAAGGTGTTATCGAATTCAAGAACGCCGACTTGGCCTATAGACCAGGTCTTCCATTGGTGTTGAAAAACCTTTCTTTCAACGCGAAGGCTAGTGAAAAGATTGGTATTTGTGGCAGAACTGGTGCTGGTAAATCATCTATCATGACAGCATTATATAGATTATCAGAATTATCTGGTGGTCAGATTATAATCGATGGCATCGATATTGCATCACTTGGTTTACAAGAACTCAGATCTAAATTGTCAATTATTCCACAAGATCCAGTTTTATTCCAAGGGAATATTAGAAAGAATTTGGATCCATTTGGACAAAGTTCAGATGCCAAATTGTGGGATGCATTAAGAAGATCTGGTCTTATTCCCGAGGATCGTATTGAACAAGTTCAACTTCAAGGAAAGGATGACGAAAATTTGCATAAATTCCATTTAGAACAAAATGTTGAAGATGATGGGGTTAACTTTTCATTAGGTGAAAAGCAATTGATTGCATTTGCAAGAGCATTAGTTCGTGAATCCAAGATTTTGATTCTTGATGAAGCTACTTCTTCCGTGGATTACGAAACTGATAGTAAAATCCAAAACACTGTTGTAAATGAGTTCAGTGATTGTACAATCTTGTGTATTGCACACAGATTGAAGACAATCGTAAACTATGATAAGATTTTGGTACTTGATAAGGGTGAACTTAAAGAGTTTGATACGCCTTGGAATTTATTTAATACCAAAGATAGTATTTTCCAACAAATGTGTGAAAGAAGTAACATTGAAGCACAAGACTTTGCTAGAAAGGACTTGTAAAGCTTTTAAATATGAAGAAAATTAAGAGTTGCATTTTACAGTAATATTTCTATCTGTATAAATCAAAAATAATAATATATTTAATAATATTCATTTGTAGCAGGACATGTGCTTCTGTGATACGCTAGCTTAGTTATTATTTTTCGCCAATAAAAAAAATAAATTTATCTAAGGACAAAAGGAATTAAAGTTAGAAATAAAAAATAACAAATTAGTAATTTGTGAGATTAGTAAAATTTATTAACCAGCTCTCACAATTAAAAATGTAGTATATATAGGACTATCGATATGTAGCAATTTTAAAGTATATTATGTTCTCTCATCTTTAAAGAACCCAACTACTACACAATGGCCCCAAGAACCGCAATTATTATCTATTCCTTATACCATCACATCGCCAAGATGGCTGAAGCCGCTAAGGTCGGTGTTGAAGCAGCTGGTGGATCTGCTACCGTTTTCCAAGTCCAAGAGACTTTACCCGAAAATATTTTAAAGATGTTGAAGGCTCCACCTAGACCAGATCTCCCAATTGCCACCAACGATACTTTGAAAGATTACGATGCATTTTTGTTTGGAATTCCTACCAGATTTGGTAACTTCCCATCTCAATTCAAATCCTTTTGGGATGGTACTGGTGGATTGTGGAGTCAGGGTGCTTTAATCGGGAAGCCTGCTGGTGTTTTCGTTTCCACTGGTACTCCGGGTGGAGGTCAAGAAACCACTGTTATCAGTTCCTTATCTACATTGGCCCATCATGGTATGGTTTACGTCCCTATTGGTTACTCCCAAAAGGGTCTTACCTCATTTGATGAAGTTCACGGTGGCTCTCCATGGGGTGCAGGAACTTTTGCTGGAGCTGATGGATCTAGATCTCCATCTAAATTGGAACTTGAAATTGCTAGGGGCCAAGGTGAACACTTCCAAAAAATTATTTCCAAATTTTAGACTAAACAAATATATACACCACATATATATATATAAATTTTATTCAAGAAACATGTTTTTTTAGAAAAAGGGGGTTTCAGTAGTTTTTCTGTATTGTTCTGAGGGGATATGCAATATGTTTTTTTGCAACCAACTTAAAAGTGCGGGAAAGGGATTAAAATGTAACTACGACAACTGAAAAAAAAAAAAAACAAATAAATAGCACATTCAATATTATGGAGCGCGCACGACTATAACAATTTCCAAATATGAGAAAAGTTTCGATACCATTCAAAAGTGATAAAGGAAGTAACTAATATCACTGATAAATTGAAGAATGTCTAAATCAAGTCTGAAGCCTGTGAGACAGGATTATATTGCCAAGGTTCGTTATGTAAATACGTTACCACCTCCCCCATTAAATCCCAAGTATTTAAAGGACAACACTACTGAACCAGTCAGTACAAAAGAAGAATCAGAACAACTTTTAAGTTCATTGTTTAGAAAGCAAAACTTTTTAAGTTACATCGAGACAGTAGACGACGAATATGGATTGAATTTGAATTTGATCAATAACCATGGATGCCTTAATAATGGAGACGAATCCAGTATTTTCAGCCTTGCAGCTAAGCGTGAATTTGAATTACACCCAAAGGATAAAGTTTTATTAAGAGATGCTGGTATTGGGAAGATTTCCAAATCTGAACCTGGTGTTTCATTTTTGAGAAGAACTGAATATATCTCTGAAAAGCAATCAACTCCTAAGGTTATCAATGAACCAGTTGCTCCATTATTAAAGAAGAAGGAAGGTCATGATGCAGAATCACAGTTAGCAGCAGTGGAAAAGACCTTTGATGAAGCTCAAGATAGTTTGGACAACTTTTCGAAATTGAAACATCCAAGAAAGAGAAACGCAAAGGCCGTTGCTGCTTGGCCATTATTACCAGACACTTCCATGTTGGACACCAAGTTCTTAAGTATTAAATTTACTGGTTCAGCTTCTGTAACAAGAGAATTAGAGCTTTTTAAAAGACAACAAGGTGCTAAATATAATGAAAACTTCCAAAAGAAATCTTTGGAAACTGCCATTTTTAAACCAATTACCACTGCCGATGGTGAATGGATGTCATTATATCAAGTTAAAGATGTGGAAAAAGTTGAACAACTTCAAGATAGATTAAATTCCACAGAACGTGAACAACCGGTGAACTTGTTGGATGAAGATGAAAATACTCTGGAGTACAAATTTAAGCACATAAAGAATTATGATATGCATTTCGAACGATTCACAAAACCTTATCAAGAATTGACTATTAAATTCATTCCTAACGAAAAAGAAACTGGATCAAAGAAGCGGAAGGCTGCATACTACTACCCAGTGAATGGTAGAATAGAATTAAAGAAACATAGAGCATCGCAAAATACCGAAATTAATAGATTTTTGAAGGAAAATACCGCAGACATCATCAACTTCAAGTTGAGAGAACCTAATACCGATGAGATGAAACAAATGGATAACTTGAGATCTACATTCGATCCTATGGAATATGAAGGTGACGATGAAGAAATCGAAGAAGATGTTGAAGGACAAAAGGAGGAAAGTAATGATGATTAAATGAAAATAGAAAAAAAAAGGGAAGCTGGAGAGGAGTACGTAAATTAAAATAATTTCTAAATCAGAATACACTATGTAATAATACAACTTGATTTTTTCTTTTTATCAGAATCTTTGGTTTGTTGCTTTTTCAGTTTGGATATCAATTCAGATTTCTTATCTTGTGCCTCTAATTTCTTTGTAGCCTTTGTATGTATATTCTGGTACTTCTTATGCATTTCTTCTGCCATTCTTTGATCTTCTTCCTCTTGCAATTGTTTGACCAATATCATATCCGAGTCGTCGACTTCTCCACGTTGATTTTCTATTTCCTGAAGGTCTTCATCTAAAATGGGGAAAAAATCACCCGTATAAAATATATCATCTTTTCCTGACACTGTAGTCAAAGATTGCCAAATGATATTTTTTGAACTCTTCAAAGAACTATCAGTCATAAGTAAAAATAAATCTCCTGAACCACTTTTAAACAATGTATTGAAATGATTATTACGGAAATAGATTGCAAAATTGTTGAAATCTAAGGAATCGCTCAATTTTTCAAGCCCAGCATTAGTCACTTGAGTTTTATTAGCATCTAGCCATTCTTTAGTTTGAACTTCTTCTTCATTAGTAAGAAGGAAATCTTGAATTTTATCGAAAAATTCAAGTTCTCTAATCACAGTAACGTCTTCATCTAATACCCAACCATGTTCAAAATTCAATTCAAATAATGATGTGAATAATACAGTGGATAAATCATCCTTTGGAAATTTGCCGGTGATTAAGTTTGGATTTACTGATAGTCCAGTATGAAGTTGAGGGAGTAAATCCAAAAGTTTTGCTGCATCCCCTTCACAATCAGGGGATGTTTCTGCAATATTGACAATTAAATCTCCTAATCGTGATAATAGATCGTCTAAATAAATTTTGGTCTCAAGACGTAATAGATGCTTTCGAAGATCATTGATGCCTGCTAATTTCACTGACTCTTGCTGTTGTTGAATATCAAATTCATACTTAAGAAGTAGGGTATTTACAAGGGCGATCAAGGGGCAAGGTCCATTTGCATCTTGTAACAAGATAGGAGTGTGGAATCCATATTCTGACCAACTTATATGTTTTATCAGGAAGAATACTCGAGTATCCTCTATAGTATCTGTAACCATATTGAAATCTAATGGAGATTGTCAAGAAATCAAAAGCAAAAAGTGGGAAAATTGGTACACAATTAATCAATCAATTGAGGGATACTCGGTTAATATGTGGGGAGGAATCATTGTGTGGGGGCTGAGTGCGCGCAATGCGTAAATTCCTTACACTTGGCTTAAACACTCCGTACATAGAAGTAAGGATGTTCAACTGTGCCACCTAATTATACTAGAATATTACTAATATTACCGCTACATAGCTACATAACACCTCAATTGTACTAGTCCTTGATATTTATAGAAATATTTAATATACAACACTTTTACTCTTCATTCTCTCATCCTATTCTTTTCTCTCTTTATTCTCCTAACTTAACAGGTAAACGATAGTACCGGAAACAATTAATAAAACGGCGCCAAGTACCAAGTTACAATGAAGCTCTTCAGTCTTAATTGATTCAGAGACCTCTTCGTCAATATGGGATCTAGCATTGATATTGTTAACAATTTCTGTGGACTTCTTGGTGACTCCAGCAGGAATTGAGTTTGGAGATGGATACATTGATTCAATGTATTGTTCTATTTCTCCACACTTGATTCCGATCTTCAAATAGTTTGGATCTTCCACTCTTGACTTATGGTTGATAACTTGTATGTAATGCTTGAATATTCTAACGACATCAGGTAATGTACGACTGTTAAGAATAAGTTTACAAGTAGTACCCTTTCTAATTTTAACATTTTTATGCAAAATATCTGGGTTATTGTAAATAGTTGCCAAAGTGGCAATGGCCATTACTTGAGGAATAGCACAGAAGTTGAAACATGAAGGGTCTTTAACCAACAGCAAGTAAGTTAAAACATCCTTAACATGACCAAGAGAGTTCAAAACAAGGTCACTAATACAGTACAAACCTTGGTTTTCACTAGCAACTGAAGTATCTTTGTGGAAGCTTGGTAATGAGTCAGTATACTTAGACCAGATTTCCTTAGGCCAGAAGGATCTTCCGTCTTCAAGATCTTCATGATAATCTCTAATAATGTTTGTCTCTTGTAAGAAAAGACCCATTGATTCAGTTTTTTCAAAGTTATCTTCCATAAGTTCATTATTAGCAAACTGGGCAAGAACCATCAATTTGGTCAAGCCTTCACCAACCAAACCGGCCACGTAATGACAGTACAAGTCATAGTCCTTGACAGTGCTGACACCATTGACGTTAAATTCTTCATCCAAGATGTAATCAGCCATACCATTACCCATCTTCAAAGTTATATCCTTGATAATATCCTGATATTCTGGTTTCAACTTGTGATATTCGGTCAAGATGACATTGAAGTCTGTTAAAACAATTCTATCCTTTTCATTTGGACCATTACCGTTGAAACTCCAAGTTTTAAGGTTTAATTTTTCATGAAATTCTCTCAACAAAGGAGTTTTAATTTCTGGCAAGATGGTCATATCATCTTCAACAGTATCCAAGGCACGCAAAACCAAGTAGAAAATCATGATTGCATCCTTAAGTTCAGGGTGTAATTCTTCAATTACAGCAGCAAAGGAGCGAGAAGTCTTTTTCAACAAAACATAACAATCAGTTAATGTTTGTGCTTGAGAAGCAGGATCACGAACATGAAGAGAATTTCTAAAGAATTTCAATTGAATGGCTGCCTTAAACTCATCTGGATGAGCTAAAAGTTGAAGTAATTTTCCCATATTAGCTACTTTCGAATATAAAAAAACCTTTTATAAATAAATATGAAAATGATTGGGTATTATATTTGTAGTGGAATGATGTGGTTGAATCAAGTCCTCAATTTTCTCTTTTAAACGAATTCGCATCCATCAAAATGTTTCTCGTTAAGAAACGCGTCCACGTGATTTATACGAGTTTTTAAGAGAGACGATAAATTTTGACAGGAAAGGGGGTAAAAAAAATGAATATGCAGTTAAAGTAACTTTGCAAAGATAACTACAATTTAACTTCAATTTCACACTTGTATTTTATTTATCTGGATTATTAATCCATTATTTTCTTCTATAATTGTTTTTTTTTCTTTCATTCAACTATTTCAAATTTAACTATTATTCCCTGATTATCAATCACCTTTCTGACATATTCAATCTTTCCCAACATATATAATTATACTATTAGTAGTAATACTGTTTGATATTAATTACCATTTTCTATAGATTCGAACCATTTTCTTGCAGCCTTAATGTTTTCAAGAACAATTAATTCTTCGTGTGTATTCACGAAATTACCTCCTTCATCTTTATCTCTAAGAACAATCATAATAAACATGTTATCAGTAAGAATATCAATATAGAAATGGGTACCATTACCACCACGAATAATAAGATTCAGGAAATTTGTCCGGAGTTTTGAAATAGATTGTTTATAAGTTTTAATGATGTTTGATATTTTCTCAAATCTTTTTGGATCTAAATTAACGACTGAATCATCATTATTGGTAGTATTTTGCAGTTGTTGTTGTTGCAGTTGTTGTTGAAGAATCGACGAGGTTGAAGATATTACTAAAAATGTGGTCTTTTCAAATAAAATGATTTCTTCAGCATCCAAAATGTTGTTAAATTTAACAAGATTACTATTAAATAAATTCATATTTGGAATTAATGAACAAACAATTTGAGACCATGCTTTGTATAATGATTCATCCCAAATTGAAGTTGGGAAACCAATTAGTTTAAATTGATAAGGATTTGAGATCTTTTGTAATTTATCCATCATAATATTAAATAATTCTTCTCTTTTATCAATTTGAACTAAATCCATTTTATGTAATAAGATAAAAATTTTAGCTCCTGGACTGAATTTAGCTAAATTTGTCAATGATTTTACAAATATTTCAATATCTTTATTGATCAGTTTCGACTCTACATCGAAAACATGTATGAGAACTTGAACCATTTTAAAAATATGATCCTTTTGAGTGGTGAAATAATTATCCATAAACACATCTTGTCCACCACAATCCCATAAATTAAGGGTCATATTACCAAGAAAACGAAGGTGTGAATGTTCAACATCAATTGTAGCCCCTAATCTTCTAGTATCAAATGCAGAATAGTTGGAAAAAATGATAGATCTCATTGATGATTTTCCTGAACCTGACCGGCCCATTAAAAGAAGCTTCTTTCTTGACAGTGACATTACTAATTAATTCTCCTCGAATTTTATTACAATCAATTACCAAGTTGTATTATTTTTTTTTTCAGTCAGCGTTAAATCTATAAGATGCTGAAAAAATTGGGCTATCTTCTCTTTTATTTCTACCAATATATATATATATATATATATTGACGATGAAGATGATGTGTGAACTTTCTCAAATTGTTTTCATTTTTGTTACAACAACATGTAGATTAGATAATGGGGTTTTGTGTAAGTTTGTTCATCTCTTTTAGGACTGGATGTATTCAAAACCATTTGCCGGTTCGAATCTCAAGTGTATCATTTTTAACATAAGGTACCAAAAAAATAAATATGTACTAAGACGTCTAAAAAACAGAGTTCAAAAAGAAAGAGAAAACTTGATCTCTGAAATTATCAAGAAATGAGGAAGTATATGAAGTATTCTAAATTGATATTTTGCTTTGAGCATGAAAAAATATCTGAAAGCTTAGGAGGAGATCAAGTAATTCATAGGAGCCCCATAGCCGTTTGCGGAGAATAAAATTAGAAATAAGCCAACAAGAAAGCACCTTCAGCACCGTTAAGCACCTCCTTTTTTTTTTTTTTTTTATCTCCAGAAGATTATTGTTGCCATTCTCCGGGCAGGGCCGAACGGAACTTTAAAACAATAGAAAGTTTATTACTTCAATATTGAAACCAATTTCATCATTTGCTTTCTTCTTTTTCTGATTTTGACTCCTATTGTGATACAACCTTTCATATAATGTATGTTACCTTCCGAGTCTCTGGGGCTTGAGTATTTAGCTTTTTTTATCTATACTAAGGTCCAAAAATAGATTTAATAATTGAGCCACGCATGCGGTCAGCCAAATATTAAATTGCAATTGGTATATGTGGGTACACCGTTGTACATTCGACCTAATAACAATACAATAGTTCCAAAAAGAGAAGAGATCCGCTAAATTGGGATGTGAATAGTAAAATTTCATTGGATTATTGCAGTGTATTTTGATGCAATGTTATCGGGTAATAAATTAGTATGCAGATATTTTGCAAAATGCTGCAACATTTTTTTTTTTCGGAAAAGTATTGCAAATAGCCCACGTGTGGATTATGCTTCTACTACGATACTTTGATTTTGATACACCATATATAGATCAAACAGTCCCCAGCTTCAGTCCACTATTCAAACATAACAGGGCAGCAAAGGCAATTCAATTGAGAATATCACACCAAGTCTGGTATAGTTCAGTGCTCTTTTTCTTCACTTTTTTAATTTTTTGCATCTTTTATTCTTTTGCAATTTCTTTATCGGTTTTCTGATTAAGATTGTAACTAGCGAGGTAGCAATATCCTGAAAAGGAAAAGTTTCGAGATTCTGAATAGCAATGAAGTTTACTTCCCAATTTCAATTTGTTATCTTTTTCTTTGTGTCCTTAACTGTGGCACATACAGTACCTGGTGTTGATACGCTTCAAAGACAAGCTCTTGCTAAGAGAGATGCAAACCTTGTTGATGCAATCTATAACAACCTTAAACCAACTGATTCTGATTTTATTCTTACCCATCTTGGGAACTTGACCAATGCTACTGGTTCAAAGTGCGACCAATGTAAGAACAAAATCAGATATGCGCGCTCACTTATTGATAACCAACCAGAGAAAGAACATTTGATTTCACTTCTCTTATTTAAGTACTGTCTTTCCAAAAATAAGAATAAGGAATCCAAGTGTGACCTGAAGGACTTCTTCGTTACAACCACCTCTAAAAACAAGGAAGCCACTTCATTCGAAGCTGGAATTGATTCTACCACTGGAGTTAACTTTTATGACAATGATTTCATTAAAGTCTTAAAGCTTTTCAACACTTCATCCGAAACTGATCTTGAGTACTATTGTTATTACAAGGAGTCCACTTGTAAGCTTCCAAAGACCCCAGATCTTGATGTTGCATTCAACCTTCTGTCGAAATGGCCCAAGAAGGATGCCAAACATGAAGTTGCCCCAACATTTGATGGAAACTTATCAACCTTCAATGTGTTACATATTTCCGATTTCCATATCCAATTGAGATATCAGGTAGGTAGCGAAGCCAATTGTAGCAAGACTCCATGTTGTTTACCTGAATCTGTGAACGCTGAACTTCCAACTCAAGACTACAACTTTACAAGCGTATATACTGATATTGATGCTACCCTTGATACATTTGAATATTCGTTTTACCCGGATGCTCATTATACTTCCAATAACTCGTATGTCAAGGGCGACTACTACGACCTTCCAAAAAGTAGAGGCTATAATTCAAACTCCTTACCAGCCTCCACATTTGGTACTTACATGTGTGATTCTCCTGAAGTTTTATTGAACAATACTCTTGCACACATTAGTAATACATCCAAGAACAAAAACTTCGAGTTTACTATTTTCACTGGTGATTTGGTTGACCACGATGTTGTTCATTGTGATGCTGATACCACCAAAAAAGCCGAAATTAGAGGATTTGGAATGATGAAGCATTTCCTTGACCATATCCCAGTGTATCCATCTCTTGGTAACCATGACACCTTCCCATATGGTCAATTATCTCCACTCGGTAAAAAGTATAACAATACTTACAATTGGAATGATGCCTTAATGAGTGATTTGTGGGTGTCTAATGGATGGTTAGCTGAAAACAAGAGAAATTTTGTCAAATCTCACTACTCTGGATTTTCCACTATCACCGAAAGAGGATTGAAGGTTATTTCGCTTAACTCCAACTGTTACTATCAAAAGAATTTATGGTCTTATGTTAACATTACTCAAGATTATGACCTTTTTGGACAATGGGACTTTTTGATTGACGAATTGACTGAAAGTGAACGCAAGGGGGAGAGAGTATGGATTATGGCACATATTCCACCATCAGACTTTGATGCCTTACCAATTCAATCTAAGGTTTTTGCAAAGATTGTTGAAAGATTTAGTCCTTACACTATTGCCAATATCTTTTATGGGCACACTCATATGGATCAGTTTTCCATTTTATATTCCTCAAATGGAACTGTTCCGGTTAATATGGCATGGATTTCTCAATCCGTGACCCCTTTGAGCAACTACAACCCTTCTTGGAGATACTATGAAGTTGAGGACAAGACCTTTAACATCATTAACTCTTACAATTACTATACCCAATTAAATGAAACTTTTACCAATGGTGGAGACGAACCAGAATGGGACTTTGAATATTCTGCAAGAGACGCCTACGATCCTAAGGGAGATTGGCCATCCAATGCGCCATTAAATGCCACATTCTGGGACAAATATGTTGCTTCAAACATTAGAAATGAATCTAATATTGAGTTTAACCAATTATACGCTGACTACATGTTTAGATTATCACCTTATGTTCCAGACTGTAAGAACGGATCAGTTATCTCCGATGAATGTTATAACAATAATTGGTGTACTGCTGGTCATTTTACTTCTGAAGAATTCATTGCATGCGAAAGAGGTTAATTTTTTAAAAATATATATATGTCTAACTATATACTACACTAATACAATTGAAAAAAATTATCCACCATCTTAGATAAATGTAATACATTACATGTTGCACGACTATATTGGGGTCTTGAAAATATGTACACAGTATGCTGCATCATTATACATGTATTTTTCGCAATGTAGGGGATAATGTGCAATGAACAATTTAAACGTGGTATAAGATTGTAAGGAAGAATCTTGATTTAGATTAACTCCGTATACAATGGCTTCAAATTGCATAATACTTCGGAGGTGAGGAGAGATTCTTGACCACAGTGCTCAAATGATAAGAGAAAATATAGGCTCTGAGCCACAATTGGTTGCGAAATACCTATAATATTTAATTTGATTAGTAATTCTAGCACTATTGTGGCTGGAGTTCTTTAAGCATTAGTTGGTAGTTACTGGGGTATATAAAGTAAGTTCTAAGACTCCATAAAAAAGATATGTTTACTTTATTAAGTTTGGTACTAATAAGTTACTACGACTATAAAAATAAAACCCGAGTCTTACACTAGTAAGAAAGACAATAAGAATTTTGAAATATGCTGCCACCAGTTGCAATCGAACAGAACGAAGAGCTTCAAGAGACCATTTTGAAGCTTGCAAACCTCAAGCCTCTTGGACAATTCAGATCTCAAACCCAAATTGAGACCGGTCCTCAAATTGAATGGCTCGAAAAGGTTCCTGAGCCAACAAGAAAGAGATTCGAAAAGTATGGCATTGACTTATCTAAAGGTTATCCAATTATCCCTGAAAACAAGGATATCCCTAAATTTGTTGATGAGGCATTTGAAATTAGAAATTCTGAATATCCATACATTGAGAGGGGCAAGAATGCTGATCCAGAAAAGAAGGCCCTTTTTGGCGCTGCAAAGGAAGTAATCGATTTGACGAAGCATATCGGTACCGAAATTGTTGGCTTGCAATTGAGCGATTTAGATGATAAGCAAAAAGATGAGTTAGCCTTATTGGTAGCCGAAAGGGTTGTGGTATTCTTCAGAGATCAGGATTTGTCACCTCAAAAGCAATTGGAATTGGGAGAGTATTGGGGTCAAGTCGAGAGACATCCTCAAGCCCCACATGTCCCATTGCCAAAAAAGGAAGGAGAAAGTGATGATATTGCCAAGGGAAGCGGAATAAGTGTAATTTGGAGACACTTTTTCAATGATTTCTATGGAATTAAACCAAGTTTCAAGAAGGGAGGAATTTCCAGTGGCTGGCACACTGATTTAGTCCATGAATTCCAACCTGCTGGAATTACACATTTACACAATGATACCATTCCTGCCACTGGAGGTGACACTGCTTGGTCATCTGGATATGCCGCTTATGACAAGTTATCCCCAGCGTTCCAGAAATTCTTAGATGGGAAAAAGGCGGTGTACATTTCTGCTCATGCATATTTGGATAGAGAGAACCCTCTTCAAGGACCACAAAGAATTGAACGTGAACACCCAATTATTAGAACTCACCCAACTACTGGCTGGAAGTCGTTATTTGTTAA
Organism: [Candida] anglica; assembly: GCA_963924405.1. Classification (NCBI taxonomy): domain Eukaryota; kingdom Fungi; phylum Ascomycota; class Pichiomycetes; order Serinales; family Debaryomycetaceae; genus Kurtzmaniella; species [Candida] anglica. The sequence goes on along the minus strand of OZ004259.1, from coordinate 1,319,593 downwards.
CAGAGCAATGACTAAAAGTATTGTTGGATTGGAGCCTGAAGAGAGTAAGTTGATTTTAGAATACTTATTTCAAGTATTTGAAAAAAACTTGGATATTCAAGTAAGATTCCACTGGCAACCAACTAAGGAAGGCTTTGGGACCTCGGCTATTTGGGATAACCGTATTTCCCAACATTTTGCCATTGGCGATTACGAAGTTGAAGACTTGAGACATGGAACCAGAGTGACTTCATTGGCTGAAGTCCCTTACTTTGATGAATCTTCAAAGTCCCAGAGAGAAGCGCTTGGATTATCGTTGGACTAGGTTCGTGTTCTTATTGTGTATAAACTACATAATGATTGTTTTGCAATGAATTAAATATGCCATTCTTTTCTTATAAACCGTGTAATTGTTTTCTTCTTTTGTTTTTAATTTGACAATAGGTTACATGGAATACTACCAGCCTTGACGTTCGGAACTGGCACTACCACTATAATGGTCTGTTTGTTGATGGGAGCCTCCGTTGTATCCGCCTCTAAACCCGCCTCTAAATCCACCTCTTCCTCTACCACGACCTCTACCACGACCTCTAAATCCACCTCTATAACCTCCAGAACTTCCTTCCATTCTTTGACGGTTTGATCTTTCTTCATGACTAACTTGTCCTCCTGAGACACCTCTACCGAATTGTCTACCTTCGCGGAAACCCGGATCTAAATCGATTTCCAATGTTTGACTATCCAATTTAGTACCATTAAGATATTTCATAGCATTCCAAGATGCCTTCTTTTCATTATATAATATAAAACAGAATCCACAAGGAGTTAACTTATTACGATCCAACCCCATTATTATTCTGTATATCGTTCCACATTTCAGGAAAAGTTCATGTATCTGTTCTTCAGTGGTGAAATGGGATAAATTCCCTACGTAGATGGTGCTCAGTTCCATAGATTTATATAAACTGTCTACATTTCCTCGACGCATTGCCTTTTTAATCAAGTATTGTGATGGTTTGTCCAACCTTTCGGCGGAATGCATATAGTTCTCTTCAAGTAAATCCATGTCGAAATGAAGGATATGGCCGGTAAAATAGTCTAACAATAAAACAGTTAAATGTTGATGTATTTGGCATATGGCTTTTTAGCTCATAATAAAATTCATTGAATTCACAAAGTCTTCCACATTTCCTGCATAGCTCATTTCGAATCGCACACAATTACTTTATTTTTTTTTTGTCGTTTTTACTTCTTTTTCTTTAGTTCACGTCTATTTGTTATTCTTTTTTTCTTGTGCAGGAAATGGGGCAACAAGGGTAATTACCGTGTACACTTTACAAACCACTACAAAGACCTCCAATTCCAAGAGTATAGATAACTTTGGAAAACTCACCGCGCATTTTTAAAAACAATAAGATGTTTAAGTCTATGTTTAATTCGGGGATTCGATCTCTTTATACAGTACTGGATAATCCAACATTTGTTTCTGAACCATGGGCAGTATATCCTGCCAAAAGAAATCGGGATGGAAAACTTGCATCAGTGTTTATATTCGATAAGAAAAGATTTGAAAGTCAAATCAATGCGTTAACTGGATCGAGTTCAAATTCCAAGAATCCAAAAGTCATTCTATCAGAATGTTACGAACTAATTAAGTTTGAATTAAGTCAAGCAGCAAAATTGAAACATCCTCAAATTCTTACTATACTTGAACCATTAGAAGAAACTAAACTGAAATTCTTATTTGTTTCTGAGCCTGTGGTTAATAATCTTAAGACTGTGTCTTTACAAAAATTGGACGACTTGACTATTCAAAAGGGGCTTTTACAAGTCTCTAAAAGTTTACAATTCCTTCATAACTTCTGTCATATTATTCATTTCAATTTACAACCTTCTTCAATATTTATCAACGATCAAGGAGATTGGAAACTTTCAGGATTTCGGTTTTTACATAACTTAAATGATTTATCTCCCCAAGAGATAGATAATTTTTATATTATGAATAATTCTTCAGCAATCCCATTTACAAATTTAAATTTAAATTTCACAGCTCCTGAATTATTATTAGATTCAAGTCTGAAATTAGGATTACCAAATGACATATGGTCGTTAGGTTGCATTATTTATTTCCTTTATAATCAAGGTGAATATTTGGTCGATTGCTTTGATTCGGATAGCATATCTGATTACAAAACATCTTTCAAAAGATTTGAAAATAGATTTTATAACAGACAACCCATTGAATTAAAACATTTTTTTAAAAATGTTCCTGAAAAGTTGTTTAGTGTTCTTTCTCAAATGTTGTCGAGATATCCTCATGATAGACTTACAATTGATCAATTTATAGATTCCGATTTCTTTAATGGAAGTATCATTAAAGCTATGTGGTTTGTTGATGAATTTGCAACTAAAACTACCGAGGAAAAACTTATCTTTATGAAGGGTACATTAGAGATTGATCCTGAATCAAACGAGGATATTCTAACTCAATTTCCTGCAACTTTTAGATCTCTGAAGTTCTTACCATTAATGATTGAACTTATTGTTAATGAACTCAAGGTTCTAGGCAATAATCATCCATTAACTCAAGATACTGAAGACCTTTTATCGTTAGCAACCAGCATTACTCTCAAAATAGGGTCTACGTTTTCAAACTTAACTTTCCAAGATCGAATTTACTCAATATTATTCAAAAGTAACCTGTCATTCTGGAAAAAGGAGAAAACGAATTCAAATATTTTCAAAGTATTTATTACTTGTTCCATTAAAATTCGATTATCAATTCTTGAAAATCTTGGAATCTTAAAGTCCAAATTAAGTGATAAGCAATTATGTGATTTTTGTAAACAATTTGGTGAAATTGTGTTGGCTAGTACTACAAATGCTGACTCGCCAATTTCCACTTATCAAATTCAACTTCAAGAGCTTTACTTGAAAGAATTACCCTCAATCATTTCAATATTTGAATTCCCATACATCAAAAATACCCTCTTCCCATTGATTTGTCTGATATTTAAAACTACAACTGTTTTATCAACCAAGTTGGCAACAATTCAAATTTTCGTATCGTTTGTTGATAATTCAATTATCGATAAACTCATTGTAGTTGAACAATTATTACCAATATTGAATAATTTGAAAAGTCGTGATAAAAATATCGTTGGACACATTCTTGAATTGTTCGAGAAATTGAATGCTAGTGAACACATTAGTTTGGATATTGAAACTTTGATTTTACAAGTACTCCCTCAATGTTTACAATTAACTTTTGGTTGTAATAATTGTACTGCTGACGAATTTAAATCATTTATGAATCAAGTGCAAAGAATTGAAAACACTCTTGTTGAGAGAAAATTACAACTGTTACCGAAACATGTCTCTGATGATAATACATCTGCGACAGGCGGAAGTAAAAATGATTTTGAAAGCCTTGTCAACTCTCAAAAGTTCAATCAAGGCAATAAAGATGAGATTTTGAAAGCTCCTCAGACAAGATCAGTCATGCAACCAACGCAAAGAAGATCCATGAGTTCGGAAATACACCAAGAACAAAAACCGAAATCTACACATTCAGTAATGAGTCCAATATCGCCAAGAGTGAATCAAAATAATATCCCGAAAGCACAGAATAATGGGAGTGCATTAAAATTTGGCGCAACTTCGAATAAACCTATTAATAACAATGCATTACTTCAGACATTAAATAATTCTTCTTTAAAGTCAGAAATTGACGATGACTTCGATGACTTCCAATCAACATCTACAGTAACTACACCTACGACCAACAACTCCACAATCAATTGGAATATTGAAGCCAACAAAGCCAAACCAATGAACAATATGAAGGCTTTGCCCAATCCAATAGCTGCACAGCCAAATAGAAGCATGAATTCGGTTCAACCTACAATTAAGCTTCCTCCTGGATTTGATTCTAATTTAGTTTTATCACCATCTACCAAGACGTCAAATTTCAATCAAACAACTTCACATACAACTTCTAACAGTAATGATGTGCTTGATTTCTTATAAATTGTTATAGCTATCATTTCAATACTAGTATAATATTAATTTATAGGATATTATAATATTTAATTGCAAAAACAGTCACTGACATTCCCGTCATCTTTGTATTGCTAAGGTACTCATCTTGCATGTTAAATCCGTATCGAAGAATCTAATTCCGTGAGGTAAAAAAATAAATGAAAAAAATAATAATTCTTGGCATGTGGGGGGCTTTGTTCTTCAGCACATCCTATTATTTTTTTTTCTTTTGCAACTAGATAACAACCTTTCAAACAGCCCACTATCTCATTGCTTGACCTAAATTAACGAAATGGGATATCCACAATCATTTAAACCGGTGTCTAGCAAAATAGAAGATAACATTGTTATCACTTCTGGACCTTTTGCTATCAAGGACAAGCTTAATGTTGGTTCTAGAATGGCCCTCTTCAAATATGGAACTGACATTATAGTTTGGTCGGCACTCCCATACGGCGAGCAAGTAATTGAAGCATTAAAGTTATTATCGGATGAGCCAAATCCAAATGTCACGCATTTAATCATTCCAAATAATCAACATATTATGGCAGCCGAATCATTTAAAGTGCAATTCCCTAACTTAAAGATTCTTTCAACTGAACAAGTTGATTTGGGTGAAAATGTTTCAGTTGACTATAAATTCACAAACGAATATGGAAATAAAGTACTTCAAAGTAAGGAATTGCAAGAAATTGGAATTAAAGAAGATTCTATCTTGAACAATTTTGAATTTGTATACTTGAGTACTCATAAAAATAGAGAATTAATGGTTTATGAAAAGAAATCAAAGACCTTATTTGGAGCAGATTTAATTTTTAATGTTGACTACGATGGAAAGTCAGAACAATATTGTGAGAAAACTGGATATGCACCTGATCATTACCAGCATGCTGGATGGTCCTTCATCACTCGTTACTTGAACCCAGACAGTAGAATCGGGATTTATCTTATGAATAGAGTATCTGTAAGTGCGTTGCCAAGCTCAAAAGAAGGATTGAAGGCTGTTTATAGTTTGAACTTTGACAGAATTGTTATGTGTCATGGAAATATTATTACACAAGATGCTAAAGAAGCATTCTATAAAGTTTTCAAAGATTCCTTATAATAAATAAGATATTCATACATTTTTAGTTATACATACATGTTCCCATTCACACACCAACAATCTCATTGAGATTCCAGCATTATATGATATGCCAATGTGAATTGTTGGATCAGCCCAAAAATTATTATGTGGTGAAAAGGTGGATGTGTGTCCTCGGATAAGATCCGATCAGGGTGCAGGATATTCCCATTTCTCCACATTTTATATTTTGTATTTTAAAGATCATATGGCCTCATAATTTTAAGATTAGACTTTGTATTTTATTCACCATATTAGATAATTTATTTGTACGATCATTTCTTATCTTGTTAACCTTATAATGTCAGAATTTCTTATTGATGAATCCACTGCAGTTAATACGCAAAATAATAGTGCCATAGATTTAAAATTAGATTCAAATGAGGAAAGAATTTTTAAGAAGCATCCAGTGCATAAACTTTATCGCGATATCTACTTGAATCACTTAGATAAGCATAAAGATAACCCATTAATACATGAAATAAATGAAAATATTTGGCCAATGCTCACAGGCCAAACCTTAGTTGGACCTCGGAAAATATCATACCGAAGTCCATCTTCTTATGTTATAGATCCTATTTATTTGGAAACTGAGAAAGTTGTTGCTGAGGATTTATATGGAAAAGGACAAAATTATTCTTACACATTTCTTCATTTTGGAGATGAACTATCTGGGCATAAAGCGCTTATTCATGGCGGCTTATTGGCTACAATTCTAGATGAGCTCACCTGTAGATTGGCATTCCAAAACTTCCCATCCAGAAAGGGAGTTACTGCTAGTTTGAGTCTTAGTTATAAAAAACCTTGTTATGTGAACTCGTATGTACTTGTTCGGTGTGAAGTAACCAAGAAAAGTGGTAGAAAGTGCTGGGTGAAGGGTTCAATTTATGGCTTGAATTTGGAGCAGTTGAATGAAAATAGCGACCAATCAGCAATTGAAAATGCTGAAAATTTACTCACTGAATGTGAATGTTTGGTAATTGAACCAAGATGGGTAAAAGAACTTCAGAATGCACAATAGCTTTAATTCTTCTATACTATTTATTATTATTATTTATTATTCTATAATCATTTCAATGTGTCTGTACCTCTAGTTTTATTTTGTCCAATTTCCATCTTGGCACTTTTGGCCCCAAATTGAATGGCACGTTTCAATTCATGTTTCACCCACGAAAGTCCAAGATATTCAGCATACTCTCGCAATAACCACTTTCTAATTGGCTTGATTCTTGTCAGGGTTTTCCCCTTTCTATTGGTAACTGTTTCCCATTGGAATTCCAACTTTAAGTCTAATGGGACCTTGGACATGACAAAATTTATTACATCTTCTTCAAGGAATGGGTAACGAAGCTCTTTCCCCCATGATGAAATAACACGGTCATCTCGCCCCAAATTTCTCTTGTAAATATTCTTGATATCAATAGTTAATTCTGATTTCAATTTCATATAACATTGCATTAATGTATTTCTATACTCTTCTTCATTTCCTTCTTGAGGAGGCATTAATGGATCAAATGCCAGTTCATGTCTACTGTACCCGGCAAAAAGTTCATCAGCTCCTAACCCAGATAATAAAACTTTAGCCCTAGATGTGTAATTGGATTCTACCACTGTTTGTGACTCGAAATCAAGTGATAATTTAGTACCAAATTCTCCACGACTAGCAAAATAAAATGCAATGGCAATGGACAAATCCATTTCAGTATCACATGGATACATTAACCGCTTAACTCTATGCCTATGTCTTAACCACTCTTCGTATCCAACATCAACTTCCACAAGCCTAAAGTCAATTACATCACTGTTAAATTTCTTCGCTAATTCAAACCAAGATTTTTTAGCTAATTGTCTGTCTGGTGAATCTTGAGCAGAAGCTTGTGTTCTAGGGTTTTCAAACCCAACGGTAAGCAAATCAACCAATATTTTCATTCCATTAGTACTTTTCCTTTCGTTATATATACGGCCAATTGCTCCTGCTACAACTGTACAATCAAGTCCACCCGAAAAGAGTATCCCTAAACTAGCATGATCAATAGTATCATGCAAGGGATGTATTGTATCTATTCTATCTTTTGTTGCCCTGGTAAAGACAACATCAAATTCATTGATAAGTTCGTCAACTTTATGTCCTGATTTCAACCCCAATACTTCTAATGATACTTCTGGTGAAGGTTTTGGTCTTGAAATTTCAACGGTTTCAATTGAACCAGACTTGATATTTAATATATTTATTTCCTCTGATTTACATTCAATATATTCAGATTCACCAGTAATTGTAGGAATTGCAATTGAACTTGTAATAAATTCTGATATTTTGCCTTCTTCATTCTTCAATAACTTGTATACTAATGATCGTTTCCCAATGAAATCTCTTCCAAAATATACCAAGTTGGATGATTTATCCAAAATTACATATGCAAATTCACCTTCTAATTCGGATATTGTTTGTAAAATCGAATTATGTCTACTTTTCCCATTATTAATGTTTGAAAGTACTCTTTCGGTAATAAATTTGGTATCATTTGAGTCAATACATTCTTTATTGTAAAGCTCCCCGTTAAACTGGATCACAATATCAATGTCTCGAACATGTATTGGTTGCTTTACAAATGGTTGACGCAAAGACAAGATAGCTGAAAATTGTTGAATATGGTATCCATCCGTCAATGGGTAGCTTAAGTATTGTAGGTAATCAGGTCCTCTTCCGGCTATAGAACTAATTAGAGTGTCGAAGTCACGTTCATCATCAAGTACAAGTTTATCTTCCATTAAATCTTGGGCATCATCAACACTTAAGTCGTCGATCTGACTCTGAAGTCTACTCTTTTCCTCTTTCAACTGCTCAGAATGATCTGGGGATTTTCCGATTGTGTTTTTAACCCTATTCAACTTCTCATTGAGCTCTCGAATTTCCTTGAGATTTCCAATCTTTTTGATGTCATTTGGCCTCAATTCAAGGGTGCTACTTAGGTCTTGATTTATGAGGTTCTTGATCTCTTCAATATCACTTGATTCCCATTGTGCTGAACATTCATGTACTCCACAACAAATAGGATGTACTACAGTTCCCGTACCTATGCGGAACAATATTCCACACATGACACTATACAACTATTAGACCAAGTACGTGTTTGGTAACAGATCAAATCGAATTGGATGTAGTTGAAATCAAATTGTAAAAAAAAAAATACATATGCTTTTTTTTATTTTTTCCATGTTGCAACAGGTCATAATATACACCTAGTTTAACTCACAAGAGTTCAACTTTTATAATAATACGCTTTCAAGACAGTATAAAGAATTGATCTGTGATTTCAACTGATGTATAGTGATTTACTGTATTGTATTTTATTCTATTTTATTCTTAATTCATTTTATTTCTTTTGTTTCTGTATAATGTATATATATCTGTATATGTGTAAGTGATCCTATATCCCTCTATTCGACCGTAATCCGACCTTTTCCATTTGTCCTTAAAAATGTAGCCAAGGTTCTTTCCTTGTGCATTTCAATGACCGAGTTGTAACTTCCAACCGGTACACCTGAAATAAACACAGAAGGAATGGCATCCATTGGGGTGTCTAATAATAAGCCTTCTAATTCATCGCCTGAGTTCGTGAGTGCGTGACTTTGATATGTTTTTAAATAATTAACCAATTGCCTGTAGTGTGGATGTTTATACAACTTGACAAATACTGGTTGTGGGGTAATGTTCAACCCTTTAATGATACTGGTTACCTTTTGCACTATGGCCTTCGATTGTTCAGAAGAATCCAAAGGGTTTTGGTTGACAAGAATTGTCAAAGGTGAAACAGATAACATTTCTCTCAAATCCAGTTGAGCATCGATATCTTCTTCTTCTTCTTCCTCGGCATTCCCTTCATTTGAAACTTTAGAACTAACTACATGAGAGGCTGTACTCTCCTTCATGCTATTATGATGTTCAAGTTTAAGTAATTCTTCTTCTTCTGTGGTCTTACTCACCAGGTGTGAAAGGTCAAGTAAGTTCGAGGATGTAGAGTATCTCGACGATGTTGAACCAGTAGATTTTGTATCGGTTTGCCTCCACAACAGAAGGATTTTACTAATAATTCCTACTTCAAGATCTTCATCTTCTCCGCTTATGGCCAGTTCCACGTATGAAGGTTTAGCATATGATGACACATCAGAGTCCAAAATCTTACTGAGAAGTTCATCTTGATCTTGTTGGAACTTCTCTATAGTTAATTTCTGTGAAGCATTAATTCTGTGGTTTGCTACAAGGGTATTTGTTATGGTTCCACCAATGATACAAAGACATGCAACAACGACAAGTAAGTACAATATTTTGAAACTCTTATCCAGTCGGGAGTGTACCCCTTGCTTTTCAATATCACTTGTGAATTGATTACGTTGTGATGTCTTCAACTCGTCTTCGCTGGGACATGGTTGAAGGTAGAGAGATGGGCCAGATTTTGAAATGGATCTTCTTTGAGTGCCGACCATTTTCCTGGGTGAGATTTCCATTAAAACGAACTATATGGGTGTGAACTGGGGAATATAAAATGAAGAACTGGTTCGACGCTTTCAGCTACAAAAGTTGGTTAAATACTTTGAGTGACTGAAGCAAAAAATGTGACCAGCGTGATGATGGTGGAGATGAAGGATTTGTAAAGGGGAAGGAATAGATTCCCGTTGATTTGTGTCACTAGTCTGATTTATCTGGAGTTAAAACTGAGGAAGCAATTATAAGTGGAACTGTACTCAAGGAACAAAGAAATCCTGATTTAAACAAAAGATTAATGGGATAGGACAATAGATGAATATTAAGTAATGTGTTGAGTCTAAGTGAGTTAACTGCAACTTGCTAAAGCACAGAAAGAAAACAACAAAAAAATAATAATATATGGAAGAAAAACTCAAGCAAGTGGGAGATGGGAAGATCGGATACTAAGCTACATCTCACTTCCACATAATAGCATTCTAGAACAGGTTTAATGTGTCACTTTGGGGTAACAGCGCGCATGATAATTTCTACATGGAGATCGTAAAATATGAGGCGGGCGGCATTTCTTGCAGCAAGCCTGGGCAAAGAACACGGGTGTGGGGGAATATTCGCGTTGAATGAATCGCCCGAGTACATGGAAAAAAAAAACAGTACACCAAACACCCACCAGTTAGTAGCACTGGAACCGATATAATGTATGATAATGCTTTACAGAAAATAACCATGACTACAATAGAGAATAGAGAATAGAGACCCTAGAGATATTAATAGATATCAAGAAATATTTAAATATAGATTGTCTATTGTTTATGGTATTCGCGAACGTAAGATCACTTATTTTCATTACGCCCTGAATGTAATTTTTAAAAGTCTTCACTGTATCTGAAATTAGGTTCGATTCAAGGTAGCTTTTAGAAACTTCCACCCGATTCATCATCATTTCACGTACAATCTTTACTGTTTATTTACAAATTCAAAAAATATAAAATAAACAAAAAAATAAATGAAAATACTACGCGCGTATCCGCCAGGTCATGTAAGCTGCAGTATATCACTGGTAATTCATAATCCAAGCTGATGGTGCAGCATTTCTTGAATTCATACAATGGATTTTTATAATTAAAAAAGTTCAAGAGAGATCTTATCTATCAGAGCGTCAACTGGGATGCTATTTGACTTGTAAAGTAAGACGCATGTGGTTGCTGGGGATCCAAAATTTAAGTGTTTTGTTTAGACCTACTGTGCACAATGGTCATTAAAATGACCACTATTTTATTTTATAGCTGTAAAATCTAGATGTATTTAACTCCGATTTCAATCGTGCCAATGATTATTGTTGGTAAAACCGAATTCACGAAGTAAATTTAACGAGTAGTTAAAAAGCTGGTGCCAGGATTTTTTCAATTTTAATAGGACGTGGTACATTTGAACCTGAATTTAGAAAAAAAAACATGGATTGAAGAACTTAGAATTACATTTACATACAACATGCCAGGATGTCTAGAATGAAGAGAAAACCTCACATATTAAGAGATACGTAAAAAGTTAGGACCAAAATGACTACACTGTTAGAACCACTTATTGTGTTGAATACACTCAGCAATACATAAAATATGACCTATATATCCGAGCTGTGAGCATAATATGTTATAATATGTAGTGCTAAACACTCAATAGGGGTTTTAGTTGTTGTTTTCAATTAGATTTCATGTCGAAGTGTAGGAGAATGTATATTGTGGAGTACTGTTCTCGAGGTAGCTTTTTGTGAGGTTTTCAAATTAGAGACTTCCATACCACAATATGCACAACTGCGTAAATCTTAGAACTGGTTTGACCACGTAGATTTTATTAACGATATCAACAGCTTGACGCGCGGATCTGTATCAACTTTCCACGTATTCTAGTAGCATCATCTAATACTGTTCGTAGGATTTAATTAACGATGTCTAATAGAAGAAGGGCATACCCACAGCCTCAATATTCTGCTGCAAGCGGAGCTCCACCTGCTGGTTTTGTAGCCGGTGTATCACCATATGGCGGTGTTGATCAATTAGGTCAACAATTTCAAAACCTCCAAGTTGGTGCCCCTGGCATTGCCCCTGGTGTTGCCCCAGGTGCCAATGGTGCTTCTGGAATCCCTCCAGCTGGAGCCAATGCCTACCAGTATGGCCAACCTGCTGGTGTACAACCTCAGGCCCAAGTCCCTGTGCAACAACCATACCAACAACAACAACAGCCAGGTCAAGGTTATGACTACACTGCCGGATATAATGCTCCAACGAACGGATATCAAGCACAAGGTGCTGCAGGTGCCGCTTATGGTGCATCTGGATATGGGCAAACTCCAGCTCTTCCTTTGAACCAACTCTACACTGCAGACTTGTTGAAAGAATTGCCACCATCAATCAGTGATTTATCATTACCACCACCTCCATTAGTTTTGCCAGCAAATTCTGCTCTTGTACCAACCTCAGAGCTGTCCAATGCTTCTCCGGAATATTTCAGATCTACCATGAATGTGATTCCAAACAACAATTCACTCGCAAAGAAATCTAAGTTGCCAATGGCTCTTGTTGTTAGACCATACAATGCTTTAAAGATTGAAGACGAAAATGTTCCAGTTACATCTGACACTATCATTAGTAGATGTCGTCGTTGTCGTGGTTACATCAATCCTTTCGTTACCTTAACTGAACAAGGTAGACGTTGGAGATGTAACTTCTGTAACTTACTTAACGATATCCCAAGCTCTTTCGAATACGATGAAGTTAGTGGTACCTCTAAGAACAAGTTTAGTAGAGTTGAATTAAACCATTCCGTTGTTGAATTCGTTGCACCAAAGGAATATATGGCAAGATCACCTCAACCAATTGTTTACACCTTCATCATTGATGTTTCTATTGAAGCTGTATCCACTGGTTTGACTGGAACTATTACCAGAACTATTTTGGAAAGCTTGGACCGTATTCCTAACCAAAACAACACTGCCAGAGTTGCCTTCATTGGTGTTGATTCGAGTTTGCACTACTTCAGATTCAACGAAGGCTTGGAAGGTACCGAAGTATTGATTGTCTCTGACATAGATGAACCATTTTTGCCATCTCCAGATGGATTATTGGTCAATTTGAACGAAAATAGACCAGCAATTGAGAAATTGTTAGTTGATTTCCCATCTTACTTTGAAAACACTGCCAACAATAAATTCGCTCTTGGTCCAGCATTGAGAGCTGCTCACAAGATGATTTCAAACATTGGTGGTAAGTTAGTTTGTTTCGCTGCATCTTTACCAAATATTGGTGAAGGTAAGTTACAAGCTAGAGAAGATCCTAATGTATCTGGAAAGGCAAAGGAATCTCAACTCTTGTCAGCTGCTGATAGTTTCTACAAGAGTTTTGCAGTGGAATGTAACTCTGCTCAGGTGACTGTGGACTTGTTCTTGACTTCCGGTAAATACCAAGACGTTGCTTCGTTATCGAACTTACCACGTTTCACTGCCGGTCAAACTCACTTTTACCCTGCATGGACCTCTGGTAAGATGGAAGACGTCACAAAGTTATCTAAGGAAGTATCCGATCATTTGTCTATGGATATCGCTTTGGAAGCTGTATTAAGGGTTAGAGGATCAACTGGTCTTAGAATGAGTTCTTTCTATGGTAACTTCTTCAACAGATCTTCTGATTTGTGTTCATTCCCAACTTTCCCAAGAGATCAAAGTTATGTTATTGAAATGTCTATAGAAGAAAACATCGCTAAGCCTGTTGTTTACTTCCAAGCAGCTGTTTTACATTCTACTTGTTTCGGTGAAAGAAGAATTAGAGTCATGAACTTGGCCATTCCAACATCTTCTAAGTTGGATGATATATATGCTTCTGCTGATCAATTGGCTATCACTAACTACTACACTCACAAAGCTATTGAAAAGGCTATCTCTTCATCATTGGCTGATGCTAGGGATTACTTATCCAAATCTTTGATTGATATTTTGAATGTCTACAAGAAAGAATTGGTGGCCGGTAATGTTGCAGGATCATCTCCATTGCAATTATCCACCAACTTGAGAATGTTGCCATTATTATTATTTTCTTTGACTAAACATTTGGGTTTTAGAAATGATCGTGTTCCATCTGATCTTAGATCCAATGCTCTTAACGCTTTGGGATCATTGCCAATTCCACATTTAATTAAATACATTTATCCTACTGTTTATTCATTGCACAACATGGATGATGGATGTGGTTTGCCAGAACAAATAGTTAACGTTGATGAAGAAACTGGGGAAGAAGTTACTACTACTTCTACTGAAATCTTGTTACCTGAACCAATGAACGATACTAGATCTGGTTGGGAAAACTATGGGTTATACTTGATTGATAACTCCACTGAATTGTTCTTGTGGGTGTCTGGTGATGTTGTTCCAGGTTTAGTATATGATCTTTTCGGTACTGACAACTTGTACGAAGTCCCAACTGGTAAGACTGAATTACCAGAATATTCTTTCGAAGAGTCTGAATTTAACTACAGAGTTCGCCAAATTATTGGTAAGATAAGAGAAAATCCAGATTCTATTACTTGGAAGAATTTATATGTTGTTATTGGTGGTTCTTCTAATGAACCAATTGAAATCACTAACCAGCGTGACTTGCAAGCTTTGAGAATGTGGGCATTGAGTTGTTTGATTGAAGATAAGACACAAAACGAACAAGGATACAGAGAATTCTTGAGTGCTTTAAAGACTAAAGTCTCCCAATGATTGACTTTCTGAGTCTTTGCTGTTTTTCAATCTCTAATGGTGTAGTTTTTATACGCAAAAAAAGAATAAAAGTAACTTTACAATATAGAAATCAAAAATTCTATTATTATTTCATTACTGTAAACCACCTATGATATCAATTGCTTCCATTATGTAAGGAGATCCTTCTGATTTAGCAAATGTTTCAGTCACTGATTTTTTGATTCCCTCGTGATAAATTTTTAAGTTCTTTGCAATTGGCCCACCTCTGGCCATTGTGGCAGCGACATTTTTCTTGAATTTGAAACTCAATCTAGACCAATAAAGTTTTGCAAGTGATTGGGCGTCGAAAAATTTCAAAAATTCAACTAAAAACGATCTATTATCAGATACTTTTGCTTCTTCCAAAACAAGAGCAGTTTTGGTTAAAAAGTTTTCCGATGATTCAAAAACATCTTCCAATGTTGAATTGAAATTTCTAGGCGATTGTAATGCCTTTGAGAGTTGACTGCAGATTGTTTGGGTATGTTTATTGATGGTGGCACGTTCTATCGTGGCAAGACATTCCTTGGCATCCAATGTATATAATGCAACAATGGCATCGTGTAATTGAGTGTTAGTATTGGTGAAAGTGCTGGTGTGAGTAAAGTCATTTGAGATTATCAGAACACAATGACTGCTTAAATCAGCTCTTTTCGATATATAAATACTTTGATAGTCTCTTATTAACTTAATAGATAAAAGATTGACGGCACCTCTGTTAGAACTCTCGTAGAGCTTACTCAATTGTGTATGGACTTTTGCTAATCTTATTATGTCTCTAGATGTAGATGATGAGTCTGAGTTGGTATGATCACTTTTCTTATTAGCGATTGATCCCCCATCTTCAATTTGCTGTGCAAGATACATGAAAAACCCAGCCCCTCTTAGTAAGTTCAAAGTTGCATGGATTTTCTTGAGTGATTTATTAAGTTTGACAGCATCTTCATATGGAGTCATTAATCCTTCCTTTACTCTTTGAAATGCCAAGTTCAAATGTTGAAGTTGTGGTCCAATCTGGTCCTTGGCAATGTCTCTTGTAGATCCGATTTCCGTGAACTTCGATACAAGTGGCTCATAGTTATTGGTGGCGATTTTACTCATTCTCTTTTCACATTCGTCGATATCAAACCTCAACTTCTTGGTTGGGGTAATAACATCAAGTTCATTTTCATTATCATTTGTTGCCAAAAGAAGTCCATTGGCAAACTGTAGGGCATCAAATGATGGCTCTAAAAAGGCTTCAAAGTCTTCAAGCTCGTTCTTGGGTATAGTACTCATTCCCTGCTTGTAGTAATTGTGGTTGATTTCAATAGAGTATATACTTCGCTGGTCACATTTGTCTACATTCATATTCCACGAAAAATAAAAAATACAAAAAAATAAATTCATTAAATATAAGAGACACTACAATTAACCCGCTAATGAAGTTAACTGGTCCCCCTTCATTTATTCAAAGTCTGCTATATGTTCCTAGATAATTCCCTACATATATTTTTCTTACGTTTTTTTTCTTGATTTGACTCCCAAACTTATTCACTCGGTTTTATACTTGGGCTTTGAAGGGGCTGTTGTAGCCTTCTTTTTGTTCTTCTTACCACCTCTCTTATGGAACATTTTCTTTTTCAACTTTGCCTGCTTTTCCTTCTCGATCTTTTTCTCTATCCTGGCTCGTTCGTCTTTCCGTTCTTTGCATTGTATAATATTTTCTCTCTTTTTCTTTCCTGCCCTTCTTCGTATTTTACGTTTATGGAGAGTCTCCCTAGCATTCTCCTCCTCTATTCTCTTGTTATATTTCCCGACATCTAACACTTTCCATGGTTGTGACTCTATTGCGGGCATCTGGTATTGACTATATATATCTTCAAATGTCACAGCAACACTCATAAATTGGTTTCTTTCCACTTCTGAAAATCTTGCGAAATAATACTCGGGGTTTCTTTCATTGACAATCTTTTCTTCAGATGCATCTCTTAAAGATACCTTCATGACTCTGGTGGTGCTTCTTCCTCTTTCTTCCTCCCCATCCACTGGTTCGGTTGTGGACTTCTTGGTGGGGCCAGATGCAAACAATGGGAACTCAAACTCATCGTCCTCATCTTCAAGTACTTGTTCTTCAATGCCACCCATTGATACGTCATGTACGTCATTATTAATCGTTTGTGCTTCTTCAACTTCTTTCTCTGGACTCCCTTGATAAACTTCCACAAATTCAAATTCCATATTCCCGTATCCTAAGGATTCTGTATCGGATCCCGATGATGCATCGATATCAGACTCATAAAGAGCCGCTCGAGATGTTCTATGTTTGTTAGTACATTTATTCTATAGCTAGCCCTTGTAATACTCTCAGTGAAACCATTCCGTACTTACTTTGTATATGCACTCATCTATGTCCTTCTATCCTCTTTTCAAAATAAAAATATTAATATATAATACATCCATCTAGGTAGATGTTACCATCAGTTTCTCAAAATTTGATTTTCAATTTGAAAATTCGCACTATGATACATTTACTATATTTACACTATTATTATACATATTGGTACTTACCAAAGTGGAGTTGAAGTATTTTGAAGTGTCTTCAACACATCTGCTCTTCTTCTGAGCCTTGGTGGGACAAACTTAGATTCCAAGAGTGTACTAGGATTAAAAATTATCTCAGGAACCTCAGAATTTGAATTTTGAATACTTGGTGTAGTTGCAATTGGAATATCAGAAAATACCAGAAGAGTTTCAATATCAACCGGTGTTTTATATTGTTCATTCCAAATTACTTCAAATGTTTGTGGGAATTCTTGACGAATTCTTGGTTCTAATTGATCAAGGCGAATATATTGCAATAGAAGATTTTTGAATTTTTCATGTCCCTCTTGTGCACTTTTAGAACAAAAGGAAAATGGATGTTCCCTATCAATACCAATCATTGGATAGAATAAATTCCAAAGTTTTGATTTATGGAATTCTCCTAATGGTTTAACATATTCTGATGCTAACTTGTCGGTATATGAGGAAACACTAGAACCAGTTAAAAGAGCGATTTGTAAATCTACAACATAATCATGTCCATCGATTGCAAATGTATAAAGTGGACAATATTGTCCAAGCTCTTGAGTTGTAAGTTCCAGTCCGAATTTAGCTGTTTGTAATCCGATGGGATAACTATTTCTAATCATTTCCCTTTCCAAGACTTGACGTTTTTGATTGAGTTCTTTGGCTTTAGCAACCTCTTCAATAGCTCTCTTTTCTTCTTCTTCTTTTCTCAAACGAAGCGATTCTTTTTCTTCCAAAGCTCTACGTTCTTCATCTTCTTTACGTTTTCTTTCCTTTTCTTTTTCGGCACGTAAAAACATGTCTCGTCTTGCACGTTTCTTCGCTTCAACTTTTTCTTGCCATTGTCTAGTTTCCTCTACACTTCTAGCCTTTTGTTCCTCTTGTTCTTTCGTCAAAGGAATTAATACTGGTGCTGGAGATGGTGATTTCGTAAGAGATTCCACCTTACTTTTTGATGGTTCTTCCGTTTTAGGTGAAAGTGTGAGTTCTCTGGATTGTAAGCGTTTCAAATCATCTGATGGTTCAGGTGTCTTCTCCTTTGTGAATACAGCACTACTTTCCTTCTCGAAATCTCTTGATTTCACCTTTTTCAATTTTCTTTCCGAATTATCATCATCAATTTTTCTTTTCTTTATTGAATCGCTAGGGTTATCATTTTTAACCTTAGGAGTGCTATCTTTGCGCATTTTGGTGTCAGGAAGTTGTGTTGAATCGTTTGACGTCTTCTTCATATAATCTTGAAGTAACTTAACTTCCTTAGCATCATAATGTATAGCCCTTTGAGCAATTTCCAAACAATTCAACCCATCCTGCTTACGTACCTTTGAAGGATCAGCTCCCTTAGAGAGTAATGATTCGACAACATTAGAGTGACCCCTACCAACTGTTGCAACCAACGCGGTTATTCCGCAACTGTTCTCTTGGTTTATGTCGTATGGACCTGGGTTGAGTCCAAGAATGATATCAACCAACTCGATATGACCGTTTCTAGCAGCTAAAATCAAAATATCAGGTTTATGATCAAGACTTCCTCCTTCAACAAAGTAATTTGCTGTAAACTCTTTAAGGCCCTCGGCGGCATATTTGTAAATGGAATTTGCAAGATTCTTTTTCTTAAGAAGTTCACTAAAGTAAACATCATTAGGATCTTCTACAATACTATGTGTTGATATAGCCAGCACAGAAGATGGATTTTGCAGCTTCTCTTCCTTGTCGGCAAATTTGGAATTTGCTTCCTCTAATACCTTAATAATCTCTTGGTATCCATCTTCTCCATCGTGTTCGTTATATATCTTTGTCAATGCAGTGAACCCGTCTAAATTATATACGCGTGGGTCAGCGCCATTCGCAATCAATACTTTAACAGTTTCCAAGTGTTTATTTTCAGCCGCATCAATCAAAGGAGTTTCAAGATCACCCGCTTGTTGCGCTTGCTTGTTAACATCAGCTCCTTTGCTGATCAAGTATTCAACTAATTTAGAATGGCCCTCTAACGCAGCTTCGTGTAAACAAGTAAATCCACAATAATCACTTTCATTGGGGTCTGCGCCTCTTTCAATATAATTCTTGACTTCAGATAAACTTCCCTTGCCACATGCTCTTTGAAGAAGCGATCTACCAGTAGAGTCACGTTTCATTTTGTATGGGCGAACAATATCCTTAGAAGAGGAGCCATATTCGCGGCCCTTCGATTTAAAATCTCCCTCTGCTTGCAGATCGTCTGCATCATCAGTATTCACTGATTTATGATCATCTTCGTCGTCATCATCATGTTCTGATTCAGAAGCATAGCGACGAGTCTTCTTACGGTGAAGTAAATCTTCTCTTTCTCGATCAAATTCCAGTTTTCTTACCAATCTTCTGGCTTTATTTACTCGAGGTGGGGAATTGGTGATAATTGTTTCCGCTTCAGAAACATTCTCCATATCATCATCGCTCAATATCTTATCCTTTGATATATTATTCGTGGATTCTTTAGATTCTGTTATCGTTCCTAATTGATTGAAGAATGGATCATCTAAATGATCGCCATCTCCAACTGGTGAGAGCATAGAAGAATTTGCCACAGAGTACGCATTATCATCAATTTCAATTTGTTTATCAAGCTTTCGGCTGTCACTTTTGGACACATTAGGTTCATCTTCAACCTTTGACTCTTCAATCTTTGACTCTTCAACCTTTGACTCTTCAGCCTTTGACTCTTCAACCTTTGGCTCTTCAACCTTTGGCTCTTCAACTTTTTGCACTTCAACTTTTTGCTCTTCAACCCTCTGCACTTCCTCGGAAGTGGTCAGTTTTGCAGATGCATTATTCTCTAAGGGTAATGGCTTATTATTAGTTTTTGTATCTGTAGTTTTGGGTCTGGTTGCGGAAACATCATGCGAATCCTCCTTTGCCTCTTTTTGAAACTTCAGTTCTTCGGTCGATTTTTGTTGATGACTATCTAATGGCTTGACCTTAGGTTCTTCAGCTATGGCTTGTTCTTTTTTAAGTTCACTGGAGTCCGTAGTCTCTTCTTCTCTGGGCTTAGCTTCAGCTTTATTAGTTTTATTAGTTTCAGATTTCATCTCCTTCTTAGACTCTTCTCCTTTTCCCGATTCTTTCGTTTCAATTTTCTTCGATTCTGGGGGTACATATTCGTCGTCAAAGAGATGTAAAAGTTTAGGGTCAGAAATCACTGGTGCTGGTGACAGTTTTTTAGAGTTTGAACTGGAATTAGAGTTGGAATTAGAACCATTAGCATGTGCTCTCAGTGGTTCTCCATTATATGATCTTCTTCTAAAATCGTTACCTCCTTCTACAGGCAGATTTCGCCTATATTCACTCTGACTACCTGTGGAAGTCTTGTGGAAGTTACTGTGTCGCAGCATATTCTGTCTGATTGAGGGCCCACCAATATTACTATTATTATTAGCAGAGTTACCACTATTATTGAAATTGTTGGTATTATTATTTGAATTCGATGTGCCAGGATATGAGTCGTATCTATCATAATTCCGCCTACGACTTCCATTCCCACCGCCACTACTACTGCCCCCACCATTATTGGAGTTCCCAGACCCTCCGGGTATGTATGAGCTTTTACCGTGTGACTTATAAGGCTTGAATCCACCACCTTGCGAATATTGGTCATATCTACCATATCCACCTCCTGATCCTCCACTATTAGAATTATTTCCACCGCCTCCATTTCCACTGCCATTGT
Organism: [Candida] anglica; assembly: GCA_963924405.1. Classification (NCBI taxonomy): domain Eukaryota; kingdom Fungi; phylum Ascomycota; class Pichiomycetes; order Serinales; family Debaryomycetaceae; genus Kurtzmaniella; species [Candida] anglica. The sequence goes on along the minus strand of OZ004259.1, from coordinate 1,298,937 downwards.
TACGGTAACCGCTGTAGTAATCACGATCTCTACCTCCTCCATATGAACGTCTTCCTGATGAATTCAGTGATGAATTGGAGCCGTTAGGGTTGGACTGTGAGGAACCTTCTCCATTGTTCCCATTATTGGCGCTACCATCCGAGCGGTAAGACGAGCCACCAGAAGAATAGCCACCTGATCTCTTATTTCCAGAACCGTACCCACCATAGCGGCCAGAGTTCCCTCCATAGTAGCCGTTGTTATGGGACATTATTCTCTTACGAACTGTTTCTTTTTCTCTGTGAAGCAAAGAAAATTGTGGTAGTCGTATTCACTCGCGGGAAATCGTATATTCTCCGTATAAGACAGTGATCCTCAATTGTTAATCACGTTAATGGCTTCTAGTTTCGAGATGTATCCCACTTGATCTTTTCCGTAGGTTGATGGTTTTTGTTATATAATCTCTTAAAGAAACTTAATTTTAATTTTTTTTTTTTTAAAACATTTTATTTCAAACCTTCATATGTTTATTTTGTGTCATATACAAAAGAACTGAAAACCCACTACATGACTCGGGCGCACACATACATAAGCATTCTCTATACAAATATACATGTACAATACATAAAGTTGACATAGCTGGTGTGTTCGAATCTTTCTCCCTTTCTTTTAAATAAGCGAGGATGGAGAAGACTTTTTAAGTAAGTCTCCAAATTCCATCAATTCGAAAATAAGGCTCATGTTGGGACATATCCTATCGCATGCCTCTATATAATAGCCTCTTTCTCTTAAAGAAGAATTGAATGATTCGTTTGATGTCACAGTCCCGGTCTTTAATACTTCGTAGGCTTCATTCACTCCGACGCCAAACTTGTACATGTAGTATCCAACCACTACACACGCGGATCTGGATACCCCACATTGACAATGGATTAAGATTTTCCTCTTGTTTGCCTTTGTAGAATCACTATCATCATATTTGGCAATCTTTTCTACCAAAATAGGTAATTCTTTCAGAATTGACGACGTATGTGACCAAGTTATATGAATGTATTCTTTCCCATTCTTCTCTGTGCTAACATATTCTTCTGTTAAATCCCGACATTCTCGTGCAACATTAATCACCAAATCATAATCATTCACATCAATCTGTGGCAGATGATGTGTTTGTAATGGATCTGGATCTGAATATAAAAATAGTGAGCCATTCAAAACATTGGCGGGGCCATTTGGATATGCCTCTAATTGAGACAGTTCTTGTAATTCCTCTGGTATATTGATGTAATGGCTTCTTTGTGTGGAAGTATGATTGTTATTTATGTAGTTGGTGTCATTAAGGTTGTTATTAATAGTTGCATTAGTGGTATCGTTATTATTTGTCGTAGCAGTGTCCAGCTTGACTTGCAAGCCTGAAAAATCATTAATAATTTGGCCCTCAATGTCTGGCATTTTACCAGTATTCATCAAAAATGGACTTTGTAAATTATTACTCTTATGATTCAATTCACGGAATGGATTTCTATCTCCCATGTTTGACTTTGGTTGAGGATGTATTTGAGTGTGTGATAAAAATGGGTTATTGGTATTGTTGGTTATATTTGGTGATCCATTCGACACCGTATGGGCCTTTTGTCTCGATATAAGTGGTGGTATCTTGGGTGTTTTCGTCACGTTTGGTGTGATTAATGGTGGCTCTATATTGTTTCGTTGTTGCTCAGACGGTATCGCAAGTGTAAGGGTCTTCCGTCTTGTCAAGGGTTTAATGAAATGTGGCACATCAATGGCGGGGGACTCTGTTACATTATTATTAATTACATTTCCATTCCCATTTCCATTTGCTGTCCCATTACTACCAGATCCAACTAGATTTAATGACAAGTTCTTCATATTAATATTCCTATTGGTGGATAATGAGGCATATTTTCGTGAATGTTTAGGTGAGTAATTTAGTGACCCCAGTCCTTCAAGTGAATTTGTTGATTCATGATCCGCTTCTTGTGCAACAACCATTGGTGTAGCTTGTGAAGATCCACGAAGTGGAGGTGTCGAAGTTCCCGAGTGTGGCTGTGGTATCATAGAGCTTGTGTTCGGGGGTTGAAACCCTCCTGTGGTGGTAATATTCATGGTTTCCTCCTGTTTACAATTCACCTTCAACAAGGGAAAATATTCTGTGTCTGTAGTAGTGGTAGAAATTGGAAAAAAAAAAAAGATATTAGAAATGTACGAAACGAACAATTCTTACTAACGGTCAGTTGGACGATACTATCTCTCTGTGTACGAGTCTAAATCCCCCCGATAAAAAAAGATGCGCCCTCTATGATGTTCAAGGTAAATTTGCTAAGCAATTTCCTATCAGATGTTGGTCTCCAATTTTGAAACTTGGCCTATTTTTTGAGGGATCCTATATTACTATTATTAGATCAAAGATGCCACAAAAGTTCACCAATATTGATCACTTTGAAATTGTTCAAACGGCGGTGCTACCTTTGGCTATTTCTGTTTGCTTGTGAAAAAACCTCAGTATATTAGCGAGGTGTAGAACCAAAGTGTATTTGATCTTGTCAGGTATTCTCTGTGTACAAAAGATTATCTTTGCACTAAATTTACGGAGGCTCGTTCTATGTGGATTTTTCTTTTTCTAATTGATCGCGCAGTATTTGGTGTTTGAAAAAAGAATGAGGCCGAAATGGACATGTGTGAGGATGGCTCGCGTCGTCATCATCTAATTACTACATCCATAGTTCTACATTTCTACATAATCTACTACATCCATTTTTTTTTTTTTTATACCTTATTTTGTATATTTTAAATCTTTATAAAATGCAGTTGAGCTTCCCGATGAAGGAAGACTCCCTTGGTTGGTTGTTGGAGAAATGTGTCTAATATTGTACGGTTGGTGAGACATTGGTAGTGCGCTCTAAAGGCGCGATTAAATGAAAGAAGGGTTGTAAGTGATGTATGGTGTTAAAAGAATCAGCTTCAGATAGAAGGATAGTCGTGGTTTCAATCATAGTGGAAGAAATGACAAAATTCACAAACTTGTTGTTATATAAATATTTTTTTTTTTTATTATTTTGTTTTTGTGCATTTGTTATCATCATTCCCCTCAATCTCTACCACTATACGAACTGGATGTATGTAGAATCGACGTCCACCTTCATCTTTAGGCTCTGGTCTACTTAACGGTAAGGAGCATCAGCATCCAAACAGTATTGCAATTCTTGTTCCCACTTGTCACCATTGTCCAACAATTTTTCCTTGTTGTACAACAATTCTTCTCTAGTTTCAGTGGTGTATTCAACGTTAGGACTTTCCACAATGGCGTCAACAGGACAGGATTCTTGACAGTATCCACAGTAGATACACTTGGTCATATCAATGTCATACTTGTAGGTTCTTCTAGATCCATCGATTCTTTCTTCAGCTTCAATGGTGATGGCTTGTGCTGGACAAATAGCTTCACAAAGCTTACAGGCAATACATCTTTCTTCACCACTTGGGTATCTTCTCAATGCGTGTTCACCTCTAAATCTAGGAGAAATTGGACCCTTTTCAAATGGATAGTAAATGGTGTATGGGTTTCTGAAGTACATTTCCATACAAATGTACATACCTCTGGCAACTTCATTCAAGAAAAAAAACTTGGTTGCCTTGGAAAGGGCACTTTCACCAGATTCTTCCCAAGTCTTTGGCTTTGGTTGACGGAATCCCTTTGGCCATACGGAGTGACTAGATCCACCAGTGGTGAAGTATCCACCAACAGCAGCAGCTGGCTTGAACACAGCGCTGGTCGAAGCAAAGTGGCGGGTCTGTTGCTTTAAGCTGCTTTGAAGAACCTTTCCGAACATATTATATGGTTTGTTGTGCTATTGATAATTGATCGGTTTTACCTATGCGTATGTATATCTACAGTTTGAATGTATTTCTTCAAGCAGTAAGATTGAAATGAGTATCTGTCATTGGCTGGAGTATATGTAGGATATGTCACAAAACCAGCAATAATTTTAATTTTAAAACCAATAAAAAAAAAATGAGGAAGAAGAAAAAAAAAAAGAATAATTGAATGTACACACTACTAACTTCAATTGGTTGCAAAAGAGAGTGACATATTGATATTGTACATATTAATACTTTTTGAAAAAATAATAAAACTGAATATGTAATATATAAAAAAGAGTTCATTAATATTTCTTTCAAAACTAGTGGTAAAACCTTCAAGGGTACTTTTTTTAAATACTACCACTAATTTTTGTCTCTCCTTCACACTTCTATCCCATTAATCTAAGTGCTAATTCGACACTAGCAAAAGTTCCCGCAGAACAGGGAACTGCTCGAAGTAAGCAAGGGGTCAACCCTTTCCAAAATCCTCTCCAACCTTGACGTTTCCAAATATCGGCAATTGCAAGATTAACTTTCCCATGATATTTAGAATCACTTCCAAATTTATCACTTTGAATGTTTGACTTGACAACATCTAGAGGATAACTCAGAAGCCATAAAGCATTCCCTGCTAAAGCACCAGCTGCAAGAAGTTCTGGGGTATGGATCTCGTTTCTACTCTTGTATCCTCGTTGACGTTGAATCCATTCAATTAAGTATTCGTAAGTCAAAAACCAAACCCCATATGCCTGTACTTCCCTTATAAGAGTGATTCCAAATCCTCTATAGATCCCATTGGTGAACCCATTGGTTTTATATATCTTTTTAATTGTTTCCAATAATGGACTCCCCAGTTTCTTAATATTGGATTGTGAAAGAATTCTTAATTGTTCAACTGGCGCTGTCACTGGGGTATTGACCAACCCAGCAAATGCTCCAGCTATGTAAGTTTGTGGCCATAAATTAAGTTCTTTCTGCTTACTATATTGTAATAATTGTCTTTTACATTCATGAAATCCATAGAATTGTAATGAAACACAAACTCCAACTCCAACAAGTGGAGCAAGAGTACCTTTGTAGAAGGCAAGAGCACCTTCATTTGATAAGACCAGGCGAATAACTTGAGTTGAAGTAGTTGGGGTGGTTGAAGTTTGAAGTCTGATCTTCACAAGATCTGCTGGTTGGCCTATTAATACTTGTGTGGCTCCCCCGATAAAGCCAGCAGTAATATCCTTTACTTTTCTTGAAAGTGACCCATCAATAGATGTTTCCTCAAATTCCAACTCTGACATCTGATATTCTTGAAGTCAATTTATTCCCTGTAGTCGATACTTTTAATTTGGTGTTCTTATTTTCCAAACTTGATAAGGAATCATATCAGATCTATATCACCTAAGATCACGTGCGTGGAAAATACTTGCATAGACGATATATCAAAGAAACAAAGATAATAATCTTCATTTATTTTATTAGATTAAAATGGACACTTCTAAAGTATATGGTGTCTTAATCGTTGGCTTGATACAACTTGTACTTGTATAGAATATAATCCATTAATCAAATTTTGAAAAATTTTAAAATGAAGTGTCAATTAATATGTTTTTAATAATTTTTTGTAGTTGTTAAAAAAAAGGTTATATATATATAATTTTTATACTGGACTTCAAACCCCAATTAATAATATAATGTACAAGACCTGTATATATCTTCAAGCTATCTATAGCTTAAAGTTATCTAAAGAGGATTGTTAAAACAAATAAAATGGGATATTTGTGTAACCATTTGTTCATATATTGTAATGAACCTTTCATAAAATAAGTTTTTAGACAATATAACACGAAACCCAAAAAATATACTTACAAATGAAATACACATGCAAGCTGGATAGGAAGATCCTCAATCAAATGATTTACTTTAATTTTACAAATTCTATAGATAGAATAGATAATAATGTATGGCTGCAAAATCAAGATCGCGAAAAGGGGTAAACAAACTCATGACGTGGGTATGAACGATTCGTACTCGTACGATTTTAACCATCGTCGACCTCCGTAAATTTATCGTTCCCTATTCATTTAGGCCCCTATACATATCTATATCTATTATATTTATTTAACAACGTTACATATTTCACTTCATGCACTTTCAGATCATTGACCGTACATATTGTTTTTTTTATATTAACCAATTTGTAAATTAAATTAGAATTGGATTTCAACAGATTTATAGTACTGTGACATTCACGTTTCTAGTAATCGCAGGTGAAATGATAGAACTATAAACCTTCCATTAAAGAGTAGATTACCATTTACGTCCTTATGATACCTTAAAATATAAATAAATCTATGAATAGTTGGATTCACTTTTGTATTCGTCTTAAATAAAGCATGTATACATCTATATAAAACGTAGAATAAAAGGCTCTAATTCTGTTTGTTATTAAGTAGTCTATCCACGGACATCTTCTTATGAGATGTTTCATTATCTAATTTTTGAATACTTGGATTCGGTTTTATATCCTGCTTTGAAGAGTTATTATTATTATTAGTAAGAGGCAGGCGATACATGGCGGTGAAATCGACGGCCATAGGAGGTGGAAGACTAGGGGAATGTTCCTTCTTAACGACTGTTGGAAGATTCAACAGAGGTAATTTTATCGCTGGAGGGTTAGGTTTAGGAACAACCGGATATGGTGGTGGCGGTGGCTGTGGGTAATATGCTAGTTGTTGATGTTGAGTGTTAAGTGGAACACGAGGTGGATTATGGTATGATTGGGTTGGAAATGCAAAGTTTGGTGATCGTCCAAGAGGTACTGGAGAGTAAGTTATGCCTGGAGGAGGAGGCCCTGGAACAGGACCTGGCCCATTCGGTATTCTCCCACCATTGTAAGGTGGGTAATGTGAGAATGTATGTGGTGGAGGAGGTGGAGGTGTTGGTGATGAAGCTGCAACAGATGGAGTCAGGGGAACACTTGCATGTAATGGTCTCAGCTCATCGTTTGACGAGTAATCAACACTGTCATCCTTTTTAGTCAGTGGAATAGTTCTTTTTCTTCTTTTAATAGTACTACGCTTCATACGAATAGGCCGGTGGGAACCATGTAATCTATAGTATAATCCACAGGCATTACAGATTGTATTACCTGCATCATCCCTTCTCCAAAGTGGTGTTATAGTAGTCTTACAATTGTAACATGCAATCGCCAATGGATCTGATTGCTTAGAATCATCTTCAGCTGATTGTTCGGATGGTGTGATTTTTGATTTCTTAATCACAACTCTATTGTTGAATGCTGGACATCCTTTACAGGCGGCACTTCCACCTGTTCCATTACATTTACCATCACCAGCACAAGAACCTTCATCTTCCTTGATTGAAACTGTATTTGGAGGTCGTTTCAAGTTGGCTGGTCTAAATGTACTATTGGAACGAAGGTAGAGACTACATGCATTGCATATAAGTGTCCCACTTGGAGATCTACGCCAAAGAGGAGTTTTAACTGTGCCACAATTAGAACATTGTTGACCAGTAGTTGACTCAGTGGCAGGTAGACACGACGGCGTGTCCTCGCTAGTTGTATTCGGAGACTTTGACATATTCTACTCCTGGAGGCTTCGGTAGTATCCAACTATTAAATAAAAGACAGAGGTGAACAATTATCTTAGCCTCTTTTTATTATAAATTGAAATGTTTCAAGTTGTATCGCACTTAGTATGGGTTGATGGGAAACGATAACGTGATCAGGTCAGGTGCTTCCTTTCATATACATATATATATATATATATATATGTATATTTGTAATTGAATATATTTATATCAAGATTGATAAAACTTATCAAAGTTTTATAGTTAGGGAGAAAGTAATTAGCGATAGAAAGAATTGTCAATACGAAAACCAAAATAATAACTATTAATAATCTCTATTCAGAATAAAATGATGAAACAAAAAACATATGGCATTTGATACACTTTGATCAAATCTAAGAAATCTACAGCCAATCAAATTAAGTGCTTTGTCATCCAGATGAAAAATACTGGGCCCCCACGTGACAGTTTGTGTTTTATGAGCATTGTATTTTAATTGTTAATGAATGCTTCTTCAGTAACACAAAAGGAAATCCATGACGTAAAAAAAGAGGAAAAAAAAAACAATCGGAAAAAAAAAGACAAAAACAAAATATTACCTGCAGTACTTCCTTCTGCAGGACAACACGTAACGCGACAGATAGGTTTTAGTGTTTGTTTTGATTTTGATGTTTATATTGGAAGGGTTGGGTTAATCATCCCGTGTTTTTTTTTAGGGGATTCTATTTGGCAGTGCAATTATTGTACCAATACGGGTATTTGCATTTGCAGTTGTATACTATCAAACAAACAAAGGGTGTTTCTACAATACATGAGTGAAGATTATCATTTTTAAAAAAAATCATATCAATTCAGAAACTCATCAACAAACAATTCATTTACAACGAACTTGCTTTTCACTTTCCACCAACGATTGTAGATACCTAGGACTTCCAATACTACAGTACACTTTAGTCTGAATCCAAACAAACTTTGCTTGTGATTGCTTTTCCCAATAAAACAGCACATTCACCTTCAACGAGATGTCGTTCAGACATACGTTACAAGGTGGTTCCCAATCCAATTCTAGTCAAGATAGCAAGCAAGGACACAACCTGTATGCCAGTGGGAAAACTCTAGGTATATTTGCTACTCCCAAGCCCGCTTCTGCGACCAGTATGGATCCCACCACCAACAACAACAACAATAATAATAATACTCAAACTTCATATCTGCCTAAACGGTCATCCTTTCAATATTCAGCAACGAAATCAACACCATTGGATTATTTCACCAACAATCATTTTTCTACGTCATTTAATTCATTGATATTGGATGATTCATCTGATATCACCAGCCAACAACCTCAACATCATCACCACCATAATAGAAGAAGTATCAAAAAGAGAATATCTAAATCACCTCCTTTTAATGTAAAAGAAGATTTCTATGGTAGTGGAACTGAAGATCTTGAACATGAGATGAATACTGAGGACGATGATTCTATATTGCAGAAAAAGTATCACTCACCTGGCGTTAAAGAAGTGAAACCAAGACGATTATTTGAGAATAATAGTACAATATCTGATGAAACTATCGATGATAATTATAATGATATTACACTGCTTGATCCAAGAAGTAATAGTGCATCACAACAATCATCTATAAAGAGATCTTCCAAATTTTTGAATCTTTCAATTGATTCATCAAGCAACAATCAATTGAAATTGATGGCTAGTCTGCAAGGGAAGAACATGGGTGGAGAACCTGGAGGACTCGAAGATATTGATTATATTAGTGATTTAAATGAAATTGATTCATCAATAATTCGAAATTTTTCTAGAGAACCAACTCCAATTGAAAACTCAAGTCCTATAACGAAAACGACCCCATTCAACAATAACAAGTCCAAAAGACCCCATATACTCATAAGTCAATCACCATCACCATCATCTCAGGGTAAAATAGTGAATAAAACTCAACTATTCCAACAATCAATGAGCAAGCATAAACATTCTACATCTATTGATCCATTAAATCTCAATTATGATGATGGACCAAAATTATATTCTCCGTCTCATCTTGGGAATAAAGGGTTCAAATTATTGAAGAATGCCGATAAAGATGCAATTATTTCACCAAGTAGACCCCTTAGATCTAGTCATCAACAACAACACTCACAACCACAGAATCAACAACAACAACTAGAACCACAACTACAACAAACATCACAACCGCATATGCCTAATTTCCTTCATAATACCAATAATACTAATTCCGACAATCGTCCAAAAAGAGTACTAAGTGGTAATAAAATAAGAAAATCATCATTAAACAATAGTGTTATGAAAAGTCCATTCACTACTAGGCCCTTACCAGATACCCAGCATGAACAACCAAACTCATCATCTTCTCCAGTATCGAACTCATATGGATTTGAATATTATAATTTGGATAACCTTGATGGAATGGAATTAGATTTAAACGACGATAGTCCTTCCAAGGGTAGGAAATTATCCAATTCATTATCTAGCTCTTCCACGAACAATAACATTGTGATTTATCAAGATAGTGAGACGGACGCAATAAAGACAAGGAAGAAATTGAAAAACCAACTTGCTGAATCTAATTCCAATACAACATTAAACATCCCAATTCATGATGATAAGGAAAACGACTACCAATCATCCAACAAGGCATCTTCATATAGATTCGTGAAACCATTACAAACAGCGTTCAAATCTACTGGTCTCTTGAAGAAAAGCGCTCAAAATAATAAAGACGCTGGGAGCTTTAAACTTCCACCGGAAACTCCTATCAAAAGACATCCGGTTATGTTATTAGGAAATAATGGAGACCAGCAAGTGCAAGCTATAATGCAAACACATATACATCCTCGAGGTTCGAGTTTGAGTCATATGATTTCTTCTGCACACGAGGAAAATAATGTTGTAGATGATCTGGAACATTCAATTGAAGTTGGTAGAAACAATTCAATTATTAATATTGATAATTCAATATCGGATACTAGCTCGACATTTTTCAGATTACCACAGAATTCTACATCTACAGTAAATTCAAATCATGTTGGACAAAATATCTTAACTCATAATACAGACTTGGATATTGAACTTTCAGGATCTGAAATGGATTTTGAAGATTCTAAATTCAATGATGATGATAATGATGATGTTATACCCGAAACACCTACTAAATCAACAGTTAAAAAATCACATTCAATACCTGCTAATTTTAGTCCAGTCTCCTTTAGTAAGCTGAGGGCATCTAAAAAAGATAAAGGGTTTGTTCCCAAACTTAATCCATTAACGATATCTAAAACAAAGATGAAAAAGGATGAACCATCTACACCTATTAATAACATTCTTCTGTTGACCCAAAGTTCTCAATTAATAAAGAATCGTCACAATGATACCATTGATGAAGGCTCACTGAGGGATTTGTTTAGTCGTGGAAATTCATCTGCAACAACCTCACATCATTATGCGTCTACTTTAAATTCAATCAATTCATCGCAAGCTACATTATGTACAGAATCACTTGCTAAATCAATGAAAATTGATGACCATTTGATCAATAAATTTGGATTGAAGAATATAAAATACCTAGGTACTGGAGAGTTTTCAATTGCATTTGAATGTTTGTTTAACAATGAAAAATTGGCCATTAAAAGATCAAAGAAGCCTATTATTGGGAAACAAGAGAAAAAGGCAATCATGAGAGAAATTGATGCACTTCGAGCACTTACTTCCGTGAAGGACAGTGACAAGTTGAATTTACTCGAGCAGGACGAGGGGAAAGAATACTTGGTGTATTTTATTGAAGCATGGGACTTTAATAATTATTTCTATATTATGACTGAATATTGTGAAGGTGGAACTCTTTTCGAATTCTTAGAAGAGCATAAAAATTATAAACTTGATGAATTTAGAATATGGAAGATTCTAATTGAGATATTAAACGGATTAAAATTCATTCACCTGCAAAATTATTTGCATTTAGATTTAAAACCCGCAAATATTTTTGTTACATTTGAAGGATCTTTAAAGATTGGAGATTTTGGATTAGCTACTAAATTACCAATTTTAGAAAAAGATTTTGATTTAGAAGGTGATAGAAATTATATTGCACCTGAGTTGATTAACGATAAGATTTATACCCCGTTTGCAGATATTTTCAGTGTTGGACTTATTATCCTAGAGATTGCAGCTAATATTATTTTACCAGATAATGGAACTCCATGGAGAAAATTGAGAAGTGGAGATTTATCAGATGCTGGAAAATTATCCAGCGATAATATCAGTGATTTTTTGCAACACCAAAATTTCAGTTCACTTTCTTCATACAATTCTTATGGAATTTCGTCTACATCATCCTTGAGTCATCATTTCACTCCTAACCCACAAACTTCACAAGTTTGGCAACAAAATAGAAGGGAAGTCAAGGAATTAATTCCGCTGTGGGCACCCGAATTCTTGGTGGGGAGTAGTGTGAATAACTTAGATCGCTTAGTATCTAAGATGTTAAAGCCAAACCCATTCGATAGACCAAATGCCAAAATGATCTTACTGATGGATGAATGCATGATTATAGAAAACAGACGAAAGGCAGGTGCAACTATCTACGAAGGAGAATTTGGTCCGGGTATTGACGAAGATTAATACCGTTATATATTATTATATAGTTGTTATTTTTCATATGACTTGTGAATAAAGGTAATTCATATATTTATAATTGTTATAACCACAACCAAAAAAAAAAGTACACACAAGCACAACTTACATCAACTAAATCGTAGTACAACTTATTATATGATCTAGTATAAAAAAGTATAAAAGGAATAAGATATGCGGGAGAATGAAAGTGACTTTATCATGCTCATGTTAAGTATGAAAAAGCACAATTATTTAATTTCATGAATATGGTTAAGTTTAAAAAGAAGCGGGCCCACTCCACGCTTATTGGACTTGAGAGTAACCAGAGAAAGGTTCGGCCTTCTTGGACTTCAAGTATTCATCAGAAGCATCTTGCCATTCTCTAGTCATGGTGGTTGGACCTTCAGCAGCGAAAGATCTGATGAAGGCAAACAAACCAACACCAGCACCCAAACCAGCTACAACACCCCAGAAAACCTTGCTCTTTTCACCAGGTTGGTACAAAGGTCTTCTTGGACCCCATTCACCGAAAGAGATGTAGTATGCAGCCTTCTTTTCGGCAGCGGTCAATTCTTGCCATGGACCTTCCATTCTGGTCTTTAATTCTTCTATTAAAGTAGTTTGGTCATCCTTTGGTAAAGATTCCCATCTCTTGTCTAAGCTACCGACGTAGGAGTTAGATAAAGCTCTTGGAGCAGCCTTAGCAACAGTGGATTGTTGACGGACGGCTAATCTTGGAATAGTAGTACGAAGCATTATGTGTTGTGACTGAGTCTATGTTAGTACACTAAAAAACTAATGTTAGTACAAATTGTGATGTGTATATGTGAAAAATTCGGGTTTTGTGTCACTAATATTTCGCGGGATTTGATTGGTTCTGTAAACTGCGGGAAAGAATCTTACGATACCAAAAAGTAACCCCATACTACTGACCTGAGTTACACGGTATCGTTATTTTTTAGAGGCGGGATTCAATACCTAGACATGAAAACATTTTATGAATTGATTAATAATTTTCATAAATTCGAGATTCACAATTGGTCGTAGAATAAAATTCGATTTTTTTTTTTTTTGTTTTCATTCCCTCCCCCCAGTTTATTCATTTATATGTGATTATTCATAAGAATATCCTATTGAATAAACAACATAAATGAATAATAATTCAGTATTATTGTAGCGTAAACTGGAATAAGGAAAATATTCGATTCTTCTTAACTGATCGGAAACGTTCAAAGGAAAAAAAATAACAACAACCAACGGACAAAAAATTATTCCATCATAATTATGATGATTCTCTTAAAGGATTGTGTCCATTAGACAGCTCACAATTGTACTTTGTCATAAAATGGAATGGATATCCGTTCTTTATAACAATAATCATTATCTTTTCCATACTTTATTTTGCGCATAAATAAATATGCTCAATAATTCATAGTTACCCATAGTACATGTGAAATTAACCTAGATAGATATATCTAAGAAGTTATATACTCTAATGGAGCCCGCACCCGTATTCACACATATTTCCAATTTGTTCTGTCATGTAATTACACATACCTTTTGATGTTAATCAATAAGATTCAAGGAAATATAATCAATTATGTTATGCGATTATCAAGTATTCTATTGGGAAATCGGATAGTGAAACAACAAGGTCGTGCGTGTTACAACCAAGTTTGATCAGGCGATTTAACATATACAGGAGTAGAGAACTAATGTATATCTTGGAGTATACTATCCATGTTATGATATAGATAGACTTGAAATTAAAAATCATCAATCTTTCTTAATACTTTTTCATTTATTATATATATATATACACTAGTATTATTAATATCCTTTCCGTTATTTCTATCATATTTTAAGCTTTGTAAACTTCCACTAAAGATCTCTTTAATTGAGAATTAACTTCATTTACATTGACAATAACTGAAGTATCCTTCTTATTAATATAATTGACAAATTCAGCCACTGAACCTCCAACTCCAAAATAAAAGTTTTTCGCAGCAATAAGTCCCAAACAAGAGTTGTTAGTTTCCAATAATTTTAAAATTGTTTCTGCAACAATTGGTAATGTATCTAATGAATAGATTGTTTCAGAACTAATAACCAAATCAATTGAATTTCCCAAATTGGAAAGAATTTCAAGGAATTCTTGACCCCAAGAACCAGAAATAAATTGAATTTCAATATTTTCTTGCTTTAAATGTTCCATAAATTCTTCAAGTAATCTTGGAGTTAACAATAATTCATCATTAGCCATCACTGGACCTTCAGATTCTTCGTTTTGTGTGAGTTCATGTAGCTTTTTAGGGTCAACAGTAGATGCCCAATGAATAAGAAGATTAGGAACAGTAACTAATCTCAACACTTCATAGTTAAAATCAGAAAGAATTAAAGTCATTCTAGTTGATTTATTTAATGCTAATGTTTTATTTTGTAATCTTTGCATTAAAATTTGACAACTTGGAAGAGCAGTACCACATCCAAGATCCAAGATTGTGGCCTTATTAAACTCAGGTTGTTGGTAAAGTTGAACCAATTTGTCTACAGCATCGTAGGAACATTCCCAACTTTTAAACCCTCCTTCATATACATCTTTCTTTAAATCTACGTCATTACTATTACCCATTAAAATATCATTAACCAAATCACTTTGTTCATCTTCACACATCACTTGGTGCTTGATATCAAAAAGTTCTCTTCTGTATGTTACATTCCCTCCTATAGGTGTCATGTAATTATCAAACGTAAGTTTCACATTTTGTAATTCTGATAGTATAGACTCTAAAGTATGCAACTTTGGCAAAACTTTACTATCTAAAGAGGCAGAAAGTGCAACTAATGGTGATTCTACTGGGGTATTCTCTTGATGTCTCCCTTCAACTTCGTCATCACTTATATCATCATTGTTAAATCCGAATGAGAATGACATATCAATTATTTCTTTTAAATATTTTAACAAAGCTAGTCTATTCTCTCCATTTCATCTCATATTGAATCTTTTTTTGTGAATACAATGATTTTTTTTTTTTTTAAGTTAGTTTTTATATTTTATTTAAAAAAAAAAAAAAAAAAAAACAGACATAATTAGACTTATTCCCTAACTACTTATTTTCTTTCAATCCCATCTCCTTTCTTAGTTGACTCGTTATAACTTTGTCTTCAAAATAAAGATGGTTGCCCTTAATTGTTGTCGCAATCTTAAATAAGTCTTGGAATCTAGAATAAAGTTCCAATGATAGAATATCATTTTTGATGATTTTGGTCATATTTGGATTTTGTATAGATATCCCATGACTTGAGAGAAATTCTATTATATAATTGAGTTGTGTACTTAAATTTCCCATATGATTCTCAAATAGAGAATATCCAGTTTGACGTAAATCATCTCCACAAATTAAGTTGTATGTTTTATAAACTTGAGTAATTTCCTTGGCAATTGTATTAAATGTAGAAAAGATATCATGATGTCTCCAAATTAAAAAATAAAATGAATCAACATGTTTACGATGTCTTTCAAGTGGATCATCTGCATATACAGTTAATCCAAGTAATGAACTAAGTTGTTTTTCAATAAGACTTGCTGCTTCCTTTATACTTTGTAGTGAATCGTTATACTTATGGTAATCAGATTCATCAAGCTTATTTATCTTTAATACTTCCAAATTCGATAAATGAAGTTTACAACTAAATTTAACAATACTATTAATTTTTTCAAGCATTGGATATGCGTTTTGTACAATTTTAAAAATTGTCATTAATCCTTTACTGATTTGAGTTTTAGCAACTTTCTTAGTAGCTTGTGGGTTATATAGACCTTGATGAATAAATTCCAATTCTAATAAATATTCATTAATTTCAGTTAACAGATTTTGTTTTGAAGCCTTTAATACGTTAAATCTTTCATGAACTGGAGAATTTTCCTTAAATCTTCCATCAGGGAAATCTTCAGTTAGAGGTGTACTAATAAACGTTTCTTGTGGTAATATATCAATTTCTGGCCCTTCCATTAAAGTCAGTATCAAAACTTCACAATTTAATTCCACCCTTCTCATTGCATCAAGTAAATTCCCATGAAATTTATCATAAGTTACTGAAGTTGTGAAAAACTTGAGATAATTTGATTTAGAATTGTCTTTACAAATCCCCCCATATATATATTCCATATACGATATTTGAACATCAGTAGTTAATCTAGAAATATATCGATCACAAATTTCCGCTAAAAGTTGATTTCTATACTTTGGTTGGACAACATTTAACCAGTCACTTTTCCTATATGTCAATACATATCTAAATTGCCGGAATTTTTCTACAAATTGATAGATCATAGCCATAAAAGCTTCTTTGGACATAGGACTATTCCACAGTTTAAATACAGTTTCTGGCACTGCATCAATTGCATATAATGCTGAGAAATTGAAATCTTCATAGAACCAACATAAATCTTCAATATGAAGATATGCCGTTCTACTAGCAAATTCTGGAAAATCTATGGCCATTCTTTTTGAAATTTTGCACTCTCCCGGGTATTCTCTAATGTTCAAATTTATTTACAAAATTTCATCCATTCCATAGAAAGATTATTCAAAAAAATATTCTGATACTATGAATCACTCTTGTGTCATATAATACCTGAGGATGTAGATTATATCCTTCTCCTGGTTCAATTTCAGGAAAAAATCGAAAAAAAAAAAGAAACAGAGTATATTTTTTAGGTGGTGGTTTTGGAACTTGAGGGGGTCGGTTAGTGGGGAAAGCATATTGTGCCACTTACCTGCAGGAAAAATTAATCCGGATTCATTTTTACTCTCAGTTTAATATTAACACCTACAAAAATTGTGGTGCATGTCGCAAAAGTATATTACAAGATTGATAGTTATCTTTTATGGTTTAAAGAGTTTTCCAATTAACAATCAATTCTGTAGATCTTAACACAATTGGCGATTGATGTCTTCTTCAACGACCGACTTATCTCCTACACACCTGAACGTATCACCACAGTCCACAGCGCCCCAGGAGCTGGATCTACCGCACGACTCCGGCCCACAGCAAGATATTAAACATCATAAACAACCTTCACAACATAACGACGAACAAAGACCACGTCCACTTCATAGCCAAGGGAGGGCCAAATCCTACACGATTTCCAATGGGTCGCTACATCACAACCGCTCCAAAGGTTCTACTTCTGTTTCACCAACAGCAGAAGGATCGGCAACAACGGGTACAACTTCATCTTCGGAATCATTAGTTTCCGGTACTAAAACTCCAATCTCGTTTGAACCTACGTCACATATGAAGAAGGTATCATTCTCCAACTTCCGTCCATTTGCCACTGGTGTTGACCTGACTTCTAGCAGTATAACCTCTAGTGAAGATGAACATTTTGAAGATGATGAAGGATATTTCTTCCACCATAATCCACAACACTTACCTTCTACAATCAATACATCTAGAAAGAATTCTCTTAGGAAACTTTCATCTCATCCCATGGGATTTACTCAATCCCTTGATTCTCAAGTGCTAGCCACGTGCGATTCTAATTCAAGTTTACCCGAGTTTAATAAGCGTCCTTTGACAGACACGCCTATTGTTTCAAGTGTCACTTCACCTGTAACCCGTACTCAATCTTCGGATGATGAGGATTGTGATGAAAATGATATTACTGATTCTGAGTCAGCTAAAGGGACTTTAAAGGGAAAACAAAGTAATTCAACCAATCAAAACGTTGATATTGATTCTGAATCAACCCAAGATGATGAGAATACAGTTGTAGAAGATGATGAACAACCATTTAAATCCCAAATAGCCAAGACTAAGAATATTTCTCATCTCAACTTGTTGGATTTGAATTCAAGATCGGTTTCTCCCAATTCTGTTCCTACAAAAGCTCCACCACCTACTGCAGTACCATCTTTAACTACAACCACACCAACTCCTTCCCCACCACCTTCATCATCTAAGGATGACGCGAAGGAGGTTGTGGCTCTTAGACCTAAAATCAAGGATTCTATAGCAGCCAAACAAATCAATAGTGCTAAATTATCTGAAGAACTCAAATCTATATTATTGACAAAACCACCCCCACCAGCCAGAAAGGCATATACTTTGAACATCCCCGGTCAGACTTCTTCGAAAATCTCACCAGATGGACGAATTGCTTCCGTTGACGTTGGGTCGAAACTTGTTATTGTGATGGTTGGTCTACCTGCGAGAGGAAAATCATACATTACAAACAAACTTACTAGATACCTCAACTGGTTGCAACATGATTGTAGGGTGTTTAATGTAGGGAATACCAGACGGAAGGACAAGGTTAATAATGCTGGACCTGAAGCTAACCCATTGCCAGATATTCATACACCCAATAATGAAAACCTGCTGAATGCAACTTCTCCTGATTCACATCCAAAGTCTCCTTCAGGAACAAGTCATAACGCTGATTTTTTCAATCCAGAGAATAATTCATCGACTATTCTTCGTGAGAAATGGGCCATGGATACATTGGATCAATTATTAAATTATGTTATTGATGGACCTGGATCAGTAGGAATTTTTGATGCAACTAATTCTACAAAGAGAAGAAGACTGAGAGTTTTGAAACGAATTCAAGAAAGATCAAATGGAGAACTTAAGGTTTTATTTTTAGAAAGTGTATGTTCAGATCCATCAATCATTGAATCTAATATTAGACTTAAACTTTCGGGGCCTGATTATCGTGATATGGATCCAGAAGATGCATTGAAAGATTTTGTTGGTAGATTACACAATTACGAAAAGGCATATGAGACAATTGATGACCTGGAAGAAGCAATCCCCGCGTTCCAATATGTGAAAATGATAGATGTTGGTAAGAAGGTTGTTAGTTACAACATTCAAGGATTTCTCGCATCACAAACAATTTACTTTTTATTAAACTTCAACTTGTGTGAAAGACAGATCTGGATCACAAGACATGGAGAAAGTGCAGATAACTTGAATGGACGAATTGGAGGAGATTCTCATTTAACAAAGAGAGGTGAAAAGTTCTCCAAGGCGTTACTGAAATTTATGGATTTCCAAAGGAAAGAATTCCGTAAGCAACAACTTGAAAGATTCTCAACTAGACTTGAATTGAAGTATAATTCAGTTTTCAATAAAATAGGAGGAGCAGAAAAGATTGATAGTATTCCAAGTGAACCAAACTTTTGTGTTTGGACGTCTATGCTTTGTAGAGCTATTGAAACTGGGAAATACTTTGATGATCATTTATATTCACTTAAGGAAATGAGAATGTTGAACGAATTGGGAGGCGGTAAATTTGAAGGAATGACATATGAAGAGATTCAAAATAAGCATCCTAAGGAATTCCAAGCAAGAATCCGTAATAAATTAACATATCGATACCCAGGAGTAGGGGGTGAATCGTATTTGGATGTCTTAACGAGATTACGACCTTTAATTACAGAAATTGAGAGAACAACTGATAATTTGTTAATCATTTCACATCGGGTTGTATTACGTATCTTGTTGGCCTACTTTTTGAACTTAGATAATTCCTCAATTGGAGAATTAGATGTTCCTTTACACACTCTTTACTGCTTAGAACTGAAACCTTATGGTACAGAATACCGCATGTATGAATTCGATGAAGGGCTTGATTGGTTTAGAAAAGTTGAGCCAGATCATCAGAAAAATGTCAAGGAAGTCGGTGTTGTTTTCAGAGAAAGAAAGTACTCTGTCGTTCCTACAGCACCTCCCACAAGCGCTCAAAAGGATCGTACTCGGAATAGAACATACAGTAACACAGTTGGCGGGCAGAATAATCAATTCAGTTTAAGACGCAGCCTTAGTTTTGGTGCAAATGGTTCTACTCCAAGTACAAAACCTGAGCCTGGTGCTATAAGAGATGAGGGACTCACGTCCACTACACACCCTCGTCTACATGGATTAACTGCCAATACTACAACCACTGGTCAAACATCCCAGGATTCAGGCAGATTATCTTCGAAAAAATTAGCCGATTTGAAAAAGCTACGTGGGCCTTAGATTTAGCTTTCTAACACGAGTTACGATGGATACAAATAACAAAGATATTTTTTGTTTTAAATCCAAATATAAATAAATGATGAAACATATGTACACGTTTTTCACACGTAGGCGCTAAACGTTACCCCCCAAAAAAAAGGAGCAATTCGTCACAAAATTAGACGAAGTAGTTGTAAAGATTTTATTTATTAGCTATTAATATTAAGCAAAGTGTGGTAATTAAAACAAATTAGTTCAAATATGTAACTAGCAAATGGTGGTCGCGGCTGCCCCCTACTTGAAAACCAACAAAATATTTCCCACATTCATGTGTGAAGGCGAGCCTCATAGATAATTGGCACAGTTTTGGCTGTTTCTTTTTTTTTTTTTTCTATTTTTATTTTTATTTATGTACCATATCGGCCAAATGCTTAAATGAAGAAGTTAAATTTTACTTTTACATGACGGGATAGAAATTAAATATGCGAAAATGTAGATGTAAACAACTGTGTAATTTCTGGACATGGGCAGCTGGATATCCTTGAGAAAACATAATTCCACCTGGAAGCAACAGCTCTTACGCAATATTATTTTTAGACACTGTGCATAGTGCTTGCAGTTTAGCGGATTTGTAGTTGTAAGGTAAGAAGACGCTTGCAAGAGTGTATGTAGGCCCAAATGGTAAACTCGGACATTTTTACCGCTTTGTGAGGTTTTACTATAGTTTCATTTTTCCTGTGTCGTTTGTGCAGTGCTCAGTGTGAAGCGCAAACACACACAATCAAGTACATGAATAAGGTAAACTCCGTCAATCTGTCAAAGTTTACCACAAGGTAAAATTAATATTAGAACCGTTATACATACATAGTATACGAGTCTCCAAGATCACGTTCTTTCACATAGTATAGCCTTACGGTATAACGTCCACACTTCGTAGTCCACATCCTTGCTACATAGATCGTTTGCAGGGCAAACAATACCGCGGAAAATACCAAAATGACTGAGATGGATGATAAGAAGGACACAATAGGGAATGAAGATACTGGCAGTTCTACAGTGACCAACTCTTTGATCAATCTGGTGAAGGGAGAGGTCATACAGGACAAAATACTTGCACTGTCAGAAGATTTGGGGGCTGGTCCTGAGTCTTCAAATATCCCCACACCCTCCAATGTTGTGACTGGTGGTGTGACTAATACTGCTGAAATAATGGCAACTAAATCCAATAATATACCCAGTCTTTCAGAAATTAGAACAAACTCCGGTACTGCTCCTACGAGTGCAGCAGCTGGAATACAGAACCTGGAACTGGTTTTCAAAGTGCCTAAAAAAATTGTTCCTGGAGAAATCAAAATTCCAGACAGTAACAAATCTCGTCAACTTCAATCAGATTATGAAGCAGGAAATGAAAATGGATCTGGGATAAAACTTAATAAGAATGCTATTACTAACCTCAATAAATCCCTTAAGGCGAAACAAAAGATTATCAATACAAAGGAGCCACATCCTAAAAATTCAACTATCATTTCGGAGATCCTCAATACTTCACCTCTGGCTGCTGCATTTCCTAATAATATATCAAATGAAAATGAGCTAGAGTCTCTCCCCACCGTTACCGGTACAGGTACGGCCAATCCAGTGGCCAGTAGTACAGCAAGCATATCTGATCATGGTGTTAATTCAAAGACCACCACTGCGAAGGAAAAGAAAAGATTGGCAAATCAAAACTCTACCAGAACAGATTTTTTCGCTGCAAAACTTGCAAGTGCTGTTGATGACGTTGAGAGCTCTGACAGTGATGAAACGTTTGTTTATGAGACTAATGTTCCATCGTATGAAAATAATACAATTTCAAATGGTATGCAAGCAGGACCTAATGGACATCTTGCAAATTCAAATAATGTTAATACTGTGCTTAGTTCACCACGCACAGAAAATGTCTCAAGGAATGGTAGTGTTATGAATGCACCTGGGATCGTGAACAACATCCATAGCCCTCCACAAGTTATTCTTGGAGACCCTTCAATGCAGGACACACCTATTTCAGCTTCGAAAACTGATTCGATTCAATCTTTGAGATCCATTAAGTTTCCAAAGACAGCCACTTCTGTGGGGAATGGACAAGTGCCCAAATTAAGCAATTCACATACAGAACCATCTAATAAGGATATAACCACCATCAGTGGGAAGGAACGTCCTCCAACGCAAAGGTCAAACTCGATATATTCCGTAGTTCATCCAACACTTCGAGGTACCGATGATGTAAATAAATTGCAATATCCTATTCAATTTCACGATCAGGATACCAATTTACAACACTCACCAACTAGTAGTGCTTTCATGGATACCCTTCACTCGGTGAATTCAGTTTCAACGACTCATTATCCGAATGATATCCCACCAAATGTTTCTGGACCAGGTCTTGGTCTATTTGATACCCGCTCCAGTTATCAACCATCGAATACCGCTGTAACCAGCATCAACGATGGCTACACAAATGATGACCGATATTCATCAGAGGATGTCGATGAGGATGCAGAAGTTATTGATGATGCTAACTCTACCGAAGGTGATTTTTATGGTACTGATAGCAACGGGATAGCTACTGCAAACTCAACTCTTAATGGAGGAAATATAGCATTGGAAGATACACAGGCCACAATTGCTAATACTAATAATACTAATACTAATACTAATAATACCAATAATAATAACCTCAATGGCGCAGCGACCTTTGGAGAAAAGATTGCATCGACTAATTCTATGACCAGCAAAGGGAAAAAGAATACAAAATCAACAACCACAAGCTCGTCAAAACTCCGGTCTACTACATCCAAACTTTTCGATAAGAAGGGATCTCAGCCCAGGAGATATAGTATCATTCCCGATGATATCGATATTGAGGATTTCGATGATGAATTAATATACTATGACAACAATGTCCGTTTCCCATATAATAATAATCACAGTATCGGCACAAATCAATACAGCGAGAATTCTCCCTTGATGAACCAAGGAGGACGAATTCCTCACTACAGATCGTTGAACTTGAACCCACCAAATGGGAAACGTCTCTCGCAACAGAAGGGTAAGCGATACCTTTCAAGTGGTCCTGGCCTCCCTCATCAAGCGTCGAACATTGGACTGCCTGTAAATGAGGGAAATTCCCCACATCCAAATAATGATATATTTCCATTCCCATATCCTGATCCGAACCAGCCCTACTACTACGATTTTGATGAGTTTGATGAAGCTTCGCATTCCGACAGTTTGGAACACAACCATCTTCATACACTTGGTCGCAAAAGTGCTCGGAATATTTCAGCATATGGACATCCGCATTTATCTGCCACTAATGGTCATTTCATTCTTCCTAGAAAAAAATCTTCCCTCGAAGGTGCGAAGGTTAATTGTATCAAGAGCTTTATTTATACTTTGATTAGTATTCTTACCGTACTTTCAGTTGGATTTATTATGGGGTTTGTACTTGCCACAACGAAGGAACTTACACATGTGAACATCACAACGATCAACAATGCACTCGTCAGTCAAGACGAATTAGTATTCAATATCATAGTGGAAGCATATAATCCTGGATGGTTCTCAGTAGATGTAAGTGAGGTTGAGCTTGACATTTTTGCAAAAAGTGGATATCTTCCAGATGAAGGGAGTGATGTTATCAATGATTTCGTGGTTGAAACTGTTTTGTTGGGCTCTGTTTACTCCTTGGAATCCCCAATGACTTTCAGAGGTGGTTTCTTTAATAGAGAACCTTTGAAGCAACACGCAGAAATGAAGTTAATAACACCTGGGAAAAATCTCTCAACAGTAGCGTTGTTACGCACTAGTAATACAACAGATCCACTGCCTCCTGATAACTCAAAGAAATGGGAAATAATATCTAAAAATCCTTTTGACATCATAGTTCGTGGAATTTTGAAATATAAATTACCTATGACTTCAAATTCAAAGTCTGTGGTGGTCAAAAAAACTGCTTACGTTGATCCAACTGGACCTGTCTAATCTACATATATACGAATTATTATAGGCTATTGAACTTGTATTCTTCCTTTAAGTATCCTGTAGTGTAAATCATCAGATCCATTAATATTCCTCTTTTCAAGTAACACCCGGAATTCCTCTGGTTCAAATGAAGTAGCACTCGGATGAAGATTGGCATCAAAGGGATTCAATTTCATTTGATACGATGGATTTTTGGGCAGTTTAATCTTAAATAAAAGTAACATACGACAAGTTAATGCGTAAATCTCTCTGGTTGCCAAAATATTTCCTGGGCACTTTCTTGAACCTTCACCAAAAGAGAAATGGAACATTTTATCTCTAATTTTATTTGTCTGTGGATCTATCCATCTACTTGGATCAAATACCATAGGATTTGTAAATTGCCGATGGTCATGGTTTGCAGCATATAGGTTTAAAAATATAGTTGTACCCGCGGGGATACGTGCATTATTGTATATTATATCTTTAGTTGTTTGACGGGGGAGACCCAATGGTAAAACAGTGAAGAAGCGGTACGTCTCCTTCACAAGTGCTAAAACTTCATCACATTTCATTTCATAACACACAGCTTCCCATGCTTCCATAAGACTGCCATTGTACAAGTTCAATAATGCTTTAAATGCGCGTTCCTGTAGCTCCATCCCATATGGCTGCGAAAGTTGACCCATCAAATGGTTGAAATTAAGCGGGGTATTATCAAGTCCAGCACTTATCAAGTCCAGCACTTATCATAGTCAAACAAATACTTTGTATCTCATCTGGGGAAAGAATTTTGTTTTCTGAACATATCTTACCAATAATTGAATTTGCAGCGGATTGGTCCCCTGAATCAAGCTTGTTTCTCAATGTTGACATTAAACTTCCCATGTACTTGTCTCTTTCGCTTCGAGATCTTGCGGCTCTTCTGGCCTTTCCAAAGGGTAAAAATCTAAGAATAGGAATGAAATCTTCAATATTTGCTGCTGGTGAGCGAAGATTAATGATTTCGTTCTCGGTGTTAATAATATGTTCAAAAAATACCCTATCGCGCCCATAAGAATCTAAAGTTATCCCGTAACTAATCCGAATAGCAACTTTCAAAACGAGAAACTGAACATGTGGCATAAGATTGATATCTGAAAGCTTGGTAAGATGGCACCTGGGACATATACATGAAGGCATGCAATATAATTCCAGATTTCCTCGAATAATTTCCCTTATAGTAAAGGAGGTTTCTTCGTTCATCAACTGTGAAAAGGAATCCACTCTTCTCTTGTTCAGCCCCATAGACACTGCCTTCTTTTTCCTCTTATATGACTCGCCTGCTGGACTCGAACCAACAGTAAACCCCTGTGTGGATGATACCACCTCATGAAAGATGTACAGAATTGGTCGAGAATTTGTTGCACATGAATGGCGAATGCACAAACTTCTACAGTCATCAAATGAGTTAACAACAACCACTCTTTTGATTCCAAGTCTTATTTGGAATATGTCATATCCAGACGTGATTGCCCAATCCATGTAAACCTTTGCCAGATTGTTCAACACTTGAAATAGATTTCCAACTATAGGGTATCCCTTTATAACATATAAACCTCCAATATGGGCTGGTGCGCCAATTTCAAAGAAGTAGTCCAAAAGTATTGAAAGAACAATTGCAATGAACAAAATGATGAATGCATGTCCAAGGTAGTAAAGTAGTACACCGATGGACAAGATAAGCGTCATCTTGAATGTTGAACTAAAGGTATTGTTTGAAAGGAAAAGAAAAATAGATATAACTAGATTGTTTGTAACTAGATGCAAAAAAGTATTACAAAACAATTTGCAACCACAGATCTAACTATTGATACAATATCACATAAAATTAACTATAAATTTGAATTTCTAAATATGCCCACTATAGCTCCCAGAAACCAAGCTTCTAACACTTGGTACTTCACTTCCATTGACAAATATTTCGGTGGTCTTTGGTGGATCAACGATAGAGAACTTGAGTTGAATCCCAGATTCATGCTCACTACCCTTACCATTGGTCATATATCTAGCAATCAAAGTTTCACCCTTCTCAGACAGTAAAGTAATCGGGGATGGGAATCTCCATGTAATTCTATTCAATTCCTTATTGAACGAACCAGAAGGTTTGGAGGCAGCTGAAGTAGTATCCACAGATGGGTTCAATGCAGCAGAAATAACAACATTATCTAAAGTCAACAGAGTTGCATATTGTGGATTCAATTTCATATTTATCAACAAACTGGATTGGTGGTCTTCGAACTTCCAAACTTGGGTAATTAACACAGGTACTGCATCGATGGATTTAAGGTACTTCAAGCCCCCTAAAGTTCTCGATATAATCAGCTGTGGATCAATAGTGTATTCACTGGTAGACTCTGGGTTTTGGGTAATGAATTGGGTATTCACTATAGTCTTATCAAACTTTGCTGCAATAGTAATTGGAATTGGTTGCAAGTTCGAGTTCCCTTCTTCATCAGGCTTGTAGTTGAATGCAACTTCACCAATTAATTGATGACGAATAACCTTGTCATCCTTAAAACTAGCATTGATGACTTCGGCAATTGAAGCATTTAACCCAATTTCATTCTGCTCTTGAGAATGTTTGAAAATATCACTACCTCCATTTAAGTGTTTCAACACAGAATTACCTGTATCTTGAGAAGCTAATGTACGTGGAGCAATAACGGAATCTCTAGTTGCAGGCAAATTGTGGAAGAACATAGATTTAACATCTTTTCTACTTCTACCGCCGCCAACACTACTAACTTCAGAAGTGATACTTTGATCATCTCTTGTAGAAGCATGTGCAACTTTTCTAGCTGGTGGAGGTGGTGGAGCAACATGCGAAGATTGTCTCCCACTTACTTGTTCTGAGTGAGAGTTGGAAGGGAAATCTTGATGGGAATTGCCATTAAATGCAATATGTGGGGCTGCTTCATTACTTTTGTATGGAGAATTATTTTCAGCACCAAAGTCAGGCTCTGGCAATTCAGAATTTGACTCAAATACATTTGCTTGTTGTTCCTTTGGTGTAGCTGAAATTGGCTTCTCATCATCACCTGCCTCAAAGCTAAACTTACTTGCACTGGTTGTGCTGGTAGTTAAGTGATCGTTATGAGTTATTGGTGGTGATACTGCAAATACATTTTCAGATGGGACATGAAGATCATGCTTTTGGAGCAAAGAAACGTGTTTATTTTGTTTAACAGGGGAATCTTGTGCACCAACAACTTCAGAGGAAGAGGCAAGAGATGGTGAACTGCTTGCATCATATTTGATGACATTTGGAGAGTCAGTTGGAATTTGCGAAAATTGTTGATCCTTTGGTCTTGGAGTTAAAGGAACAGCATCTGAAGACAAGGTCTTTTGAGATTTTGGAGGTACTTCAATATTTCTTTGCTGAGCTGGTGCTGATTCTTGAAATGGAGATGGGTTTGAGAGTTGTTGTTGTTGAACATGTTTTGGCGGTTGTTGTTGTTGTTGTGGTGGTGGTGGTGGTTGTTGTTGTTGTTGTTGTTGATAGTGATCATTTGAGTGTGGTGGAACTGTTGCAGGTGGTAATGGGAGGGCATGTTCCTTCACCTTAGCTTGCTCAGGGTGTGGAGGATGTGGCTTGTCTGCATTCTTTTTTCCAAAAGTTCCAGACTTTCTCTTGTCAGAGTTCAAAATGTTTCCAAGTGAATCAGTCGATCTATTGGTTGCATGTGGAGTAGCAATTGTTGAGGAGGTGACAGATTCAGACTCAGGGATGGTGTCAGATTTATCCAATTTAGAAGCTTTCTTATTCTTTCTACCAAAGATTGAACCAACCTTTGATTTCAATTTTGAAGGTTTCTTTGAATTCGAAGAAGAGGATGAATGAGTAGAAGCAACATCACTATGCAGACGGCCTCCGAAGGAACTCAATCTTTTCGAGTGTGGGAAATGTGAATTTTGATGGCTTGATCCTACAGGTGCTCCGACTGGAGTAGGAGCAACTGGAGATAATTCCAGAGTAAAATCGGATCCCAACAAATATTTCAAGTAAATATTCATTTCTTCATCGAGTTTGTAAGTTCCCAACAAATAATTGACTGAATTTTCTGAATTCCCAATAAGTTTTGAAAATCTTGTATTTTGAGAATTGAAGTAATTTAAAATCACATCAAACAAGAGTTGAGACTTGACTTTTTCAAAGTTTTCCAAGTTATCAAAGATTTGAGGAGCTTTAACATTCCATTGATATTCAGCAGAATCATTTTTACCTAAATCACGAGAAATTTCTTGAAGTTCTTGAGAATTAAGAACTAATTCAGAATATCTTACATCATTATTTGTGAAATCTTTAAGTGGACCAAGTGTTTCTAATTTAATATTCTTAAAATATTGCTCATTTGAATGAAGTTCAAGTTCAATCAGTCTAAGGAAAGTGTTCCAAATTTTGTTGAAAGATCCTAAATCTTCAGGTGTATTGGATGGCTTTTGGTGACCATTTGAAGATGAAGCAGAATTTGCTGGTAAACCCAAAATGCCAGCACCTTCATTCAAAAGTTTTCCCAATTCATGGTTGTGACGTTGGAGTTCTTGTGTGTAGGATGTAAACCAAGTAATAAGATTTTTTTGTACTAATGATTTACTAGTGTTTAACGTGTGAGGAAGAATGGCAGCAGCTTCTTGAGGAGTCTTTGACGTAAGAATTGCCGTACCAAAACCATATTTTGAGTCTGACATTTTACTTCTATATTGATTTTAAAGGTTCAAGTAGAAATGAATTGACGGTAAGTGGTGGGAAGTTGGAATCGAGATATTGTTTTGAGCAATGGTATATGATATTATCTATTGAATATGTTCATTTTGATATTCTATTTAGAAAAAAAAAAAATATAAAATCGAGCCGTAGATTCCGGTCACGTGTATGTCAGCCAGCAATTAAAGTGAGAAATAAGGATAGAAATAGGAGAAAATCAACATATTTTGGAAAGTGTGTGGGGGAGGAAAAATCGGTACAAAAATGAGATTAATTTTGAAAGTGACACAAAATGAGTGAAGGTTGCAGTAACAAAAACGTACTGGTCGTCTATTAGTTCGTAGGCTCTTTTTTGAATTTACACGTAAATTTATTGGTGTAAATCTGAATATGGTTCGATATTTAATATATTACAGTAAAGAATTAGTGGAATGCACGGATATCTTAATATAATGTGGTAAACATCTTGAATTCAATCCCGAGATAATGTAAGAAGATGAGAGTATATCCTCTAAATGATTAAGATTGAGAGATAGAGAGAGGCTTGTATCTTGAGATCAATAAAAATGGCCGTAAATGTAAGAGCCCCGTTTCTTATTATTATTATTAATAATAAAACTAATAGTTTAGATAAGGGCTCGTGTAGAATCAATGTTTATTTGACGGTTGTGTTGGTAAGGAACCATGCATCTATGACTTGTAGCTAAATATTCGTCCCATTTTTACAGCTTGTAGTTAGATCATGAGATATGTGACTATCGTCAATTTATTTTTTAGATATGTAATGCGGGGTTAAGGAATTATACAGATTGTTGCTACTAGCACAAAATCGAGATATATTTTGAATTTAGAGGGAAATGAGTGAATAAAAGAAATATAGATGAAGTCATTATTAGTAAGAAATCGGCCGTTAAACAATTGACAATGTACTCGGTTATTATTCTACAACAATTATATTGAGTTATTCTCAAATATTATAGAAGAGAAAATTTTTTCACTTCTTGTCATAAATTTTACATAAAATTTCCCCAAGACTTCCAATATACTCTACTTCTTTTTCTCAAATGGTCTTATTAGTATTATGTCATGCTTGGTTTGTTTCCCCCCCACAAAATTTATATGTCTATAATGTGATTTTTCTCACTTGGCAAAATTGATAATAAGCTAAACTTACACAACAATTCGCGTAAACACCAAATATACCTTATCAGTCGTGCACTGTACCATATTGCATCTCCGGTAACGGCGTTTTTCTTATCATTCGCCAAGTCTCCAATTCGTTGAAGTAAATAAAACAAAAACAAACCAATCGATCCGAGTAACATGCCCGGGCTAGCCGTAAGTGTAAGTATAGATCGAACTAGGTTACCAAAAATAATGACCTATTATGTAGTAACATTATTTTATAGAGTCATGATTACAGATTAGATTTCTTGATGAAGTACAAAGAGAGTAGAACGACTGCACTTAATTAATCATGATGTTACTAAAGCCACTAGGTAAAATCAATGTAAGTAATTGTTATGAAAATCATTACTTAAGCGAATGTAGTGGAACGTTATGTTCTTGAAAACAAAACATAACTCATTTTTTAACCTCTTTTAGAGAGGAATTCAATTATTATCCCCTTCGGCCTTCTCAATCATGCATATTTTTCTGGGATAACGGATTTTTACGTTTAGTATACGAGCCAAAGAGAACTCTAAACGCACTGGCGCGCATCCGAACACCCACACTAAAGAAGATTTTTCTATTCAGGCGGCAAGAAGGAGAGATAAGCAATATGCGTTTTCATTGGCCACCTAGTACGTTATGTAAAAAAAAAAAGATATTGATAAGAGAGCACATGCTGACGGCTCTAAATATGAAGTAGATAAATATATCTCGATGGTACGGCTTAACATCTCCTGAAATGAAGATTTCATTTACAATTAGAAGTTTCTAATCAAATAAATCCTTTCTTTGTATATACTGTGATACCTTGTATACAATTACATTCACGTTCATTGTAAACATTCAATTGGGAAGAAAAATACAAATATAATATGTCGGATGCTACAGCTCTTCCATCCGGTATCACTGGTACCGGAACAGGAGGTGACTCCATGACTGTTGATCTTAATCAACAGTTCGATGCTGCCAACATGGCTTGGATTGGTACTGCAGCTGCCCTTGTGTGGATTATGATTCCAGGGGTTGGTTTACTTTATTCTGGTCTTTCCAGAAAGAAGCATGCTCTTTCCTTAATTTGGGCTGCTATTATGGCTGCCTGTTTAACCACTTTCCAATGGTTCTTCTGGGGATATTCCCTTGTTTTCACTCATACTTCATCTTCTCCTTTCCTTGGTAACTTGGATAACTTTGCCTTGATGAAAGTTTTAGGTGCTCCAGCAATTGTCACTTCAGTTCCAGATATTCTTTTCTGCTTCTACCAAGGTATGTTCGCTGCCACTACTGCCATTTTGATGGTTGGTGCTGGTTGTGAAAGAGCAAGATTAGGTCCTATGATGGTCTTTTTATTCTGTTGGTTAACTGTCGTCTACTGCCCAATTGCCTACTGGACTTGGGGTGGTAATGGTTGGTTATTCAAGTTGGGTGCCTTGGATTTCGCTGGTGGTGGTCCAGTTCATGAAAACTCTGGTTTTGCTGCTTTGGCTTATTCTCTTATCTTGGGTAAGAGACATGATCCATTGACTCAAGGTAAAGTTCCAAAGTACAAGCCTCACTCCGTGTCTTCTGTTGTCTTGGGAACTGTTTTCCTTTGGTTCGGTTGGTTCGGTTTCAACGGTGGTTCCACTGGTAACGCTTCTATCAGATCTTGGTACGCCTGTGTGAACACCAATTTAGCTGCTGCCTGTGGTGGTTTGACTTGGATGTTTGTTGATTGGTTTAGAACTGGTGGTAAGTGGTCCACTGTTGGTTTATGTACCGGTGCCATTGCTGGTTTAGTCGGTATTACACCTGCTGCTGGGTTTGTTCCAGTTTACACTTCAGTCGTTTTCGGGATTGTTCCAGCTATCGTTTGTAACTTTGCCGTTGATTTAAAGACCATTCTTGGAATTGATGATGGTATGGATGTCTTTGCCCTTCATGGTGTTGGTGGTATCTGTGGTTCCATCTTGACTGGTTTGTTTGCTGCTGACTACATAGCAGCAACTGACGGTAGTGTTGCTGGTGACCCATCTCTTGCCATTGCTGGTGGTTGGATGAACCATCACTACAAGCAATTGGGTTACCAATTGGCTGGTTCATGTTCTGTTGGTCTCTGGAGTTTCTGTATCACTGCCATTCTTTTGTTTATCACCGACAAGATTCCAAAGTTGAGACTTAGATTACATGAAGATGAAGAATTATTAGGTACTGATTTGGCTCAAATCGGTGAATACGCTTACACCAACGAAGATGATGAAGAACACCAACCATACGTTCTTGAACCAATCAGATCCACTGACGCTCGTTTGGCCAAGCTCAAGAGCGCCACTACTGCAGAAGCTCCTATTGAAGGTACTACGGCTGAAGGTGAAGTTGTCAGTCCAGATGGAACTGCCAGCGAAAATTCTAAAAGAAACTACTAAGTTTCGAAAAAGGTTTTAGGTTTTCTTGTAAATCATAAATAATAATAATAATAATCGGTAATTTTTACATAATAGAAGCATTGTAAGAGAGAACAAGAGTGAAGTGGAAATTGGTTCCAAATCCTTCCCAAATAGGAAATATACAGTAGTTTTGTCAAAGAAAAATTGAAATTCAGACGCGAATCAAAAAAATACGTCCTGTTTATAATTGCCACCGTACACAAAGGCAATAGAGAACATTGGGGCGGTGTTAAGGAGTAAAATATTTAAAGTGTAGAAGAATTTGGGTACATGCACAAGAAGTGGAGTTTATTAAATAAAACTCCAGTTACTGACATCCAATGACTTCAATTCGGTGTGAATGATTAAGTACGTTTTACGAACATGTGGATGCCAACACCAAGGTACCTATCTAACACGACATAGATTTATTGATTTCATCGTGCAGTGCATGTGTATCGCGCAAAGTTTGAAACTGATTGGATTCCCGTCGGATTTCCCTCAGAACTTCTGGGCAACTATAAGCATATAGTTTTTTTTTTTTCTTGCAGAAATAAAATTACGCAGAAAAATAAATAGATAGGTAACCATGACACCCGACTACTGAATTCATTACGCTGTGGATACTGAGGTGGGAAACATTCTCGAGCTTTATTGGATTTCGTAAATGTCAGTAAATTTTAGGAGGTATTGTGAAGATGATTTAGCTCTAGATTTGATTCACATGTCATAAATCAGCGTACCGAAGGAGATCAATTTCTTTGTGTTCTACAAACTTTAAAGATACGCCGCCCCACAAATCCAAGTATTGATAAATGAGACGTGATTTTAACCCAATCTTTCAACTACTCCATCTTTCCACAATAGAAGTCATAGTGTAATTAAGGTGCTTCCACGACCTATCTATGCACAGTCCTTACGGGGTCCCGCGCAAAATATTGTCCACCCATTGTAGTAATGTGTTGAGATAACAATTAATTTCCGTGCATAATAGTTCCGTTATTTTGTTAACTTGACGCAACCATTCACCCATATTTTTAGGTAGACACGGCTTGAAGTGTGACTCCGTCTTCTACGTGGGTCGGAATGGGAAAGCTTGAGCTTAAATAATTGTAGTAGATGAAGTAGTTCCCTCGTTCTCTTTTCAATTTTTGAAATCAGCCTTAATCGGGAGGTGGATGGGACCCGTACATGTACTCTATTGTTAACTTGCATAACAATGAGAAAGCTTGCTCCGAAATCAAAAGAAGGGTTAAATTAAACTATCTTCCATGATCATCTTTATGTAGTTGAGATATTATTTAAGTACCTAGTGTCCTCGTTATACCCCAAATACTAAACTGAGAGGTCGAGTCAAAAGAAATAATATCGTTCCATATATTCCCCCCGTCAAGAGAATCTAGTTCATAAGGCCAGTATTGTCCCGTCATTGACTATTTTTGCATTCTTTATCATTTGAGTCAATTTATCCTTTGGTGAGACACGTTGTTAGATATGAGTGCATTTTTTATACCAACGGTTTCTTTTCAGAAGCAACAACAGCTTAAAGAACAAATGATGAAAAAGAAAAAATCATCAAAATCGCGGAAAGATGAAGATAGACCAAGACCACATTTTGGAAGAAATTCAACCTCGAGTACAGATGTCAGTAGTTCATCCTTATATTCATTGACTTCTCCCGTCAGTGATCATAATTCGATTTTCACCGGGAAAGCATCTTCAAGACATAGTCTTGAAAGGGCTGAAACAGTTGAAAGTCATGACCTGTTCGATCAAAAGTCTCACGTCACTCTCGGGAACTTGTCTATTTCTAGTAAGAAATCTGCAAATAAAATGAGTTTAAAGGCATTGGCAACTTCTGGCCAAAGACTGCCTATAATGAACTACACTCACACATCTGACATCAATGAAATTTTAAGGTACAGTGAAAAGGAAAGGAAACGTAGAAATCACTCCGTTCGGGGAACATATCCTTCTCCTAAGAGTAGTATGGAAGGAGATACAAATTCTGAATTTGGGCGTATAAGCCATTCAGAATATATAGAGGAAGAAACAGAAAAGGAGGTAGAAATGGAAGGTACTAGACAAGAGGAGAAAGAAGGGCAAGAATCAATTAAAGAAAAGGTAACAACGTCTGATACGTCGTCACTTCAACTCGAGCCAGTATATTCCGATGTCAGTTCGATTTTCAGCACAAGATCTCATAGGCTGATAAAAAAGTCCATCGACGGAAAGGGTTTTGCAGCTAAACTCCACAAAATGGTCAAATGATCGACAACTTTAAATTCTCTGCGAAATACTGTAAAATACTTTCAATTCTTTTCTAATTATTACTCCTATCTCTTTCCATTAGCAGTATTTTACAATGAGACTGAACGCTGGATCGATTCAGTCTTGAGACTTAGATAGGTTAACAGAAAGAAATAAATCAACCCCACACAACTAGAATCAGTGAAACGTGTACCTGCAACGAAGTCATTCAAATGTATAGCGTTAATTAATTGTGCGAATGTATTTTAGGCAGATGTAGGTAAGACAATTCAGTTTGTACTCAACACAATCTATACGTACTAAAAATAATCTCCAATATGGCCTTTTATGATTAAGAATAGATTCCTTTGATATCACTCCTTGTATTTTACTGAATTGCACTTTTTATGACCAATACATCAACCATCTTCATTACTCTAGTGTATAACCCTTACTATCTACATTCTCTGCCCATGCACGACTCTATGGTATATTATTAAAACCTGACTGGACTGTATACAACGTATCAGGATAAGATAAGAAATGAATCACTAAAACCATCTTTGCTTCATATTTGAAACACTAACATTAGTATAATAATCAACCATATCAAAGACAATCACCTTCTACTAATCATAAGCAACATATTCATTTATAACAATTGCACATATTTGAATGATTAGACAAGTTTCTATCGTTCCTGGTGAAGGAATTGGGAACTCAATTCAATTGGGTGACACATTGTACTCTATTATCAACAAGTTTCAGCAAAAGGATCATAAGATGAAGATAATCTATTCGGATAAGGAGTACCTTGAGACACCCCTAGTGGTAATACTTCCGTCACTAGGGGTCAGACTTACTTTTGAAAACTGCAATCAACAGGAATTGCTTGTTATTGAGATTATCAGTTTTGAATTCATAAAGATTGTTTACAATAACTTCCATTTGAATGAGATTAGACATTCGGCAGATGATGGATTCCTTACAATTGAAGCAAATGGAGACGAGGGTGGAAGTGAAGAAGAGGTGGAGAATTTCCAAAAGACATCTTCTCAAGAAGTTTTGGTAAAACCTCCAACTCTTCATCAAATATACAATAAAATATTTGGACCTACCTACCCGGGGAAGCTAGTTGATGACTGTTATATTTTATCATATCCAGGGATTTCATTTAGATTCAAAATATTACTGCAGGACTTACAAGATGAAGTTTCAAAAGTTTCGTTAAATGAAAACTCACTCTTATCCCAATTACTCAATTGGGACAAAGTTGACGACATTGTTTGTGAGTCCTTGGCCATTTTTAATGGTGATTCATGGGATGAATTTTTCAAATCGTTTAAGCAATATTTATTAACTAAGAAGAAGACAAAGGTGTCTGAAAGGTTCAATGGTAGTAAATTGATCCCCAAGATATCCAAACTCATAGTTAATTTATCGGAAAGGGATATCAAAATCATTTTAAATTCAAACAAGGATATGACAAAGACAAGTGAATTTACCATCAAGATCGGAGAGACTACTCAACAAGAAATTCTC
Organism: [Candida] anglica; assembly: GCA_963924405.1. Classification (NCBI taxonomy): domain Eukaryota; kingdom Fungi; phylum Ascomycota; class Pichiomycetes; order Serinales; family Debaryomycetaceae; genus Kurtzmaniella; species [Candida] anglica. Next base: position 1,262,713 of record OZ004259.1, on the reverse strand, counting down.
AACATTTTGGGACCACCAGATGATTATTTCAATAAGTTTGATTGTAGACTTTTAATCCACAAGCATCTTAAGCAATCATTGCTGATTTCAAATGGTGGTAGCTCTGATACAATCAGTGGGAATTCAATCGATAAATTCCATAATTATTTCCTGTTAGGGCTTGATTTCTTATATGATCTTAACCCAGAGTCAAAGAAATCTCACAATAGTACTGGTATTTTAAAGAAGGTTGTGATTCATAATGGGGGTGTTACCAAGAGCTTAGATTTCATGAGATGGAACAAATGTAACTGGGAAATACATACGGGTAAAGACGGTGTTGGATCTGATATCTGTGTTAACTCTTCGATGTATTTTAAAGATATCCCACTGGCTTTCTTTTCAACATTGAATTCTCAGGTCATCAGACCAGTTCTTCTCAATCGAAACGAAGCAGAATTTATTGATAACGATTTGGATATCATTAATGTGAATGAAGTGCCGGCACATCATTCAAAGCCTGGAAGAAACTCGAACGAAAAGAGAACTAATCAAGTCAAAACTTGGGGTCAATCAAAGCTTTATGGAGGTAAATATTGTATTTGGGAAGTAGTTGATAGCATTGGCTGTATCACATGTGTTACTATTTACTAAAGCAAGAATATAAAATAAATAAAATAAGGAAAAAAAAAATTCGAGGGGAAAGGAAACTGAATCTATACAAACTAATGTTTTATACTATATTTAACCACGTACAAACTCTGTAGTCACTATTCTCCTTCACGGTATTCGTTGCACATAATTGATAGAACGTAAATATAATACTGTAGTTTACAACTTTATTGAGCACGTGATTATCACCAATTCTGATGGTTTACGGATTTTTTACCATTTACTACACAGGAAGAGCTATACTTTGTGTGTACTATAATTAATTTTGACCTTTAATTAACTTATATACCTTCTATATTCTTCTTATAAGCTAGAGAAATGCGTATTACCTTACAGACCATATCAAATGCTCCAACTGTTATCAGTCCAGAGGGAGAATCTGTGCTTCAACTTCGTGGGTTGAAAATTCCTTATATCGAGAATTTAGGAATAACAAGAGATATGTATGCTATAATAGACCTTATAGACAATCAAATTACCGAGCTTAAAAATCTTCCAAGATTGAAAAACCTTCGTTGTTTGCTCTTGGCTAAGAATAGTATTGTTTCAATAGATTCCAACTTTGCAGAGAGTGTACCAAGGTTGGAATCTCTTACTCTTAATGAAAACAATATTACCAAATTCAGTGCATTAAAGGGTTTAAACGGGTGTAATAATTTAAGAGAATTAACATTGATGGGTAATAAAGTTACAAGCTTACCAAACTACAGAAATTTTATTTCTTGGCTTGTACCAACATTAAAGGTTCTTGATTTTCAAAAAATTAAAGATCAAGAAAGAAAAAGAGGTTTAGAATTATATGGAATAAATAACGGAGATAATTCAAAGGTTGAAATGTTTCAAGAATCTAATGAGGGAAATACAACTGTTCCAGGTAATGTATACGAAGAACAAAAGGATGTAGAAGATGAAAATGAAAATGATGAAGAAACTGAAGTTGGAAACGGAGTTAAGAATTTGACCAAAGAAGAACGAGATATCCTTGTGAAGAAATTAGAATCAGCTGAAACTATGGAGGAAATCGAGAAAATTGAAGCATTATTAAGGGATGATTGAGAAATGAAAGGATACATGAATTTACACACCAACCAAGAAAAATAAAAGAAAGGGGGAGTGAAATTTGGTATATAAATTGTACAAACAGTAAAAATTGTAAAATAGATACCGTATGACCAGTAACGGCCATATTAAGTGACGGTAATTATATATCCATATACATATACATATACATATAGAGGTATGTCTACTATAATAGCAAATGCATACCACACCAGATAAAAAAATGGTAGTACTAAAATACAAACTGGTGATTTAAAAGAAAGAAATATAAGAATCTAATTGAAAGAGGAATAGTACCAAAAGAGGACATAGTATGATATGTAGTTCTATAAGAATAAAGAGAAGACTGGAACTCATGTAAGGTGGTTTACTCTACCTACCAGGTATTTGCTTTTTTAATAAGACGAATGGAGTATTAGCGAATGCAATATAGGATCAAACCTTTTTTGTAATATCTAGTAGATGGAATGATGAATAACCATATAGAGTCAAAATATACACGTGGCGCACAGCGACTGTTTCTCGGCTTAGTCCACTCACCAAACTCTACTGTTATCATTACCTATACATAAATTAGTTATATGCGAGTAGTTTTTGTATAAAAAAAAAATGCTGATATGGAGGAGGCCGGTCTACCATCTTTCCCCCTCTACATCATGGGCACTAAAAAAGCCATTTCCAAATTTTTTTTTTTCAAAAATTTTTTTAACCAACTACCAAACTGGAATAGAGTCCTACATTGCTTGGAGTCAGCTGTGACAATTGTAGAAGATGTCCCTGGCACGGCCCAAACGTAAGGCGACAAATAGAGCGTATAATGAAACTCTTGACGAATCCATATTTGAAGAGCGCCCAAATCCTACGCCTGCTAGCAAGACGAATGGAACTACTGCAAGAAAGAGAAGTGCCAAGAAAGATGATGCATCCACAAGTCTGAGTACCCCTGAATCTAGCACCACCACTAATGGGAAGACAGTGACGAATATGGCCGCCAATGCCTTACCATATAATTGGCAACCTTGCTCTGATCTTGTAGACCATTTTTCGCACCGGTTAAACTTGGAAGGGTCATTTGTTGATGAGGAAACACAAACTTTATATTGTCCCAACCAATCGCCTATACCCATGTCATATGAAAGTCCGGCTAAACGACGAAAGGGCAAGACTTTTTTCAAGCTCCAAAAACATGATTTTATATATATGGTGAGTGAGCCACCCGGTGAACCATACTACATTGGGTCTATCATGGGGTTTGAGAAAAGGTCAACGACAAATGGTGGTGGTAGTGTAAAAGCAAAGACCAAGGAGTCTGCCCCTGTGGCGAACCCAGCTAGTAGCGATGCCTCAAATTATGTGTTCAAGATACAATGGTTTTATCGTCCCCGAGACATTTCAAAGTCAACTTCAGATTCAAGACTTTTGTATGCTTCTATGCATACTGACACATGTCCGCTTCAAAGTTTTAGAGGTTTGGTTACTGTTAGACATAAGCAAGATATTGAAAATGAATACGAGACCAAGACAGTGTCTACAAAGTCTTCCAATGGTTCATCGAAGTCCTCTTCACCATCTCCAATAACTCCACTTGAAGAATATAGTCAACAGCCCAATTGCTTTTATTTCAATCAATTGTTTGATCGATATATGGTGAAGTTCTACGACATAATACTGACCCAGAGTTTATTATTCAATTCTGACAATGCTGAAGGTAAAAATCGGAATTTTTTACAAGCATTAAATAAAAGATTTGAATATGTTTTTGTCGAGACAACCATGACCAAATCTTTCGTAAATAGTTTTCTTTCCACATCATGCAACTGTGAAAAATGTGGACAATGGTGTTCTAATCAAGATTCAGTGAATTGTGTGGGATGTGAAAAGACTTATCATATGTATTGTCTCGATCCTCCACTTTTTAAGAAGCCAAGTAGAGGTTTCTCATGGTCATGTGCTCCATGTACGAAGCAACATGATCTAGAACATCAGAAGAATAAAATGCTTATGCTTTCACATGATAACAAACTGTCTAACGAACGTGAATTAACGGGTGAACTTAGCTCTCAAGAATCATCTCTAGAAGATGAAGATGAAGGACAGGACAAGCATGGATACGATAGGGATAGCGGAGTAGAAGAGATTGAAAAATCTGAATCAATTGCATCGAATGGTAGCCTGAAGTTACCTAAATTTGAAGCGATGGCTATAGAATTTTTGAAGAAAGATTCCAAATTGACTTTGGAACAAAGAAGAATTAAAGAGGAATGGAACATGAGATACTTAGGCATGTATGCGAGACTCGAAGATGGTGTAGATGTAGACGATAGATCTCCATATCCTAGAGCACAGACGAGACTTGGGGCAAAACACCAAGCTATGCATATTCCCGAGTACATTGACCATCCAATTGTTTATTATGATCCCGAAGTCAATGAAAATTCTTCAAATAATAAGAAGAAATCCAAAAAGAACTCCAAAACTAAAAAAGATACAGCGGAAGACAATTTGGTTAAACTTCCTGTTCCAAAAGAATACCAAGATGTACCAGAAAGTGAGTACCCTCAATGGTTACAACCCAGACCGGCAGGATATATCGAGAGAGGTGTTGATGACGGAGAAGGTACTACTGCGACATTACTTTTCAAACCATCTGAACTGGATAGAGAAAACGATTTCATTAAATTAGATGCGTATGTTCTGGCTTGTTCTCCTCTTGCAAAGAAAATGGGATTGTTACCAACAACTCCAAATTTTATGGATGCTATCTTGTACTTTTATATGAAACACAACGGTCAACTAGAAGAATCATTTAAAGAAGCGGCTGCTCTTACACGTGAAAGTTTACGTGAACCAACGTTTACAGATGAAGAGGTTACCAAATTTGAAGAAGGGGTGAGAAAATATGGTAGTGAACTTTATCCAACATTTAAAGAAGTCAAGACTCAACCTTGTGCCATGATTGTTAGATTTTATTATTTATGGAAAAAGACTCCCAATGGTAGACAGATTTGGGGAAATTTTGAAGGAAGAATTCAAAAGAAGATTCAAAACGTTACTAAGGAAGAAACCAACAAACCTGCTGTACCAACTGAAATTGATCATTTGGCATGCGCAGACGATGATTCTGCTTATGAAGGGGAAAGAATAAAACAAAATAAAACGCACATGGCTTGTAAGCATTGTTATACCACCCAATCCATGATATGGTATAGAATCACTGGGTTCGACGCTAACACGAAGATACCTAAAGGATCATATGACAAAATTGATAAGAATTCTACTTTAGGTCTTTGTTTCCGTTGTGCAAGAATGTGGAGAAGATATGCAGTGCTATGGGAAGATCCCTTAGAGGTTCGTAAGAAAAATACCCGAGGAGCAGGTGGCTGGAAGAAGAAAGTTGAATACGAACTTGTTCGTGATTCTGAGAAGATTCTTGAGGAAGCTGACAGGTTAGGAGGTGGGATATCATTCAGTGTTGCCCCTGCTACATCGAGTATGATTCCTATGATACTTCCTGGAGGTTCTACGGCTACTGGATCGAAATCTAAGAAACCAGCTGCATCCTCTACAAAAAAGTCACTGACTGCCCCTACTTCACGGAAGGTGACTACACCGGTGCAAACTTTGAAATCGGAAGAACCACCAAAGAAGAAAAGAAATACCGGTTCCGCAAGCGCCAATTCTACGACAGCTTCCGCGTCTGAGGCCCCTAATGATCCAAAAGTAACAGCTGATGTCAAGGTTTCGAGTGGAAGTGGAAAAACTAAGCTGACATCGAACGGTTCAGCTACAACTAAATCCAAGGGAAATACAGCAACAAATACAAAAACTTCAAAACAAAAGGCTCCAAGTCAGGTAAAGGAAAAGACAACAACAACTGCTGATAAGGATACCAAAGATAAAAAACTGACTAAGAGCGCCGTAGCTAAAAGTGCGTCAGCCAAAACAGTAAAAGAGAAATCACCCATTAAAATAGAAGGAAATGGTGACATCCCAAAAGATTCCAAACCCAAGCGGAAACGTGAAGAGACGACAAAATCAGCTGCTGCTACTTCGAAGAAGAAAAAGGTTGTCGAGACAAAGCCACTGGTGACGGCGGTAGAAAAGGTGGGGAATGAAAGCAATTCAAATGGTAAGAAATCCAGGAAAACTCAGACACAAGTACCAAAATCTGTTAGTAAAGGATCAGATAGTTTAAGCCCGAACTTCAACAAGAATTACGTTCTGCCTATTAAGGCAATTTCCCGAAATGAAAAGAAAGGTAACAATCAAATAATGACGAAGGATTCTCTTCAATCCACCATTGAACTTTTCCGTCCTCGACAATTACTTGACGTTGCTGCACAACTTCCGGTATATCAAATTCCTAGTGGAGCGATCATTGCTGTTCCTTTTCCTGTGACAGAAAGGAACTGTTCATTGTGTCAAGAAATTGACGAAGATATTGCTTCTCTTGACGAGATGTTGATCTGCTCTAATTGTGGCGTGAATGTACATGCTTCTTGCTCTGGGATAAATATCGGATCCTCAGTTGAACGTCCTGCTAAGGAATGGTTATGTGAACCCTGTATCAATGATTTAAACCCTCAATACTCCACCTTGTATTCTTGCAGTTTGTGTTTGGCTAATGAACCAAATTATGAGCTCACTATGTTAGGATCAAATAAGGTGAAGCCGGATTATTTGAAACCAATTGCCGACTCTGGTAAATGGTGTCATTTATTGTGTGCTATGTTCAGTCACCAATCAACCAGTTTTCGCTCGCTTTTAAATACCAAAAGAACTATGAGAGGCAATCAAATGTCACTAGAAGATGGCATTCATAGTACTTGCTCGGTGGATTGCGTTTCACAGATCTACTTGAACAACTACGACCAAAAGTGTAAAATTTGCCAATCTGCAAATGGGGCATTGATTGAATGTGAACTTTGTGAAAAATCTTCATACGAGGTCAACAAATTCCATGCGACTTGTGCACAAGATTCAGATAATTTCGTGTTGGGATTTAAGCTTGAATCAGGGGTCATATCTGATAGAGATAACAGGCTTGTGAGGGTAAAAGGACTTGTGGGTAAGTTAATTCCAGTTCTCGTATGTTCTAGTCATACTGAACGACCAGAAAATATTTTTGGATTTAGAGAGAAGGGTAAGAGGGTACATGGCCCAACCAAAGATTCTTTAAAGCCCATCACTCAATTGTTTTTGGAAGATATCCTTAAGAAAAGTGACATGACAAAACTTTCTGGCCCACAAGCAAAGGCGAATAACTACTTAGAATTAGCCACTTCTTTTGAAGAAAGGGAAAAAAGTCGGGAAGTAAAATTGTACCACTTATCCAATGTTTTAGAACCTGTGGACAAACCTTTTTCAAACTATGTCAAAAGATGTAACAGTTGCCAGACCAAGGTTTCACCAATGTGGTGGCCAGTTCCTAAGGTGGAGAAAGATATGTTAAAGGCTTCGGAAAATGTCAAGATCGATCTACAAGATGATGTATTGTGCCAGTCTTGTTATCACGACCATGTGAGTGAAGAAGAACGGGAAGAAGAAAAGTCATCCAGAGTTGAAGAAGAGGTTGGCGAAGCGAAAAAGATGGATGCTGAAAACGAAACTTTAGACGAAGACAAGACTGCTAGTAAACAAAGTCAGAGCTTAACCAATATTCTCAATAAGTCGCTTTCTGGCGAATTTTTCGGATTGAAAGACAATTATGATCGGTTAATAAATTCTTCCAGATCAAAAATTACATTAGGTGATATTTTAGGATAGAAAAATATTTACTTTTGAATACAGAGAGGAGATGTTATACATTTGTAGTTGCACACTAGAAAGTGAACCGGATTAAGAAGATCTCAAAACCACCAAGGAAGGAATTAAAGATTCGTGGGTCCATCGGTTAGCAGTCTGTTAATTCATCAACAAAAAAATAAAATACAAAATACAAAATAGAAAACAACCATATTTGTAGTGAATGAATTGTTTTCCATATGTTGTAATGATGCATAATTGGTATTGTTTAGTTTGAAACAGTACGCGAATCTTGGCTCAGATGGTTATGAGAAGACAATCTATTTCCCCTTACAGAACGGTTTCGCGCAATATGCACACTATGTGCCGCGGTCTAGAATGGTAAACATCTGTTCAAGGTTTCAAACCATCATCTTCAGTACAATGGAGCTCGTGTTTAGCAAGGCCGGCTATGTGAGAAACTCGAAGAGAATTCGTGGGGTTACTTATATGGTTTAACATGCCCACTTTGAACATTCTTTTAATCTACCCGTAAAGGATCTAAGGATATGCTCTTCATTCATTCATTACTTTCTCTCGTTTTCGTAACCTTTGCAATTGCCAGCGATGGTTTTTATAAATTAGACTTTGATGTCTTACAAGGAAAGGATCTCCTTTCTGCATTGAGAGGGTTTCTCGAGGATGCCTTAACCCCCAGAGATGCCTCCGCTATGCAATTAACCAATGAAAGATCATTCTATGTCGCTAAGGTTCAAGTTGGTACTCCACCACAAGAAATCAGTGTCTTGTTGGACACAGGATCTGCTGATCTTTGGATCACCGGTTCAAATAATCCACATTGTCTTGCCAATGGAGGTGATATTAACTGTGAAGCATATGGATCTTTCAACACATCTGAATCGTCTACCTACCACGATAACCAAACTGCATTCTCCATCAAATACATGGACAACACCTATGCAAAGGGTGATTGGGCCACTGAAACCATCTCATTAAGTGAACAACTTAACCTCACGGACGCTAGTTTGGCGGTTGCAAACGATGCCAACTCCTCTGTTGGTGTGTTCGGTATTGGATTCTCTAGTTTGGAAAGTCAACAAAACAAGTACTATAACTTGCCAATGTTGTTGAAGAGTCAAGGTTTGATTAGCTCCAACGCATACTCTTTATATCTTACTTCCGCTGAAGCCACATATGGATCTGTTCTTTTCGGTGGTGTTGACCATGCCAAGTATGACCGTGAATTACTGGAAATTGATATTCCAAAGGTAAATAATGACTACCTTTACTTACAAATTCCTTTGAAATCTGTCACCGTACAACTTTCTACTCAAGACAGTAGTGCTTGTAGTACTCCAGCAACCACATCTTCAACTCCTATTGCCCAACCTACTCTCGTAACTTCAACTTTATCCTCTGGTTCTCAACCTACTCACAGTGGTAGAATCGCTCTTGAGGATTTGGCTTCTGAGTTTGCTAGCGGTATTGCTGATACCCTTGCCCTTGTTAAATCTGGTTCAAAGGGATTCCCTTCAATTCATGGGTCAAAACTTGTGTCTGGAAATAAGGCTAACTCTAACATTAGTTCCAGTGGTCCTAGTTCAATCTCAAGTGCAAATGCTGCTCCTAGCTCAAGTCCAAGCAACTCAACCATCCCTGCAAATGATACTCTTGCCATTCTTGACTCGGGTACAACCTTATCATTCTTACCAACAGAACTTGTCACTGCTATCACCTCTCAATTGGGAGAAAACGTCACCTACAATTCCGCTGCTGCTGCATATTCTGTTCCATGTAGCTTGGGAGGACCTGGCAATAATATTGTATTTGGTTTCGAAAACAAAGATATCCAAGTTCCATTATCTCAATTAGTTTATCAAACTGGCCAAGATCCAAAAACTGGTAAATCAACTTGTACCTTGGGATTAATTCCAAGTGCTCATACCATTCTTGGTGACAACTTTTTGAGATCTTGTTACACGGTTTTCAACTTGGACAAAAAGACCATTTCTATTGCCCAAATCAAGTACACCTCTGATGAGAACATTCAAGTACTTTAAATACCCCCACCTTCAAAATATATACAAAATAAAAGAATATAGATGATTTCACCTACTTAACCACATTCTCTACGCCATTATTTCTCCTTTACTTTCCTTTCTCAATGATTCGTATATTTACAGTCTATGTACATTTTTTATTCTGACATTCTATCCTTACATTTGGGATAAGAAGTTGTTGTTCTTGATCTTCTTTGTGTTGATTTTGTTTATTTGCTTCTTTTTCCACTTCAAGAAATCAGAAGCTTTCAATTGGTCGTCAGTCTTTTGTTTGTCAAGACATTCCCAGAGCCATTCAGGATATTCGCTGTCTTCCAAGGCAACTGGTTCATTACCACTTTTCTTGATCTTCAAGTTTAATGGGGTACCAGCGGCACATGATGATTGTATTTGAGGGGCCGCCTTGGCTTCAGCTTGTCTCAATAAGATAGAAGTAGAGAAAGTTCTTCTTGTAATTAATCTTAAGGATGATGTGAACATTTTTCTGTGTATATGGAGAGGGGGTATTTTCAATTTAAATTATAAAGATACCAATAAGTAGCTGATGTACTGATCACTTCTATCGATTGTATGGAACTCAGGGGTTAGGTGTCCGTTATAGCCGTGGTTATCTCTATATATTGGAAAGAATGGCGGCTATACTTTACAATCGATGTAAAAATGATAGTCGTGTCGCAGTGCCCAAAAAAAAAAAAAAAAAAATCTTTAAACCTACCCACCAACACATTTTTTCTTCATTCGCGCACTCAATGCTACCTTTGCACAGTACCTTTGTGTCATCCCACTCGACGAGATGTCTTCATTTTTTTTTGAAAAAGGAATCGTAAAGTTTCTCTTTAGTGAATTTTTTTTTGCAATCATAGTAAATTTATAGTAAAATGCCTCCAAAGAAGAAGATCACACAAGAAAAGCCTATCTTGTTAGGTAGACCAGGTAACAACTTGAAGTCTGGTATTGTTGGTTTGGCCAATGTTGGTAAATCCACCTTTTTCCAAGCTATCACCAAGTCTCCATTAGGTAACCCAGCCAACTATCCTTTTGCCACCATTGAACCAGAAGAAGCCAGAGTCATTGTTCCATCCCCAAGATTCGACAAGCTTTGTGAAATCTACAAGCCAAAGTCCGAAGTTCCAGCTTTCATGACTCTTTACGATATTGCTGGTTTGACCAAGGGTGCTCACGCCGGTGAAGGTTTGGGTAACAATTTCTTGGCCAACATTAGAGCTGTCGATGCCATTTTCCAAGTTGTCCGTTGTTTCGATGACGCTGACGTTATCCACGTTATGTCCGAAGTTAACCCATACCAAGATTTGGAAATTATTCATGATGAATTAAGATTAAAGGATATTGAATTCGCCAAGAAGCACTTGGAAGGTGTTGAAAAAATCACCAAGAGAGGTGGTCAATCTTTGGAAGTCAAGCAAAAGAAGGAAGAAGCTGAATTGGTCAACAAGATCATTAAAATGTTGGAAGATGGTCAAAGAGTTGCCAACCAAAAGTGGACCAGTAAGGAAGTTGAACTTATCAACTCCATGTTGCTTTTGACTGCCAAGCCAACCATTTACTTGGTCAACTTGTCCGAAAGAGATTACATCAGAAAGAAGAACAAGCACTTGTTAAAGATTAAGGAATGGGTTGACAAGTTCTCTCCAGGTGACATGATTGTCCCAATTTCCGTCTCTTTGGAAGAAAGATTAGCCGGTATGGGATCTGACGAAGAAAGAGCTGCTGAATGTGAAGCCATTGGTGCTCAATCTGCTTTGCCAAAGATTATCACTGCTATGAGACAAAAGTTGGACTTGATTTCTTTCTTCACTGGTGGTCCAGATGAAGTTAGAGAATGGACCATTAGAAAGTGGTACACCGCTCCACAAGCCGCTGGTACTATCCACGGTGACTTGCAAAGAACATTTATCTTGGCCCAGGTGATCAAGTACGATGACTTGATTGAATACAAGGATGAAGTTGCAGTCAAGGCTGCAGGTAAATTGTTACAAAAGGGTAAGGACTACTTTGTTGAAGATGGTGACATCATCTTTGTCAAGGCTGCTGAGGGTAAGGCTCGTTAAGCCATGCATGTGTAAATGAAACATAAATATACATACAAATTAAAAATTTTAATGGATGAAGAATCTATTGTAGAACTAGTTTTGTCCTGTATAATGTCTTGACAGAATTCGGTAACTAAAAGTTTAATAGTTTGATTTCTGTGTTCCCCTCGTTCTGAGCCCTTGTGGGAGTTCTAGAGCTACATACCGGAAATTACCAAACCAAGCCTTGTATCTGTTGAATTGTTCAATTAGCAGAACAAAATTAAATATTATATATCCTATATTAGCCAAGAAAGGAGGAATAACCCAATATACTTTGCGGAAAAGGATTTCCCTGAGCAACATCTGCAGTTTTTCTTAGTTGTGACATTTACTTGATTCTATAGAAAGATGCGATGGTCATTTCGGAAGGTTGCATGTTTCACTCTTGCATGTTTCACTCTTGCGGTTTTCATGGTCGCAACATTTTACATAGTGTGGAGTATATATGGCCTTGAAAAATATTTACCTATAGGATTTAGAATATTTCAAGAAACGTTCACAGAATCTTCGTTTCTTAAAGGTGACTTGAAGGTACGAAGTGAAATACATCATTCCAAGAAAGTGGATACGTTGTTTAACGAATTTGCACAAGATAATAGAAATCTCCGAGATTCGAGAGGAGTATCAAAATGGAAAAGCCAACCGTTGCTGGATAGATGTGAAGATTTTTTTACCCATTGGTTAGCAGCCAATCCAGATTGGAAGTTTCAGAAATTTGGTGATAATTTTGATAAATCTATTGTGAATAAGAAACGGTTTTTCGAGGTCAAGTATGATCGGATCAAGCAAAGATATAAACAAAATAACATCGAAGGTCCTTTAGTAACCCGAGAAAATAACAATACTATTCAAGAGGAGTACCTACTGGCAATTAAGGCCACTATGGACATCGAGACGAAAATGGTGGAAACTATGAGTTTATTCCGAGTATATGGTAAATGCTTTTTAAATCAAAATCAGGAAACAGTTTCCCATCCAGAAATATTCAAAAAAATGACAGATAAATTATTCCCCTTCCTCAGCGGACAACTCCCAATATTTGAGAGATTTGATGGGAAAGTGTACAATGAAGGATTCCCAGAGATGCTGAAATATGAAAAGAGTCAAGATATATTGTTGAATTATATCCAGAGGAACGTACAAGGTAAGGGGATACTTGTATCTGCAACTACGAAACATGCAAGAGATTTAATTAAACTTATAAGAGTATTGAGGGCTCATAATAATGAACTACCAATCCAAATCGTGCACAAGGGAGATATTAGTCAACGGAATCAACAATATCTTCTTGCAGCAGCACAGACTGAAGTTGATGATATGTTGGATCCAAAACTCTCCACAGATTACATGAATGTTTCCCCTGAACTCGATTTGAAAGAAGATTCCAAAAGACGTAACGTATATTTCCCTAAGCAAGATTTAACATTTGTCAACATTAAACAATGCATTTCAAGGGAATACAAGTATAATTTTCCAGGATATGCCAACAAATTGCTAGCACTTTTCTTTACTTCCTTTAAGGAAGTCTTACTATTTGATGCTGATACTATCCCTCTTGTGCCCCCTAAAGAATTTTTCGACTTGGAAGGTTATAAAGCCAAATCTGCATTTTTCTTTAAGGATAGAACTTTAAATGATTTTAATGATTATATCGAGACGAATTTTTTCACTAAATTATGTCCAACTTTGAAATCTAACTCTTTGGATGATTTATTTGATATTCCTGTCATTACTGAACACACATTGAATAATGGATATATGACTGGATGGAGGCATTTCCAAGAGGCGGGAGTAGTCGCTGTAGATAAGTCCAAGCATTTTCTTGGTGTGGCTCTTGCATCCCCATTATCGATATGGAAAGATCCAGTTGTGTCATCTGTGTGGGGGGACAAGGAATTGTATTGGCTAGCATTATCTATCGCTGGAGATGAAAATTATGCATTTAATGAACACTATGCTGCAAGTGTTGGTGTAGCTACCACCAATCCAAAGTACAAGCAATACACGAAATCTAATGCACATGAGGTTTGCTCTTCTCATCCTGGACACATTAGTAATGATGGAAGGCTTTTGTGGATCAATTCAGGGTTTAGTTATTGTAAAAAAAATGGAATTTTCAGAGATAGAAACTTGTTTCCATATTCAGCAATGGATACTTCTGAGCAAAAAGGGCTATTTGATCAGCCATTGAGAATTCAACATGCTTTAGTGCCACCTGGAATTCCTAGAATACGAGAACCAGGAAGTCCTATTGATGACACCCCAGAAACTGAGTTATTGCTCAAATGGAAGTCTCGGCCAAAGGATGTTGATGAAATAAATAAGGATGTTAAATCAGAAGAAGAAAAAATATCCCAACTAGATTCAAATCCACAAAAAGGTTGGGTAAAGAGCCAAGCGTGTGCTGGTTATTATTATTGTGCGTATGATCTTATTGATAGTTATTTCACCGATAAAGATGTTGATAATGGGGAATTTTTTGAATATGATGACAATACTGTCAGTACAATTGAATTTTTGGCTAAGGTTTGGATGACTGGTACCACGAAGACTAAACTTCCTGTAAAGGCCGCAGAACCTGAAACCACACAAGGTAAAGAAAATGAGGGTACGAAGAAGGAAGGTGGTCTGATAGAAGGTGATAAACAAAAGAAGGATCATAATTAAGAAACGGAATATCTATAAGAAATTAAGGAAGTTCTACATTCTGGAAAATTAAAATAGCATATTATGATATAAAATATATAAACGGTTATTGACTTTATTTGAGAGCCCTAGTTGTGATGGTATGGGTACCTAAAGCCTTCTTTAATAAAGTAGATTCATTGTCGTTAATTTTATCGCTCTCTCTTACAGTTTTGGATAAAATATCGTTAATCTTCAATCTAAGTTCCTCTTTCTTTTCATTTGACAACTCAGTGATGTACGATCTAGTTTCCCATAATTTGAAGACATCATCAGGTGTTGTAGTCGTCATAAAAAGAAGGAAATTTTCATCTAAAATTGGGGTGAAAAGAGAAGCAGCTTCGCTCGAATTTAATAGTTTACGCCATACAGCTCGACGATACTGTGGCACTTTGATATCGTACGAATATACATGTTCAGCAACAGCTATAGCCCATGGAGATTGTTCAAAAAATTCATTGGAGATTTCCAATGGCTTGTTGAGACTTCTTGGCTTTACCCTTACTAAAGAATCAAAGTGGCTTTTCTCGGGGCCTTCGAATATATAATTAATTTTAGCATCGAGATTCAATAGAGTTTGACCAATTGTAGGACAATCGTAATTCCAAATACATCCGAAGTATCCATCCTTTTTCAATACACGATTAATTTCTTTTAGGGAATCAAGATCAGAGAACCAATGAAATCCTTGAGCAACTACAACAGCATCGATTGAAGAGTCTTCAGCTGGAATCTCATATGAAGATCCTAGTTTTGCCTTGACCTTTGGAAAGTTCTTTCGGAAAGTATCCAACATCCCTGAAGATGGCTCAACCACCTCTATATTACCGTGTTCCCATCCTCTTTCCACTAAACATTTAGTAAATTTACCGGTACCACTTGCTAATTCCAAGATTTTCTTATCTGTCCTGTACTTGTCATTGTCTTTCAATCCTAAATTACTTAAAAATGCATTAACAATCTTATCATCAAATGAGGGTCTCAATTGATCGTAGGATGCATGATTAGCATTGAAAGATGTAACCGCAGTGTTATGGGGTTCTAGAGAAGACATTTTTGGATGGGTCTTTTCTTTTTTGGAGTATTGCAATTAGAGTGAGGACATTTATATATTGGGATCGAAGTTTCTATACCCCTGACAGGTTGTAATACCCCATAGTTTTGTACCCCACACGCTTCAAGTGATTTGTTTTTTTTTTTAATTTTTATTTCTAAATTTTGACATATTTCCACAACATTAGAACCTTAATAGTTCAATAACAACAACTACAGTATAGTATATATATATATGTTCGTTAAATTCTCATAAAATATTTAAATATGTACTGTCATTTCTAATGGTTTGTCTTCGTTGAGTGCAACTTGGTAGTGCACGCATAAATCGTTAATTATGGCTTTGTTTGCTAAGTCTTTAGCTGTAGCAAACACACCATAAAATGTTTGGAGTATGTTTGTAATTTCGTTCTTGGTAGCATTGAACAACGAAATCTCGAAAAAATAATAATCTAAAACTGGTGAGATATTGTAGGTCCCTGAATCTGAGGAGTAGGCAACTTTGTTCAAAAGAATATTCACTAATTCATTCTTATTCAAAAGTGAATAGAATTCAATCACTTTCACCAAGTGAGTAGATGAAAGCTTTGTAAAATCAATCATTTTAAGGAAACTCAAAAAAGTTTGAAATCTAACGTATAAGGCATCATTCCAAGTTGGATTAAACTTAGTATTAAGAGTTCCAGCGGCAATAAATGCATTAAATGCTTCATTAATCACATCATCTCTATTATATTTGATGAATTTATGATTGGAATCGTAAATAGACTTCATATTCGTCAAGTTTTTCCCTGAAAGAAGACAATAGGTTATTTCCTTAATGTTGTTCAGAGAAACTGACTTCGAATTAATTTCAGATTCCTCTAATGATTTCATGAATATGTTGAAGAAGACAATTTCTCTTCCTCTGGATGATAATTTGTAAAGACTGTTTTCAAATTTAGTCAATACGGCATTATAAGATCCACTGTAAGTGAAGTATTTGATTAACAAATCTCTGATACGAGATCCTCCTTTAACTCCAGTTCCTTGGAAAAATTCTCTAAATTTGGTATTGAATGTCTCCATTTCACCGGATTCAAGGTAGGCCTCAAATACACTTTCCATGATAGACAAGTCAATTGGATTCTTTGCATTCAATCTATCATAGAAGCTTTGTTCCTTTTGATAAAACTTCAATACTGTTTGATGATTTGAATGAATATTTAAGCCTCTCAAAAATTCTCTAATGAAAATTTTAGAATCTGTAGACTTATTTTTCAATAATTCATAATTATCAATCATTAAGTTCAGTAAATATTTATTTTCAGATCCCATCCATGATTTCAAAATACTCTTAATAATACTATTGTTAAAATCAAAATCTTGCAGAGAAACAAAGAATTTAAACAATTCGATGTTAACCTTGTCATTATTAATCAAAATTAATTTACTTAATAATTGTGAAGATTCTTCCTTTTCAAGCAGCATACATAACCTGAGAACAAATGCTTGAATTCTAACTTCATTATTAGCTTGTAAAATTTCTGAAACAAAGTTAGTATTAATCAAGATGTCCCAAGTATTGTAATCGAATGAGTACCCCTTTTGAAGGTAATTGATGAACAGTTCAACACCCACATGGTAGTTTACATTCAACTCATAAGAAAGATTCAAGGTCAGACTCAAACCTTGAGCTTCTTCAGAAATTCCGAAATCCAAGTTCAATGCTTTGCAGGCTTCGATTACTTCCAATGGGAGTTTGGCATCCAATGCATGGTGATGTTTCATCATCAAAGTAAAGTTTTCATTCAAAAGAGATTTGAATTCCTTGATTTCGTTTGAAAGTTCTAAGTAATAATTTTCAGTGTCTTCAAGTTCATTAATTAATTTAGCATGTACAACAGTAATTCTTTCCAAAGACCTACGGTCAACTTCGGACTTGACTGTTTTGCTTAATAATTGATTTGAATAGTCAATCAAGGATCTTGAAAGGTTCATAAGTCCATAAATATTGTCAGATTGTAATCTGAAATCTTGGTAACATTTAGAGACAAATTGAGATTTCAAGATCAAACTTCCGCATAAAGATTTTGAAGTAATATCATCAAGCTTAAAGGTTAAAAATTGAGCAACCCCACTCATGTAAAAGTTAAGTGTGGTTGAATTCTTGGTATAATGAGAGGATTGTGCTTCAATAATACTCCACATCAATTCTAAATAGTAGGAATTGATCTTATTGTCGTAATATGATCCATTGTATAAATAGGATAACATTTTACGATAAATATTGAAATCTTTCACGAAATGATTCTTAAGAATCAATTCCTTGATGATCATAAAAGTTTTCTCATGATCGCCAATATCAATACTCAAACAGAGTAAGAGCTCTCTAGAATTGGTAATAAATCTATCATTTAACACAATGGACATCATACTTATGCTAGGAATAACAACTTGGTGATAATCCTTTCTAATAGCAACATAAGAGTATAATCCCCACATTGTATGGTAAATGTCTTGTTGCACTTTTGTAATAAATTGAAGGTTAGCTCCGGCAATCAATTTATCGTTTTCCAATTGTCTATATCTCAAGACAAAATTGGAAATCATATCATTGTAAAGATCTACTCCAAGCTCAGGAACATAGGCCAGCTCGTTAAATTTTTGAAGTAGATGATAAGCCTCCATTAAACTATCCTTCAGTTCATCCTTACCCTTGTAGGTCATAAGGGTCTTGATATAGGTGGTAAGTAAGGTCGAAATTTGGAATTTAGTAGGAAGATCTGTATCAAATCTATCTTCACGAAGTTCCAACAGTTCTCTGTAATCTTTCATAATATCGTCGACAAATTTAGTTGCAATTGCAAAATTATCATTCAAAATCAAAGCCTGAACTAAGGAAGCATATACGAAGTATTCGGATTCAATAAATTCCTCTTGACCCTGGGCTTGTTTCTGATAGGAAGTGAAAATTTCATGAATAACTTGATATGATTCTTCTTTAGATTCAATAATTCCATTTGATTTAAGATAATTACAAACGCCTAAAAATCCCAAGTAGAATTCAACATTATCTATGGAGCCACTGGATTTCAAGGCAATCAAGATTTTTTGGAAAAGTTCCTTGGTGATCATATTAGGGTGAACATTCAAACATGCAACAAGATTTACTAAAATGTTATTCAAATTTTTAAATTCATTGAAATTGTCAGCTGTACCAACACACATGAATAAATCAGAACCAATCTTAATAAATTCTTGACTCTTGTTAAACGCATCATTAGTGATATTTTGAGGATTTTTATCCAGGACGAAAAGTTGAATGCTTTGACGACTTCCCTCTAAAAGTCCTTGAAGCACAATGTCAAAACTAACAACGTCTGGCTTGACGTGAGGGAGAGAAAGAATATCTTGGTAGATGGTCAACAAATTAGTTAACCTTAACTCAATATCTTCTAAAGACATGTGAATTAAATCATTGTCACAAGTACGATTGACAATAGATGCAAGAACCATATTGTATAATTCGATATTTGGAAGGTTTAATCCATTTCTGGTAATGCTTTGATATATTGGGAAAATGGAATTAAGTTTAATTGGATCATTCGATTCGAAATTTTCTTGTATACTTTGAACTTGAGAAGTTAATAATTTCGTTTCAAAGTCATCTTCTATAATTTCTGATTCCTGGGTGGGTTTAACTTCCTGTTTGGTATTGACCTTTACTTCTTCTATTGGTTCAGGATCTGTCTTTTTGGTGGTTGAAAAAAATCTCTTGGTTTGATATTGTGCTAATTTGGATTTATGAGGAGATGATAAAAACTTTTGAGATACTCTTTGTAATAATTTAACGTTATCAAAAGTTTCTCTTGATACTTTCAGAATGAAAAATGATTCCCATTGTGCAACAGCAATATCATCTTCCTTTTGACCTTGACCCATATTTTCATAATATTCTTCATAATTCACTGGGTAGATTTTAGTCTTACGATCAGCATCATAGTTGAACATAGTGAAGTAGAGGCCATAATGACCTGAATCGATCAGAAAAAAATGATCTGAGGTGGTTGATGGGTGTGGACCTCCATTACCAAATGCGGTCTTGTGGAAATAGTTTTCGAAATTTACAAGACCATTTGAGTATCGAAGATATGGGTATGAACTCTCGAAAAACTGAGGTTTGGTGGTAGATGTATGCGCCTTGGCATGCTTCACAAATGTAGAGAATACCATGGCGACTTAATAAATAATGTTGTTGAGCAACGTAATAAATATGGTGAAGCTGGAAAAAAAAATAATAATAATAAGAACAAGAAGATTTTCTTCCTTAAGCGAAGTTAACGGTTCTTGTAATGAGTATTTGGCGTAGTATGTTCACCTTCTAAGGGTGTTGGCTCATCAGACTAGAAACAACGGTTTCCTTGAATATATATGAAACAACGTCAACCTATGGAAAGGAATAAAAAAAAAACTTTTTGAAGTTTTGTCTATAAATTATGTGAGAAACTACAGTGTGATTATGAGTCTTCGTTATATGGAGTTTTATTTATGAGACAAGTATCCCATTTGAAAAATAAATCGGAATTTTCTGTCCGCTTCGATTTTGTGTCGCATTTCCCTTCTTGCCGAGCAGTTCCGGAAATATTCGGGTGCGGCGTATAGACTAAAGGCGTTGGAAAAGAGTGTCTACGGACGGGACTTAGGAGTTTAGATATGTACAAAGTCATTCAAATTGTAGATTCCTTGAATTATTATTGGTAGGGGGTGTTGGTTCATGCACTGTTTATTTTGATACATTAATATAGAAACACAGAGAAGGAGGTTGGTGATTCTCATAATTATGGTATTCCAAGTATGAACCTATTTCTCAGCCCATTCATAAATTATGGTCGGATCCTATTCCCCGGGTCTAAGGTTGTAAATCCGCAAAAAATATGTACGGCCGAGAGAATAAAAGTGAATGATCCAACTTCTCAGACATTCTTGTAAAAAAAAAAAAAAAAAAAAAAGAGAGATTATAAGTAATTTTTTGGTATTCTTTTTTGTTTTTTTTTAGAAAAAGAACAATAAAGAAATAAAAAAGTAAATGTTGTATATAATGCGGCATTGCCACCCTAAGTAAAAAATGCCATTGGCTGCTAATCTGAGACATGTGCGATATACAATTTTGTAAATCTGAAGGATGTTATTTCCATTCAACCTAAATACTGAGTTTCTATATATTTGTATTTTTTAGTTGCATGACTCATGCATCTGAAATTGATAACCGTAATGCTTCTGCAAGTTGACTCTCGTAATCATCTTCATCTGGGTCAGAAATAGGTAGTTCAGATGGAAATGTCTCTTGTTCCGTCATAGACAATGCCATCGCCAATCGCAATTCCTCTTCTTCTTCGTTTTCTCGGGTTGTATGCGTCGAAGGTGTCGATTGTTCACTCCTACTCATTGCCAATGCAAGGGACACGTCGTCGTCATCACTGATACTATCTCCATTAAATCTAGTCACCAATCTCTCATTTTCTTGTCGAGCCTCCTCTTGTATATCATATTCTACCAACTCGTCACGTATAGTCTTGTTGGTTATTTTCAGTTTCTTACCTCCGTTCAATGTGCCTAATTTCTTTTTATTGCCATGACGAGTTGGTATATCCCCAAATTGAAAATATTGTATCTTCGATCCTACAACTGCAATACCATTGGTAATCATTGGGTCCGGGTTCAATTCAATCCGTTGAACAAAAATATCATCATCATGTCTTCTATCCTTGGGTAATCGAACTGAGCAATCCTTGATATAATCCCCAGTAAATACATCATACATCCCTGATATCCCATTGTAATGGCCCAAAACAGCAATTGATGAATTTAATGATATAGATGATATAGTCATATGTCTATGGGCCTTCACTGGTTTAATATAACATTGAACTTGGATCCTGTCTCCAGGTTGATCATCCCTAACGTTCCATATGACAACCGTCTGATTTTCCAATACATGTGCATACAACAATCCATCCAGTCCAGCCAATGACTTATCTCTAGTGAATAACTTCTTCAATTGAACTGTTTGTAATTTAGCGTATAGGATGGGGATATCTGAAGTCCATGACTTTTTGATTTTGTGATTTATATAATCTACCACCGTGACCTTGTATCCACAAGTTAGAATTACCTTGTTGTCACCATAATCAACATCGACAAACATGAGGTCTTTCCACTCGGAGAAATTTATGTCATGTATATCGATAGTAAGACCCGTTGAAACCGATCCCTTCAATTTGAATGTCTGAGCATCTATTGTGTGTATCACGCCTTGGGTATCTGTTGCAATGATATGAGTATCATAATTTGATTGGACTTTGAAGATTGGATAGTCAGAAACGATAATGCTTTTAATTAATTCGCCTCTTATGGTCCAACACAGGACAACTCCATATACATCACCAGATATACAATCAAAATTGCTTCCATAATTGCTAATATTTGAATTTAAATCGATACATGTGGGGACTGGAATCGATTGCAAGTGACGGTTTCTATCCTCCAGTCGAGGACTTTGCCATCGGACTGTTGACTGCAGGTTGGATCCCGTTATTCTGGCATTGTACATGTTTTTGATCCATATATCACCATTCCATTTCCCCATGGCAATATACTTCTCATTAACACAAAAACAAGAGTTCATGCCAACGTCACAATTGTTTCCAGGAATATGTACTTGGTTTTTCCCATTGAGTTGACACATTGTAACATCACCATTGAAATTGAAGTATGCTATAAGGTTATTTCTTTCAAAATTCACTTGAACAAACCAAATATGATCTGGATTGTAAGTGCTGTAGTTCTGGTGCAATGCAGTACCTTTCGCCCATCTCTTCTTAACTCGAAGTCTACTTCTGTACTCTTCTATTCCCCAACGTGAATTGGAAAGCGATGGGAAAGTTTCTCTAGTATTGAATTGATTTGTAAACGATCGGACCCATGTTTGCTTCTCTTGCACTAACGATCTCCACATCGTACAAACTTCTGAGGCATCACCTAAGGATTCAGGATCAAGATACTGGAAAGCCCTTATCAATATTTCTGCTGGAAGTTCATTAATATTTTTACAAACCATTACAGCAGTAGGTTCATCATGGCTTATCTCATCATCTTCGATAACTTCCGTTTCTGGGGATATCGTATTTCCAAATGAATCAGTATAAATGTTTTGACCCTCCAACATCGAATCCTTCTCGCTCACACTTGACTCCAGCTCCGGTGTATGCATGTTTGACTGTCTCAAATAAAAAAAAAATTAGAAGTACTCAGATCAAATAGAAGTTGCAGACTATTGTATATGTTGACACTTCTATATCTCAAAAAGATGTGTAGCCCTGTATCGCACGTTTGTTGCCTAATTGGGTAATCTAGCTGGAAGGTCCGCTATTAATTCAGAATTAGATAGAACTAAACAATCTACAGTACTTTATATATGGCTATGTCTCTTACATGAGTGAGCTCGCCTGAATCTACTTTGTACATGCGAGGCAGAAGTTCGATGTTTGTATTTTTTTTTTGCTTTGCCACTCATTTGGTTATGAACATCTCTACATGTCAACAGTACAGTACTAGGTAGAATACAAAAACATAGATGAAGAACGTCATATCTACACATATGGAATGCATAGATCAAGAATATAATATATTTACACATATAAAAAAAAAGTATATTCGTATACTATATAATTTATATGGTACATTGGTATGGTACATTGGAATACCAAGGAATTGATTATTCGAGAAGAAAGCACTCTCTCCGCAAATTTCAAAAACTTTCAGATCCGTCAAATTACACAATATCAAATTTAATGTGGAAAACAAAAAAAAAAAAAAAAAAAAAATAGATCCGACCTCGAAAATTTCAGTAGGTCATAAAAAACTGTACCAACATTAATCGGTATACTACACTCTCTGAAATATCATTAGTGGGCTGCCTTTGTTGCTTTGAAAAGAAGGTGAGAAAAGTATAAATATGGCCGACGTAGAACAGAAGAACTCCGAAGCCGCCGCCCCGGTTCCGGAACCACAAACTGTCGAAGTTATCGACGTTAAGATTGTGCTTCCAGGCTGCATTTCGTCCGACAAACCTATCACCATTCCTTCCACTTTGAATGCTACTTTGGGTGAACTCAAGCAATCTTTTTCCATTATTCATGTTCTTAGAAACTTGACCAGTTACGATATTTTCTACCAAAATGTCAATTTAACTGCCAACTTCGACGACTTGTTTGAATTGAAGACCATTTTGGAAGAATTGAATGTCAAGGACACAAAGTCTATCACTTTCACTTTGAAGGAAAAGCCTTACATTCTCTCTTCTGTCTACCAACATTTGGAAAAATTCAGAGAATCTATCGGTTTACACTTTCTTGACAAGAGTGCCTTTAGTTTGGGTAACTTGAGTGGTGCTAGTAAGTTCAATGAATTAGGTTTGGCTGGTGTTAAACAACAACCACAAGCTGAAGAAGAAAAGGAAATTGAAAACAAGGAAGAATCTAAGGAAGAATCTGAAAAGGTTGAAAAGAAAATTGAATTAACTTCGGAAGAAAAGGACACTCTTCAAGAACTTTCAAACAACTTTTTGACTGAATCTGTTCCTTTGATTAAGTATGCCACTTTCCAAAGCCCAAGCGGTCAATTGAAGGTTCCATTGAAGTCATTAAGTGTTTCCCTGTGGTCTCCAGTACCACCACACCAAAAGATCAGAGGTGATTTGTTGTACTTGGTCTTGCAAACTTTGGAAAACGAAACTTTCCAAATCACTTGTCACTTGTCTGGATTCTTCGTAAACAAGTGTTCCGCTGCCACTTTCAACCCCTCTATTAAGATTAACGAAAACGGTAAGTTCCACAAGCAATTTATCTTATTTGACTTGGTAAACTCTTTATCTCCATTATTCTCAAAGACTATTGAACAAAATGAACAAAAGTTATCTCTGTACTCTGAAAACCCAGAAGCATACTTGATTCCATCAAACTGTTTTGTTTCCTCTCCATGGATTGTTAACGCCCAAAACTTTGTGAACCAACCTGATGTATCTAGATCTCAATTGCCATTGTTAGACAACGGTGTTGATGGTTCTGACAATGTCAAGGATTGGAATGAAGACATTCAAGCCATCCGTGAATTGCCAAAGGCTACCATTGATGAACGTATCTTACGTGAACAATTACTCAACAAGTCCCTGTTCGACTTCACTGCCGCTGCTGTCAACACTGCTATCAGTGTCATCAGGGGTGATGTTCCATCAATCAACCCTCAAGATGAAGCTGACAGAAGAGTTTACTTGAGAAATGGTATTTTCTACTTCATGAATGTCAATGATTCTGGAGTATTTGATGCTACTGGTGGTAATGAAGCCGCCAGATACACTTCCAGTAAGGACTTGGCCAGCACAAGAATTTTAAATAAGATTGATGCTCCAGGTATTTCCAACTTGGTTACTTGTATTGTTGACTACATGGGTAAGAGAGTAGTTTGTCAAGCTCCAGTTCCAGGTATTTTTAACAACCCTGTTGGAGATGAAGAACAAAATAAGGTCGCTTACGGTTTATCAGTTGAAAGAAATGCCATCTACCAAGATGAATCTTTTGATGAAGCATTAAAGCCAATCGC
Organism: [Candida] anglica; assembly: GCA_963924405.1. Classification (NCBI taxonomy): domain Eukaryota; kingdom Fungi; phylum Ascomycota; class Pichiomycetes; order Serinales; family Debaryomycetaceae; genus Kurtzmaniella; species [Candida] anglica. Next base: position 1,237,728 of record OZ004259.1, on the reverse strand, counting down.
TGAAGCTCTCCATCTCAAAGCCCACGAAGTAACTGTTTCTGAAGATGTTAAGTCTGAAGGAAAGTTGGCTGTCTCCAAGGATACCAAGGGTATCAAGGGTTCTGACGGAAGAAAGTACCTCATGGATTTGTACAAATCCACTCCATTGGACATTGAGTTTATTGAAGCTAACTGGAATGACCAAAAGGATGACAGTTATCCTCACCGTGAAACTGTGTTGAGACATGAAGCCATTGAAGAATGGTGGAAGCGTAAGGTTTCCGTTTTGTTCAAGGCTGAAACTGAGCGTTTGGAAAAGGAAGGTAAGACTGGAAAGGAAGGTGAAGAAAAACCACAAATTGTTCTCCCATCTGATCAAATTGTATTCAACCCAGATGCATTTACCGGTATTAACGAAAGTGCTGAAGATCAACAAGAAGTTAGAGAATTATCCAAGTTTATCACTGAACAATTGATTCCTGAATTCTTGAAGGAAACAGCCAGTCAAATTGCTCCATTTGATGGTAGCCACTTATCTAAGTCTTTGCACAACCAAGGTATCAACTTGAGATACTTGGGTGCCATTGCAGAACAAGCTTTGGTTAAGAAGGCTGAAGAAACTGCCGCTTTTGAAGAAGTGGTAAAGGATAACACTGCTGAAATTGAAAAGAGAAAGGCTGAAGAAGAACAAAAGTCCGAAGAAAAGGATGAAGAATCTAAGGAAGAAGAAGCTAAGGAAGAAGAATCCAAGGAAGAAACTCCTTCAAAGGGTAAGTTCGACTTGGCAGTTGCTAACTTGGACACTCTTCACAAGATTGCTGTTCAAGAAATGATTGCCAGAGCTGTCAAGCACATTTTACGTAAGTCAACTGCTGATTTGCCAGAATACTTGGTCTCTCACTTTGTTGCCCATTTCCACAACTGTTTGCTTGGTCTGCAAATTACTGGTACCCCTGAATGTGCTTTGAATGCTGACCTTAAGAGCTTGTTCTCTGCTGAAGACTTGTCCTTTACTACTTTAACTAGTCAAGATGTGTTTAAGTTGGTTGAGAGGGAAGTATTTGTTCGTTTCAGATACACCTTGCCAGAAAACTGGGCTACTTCTAGTGACTTGTTAAGACATGCTCAATTATTCAGAGAAATTGCAATCAAGTTTGGTATTCAATGGAAGGCTCAATCTTATGTTTTCACTAAGGAAGAATTCGAAAGTGAAAAGGAAAAATTGACTGCTTTGGAATCAACTGTTGTCGACAAGAAGCGTGGCAATGGTAAGAACAAGAAGAGATGCAGTCCTGCTGCTGTTATGGTCAATGAATCTGCCACTAGATCTACTGTTTTCATTGCTGATGATATTGCCGCCTTTGTTCCTGTCATCAAGGACTCTACCTTCAGATCAACTTTGCTTGATGAACTTTACGAAGTTTCTAGAGTTCATATTTATAAGGGTGAAACTGAAATTGGTTTAACTTTGTTGAACGAATTGTTATCTTTCTGTGAACAAATTTATGGAAGAGTCCACCCGGAAACCACCAAATTTTACAGCTCATTGGCTCAAATCTATTCCGAATTGGATATGAAGACTGATGCCTGTAACTTTGGTCGTAAGGCATGTATCTTGACTGAAAGAACTGCTGGGTTTGATTCATACGAAACCATTTTGGCTTACATCAACGCTTCATTTTACGAAGGTCAAAATGATGATCCAGTGAGCTCATTTAAGTTATACAGCAGAGTGCTTTCTGATTGGAATGTCGTATATGGTAAGGATCATCCTTCTTCAGTAAACACTGTCACTAATTTGGCTGACTCCTTGTCCCAACATGAAATCTTTGGTCCATCCCATGCCTTGTACGAAAATATCTTGGCTGTCTCTGAAAACTTGAATGGAGCTACTTCTCCAGTTAGTGGAATGATCAGATACAGATATGCTAGATCTTTATTTGCTTCTCAAGATATCAAGGGTGCCCTTGCTCAATTTAAGAAGGCAAATGAAATTTTCTCTGTCTCCATTGGTCCTGATGATATTTTCTCCAAGGAAACTAAGGAACTTGTCTCTAAGTTTGAAGATCACATTAAGTACACTACCCAAATGCAATTGGAAGCTAAGAAGAATGAACAAGCTCAAAAGGCTCAAGCTGCCCTTTTGAACGCCACAAAGAAGCCAGTTGAGAAGAAGAAGAATGGTAAGAAGCAACAAAATGTTTCCTCTGTTCCAGAAATTGCTTCTCAATCTGTTGATGACATCTTACAATTCATTGAAGGAAAGAAATCAACCAAGTCTAAGAAGTCAAAGAAGGCCACTAAATAGATTTTATATCCTTGTACATAAATTTAGAAAAGAACCGTTATTTTATTGATTGTATATTTTAAATATATATATATTGTAATCTAAATTGAATGAGACTAAACTATACGTCTACTTTGTCTCCATAATTCCCTTTGCCTTGAACAAGATAAATATGTTTTTAATGAATTTATCATCTCTCTTGATGGACTCCACAAGTTGAGCTTCAATGGCATTTAATTCTTCAAGCAGGTATTGTTTAGCATCGGTTTCACTAAGTGTGATATAAATATTCGAGCTTGCTCCTGATGTCATCACTGATAGTTTATTAACAATGAATCCTCCCTTGGTGACATCTTGAACTTCTTGCTTAGCAATATTATTGATCTTGATATAAGCTTCACTTTCTACTGGTTCGCCTCGATCAATTAGCTCGTACCAAGAAGTTAAGAATGTACTCCATCCGGTTCTGATAATTAAGATGGACACGAATAACCCACCAATAGAATCCAACCATGCAACATTAAAAAGGAAACTTCCAGTAATGGTTAAAAGTGCAACCATTGAGGTGAGGGAATCCACCCTATGATGCCATGCATTTGCAACTAAAACTTTTGAGTTAGTTTGTTCTGCAATCTTCATAGTCTTTTTGAAAAGGATTTCTTTCACCAAAATTGAAGCACCGGCAATCCAAGCACCATGGATAACTGGAGATGCTGAAAGAGAAGATGCCAAAGGGGTATCGAGATCTGAGTTTGAAATACCAACATCGGTAGTTGCATGGGAATGAGAATGTGTTTGTACTTGTGTATGTGAATGAGAATGTGAATGGCCAATTTGGATCATTGAAGCATAATCATAGATATAAGCAGGGAGTACATATTCAAAGATCAGTAAAAGAGAAGACCATCCTACAGAAATACCAGCGACTAAAAGGACAGTACTTACCATCAAGGAACCTACAGTTTCAATTTTGCCATATCCTAATGGAAACTTCGTAGGAGTACCTGTTTTGTAAGCCATGTTAACTGTTGCTAATGTCAAAAAGTCAGCAACCATATCAGAAACGGAGTGGATAGCGTCAGCTACAAGGGCCTGTGAATGAAAATAAACACCCCCAACCCCTTTGGTGATTGCCATTCCAACATTTACCAAGAGGCCAATCCAAGTAATTCGAACCGCTGGATTATTGAAACTACCCTTACCAGTAGCTAATAATTCATTCGGTTGATGGTGAGAATGTGAATGGGTGAATAGACTAGCTCCGCCTGCATGGGTGTGGCCATGGGTATGTTCTTCATGACTATTATTGTGCGAGTGTTCGTGTTCATGTCCATGTTCATGTTCATGTTCATGTTCGTGCCCAAGTTTGTGTTCGGACCCTACGCCACCACTTCCATTATTGTCTCCTGTCTTGGTGCTCATTGTTCTTATTCGATGAAATTGGTGAATGTTACTGCTCAAGTCTCTTCCTGAAATATGACACGAAGATATTTTTCTCATTGAAACGGCGAACTGCAGACTTCTTATCCCCAAACTGGGGATTGAGCGTACAAACACGTCACTTTTCCACATTTATGAAATAGCGTCCTGCGCAAGTCCCAATATTCACAATACCTAAGTCACGCCAGCTTCCTTCTAGAAGTTGTGCAATTGAGTACGTGTGTAAGTTAATTTGAATAACAAGTTTAGTTGTTAGTATAGTATATTGCTAATTCTTAGTAAAGCGCGGTATTATTGGATCTACGTAAGTTCCCGGACGGTAACAAAGCAACAAAGTCCAAAAATAAATTCAATTCATTTGGTAAATAGATTTACTCAAAGATACTTATATATTACATATTTCTCTACAATTTTAATATAATTTTCACTTGTATCATTACTTCATTAAATTAATCTTTGATTTTACCAATTTGAATTTGCCTGTTTATAATGGTCGGAAATACTGTTTGGATTTTCACCATAATTGTCTCTTGAGCAAACTTTCTTGTGTTTCATTTTAACTTTCTTCCCCATGTCTATTCTATAGTCCCCTATTTGGAAAACAATGCTGCCACTGCTGCTGCAGAAGTGGTTGTTGGTACAGTATCCAAGGACGACATTGGGGGTTGTTGCTCTTGCAGTTGCTGTTGTTGTTGTTGTTCTTGTTCCACCTTTGCCGATTCTTTTTCCTTTTCTTCATCTTTCTTTAACTCTTGCAATGCCTTAACAATTCTACTTTTTTCTTGTGCTCTAAATAAAATTCCCCTGAGATGTGAGTTAGGATTACGGATATGCATAAAATTACAATGATCACCTCTTGTGCAAGTATCTGTCTCATGAGCACGACAGTTGGCTTCGTGGAAACTTTCCACTGGTGAAAACTCACTATGAACTGGTCTTCCTCCAAACCATGATTGATTTAATTCCATGCATGCGTTATAAGCTGCGTCCTTAGAGCGAAACTTCACATAAACATTTCCATTTAAATGATTGTTCTCGTTTTCACATACTACCAATGCTTCAACATGCCCTAAAGAGGCAAATTTGAGAAAGATATCCTTATAGAAATGATCAAAGCTTTCTTGGATTTGCTTTGCTGATAATTCTTCTGCATCATTCTTATTTAATTTAGGATTCTGGTAAAGATTTGCCAACAAAAGGGTTTCCGAAGAGATCGGTTTTATGTGGGCTCGGGAACACTTTTCTCCGTGTCTACAAGCTCCTATCTTGGAGTAGAATGTACAAGTGGACTTGTCGTTTCTATAATCGCTCATTCTCGTAGTTTACCCAGTATGTAGCTGATAAGCTTATTAATTTTAGATGGTTGTTAAAAAAGAAAAATTGATACTCTTGAATAATGACACAAACAAAAATGCTGCAACCTGAGAGGCAAAAAATATGTATTTAGAGATGAACTTCAAAATATATTTGAACTATATATGTATATGAGAGTGTATGAATCTATTAATCTCTACTTTATGTGTTATATCCTTATTTTTATATGCTTCTTAAAAGGTGCTGGTTAAGTAGAATTATTTTTTGCAATATTGCCTTCAAATTGTCAAATTTATACAGAAAATTATTTATCATTCAGTAATTATTAGAATATAAAATCCTTAGCCTTAAATTTACATTTTCAAAACTTAGCGATACTATTCCATTATTATGCCATATCAATAGGTATAAACAGATCATGATATTACATTCATAAAAAGTTAAGCCTTAACTTCGATGCTATTCTTCCGCATTATCCTCGTTTTGCTTTATGATACCTCCCGAAAATTTAAAAAACTCCGTGTGTTTGATCTCCGAAGACACTTTTCACTTACATACATCTAAGACTTTTATACAACTCTCGAACGAGAGGCTTTTGAATTTATTATATACATCTAATATATATATATATATATATATATATATACATACATATATCTAGAAACAGAAAACTTGGTCAGATGGGTCAGACTTCATGGTTGTCTTTTCCCATCCTAATTCTTGAGATATATCAATTAAAGATTTCTTCATGTTTGGTGGACCACAAATAAACAATCTGTTTTCATCCAGAGACTTAGGTAAGTGTTGAGCAATCATTTCCTTGGAAACGTACCCGGTGCTACCTTCCCAACCAGCTGGTGGGTGTGTTAAAGTGTAATGAACCTTGAAGTCAGGGTATTTTCTGGCTAATTCATCAATTTCCTCCTTGAGAACAATATCATTTTCAGTTTCATTGGCAAAGATTAATGAGATCTTAGTAGTATCTTCTGGAGTAGTAATGATTTCAGTAATAACTTGTAAGATTGGAGTAATTCCGGAACCTCCGGCAATGAGACCAATTTCCTTAGCCATATTGGTAGAGTACTGTAATCTTCCAACTGGTCCTCTAAACTTAACTGTTTGACCTTCTCTAAGATAGGCAAACTTCTTCGAAACCTTACCTTCTGGGTAGGACTTCACCAAAATGTCAAAGAATCCAGTATCAAATTTGTTGGAAATTGGAGAATAATATCTAATTTCATCCTTACCATCAATGTCAAAACAACAGGCAACGTGATGACCAGTAGGAATATCCAAAACCTCATCATCACGGTTCATCTTGAACCTGTAGATGGCACAGTTCTTGGATACAATAGTCTTGTCTAATAACTCGAGATCAGTCCATTTAATTTCATCTAAGGAAGAACGTTTAGAAAGAACTTCATAGAATTTGACAGAACAAACAACAACTACAAATGAAAGGGTGTATGGTAAGTATCTCCAATCAAAAATACAGGTTCCGAAAATGATCAATGCAATAGGAATGTAGATTCCATGAAGCGGTTGCTTCAATAATTCTCTTTTGTCTTCCATAATGTATTGGTGGAGAAACTAAAAAAAGAAGTAAGAATTTAGAAAAATAAAAATTAACTAGGTGGGTTCTATTTGTAATCTTTTGAGGAAATATAACGGTGCGCGAAAATACCGAGCACATCAAAATAAAGACAATAGGAATTTTTTTTCAACTAGAACCTTCAATAGTGTACAATAAGGTTATATAATAATTAGAGTGTAGTACATGTTTATCCTCCATCAACTACATTGAGCACAACTAGCTGTGCATTTTTTCTTTTATCTTTTTTTAAAACCTGTTATTTATTAAAGCACACATATTCCTCCAAATTCTAGTATGGGGAAAATGGGCAGAGAAGGATGGACATAAAAAATACGACTAAAACCAATAGTCAACAATTGATGAATAAAAATAAAGAGAGAGATATAGAGAGAGATATAGGCAAGGAAGCCTATAAAGTTAGGTAGAAAGGGTATTTAGAAATTGGAATCCATCTAGTATTCTTCTTCTTCTTCTGGGTATGAATCAGTACCAACTTCAATGTAATCTCTTTCCAAAGCAGCCAAATCTTCTCTGGCTTCAGTAAATTCACCTTCTTCCATACCTTCACCAACGTACCAATGAACGAAGGCTCTCTTGGAGTACATCAAGTCAAACTTTCTGTCAATTCTTCTCCAAGCTTCAGCAATGGCAGTGGTGTTAGATAACATACAGACAGCTCTCTTGGCAGCAGCTAAATCAGAACCAACGATTTGAGTTGGTGGTTGGTAACAGATACCAATCTTGAAACCAGTTGGACACCAATCAACCAATTGAACAGTCTTCTTGGCCTTAATTTGAGAAACAGCATTTGAAACATCTCTGTTGACAACATCACCACGGTATAACAAACAAGTAGCCATGTACTTACCAGCTCTTGGGTCACACTTAACCATTTGGTTACCTGGTTCGAAACAAGCAGCAGTGATTTCAGAAACAGAGTTAGCTTCATGGTTAGCTCTATCCTTGGAAAAGACAGGAGCATAAGAAACCAATGGGAAATGGATTCTTGGGTATGGAACCAAGTTAGTTTGGAATTCATTCAAATCAACATTCAATGAACCATCAAATCTCAAAGATGCAGTAACAGATGAAACAACTTGAGCAATCAAAGAGTTCAAAGAGTTGAAACTTGGTCTACCGATGTCCAAGTTACGACGACACATATCATAGATAGCTTCGTTGTCAACCATAAAAGTACAGTCGGCATGTTCCAAAGTAGTATGGGTAGTCAAAACAGTGTTATAAGGTTCAACAACGGAAGTGGAAGTTTGTGGAGCAGGGTAAACGGCAAATTCTAACTTGGACTTCTTACCATAGTCAACAGATAATTGTTCCAAAAGTAAAGAACCTAAACCAGAACCGGTACCACCACCAAGAGAATGGGTGAAAAGGAAACCTTGTAAACCATCACATTGATCGGCCATTCTTCTAACTCTGTCCAAGACATCGTCTAAAATTTCTCTACCAACAGTGTAGTGACCTCTAGCATAGTTATTAGCAGCATCTTCCTTACCAGCAATCAATTGTTCTGGGTGGAATAAATCCTTGTAGGCACCAGTACGGACTTCGTCAATTACATTAGGTTCTAAATCAACGTACAAAGCACGTGGAACATATTTACCAGATCCAGTTTCACTGAAGAAGGTGGAGAATCCTTCTTCACCACCCTTTGGTCTGTCTAAACCTTCTTGCAAGTAACCATCAGGTCTAATTCCATGCTCTTGGGAGTATAATTCCCAACAAGAGTTACCGATTTGACAACCGGCTTGGCCAACTAAAAAATATTGTTAGTAATCAAATCGTCAAAAAGTATAAAAATGAACAAAAGATGTCGTACACCACTATATCATGATCTTTGCACTACAACAACCACGCTTGGTTTCTCTATCGTCTCTCTAGATAACAATTGGATATGGTACCGACGTAAAAATTTTTTTATGGTTGGATCAGATATAGTTGTGACACCTTCTTGCCCCCTTTTTGCATTGTAGAAGAATCATGCCATTATCATAAATCTTGCTAATTCTCGCTACAAGAGCGACACCGGTACATGGGATTGGGAATTACAACATACCATTAATACTAATAACTTCTCTCATGATGTTGATGAAGTTACAAAGAGTTATGTGATAGCTTAAGTCTCTCGTGTAACGATCTTTCGTATTGTTTACTTTGCGCTGATTCAAGGACGTGCGCGGCCAAAAAAATAGGAAACCAAAACAAACATTCTAGACTTCCGAAAATGGAACAAGCGTTTGTTAGGTAGACGCGAATTTAAGGCATATGGATCCTTCAAAGTAAGGTTGCAATTTTACAACATATTAGGTAATACAAGTAAAGATATTAACACTACAACCTATAAAAGTAATCTTTTTAAACTTAAAGTATCAATTTTTTGAAATTATGTAAAATATATTTCAATTATTTATTTTGTTCATCTTTCTCATTAACTATTTTCCTGCAACTGCTTCTCTGACCTTTTCCAAAGTACTCTTTTCCTTCTTAAAACCGAGCTTTTCAGACAATAATTCTGCAATTGGCTTATCCCACTTGTTAGAGATTCCAAAGAAGAAGTCAGTTTGTTGTTGAGCTAAACGGTTCAATTGGTCATGAGTAATGTTGTTTAAGAATGTAGAGCTGTAACCAAATGATCTCAAATAAGCCTTCAAGTCTGCGTCAGAAATAGATTCCCAAAATGATGACCAACCGCCAGATACACTAGAGTATACCGAGTTTACAGCATCTTGTGCAAATCCCGAATAATCATTACCAGAGGCTTGGCCGTAAGCATTTTGTACAACTTCTCTTACATCTGAAGCATAGTCAGCAGCAACGTCAGTGGCACTGGCGGCATATTCTTGAGCAGCAGTACCATAATTACTAGCAACCAGGGCAGCGGAACTAGCATATGCATTTGCAGGCTTAACAAGCTTGTTGAAGTATTGCTTAGCAGAGTACAAGTAGTCAAAAAGAGCACTAGAAACGGTTTCTCTTCCTTCTTGTGCAGCAACCTTACCATCTTCGACAGTAGCACTGAAAGCATCAATGACATATGTGGCATAGGCAGAAGCATCAACCTTAGCAGCTTCAACTGCTTGTTCAAACTTTGGCTTAACACTTCCAACCTTGTCAGAAACTCCAAGGGCAAATGATGAAGAATATTCATATGAAGCTTTCTTAGCTTCAGCCAAAGATTGTTCCAATTTCTTTTGGTTTCTGGCGTACTTTTCACTAAGGAGTTTAGCAGCAGTGTTATAGTATTCATTTCCAACATTGTAGGCATCCAAAATTGTTTCATCAGCAAGAGAAACAGATTCATCGTATTTATCTTGAACATCGCCCTTAGCGTCACTAGCAGCCTTCTTAGCCTTCTTCAAGTTAACCTTGGCATTTTTGTTTGCTTCATGGTAAGAGTGGGTGGCATAAGACTTGTATTCATCAAAGTTTGGCTTGTGAGCTGAAATTCTAGATTGAATCTTTCCAGCAGAATCTTCAAAGTTTTGTTGCTGAGTAGAAATTAATTCATTAACCTTGTTAACCAAATCTTGTCTCGAACCTTCAACCTTTTGGCCCTTCTTCAATAACCATTCGCGAATAGCCTCAGTAGACCAGTCTTCCAAAATCCAGTTGGCAGGCTTAATAACAGTCTTATTACCAAGTGCAATGTTCTTATTGGTCTTCACGAGATTGACCAAGTGGGAATGAGTTGCAAAAGCTGGGATTTTCACATCTCTTGCTTCAAGAAAGCTTCTCAAGCGCTCCTTGGACCACTTTTCAACTCCAATTAAAAATGTGTCGTTAATGACCTCTTCAGCAGTCTCGGAGACATCCTTTACCGCTTCAGCACCCTTTTCAAGGTATGGGGATGCCAACTTACTAGCTTGCTCAGACCAAGACTTGATGTCATCAACCAAATAATCTTGATTGGAAAGAACAATTTGTTTCAATTTCCCCTTATCCAAGTCGTCAACTTGAACACCTGGCTTGGTGTCAATAAGACCTTGGTAGTACAACCATTCACGAAGTTGGGAGTACGTCCAAGTGTCGACAAAAGCCAGCTTGATTTTACCGGCTTTGTCGAAAACATCCAAATGTTCACCAAGACTGAGAGAGTCAAATAATGACTTTTTGGAGTCAGAAAGAGCAATGGATGCCAAGTAGTTGTTGTTGGTAACCTTTTGAGCCAATTCTTGAGCAGATTCCTTTGGATCAAAAGTCAAATCATTGTCATGCAACCACTTCTTCAAATCGTCAATTGACCAAGTGGAGTAGATCCAAGAACCAGGGTATGAACCGGATGATTCATGCTTCTTAGAAATGGTATCAAAATTGTCCTTAGCTGTCTTCACAAGTTCAGTCTTACGGGCATCCTTCTTGTATCTAATCTTGTATTCATTCAAAAAGGTCTTAAGAGCCGCAGTGGACCATGAGTCAAAGATCCAGGACTTGACAGTGTCAATTCTGGTAGGATCGTCATGTGGGGTGGTATCCAACAAATAGTCCCACTTATGAGGAGCTTTGAAACCATGTCCGGTAACCAAGTTCAAAATATGTTGCACAGCTCCTTCATTGGTATCTTTGTTTTCTTCCTTCAATCTCAAGAATTCTTCTTCAGCAAGTCCAACAAGGGCCTTGTGATCCCTGTCACCATATTCAACTCCTCTATCTTCCAAAAAGTATTGGATATCATTCAGACTCCATTTATCGAATCTGGCACTAACAGATGCAATTGCAAAAAGTAATGCAATATGAGAGATCTTCATTTGTGTGTGCTCTTAACCTTATATATTGGACAAATTAATGTATCTAATTGTTAGTGAACTAAACACCTCTTTAAATACTAATATCCTTGAAACTATAAGTTCAATTTTGATTCTGTTATATCATGGGCCATTAGGCTTTTATAGCAACAATTGTGGTGCAGCAACCTTGTTGTTTCATGCAGGTCAACCCCTCTTAGAAAATATCTCTATTCTTTGGTTGCTATGTACAAGTGTGGCGAAGGGAATGGTAGGTCTCAGGTTGCTAGGAATGATCTTTAAATTTCAAATTAACTTAGTAATAGTAATAAAGGTTACATACCTGTTGAAAACTATACATGTAAATTACAATTCCAATTACAAGTCTACTACATTTTTTCTCACTCTCTGTAAATTTACTATGGTGGAAATGGAATACAAATAACAATCAATTAACATTTTAGAATATACGTAGTAATCAATTTGATACCCCTTTTACAAGCTCTCAATTCTAGGTCATACCGAGGAAATACATTCTATTGATGGTGATGTTGTAAAATTGAAAGGCAACGCAAGCTTAATGAGGCAAAATGCACGTGCTGATGATCACCATAATTTCAAAATTTGGTTTTTAATTTTTAATTTTTTTCAATTTTTTTCCATTTTTTCCAAATTTTTCATTTTTGCACCCAAAAATTCCAAAACACTACTTTCTATACAAGATAATAATTGATATATACGCGATCCTGCAGGTAACTTTAAGGTATTTATATTATAATTATGTACAAACATTAGCACTAATCCTTCTTAGCGTATTGTCTTCTGTACTTGTCATCAATTTCAGTCAAGTAGTAAGTACCCTTAGCAAGATGGTCAATAGAACCTTGTGGCTTGAAAGACTTTTGTAAGTGAGCCTTTTCTCTAGATTCAATGGCTTGTAAATATTGTTCTGGAGTTCTAGTGAATCTACCTTCACCCAACTTATGGTCAAAGTTCAAAGTCTTGGTAATGTGAGAAATATCACCCTTAACAACGGCAGATAATAAGGTTGAGGCTAAACCAGAACCATAAGAGAAAATACCAACTCTCTTGTTTTGCAAGTTTTCAGATCCAACGTAGTACAAGAGGGAGGATAAAGAAGCCCAAGCAGATGCAGTGTACATGTTACCAGTGTTGGTTGGAACGGTCAAAGCTGGTTGCACTCTAGCCTTGGTTTGTTCCTTGGCCAAGGCAACAAAAGTCTTTTCTACGGCCTTGTCAACAAGGGATTGTTCGTAGGTCAAAGCTTGTAAAGATTTGATGGTTTCAGCATCAATAGAGTCAACAAACTTTTCTGGGTTAGACTTGAAATCATTGTAGAGCATTCTAGCGTATGACTTGGTGACCAACTTACAAGTTGGAACATGGAAAGCATTGTAATCAAAATGGTCGAAAACACCAACAGTGGAGTCAGCAGACTTGGTGACCTTCTTGGAGTAGTTCTTGTAACAGTTATCAACGGCCTTGACGTAACAGGCAAGGGAGAAGTGACCATCAACAACTGGGTATTCAGAAGTGAAATCAGGCTTGTAGAAATCATAGGCATGTTCCATGTAAGAACCTCTGGTAGAATCAAAGACAATTGGAGCGTCTGGACCAATAAGAAGAGCAACGGCACCAGCACCACCAGTTGGACGAGCAGCACCTTCGGAGTAAATGGCAATGTCACCACAAACAACAACAGCATCTCTACCATCCCAAGAAGAAGATTCAATCCAGTTGACAGCGTTGATGACAGCAGAAGTACCACCGTAACAGGCATTGATGGTATCTATACCTTCAACGTCGTTGTTATCACCCAAAAGTTGCATCAAGACAGACTTGACAGACTTGGACTTATCCAAAAGAGTTTCAGTACCAACTTCTAAACGACCAATGTTGTTGGTGTCAATCTTGTAGTTTTCAATCAAACGAGAAAGAACAGTCAAGGTCATGGAGTAGATGTCTTCTCTGTCACCAACAAAGGCCATGTTGGTTTGTCCCAAACCAATGGTGTACTTACCAGCTGGAATACCATCGTGCTTTTCCAATTCAGCTTGGTTAACACATTCAGTTGGAATGTATACTTCGATACCCTTGATCCCGATGTTTGAAGGCATTATTTATATGAAATTTAGTAGTTAGATGTGAATAAATATGTAATTCCTCGAGCAAAAAGCAGTAACACTGATTTTAATTAGAGAATGGATCTATAAGTAGGAGGAAAAAAGGAGAAAAACTTGTGTCTGTTTGAAGTGTTGCCAAAATACTTTATACGACGCGCCCAAAAGACAAAATGGGCAAAAAAATATCCACACGATTGTACTACATATAAGGCACGGCTATACGAGTGGTGAACAAATGAATAACAGAATGAATTTAATTTAATCGGATCGGAGAACGTCGTGTGCGACCGAACCTAAAAGAGGGAGACCTTTACCGTTCTGGGCCACAGTAGTTTTTGATGATTGGGAATTATTTATATATGGTATTTAGTTTTGAAAGTTGGTCATCTTACCAGTAGATTTACAGGCCTGTTGAGGGACTCTTGGGCTTTCCTCTCATTCTTGTTGGCTTTTGCATAAAGTATTCTTTTTTCTTTTTTTTTTTTTTTCGATTTAGCCTTTTAGTGAACCTCAACTGACGACAATAAATTTGTTGCAACATCTTTTAAAAATTTGATAAATAGGGGGAAGCATGTATGCGGGAATTTAGTACTGAGTCAAAAAAAAAAGAAAATAGAGAGGAAGCAGTAAGTCCATGTGCTTAGTATACGAATGATCATTATCTTTAGATAGAGAATGTTTTACAGGAGTCAGTTTAAATTTTATAGTGTGTAAAGTTATGATCCATTAGCTGTGGCAATTTTGAGCGGCAAAACTTCTTATTACTTTCTTTAAATCGAGCGAAAAAGAAGAATACTTCACTAAACGGAAGAAGTTGGGAATATAGAAATTGTTTGTACTCTACACATTATTCGTATAAACTGGGTAAAAGCTCATTTCTAATCAGGAAATCTTTAATAAACTTTACCTGATTAAATCTTTTTGATTCATATCGGGATCAATTAACCAGATGTCGCAATTTTTTTTTAAACTTCGCCCGGAGTCCGGATGCAGGTTTCAACGTCTAATAAGTTAATAATCAACTTACCAATAACTCATAGTGTTCAGGTGAATATTCAAATATCTTAACTGTGTTGTTCAATGGTTTCATCTTCAATAACCGGAGACATTTCCGAAGTCCCTGAATCTCTCAAACCAATTTTAACCAGTAAGGTTTTCCATTCCACATGGGCTGGAACCTTCACCTGTCAACCACAAGCCATCTTTCAACCTACAAATGTAGATGAAATCAAGTTACTTGTCGATGAAGCTCGTAAACGAGGAAAGACTATCATGACCGTTGGTTCTGGCCACTCTCCTTCAGATTTGACTATGACTAAGGAATGGTTGTGTAACTTGGACAAATTCAATAAGGTTTTAAAGCAAGAAGAGTTTTCAGGACCTGCTCTTGGTGGTAAAGATGGTGAACGTGAAGTAAAGTTTGTTGATCTTACAGTAGAAGCCGGATGTAGAGTCTACGAGCTTAACGAATATGTCAAGACCCATAAGCTTGCAGTTCAAAACCTTGGATCAATCAGTGACCAATCCATTGCCGGTTTAATTTCTACTGGTACCCATGGTTCTTCCCAATATCATGGTCTTGTTTCTCAACAAGTAGTTTCCATCACTATTATGAACTCAGTGGGTAAACTGGTTAACTGTTCTTCTATTGAAAGACCAGACCTTTTCAGAGCTGCCTTATTATCTTTAGGTAAAGTAGGTATCATCACCCACGTGACTTTGCGTACTATCCCAAGTTATACCATTAAATCAAAGCAAGAAATTATCAAGTTTTCCACTCTTTTAAACAATTGGGAAAGTATTTGGTTGGATTCAGAATTCATCCGTATCTGGTGGTTCCCTTATTCTGGAAATTGTGTTTGTTGGCGTGCTTCCAAATCGGATGATGAACTTTCCGACCCTAGACCATCATGGTATGGAACTCGTTTTGGTCGTTTCTTTTATGAATCATTACTTTGGGTTTCCGTTCATATCCTTCCTCGCCTTACTCCATATATCGAAAAATTTGTTTTCAGTCAACAATATGGAAATGTTGAAACTTTGGGAAGCGGTGATGTTGCAGTCCAACATTCTGTAGATGGATTGAATATGGATTGTTTATTCTCTCAATTTGTTAACGAATGGTCCGCACCATTGAAACACGGTAAGGAAGTCTTACTTGAATTGGATGCTAAAATTAAGAATGCTCAAAAGGAAAATAGATTCTATGTGCATGCTCCAATTGAAGTTAGATGCTCAAATGTAACTAATTCTGATACTCCTTTTGTCGATGATGAAACCAATGAGCCTTCTTTGTATCCATCTCAAAAATGGTTAGCTACAAGAAACAGACTCAGTGCTGGTCCAGTTCCAGGTAACAACTTCCGTCCTTACTTGGATAACTCTCCAGATAACTTGCCATACGTTGAAGACCCAAAAAAGATCACAAATGATCAATTGACTCTTTTCATTAACGCTACCATGTACAGACCATTCCATACCAATGTCGAGACCAAGGAGTGGTACCAAATCTTTGAAGACATTTTGACTGCTGCTGGAGGTAAACCACATTGGGCTAAGAATTTCATTGGTGTTACGGGTAAACATGAAACTGAAGAAGATTTAAAGACTCAATTGGACTTTGGTGGTAAGAAGTTTTATACCATGATTGGATTCGACCCAGTGATGAAGAAATGGTTTGGTGAAAACTTGACCAAGTACAATAAAGTAAGAAAGGAAATGGATCCTGAAGGTGTCTTCATGAGTGGTAAGCCATGGATGATCAGAAATGGTTTATTGGAAGAATAATTGGACAGACAATTATGAAAATAGATTCAATACTAATATTATAATATATTGTTTATTTATATTCGTTCATCTTCTTCTTCTATATATATGATACACTATTTGAAAGGAGCCTTTAATGGGTCAATAACAGTACCTTGCTTAGTAATAACTCTAGGCATTGTCAATTTTTGGTGAGTTTCTCTAGAAGTCCATTCTTGTCCGACTGGCATTCTCAATGCTCTTTCGTATTGTTCTCTAGATTCGTAAGGGAATGGAACTGCAGAAGATTGGTATTTCAAGTTCTTCTTGTTAACCTTTTCGTTAATAATAACATTCTTCAAGTTTTTATCCTTTCTCTTATCCTTTTGAACAACACCATCAATTTTCTTGACAACCTTCTTCTTCTTGTTTTTCTTTCCAGAAACTGCCCAATCACCCCATCCAGGAAGTGTGAGATCTTCTTCTTTGTCATCTTCATCAACAATAACTTGTCTCTTTTCAGCCTCGAACTCCTTTACAACATCATCACCAGCAAACGCTTCCTTGATCAACTCCTTTTGCTTAAACATGTGGTTTCCACCTACATCTTCGTTTTCGTCATCTCCATATGCATCTACAATCTTGAGGGTTTGGTCCATGTCAATGACGGTATCTTCAGCGTCCATAGTGGAAGAAGATCTCTTGTTACCCTTTTTGGCAATCCTTTGTGCGGATTTGGCAACCTTTGAGGAATCTTTATCAACGACTGTGATCTTCTTGGATTTTTGCATAGGTTCATTGGAATTGACAGTCATCCAAGGATTCAGTTCATCACTATCGTTAGCTTCAGTTACTGCATTATTTGTAACTTGTGGAGAGGAAGTAGTTTCAACAACAACCTCTTCTTGTACTTGCTTGTTACCTCTATCCTTACTGTCTACCACATTGTACTTCTTGCTCAACTTGTTTGACAAACTCTTGGCATTGTCCAATTCAACCTCTTCTCTGGTGTTGGAATTGGTAGTATTTACATCATCCTTCATAGCGGATGCATTTGGTGTGTACACTCTTCTACCTTGGTTCTTGTTGATATTAATAGAGTTAGATTCACCATCTTCGAAATCTTCAAGTCCATCACCTTCTTCCATCTTTCTCAAGAATTCCAATTCCTTCAAATTTTCAGCCTTGGCTCTCTTGTCAGCAGCCTTCATAAAGTCCATATTCAATACACCCTTTCCAAGTTTACTTCTATTAGCATCATCTTCTTCTTGGTCATCATCATATGCAGCTTCAATATCAGAAACACCACGGTCATCCTGATCCCCGTCTTCATAACCCAATTGTTTGGCTCTTAATCTTTCACCTTGTCTCAACATTTCTTCCAATTCACCTCTATTGTCTGCATCCTTAGACAATCCACTCTTGATCATGGACTTGGCCCATTGTGATTGAGTCTTATGCTTCAACGACATTCTTTCCTGTGCTCTCTTAATGTCATGTTCTTCACCATCTGATTCCATGTCAGATCCTTCAACCATTTCTTGGTTTCTCAATCTAGCCTTCTTTTGAATCTTATGGTATTGCTTAGATTTAATCTTCTTAATTCTCTTTGCACGCTTTTCTTCTCTAAACATAAGTTCTCTCATAAGTCTAAGTTCACTATTTCTCTTTTTCAAGTCTTCAACAGACATCTTAGCAGTTGCAATCTCTTCAAATGTGGCTTCCTTCTTGTCATCCAATAATGCAGATTCAGTTAACAAACTATGCACCTTTTGTTCTAACTCAGTGGTTGGTTTATTATCAGACTTAAAAGTAACTGCTGAATCGTTATGCTTAACAGTTGGGTTCATAGGGAACAGAAGAACTTCAGCTTGACGATTTTGTTTAACAGTATCTTCCCATTTACTCACTTCTTCCTTAGTGATCTCATATGCAACTTTTCTATCATGTCTTTCTTGAATTCTCTTTGGAAGTGGTGCAGTAAGAGTAGCTGATGCTGAACTTTCAGCTCCATCATTTGCAGTATTGAGTAAAATAGCGTCATTGGTCTCAATACCGGACATCATATCGGTCAAGGATAACTTGTTACCCTTTGTTGGTAAGTTGAATTCGTTTTCTTCGGATTTTTCTGTCATTAAACGTTTTCTTTCTTTGGTTGGTTTCTTCAACTGAGATTGAAGATTGGATACAGTTTGTGCAAGATCCACATCTTCATCATCAGAACCAAAACCACCAAACACATCCGAGTCAGATTCATTCTCTTCTTCTTCATCTTCAGATTCAGATTCGGATTCAGATTCTTGAGAGCTTTCACTTTCCCATTTATCATCTAACACTACATCATTCAGTTCTCCATTTTTATCCTTATTTTGCTTCACTTTAGCCAAGTCCTTGTCATCCATGTCCCAAGCTTCGGACAACCCAACGAATTGGGATTCATCAATACTATCGTATACTTCATCTTCATCACTATCATCGCTATCAGAATGAGCCTTTCCTCTCTTATTGTCACGAGCCCTCTTCTTGGCCTTCTTAGCTTTATCTCTGATAGTTTGGGAAAACTTAGAATTAAGAACATCATAGTCATCATCCGAACCTAAAGCTTCATCAGAATCAATTTCTTCATCATCATCACTTCCATCTTGATCTTCTTTGCCCTTTCCTAAAAATTTTCTAGCATTCATCACCCCATCTCTCACTACAAGATCATCACTTTCGTTACCAGAATTGTCAGAATCTCCCTGATTTTCAGCTCTTTGAGCAATCTGGAAGGCATCCTGGATCTTTCTGGTACTTCTCTTTTTCCCAGATTGTTTCTGTTTACGAGCCATTTCAAATTGTTTTAATAAACCAATCTAAACTATTCTGTATATTCCAGTCAATCGCTTTTCAAGAAGAGATGCCTTACCACAAAAAAAAAAAAAAAAAAAAAAAGAAGTACATTCAAACATCTCCTACATATAATACACCTGACATATACAGGAGCCCCCAACCATAGTTAAAGAGTTACCTCCTCCTCCTCCCCCAATAACTTGATGAAATATTCAAAACGGGACCTAGCTTACAAATATACAGATTAAAAAATCTCTATACACTTACTTCTTACTATTACCAACTTTCTTTTATTGCTTCTTTCTTTTATTCATCAAAACTATTTGTAAGTACACCTATAAAGCATCTAATCTATCGTTAATTTCTTCAGCAGTTAACTTCTTGAATCTTGGACCACTATGACTTGTACCCTTGAAACCCAACAAGTGATCTTGTGGTTCAGCAATAATAGCAATGTCCAAGTTTTCACCAGTAAGTTCCCCATCAACAGATTCCTTCAATGCTAAAAGAGCTACATGGATAGCATCTTCCAACTCCAAGTTTTCATTCCATCTCTTTTCCAAAAAGGTCTTGGCAGATACAGAAGTCTTACCAATGGCAGTGGCTTTCCATGGGAAATAACTACCAGATGGGTCTACTTGATACAATTGGAACTGTTCCGAATGATGGTCGTAACCTCCAACCAACAATGAGACACCAAATGGTCTGATACCTCCGGATTGTGTGGATTCTTGCATAACCTTTGCTATTTCTTGTACCATGATTTTGACTGGTGGATATTCGTTATAAACACGCTTGTAATTGGTGTGTGCAAGCTTTCTAGCCTTGTCTACAAGAACTCTGAAGTCCGGCCCCATTCCCGAGTAAGAGACACCAATATCAGGTGTGATAAGCTCTACTTTTGAGCCTGTGTCAGTTTTGAGAAGTGGGGAGTTGGCCTTACGTTCTGTGGCAAGAACAATCCCACTAGCAGATTTAATTCCAATGGTGGTAATACCTTGTTTCACAGCGTTTAATGCATACTCAATCTGTACCAATTTACCACTAGAGAGAGTTTGTTAGTATTCTTGTTTTGATATGATATCAATACACTCCCATTCTTGGAGTGGTGTAATAATTGTAAACGTACCTTGGTGAGAATGTGGTCAATGAAAATGAATATCTATCAGCCATTGTGTTCTCACTTTATAATCTATTCTTGAAAGCTAACCCGTTTGTAAAGTCTATAGAAATTTATTTGTATTAGAAATTCCAGATATCAAAAAGAATTAAACAAATGGAGTATTGGTGTTCCTTGTGTTACTGTTAATGTCTACACACTATAGTCTTTGTTCAGGTTGTGATTGATTTTGCCTCCGATGTACATGCAGGAATCTTTTAATATTCATACATTTTCAATTTTTTATTTTTTTTATTTTTCTCATTTTTTTTTAAACTTGGTACTAATATATCCAGTGTAAATCATACAGTGAATGTATTTCCTTGTACGACGATATTAGTTTGTAGTAAAATCTGGCTCTACATTTTATTTTCTCACTCTACTTTTAATTTTCTATTTGCTGAATTAATTATTTTATTATAGGAATAAAAATACACATCTACTCATCTTCATCATCAGTGTCAGCTGGTCTTGGAGTACCCTTTGGAGTGTTTAACCATTCAATGTAACGCAATCTTCTTCTTTCAGCTTGCAACTTCTTGTCATTTCTGGTCATCTTCTTCTTTCTTTGTCTGACCTTGATGTTAGCTGGAGAATCGTCATCATCAGCACGCTTCTTTGGAGCTGGAGCAGCAGCCTTGGCAGCAGCAGCTTCATCACCTTCTGGTGCTGGAGAACCATCAGCAGATGCATCTTCGAAACGCTTAGAATCAACGGCAGCCATACCCTTTTGCACAACTTCACCGTTTTCAACATGCCATTGTTCTGGACATAAGGCACCAACGAATTCGTTGTTGTGCGAAATCATAACAACACCTCCAGTCCAGTCTCTAATGGCAACAGCCAAACCACCCAAGGAATCTCTATCCAAATAATTGGTAGGTTCATCCAAAACTAACAAATGTGGGTTGTTCCACATGGCACCAGCAATGACAACCTTAACCAATTGACCACCAGACAAAGATCCCATAGGAGTATGGTCAGCAATGTCACCATCAAGACCAACGTCTTCGAAATGCTTTCTAATAACAGGTGGAGTCAAGATACGGTAACCCAAACCTTCTCTAGAAGCTTCGTGATCATCGAATCTTTGAAGCAACTTGTGGAAACCATGTTGTTCCAATACATCCTTAGCAACCCAAGAGTTGTACTTTGGTAACCAGTTCTTCCATTTAACTTCATATTGGAAAGACTTCTTCAACTTTTGTCTACCGACAATAGCTTCAATAATTCTCTTACCTCTACCATCTTCAACATCAATTTCCTTGGCCATTTGTTCCTTTTCATCTTCAGAAATCTTACGGGATTCCTTCAATAAAACTTCACGATCATCACCAAATCTATATCTCCATTGCAAGTATTGGTTAGCAGTCTTTTCCTTATGTTGTTGGACGTGTTGCAAAGCATGTTGAGCAATGTAACCAATTCTCAAGTTTGGATGCTTCTCAACTCTACCTTCTTGTGGAGTAAGTTCACCGGTCAATAACTTGATCAAAGTAGACTTACCAGCACCATTTGGACCAAGGATAGCCACACGGGAAGATAAAGACAAGGAACAAGAAATGTGGGCCAAAGATGGCTTGACACCACCTGGGTAAGTGAAGGTAACATCAACAAGACGAGCAACAGCACGAGTGTTGGACTTAACACCAGTCAAAATACCTGGAGGTGGGAAAGCCATCTTAACATTAGAGTCAGTCAAAGTGTAGTAAGACTTACCTTCTGGCTTAACCTTAACGAAATCAGACAAGTTACCTCTGTAGTAAGCCAACTTCTTGTTTTCGTAATGGATAATATCGGTACAAACAGCATCCAAGAAACCAGAGTCATGCGAAACAATCAAAGAAGTAATGGAAGTGTTTTCAATCAAGTAATCTTGTAACCATTTGACGTTAGCAACATCCAAGTGATTAGTAGGTTCATCCAAAAGTAAGACATCAGCTTTTAACAACATAGCACGAGCCAATTCAAGCTTCATCTTCCAACCACCAGATAAGGAACCGACCTTTTGTTCCAATCTTTCTTGTGGGAAACCAACGGCAAGTAAAGCGTCGGAAATACCAGAACGTTCAACATGAACCAATTCAGGATCGGAAGCAATGAAACTAACCAAATCCATATCAGCTTCTTCACCTTGAAGAGTATGTTCAACAAAACAAGTCTTTAACTCGTCTGCAGTAGGGAAACCTTCGAGCTGGCCCTTGGAGATGGCCCGCATCAAGGTGGACTTACCCGCACCGTTACGACCACACAAACCATATCTGTGACCCTTTAATAAACGCAAAGTAGTTTTGTTCAACAACATTCTGGTACCATAAGCCAAGGAGAAATCGGTGTTAACGACTTCAACAGCACCTTCTTCGTCATCATCATAAGTCTGGGTGTTTTCCAGGGTAAACAAAATACGAAGTTTGGCAATAACAGCATCAGCATATTCTTGAGCTTCACCTTGAGAAGCAGTGATCAAGTATTCTCTCAATCTCTTCCAATCATTGACGTTGGAGTCAGCAGTCAAAATATGGGCCAAATAGTTTTGAATAACAGAGTCTTCAGCTAATCCTTGAATAGTAGAAGTAACATTTTCTGGAGTGTAGTATTGAAGGGCTTGGTCAACAGCCAATCTACCGTGGAACTTACCATCAGAATGTTCGTTTTCAGCTTCTTGCAAGACAACCAATGCCTTGTGGGCCAATTCTCTAACTTCTGGTAAGGATGCATTGTTGTAAACCTTGTCGACACCTGGTAACAAGATTGGAATAAAGTTTTCAATTTCACGCTTGTTGTTCACCAATCTGGTCAAATTTTCAGTGACAGTGACAGTTTGTCTTAATTGATCCATAGAAGAAGAAGACATCTTCAAAGACTTGTCCAAGATTGGGACCAAGAGAGACAATGCTGGTTCGGTGACTTCGGCAACAAAGGTAACAGAAGACAAACTCTTAACACATTCAGGAACCTTTTTAGGGTCAGCCAAGGTGTCAACAATCAAGTCATACTTGTTTTGTAAATCCAAGTTATCCAAAACCTTAACAAAGGCCTTTAAAGTCTTTAAACCGGCACGAGCCAATTCTGGCTTGAAATCAGTGGCCAAATCGGTCAAAGTTGGGACAACATTGACAAACTTCATTTCCAATAAATCAGCTGGAACTTCTTCAATAATTCTATCAAAGGTAACCAAGGCAGCTAATTTGGAGTTCCACTTGGCAGAAGACAGAAGATAAGCCAAAAGTTCATCAACGAAAACAGTTGCAATGGCTTCAACTGGATATATACCATAAAGAGCATCACTAGCGGTCTTAGCGGCCTTAACAACATTCTTATCCTTGTCAGCAAACATATCATAAACAGAGGGTATGAATTGTAACAAGTATGCTTCTTTAGGAGTCTTACCACCGAATTGAGCAGCCAATTGTTGGACAATGACCAAAGATGCTTCTCTAACTAATGGCAGGTTCTTTGGCTTGGCCAAAGACTTGAGAATGTCAACAAGTTTCCATTGGGAAAGGACAGAAAGGGAATCAGCCTCTTCAACCAAGGTAGCGATAGCTTGAGCTTCTGGCTTAATTTCACCAATCTTGGAAGCTTGTTGAATGTTGACCAAATGTCCTTGTATAGGGGTGTCTTCAACATTAAGTTTAGAAAGGGCAGTGTTTAATGAGGCCAATGAAGTAGTAGAAGAACCACCACCGATAGAAGTAGGGGTGGCAGTGCCACTGGTAGGAACCGATCCAGCTGGAGTGTAAGCAGCACTACCTGGAACAAAGGATTGTCCATTGTAGGACATCTTACCAGATCTGGCACCAGCAGCAGGGCTAGGACTAGCACCTCTAATTGGTTGCAGCTGCTGCTGTCTCAAAAAATCGTCAAATGATTGTTTTGACATTATTCTTGTTCTATTCTGGTACTGCTAGCTATCGTCACAATAAATAGTTCTATAACGGCAGAGTGTGCGAGTTGTTAGACAGATTCAGTTACTAGAATGATAAAGAACAATAAAGTACTTCTAGAAAACGTTTCTCAAAATTTTCTTTTCGCTGTTTAGATTTTTTTTTAGTATATTTTTTTTAAAAAATATGTGATTTTGTGTTATCAATAGCTATCTCATCGCCTGCCATTTTATCGTGTCGATAACACATCAGACCCTTTTACAGGCTTCATTCTTAGAATGTGGTCCGGATACTTCCAATTTTCCATATAAATTCTTTAAAAAAACAATTACATAGTCAATTTCGTCGTTTCTATTGAATTTAGTTTAGTTTAGTTTTAATTTACGTTCATTCTTTACTTATATATTTCCTTACTCTATACATCCAACACTTCAAATGAAGTTTCGTCAACGACAACCAAAGTATTACCTGAACGAATAAGTTTCCCATTCAAAGATTTCAACGGGGTCTTGGACTTTGACAGGGGATCAATTATTGTTACAATTCCAGTAGTTCCAATGTTGATAATCTTCAATTGTCCACGTTTCACCAATGCCACCAAATTGATTACACTTTCATTATTTAACATATGATTACCTGGTATAATTTTCCATTGGCCAATGTCAAATATATCAACTCCTCCCTTACCTGTACAAAGTGCATAATGACCACTATAAAGTAATCCTAATTCATTTTCAAGTTTAGGTGATGTTTTAAACTCAAATTTCTCAACATTCTTCAGGATCATATTCATTTTCATTAAATATCCTGAAACTTGCAAAATCACTTCATATGGTTGAATTGATTGGTCAAGAAGATGTTCCTTTTTACCATTAGATTTGTTTTTGGATTTATGTGTAGCAGAGTTCACCGGTGGAGTATCTACTCCACTCAAATGTTTCAAACTATTGTTGTAATACCAATGAACTGCTTCAAATTCTTCCAGGTCACTATTTTCTTCAAGCAAATTCGTAAAGTATGAATACTTATGAATTCCAATTTCATACAAATTGACTTCATTAATGTCTGCACTAATCTCACAAACTCGAAGTTGCTTATGAGCCCCATGAAGAGTAAAAGTTAATCCATAGTATCTTTTACTTATCTCACTCTTTTGAGTGAATTCAGTGAAAGCGGTAGAATGAACTTTACCATGTAAATTCAAAATGTAATTGTGTGTACTCTTACTATCAGATGTGACTTTAACTGATGCAATATTACCATTAGTATAAACAATAATCAATTGATTTACCCCCAGTGCTTGGAAGACATGGTAGATTGATAAAATATGCGAAACAGTTTCAGGTAAGTCGATTTCTGTAGAAACAATATTCTTCTTAAGAATAGTATCATAAATGCGTAATAATACCACACCGGGGCCCGATTTATGATTGTAGTTAACATACAGAAGTAAGTTCCCATCATCATTACCCTGGAACACTCTGAATAAAGTATATCCTGGGGAAATAGTAGAAACAATGTGACCATATCTCGAATCACTACGTGTACTATGCTTTTCGGATGATCCCACATCTACATTACTTTGATTCAATTTATCTTTTGAATTGAAACCAAACCCTCCGTCATCATCATCATCTTCATCATCATCATTATCGTAAATAATCGTGTCTGCTTCACTTTCATTAGCTCCTGAATATAAATCTTCTGGTATGCTTTCTTCGTCAATAGTCATATTCTTGATACGATCAGTGGTATTACCAATTGTTTTACTTTCCAATTTGGCAACTTCCCCAAAAAGATCATTTGCCATGAATTCATCCACAGATTCAGGATTTGTGAATTTACTATTACTCCTTGTAGTATCGGAATCATCGAAATATTTAGAAATTCCAGAATGATTGATACGCTTCGATTCTTCCAAACTTTCCTTTATTGACGTTTCAGATCCAATCAGTTGTTGTTGAAGTTCAGAATCTTCTTCATTTGGTATTGGTGTGCTAAATAATTCATCATATTGGTTGCTTAAGTTCTGACCCTCTGCAACTCCAGTGGTTGGATCTGGAAGATTCAAATAATTGTATCCATTTGGAGATGGGGTTCTAAGAAGGTAAACCACTTCTTTCATTGCCTTTGAAAGTTGCTCGCGGGATTTCTTGACCACCAGTAAATCGATTTCTGGTAAGTCTGGGGGTTGGGAAGTTTCCGATACCCCTGTGTGCGATGTGTCAAGTTCCGTTTCTAGACCATTCAGTTTTTCTCTAAGGCTCCTCTTGAGTAATTCGTTCTCATTATTAAGTAACATGATCTGGTATCTTTGACGTTCTTCTATGTATTTGATAGCATTCAATTCTCCTTGAAGTTGATTGATCTTGTGTTTCATCTCGGATTTCTCCAAGTTATTGACGATTTTGAATCTTTCTAGATTGGTGAATTCAGATGTCAAATAATTAATGATTCCTGGAAGGGTATAGTTTGCAGGTTGTTGTTGTTGTGGTGGCGGTTGTATTCCCAGTTGCGGTCCACCTTGCTGTTGTCCTTGCAGCAGGCCCGGCCCTTGGACTTGCAGATGCATTGGTTTCAGCAGTCCATTGGTGTGTACTCCGTTCGACATTGTCCACCAAATTGTATGTGTTTACTTCAACCAAGCAATACGTGTACTCGTCTATTGATTTCGTTTGCGCCCTCAACAAAAAAATAAAATAATAAAGAGAGAGAGAGAAAAATAATATTACGTACAATAATGGAATTACTATTTCAATGAGGAACAATAGGTAATATTATATATTGGGAAGCACTCTTCTAACTCGCAATATGATCAGAAGTGTTCCAAATAGTCCTCATGAAATAGCTCAGTAGAATCTGTTTTTGGATAAATTCTGGTTTTACACTAATCCAAGTGGAAAGTTGTTACTCCAGATATTTCCGTTTTGTACATTCTTCTACGCGGCACATTTTCAAACAGTTAAAGTTCCGAAAATGAAAATGAAAATGAAGAGAAAAAAAAAAATTTACACCTTGCAATTAGCTACTCTGATCATATGACCAAAATCTACCACTACAGCCATACACCCACCCAATGGGCATTTTATAAGATCATAAATAATACACATTTTGATTTTGATTTTCGATTCAATTTATTATATTTAAATATTGATATCCCTTTACTATACAGTCCCTCTCTAATCTATCACTTCATTTATCTCCATTTATTTTTGAACAATCCAATCGTTCAAACCATATTTGTTTCTAAGAAGTTCGATAGCGTAAAATTGGATTCTGACTACGAAAATGGTACCTTCTTGGGTGTAGTAGTCAGAAACACTGGATCTTAACAAGGTACCAAAGTTGTAGTCTTCAATTTCATTAAATTTCTCACAGAAAGCTCTCCACTTGGCCTTACCAGAAACACTCTTCATCTCACCTTCGTTAATCAAGGCAACATTCTTTGGTTCCTTGAATTCTGGGAAAGCTTCTAAAACTTGTTCAACAATATCATCATCATGCTTGGTCAATTTAAGCTTGGAACCTGGGATCTTTTCAAGCAATCCCCAGTAGGTTTCAGCTTGAGCAACTGCCTTAACGGCAAATTGCTTTTCGATGTCTTCTAAGTTGTCAGCGTTGTCAGCGTCAAATGGTTGAGCCATGTTGGTTATATTATAATATTGGTTTGATAAAGAAAGGAAAGAGAAAATTGAATGGAAATAAGAAATGAGTTCCTCTATATATGGCCCTAATGTGGAAGAGAAAAAAAAAAACTTAAAATCAAAAAAAGAATTAAAAAAAATTAAAGAGATCATGGTTATCCTGTATATAACGATACAGATCTTCTGCAACCATCTAGTGTGTTCTAGAAGATGCAAATAACATACATTTTAATTTGAATGATAAGATAAAAAAATAATACACAAGAATTGAATTTTGAACAATCTTTTTATTTTACTCTATTGAAATACATCTTTTTCTTTTAACTTCTAATGGATTCATAATTTTCCTTTTACTATCTTCTTTAAAGCAATGGCTTTAAAGATTTTCCTGCATGTTCCATAATCCAGTTAGCTTCTCTTTCACCACTCATCCATGCTCCATTTACACATCCTTCACCTTCAGTTGCAGTGTGTTCTCCAGCAAATCTAATAGTAGAACTACTTATTCCAGCTCCAGGAACCTGACCTGAAAGTTGGATGCTTGCATTCACAGGATCGTCACCAGTAAAGATGGTTCCATATGCACCTCTGATGTATGGATTACTCGACCATTCTGTAGTAATTGTTGTTATTGGTTCGTTTGGCATTTCTTTAACGGCAATTTTAGATAACATTGGCTTGAAATAAGTCCATGCTTCATGTGGATGTTTTTCAAGATAGTTTGATAAAGGTGATTGAGTAAGAATAACAAGCAGGCCACCTTTAGCTGCAGTTCCATCTTGTTTACTCCGAACAGCGGAGTAGTTGATTGCAGTTGCAGGATACGACCAAGGTTCTGGTAATGAAGTCAATTCTTCAAAAATCTCATTGCTTTGAGTTAGTTTTGGAATCATAGAAAATCTATCTTGATTCATATCCCACCAAATGGAATCAAATTCAAATACAACTTTACCTAATCCACCAAAATGAATTTTTTGAAGTGCTGCGGTCATAGTCTCTGGTAATGGAGGTTCCCAAGTAATTCCATAATCCGAGGATGATTCAAGTGATAAAATACTCAAAGGAACAGAAACCACGAGATAATTACAATGAATGACAGTACCATTCTTTGTTTCCACAGAAATACGCTTATCCAGGTTACTAACATGACGGTTGATTTTCGATACTGGACTTTCCAACAAAATCCTTTCTCTTGGGATATCTTTTAATAACCAATCAATAATAACATCATACCCCTTTGCATTGAAAAGGTTTCTTCCTTGATGTTGCAAAATAGAATATCTTGCACTTAATTTGTCCCAAGATACACCATGCCAAAGTTCCACATATCTCATAGCTACTTTAGCATACTTGATTTCCTCTTCAGTAAGTAACTTGGAGTATTTAAGTAAATATAAATCAACCATTTCCTTCACAGACTTGTCTTCTTCGAGTGATAAATGTTCAAGGAAATAAAGTTCAATAAATTTTTCAATATCATGGATGATTGTTCCAACTTTAGTTTTGGCTTCACTAACAGGTCCCGTTAAATCTTTTTCAAACATGCATTCTGGTTTATCGTCAAAATATCCATCTTTGGAAATATCAAATACATCATTATCTTCCCCAGAATAAAAATGTTGAAAGAGAACATTAGTGAGACAATCATGAAACCAAGATGCACCCAAATCATACGAGTACCCTAATTTTGAGCTAGTCCGGTCCGTATAAAGTCTACCACCAATCCTATCTTGTGCTTCAAGAATAACTATATCCTCAGCAGAATATTTTGAATTCTTAATAAGATGTTGTGCGGCCTTGAGACCAGAAACTCCAGCTCCAATAATACACACTTCAACTGATTGTGACATGGTGAAGTTGAATCGAATTATTAATAATGGTTATCTAAAGAAGAAAATAAAAGAAATATCAAGAATAAAAGTAATTGGAATTCACCTTTTTATATCAATTTTTGATGTATAGATGATAGATCATCATGAGAGATTGTTTCGATTACTTTTCATTCCGATATCTTAATCGGGTAGTTAGAACCGTTTTATATGCAGGCTATCTATATCTGGAGTATTCCTTTTATATTGTATGACTTTTTTTTTTTTTTTTACAAGATTATGGCCGTATCCACCTATTAGTATTAATATTACATTAGTGTACTTGCATTAATGGTATATGTATGTATAGATTAATTACAATCCTAAAGATTTTCTAACATGATTACGGATTTGTTTATCATATTCTTCGCGGTGATCTCTCCAAAGTTTACATGCATCAATATTTGCACCACTTTCTGGATTTGGTTCAGCAAGCATAGACATAACACTTAAAAGAATTTTCTCGATACTCTGTACAGGAGACCAACGTTCTTCTGGTCTTTCATATTGATTTGGATCTTCACCAGGAGGATGAAGAATGGAAATACAAACAGTTCCATCCTCGTAAATATTTGGATGTAATAATGACGGTTCAAATTTTAAAGTAGGTGGACTCAATGGATAATCTTTAGGAAATTTGAGGGATGCAGGAAAGATTCCATTTTCATATGGAGTGTCAGAAGGACCTTCTAAAAGACATTCCCAATGGAATAAATCATCTTCAGAAATCGGGCCGGCCACGATTCCTGGAGGTGGATCTCTTGATAATTGTTGATACTCTTTAAGAAGTCTCTTTTGAGCGGTAGATCTAGGGGCCATGGTTATTAATATCTCCTCTCTTTAAAAGTCTTTATCTGTATTATATATTATTTTGTCCTTTTTCTATCCCTTTGAGAGCCCCACTTTTATTTCGTTTGTAAACTCAGGAGAGTGTTGACTATAAAAGATATTTTGGGCGCTATATTTAATGTCTCTCTTTTTTAATTTTTGATTTTGTGTTTTCTATTTCAAATATTTACTCGTTCGATCATATTCTATTATGGATATGTGGCTTCTTTATATTTCCCGATATGGGATTGTTTTTGTGTCATTTTTCAGATCAAACCACCATAATGGATAACTGGGGGAATCAAATTTAATATACATATATTATACACACATATATAGAGAATTAGACGAAAGGGAAAAAGGGATTTTCTTGGAAACTAATTTAATAAGATAAGAAAAAAAATGTCTGTGTTTGTTGCTAAAGTGAAAAATGTTATAAGTGCTGACACTGTTATACTTGTGCCATCCAAAACTGCCCAAGTGCCTGCACCAGAAAGAATGTTAACCCTCTCATATGTTCGTGGTGATAGTTTTGAAGCTAAGGAAGCTTTGAGAACTCTCATCATTGGTAAGGATGTTAAATTCAAGGTTTTATTCAAGATTCCAAGTGGTAAGGAATTTGGTGATATTCAAACTCCAATTTTCAAGTCATTGGTTGAATACGGTTTAGAAAAGGGTTGGTTTAAGTTGAAGGATAACAACGATGATTCCGACTATCTTGAAGATGTTCTCAAGCCAATTGAAGCCAAGGCTAGAGCTTCACAGGTTGGTGTTTGGGCTACTAGTTCCAATGCTCACACTGCAGTCGAAGTCAATGACGATATAATTGAAAAGTCTCAAAAGTCTCCAATCACCACTATTATTGAAAAAGTTATCAGTGGAGACCGTGTCATTGCACGTATTATTCTTAACAAACTGCAATATATCTCCACTCCTTTGCTTCTTGCTGGTTATAAGTCTCCTAGAACTGATGATGCCACTCAATCTGCATCCCTTACCAAGGTGGCTCACCAAGCTAAGGAATTTGTTGAATCTAAACTCTTGACTACCACTGCAGCTCTCAAGACTCGTATTGTTGGATTAAGTCAATCCGGTTTGCCAATTGCAATCATTGAACATCCTTCTGGAAATAATATTCATGAAAAATTGCTTGAAAATGGTTTGGGTGAAATTGTTGATTGGCAATCTTCCTTGATTGGTTCATCCATAATGGGTCAATTGAGAAAGGCTGAACAAACTGCAAAGGCTTTGGGAAGAGGTATTTATGCTGGAAATGCCCCAAAGCCCGTAGCTTCTACCTCATCCAATGGGAAGCAAGTTTCTTTGAAGTCATTAAGACCGGGTGCTTCTCTTGAAGGTCTCACAGTTGCCAAAGTTGTCACTGCCGATACCTTGGTGCTTCGTCTCCCTTCCGATGAAGAATTTACCGTTCAATTGGCTTCGTTAAGAGCTCCAAGACAAAACGATAGTACATTGACTACTAACCCACAAGAAAAGATTGCCTTGGTCAATTCTGCTCGTGAATATGTTCGTCATCAAGCTATTGGTAAGACTTGTTCTGTGTACATCGATGGACTTAGAAGTGCCAATAAGGACTTGGGTTTTGAAGAAAGATTCCTTGTTAGTGTTAAAATCAATGGTAAGGACTTATCAGAAACCATAATTCAAAATGGATGGGCTACTGTTATCAAGCATAATAAGGCTACCTCTCATGAAAGATCTTTGAACTGGGATAAGCTTGTAGAATTGGAACAAGAACAAGAAAAATTGGGTAAGAAAGGTGTATACTTCAAAGGTGGTGACATTTCCAAGGTTTTGACTGTTGGTACCAGAGTAGTTGATGCTTCTGAAAACTTGACCAAGGCTAAGACTTTCTTTAATGGATTCAAGCAAAAGGGTAGAATTTCTGGAGGTTATTTTGTTGAATTTATTCCTTCGATGAACAGAGTTAAATTGTTCAATCCAAAGGAAGGTTTGAAGTTAACTTTAATTTTGGGTGGATTAACCAACTCAAGATCAGAAGCTGATCAAAATGCTGAAGAAGGTTTGAAGTTTATGAACAAGAAGTTCTTGCAAAGAAGTGTAGAATTCGAAGTGTATGACCAAGATAAAGTTGGTGGATACATTGGTAATTTGTTTGCTAATTCCAAGAGTTTAGCACCAGTGCAAGTTACTTTGTTGGAACAAGGTTTAACTAGTGTTCATGAAATTGCTGTTAACTCTAACAACTATGCTAATGAATTGACCAAGGCTGAAGACTTGGCTAAATCCCAACATAAGGGAATTTGGGCCAACTATGATGCTAGTAAGGTTCAAGCTGAGATTAGTGATGCTAATGCTAAGATGGCTCAATTAAGTGTAGAAGCATCCAAACCTAAATTTTTCGATATTGAGGTCACTGATATTGATGACGAAGGTATTATTAGTTTCCAGCTCTTGGACCAAGCCAACAAGTCTAAACTTGACTTGTTCAAGAGACAATTTGCTGAATTTCATGCTCAAATCCCAAGTGCTAGTAACACTTCTGTTGATTTGCCACACAACTTAAACAAGGCTCCAAAGAAGAATGATCTTGTTTCTGCCAAATCCGCTGATAATGGTAAATATTACCGTGCAAAGGTGGCCTCTTATGACAAGGCTACTGGTAAATACGAAGTTAAGTACATTGACTTTGGTAATGTTGACTTTGTTCCATTGTCCCAATTACGTTTATTGCCAGCCAAGTTCGGACTTCAATCTTACGCACCATTTGCTCACACTTGTGTTTTGCAAAACATCAGATTGCCTCCTACAAAGCCTACTGATTACCTTACAGAAGCTTTATATTCTCTTGAAGACCTCTGTTATGACAGAAAGCTTGTTATTAGTGCTCTTCCACATAGTGGTTCTATTGATTACACCGCCGTTCTTTACGATTCTGAAGAATCTTTGAAGGACCCAAGCTACACTATTAATAAAGAATTGGTAAGCAAGGGTTGGGGTGTTCTTGATATAAGAAAGGCTTCTGCTGTTTCTCGTGACTACGATCAAGAGATCCTTGCCGCTCAAAAGGTCGCAAGATCCAGACATCTTGGATGTTGGGAATTTGGTGACATTACTTTTGACGATGATCTTGAATAAGCAAAGTGTTTCTAAAAGTAGAATAAAAAGAAAAGGATATAGATTAATAAATTCCAATAAATTACTTGGTCCGAATAACGTGACAGATCTCGTGACGTGTATAAATTGTATTTTAGAATTAACCTTAAAGTATGCAAAACTGTACTTATCTTCCAATTTTACCAATTTTAAAAGTCCTTTCTATGGGGTTCCAAGAGATTCTATGTGCGGCGTCAAATACCAAAATATTCAGCCGAGTCCAACTCGTTTACCAGCATGTACTTGTAATAAATATGTTGTTCCGATAGTGACAAGCATATGATTCTACCTCGATAACTTTATCAAAATTTGATATGATGTACTTGGTATGTCTGAAAATTAACAATTCTCATATGCCAATGCTGATCATATGCACATTCAAATACAGATCCTAC
Organism: [Candida] anglica; assembly: GCA_963924405.1. Lineage (NCBI taxonomy): Eukaryota > Fungi > Ascomycota > Pichiomycetes > Serinales > Debaryomycetaceae > Kurtzmaniella > [Candida] anglica. The sequence goes on along the minus strand of OZ004259.1, from coordinate 1,203,735 downwards.
ACATCCTAATTATTTTATTATTTTTTTTTTCTACAAGGGGAAACAAATAAAGTATATCGATTAAGGAATAAATAGGAGCATAAAACACTTCATCCCTCTCAAATTTCTGTAAATTGCATTTCGATACGTAATGCACATCCAATAACTGTGTTATCGTGTCTGCGGCACTGTTTTTCTTTTTTTTTTTTCTTTTCTGTCCGCGCTGTATACAATCTTCGTGCCCAACACAACGTCGACCAGAAGGCGATTTTGAATACTTAATCAGTTGAAGAAATCCCATGTAGGATTAAACACGCATTTTTTTTTATTCGTTTACTAGACCCATAGCCCAGTGCCCGAACATTCATAATGAACCCAGCCTTCACTAATCTCGCTGTCATGCTTGTCATGATGCAAGTGTCCCGTAAGTTGGACCTTGAAAACCCAGACATTCTTTTCTACGTTAGAGTAGCCTACTTGTCATGTCAAGCTATTGCCCTTCTTGTCTACTTGTACACTAAGGCTAAGATCAACTCCAAGAATGACTTGACAACCATGAAGTACGTTGAACCAGCTAACCCAATGTCTGGTGAAACCGAATCCAAGGTTGTTGTCACCACCGTTAAGGAATACGATCTTAAGCAAGTTGACTCGTTGATCAAGTCTGTCTTCACTTCTTTGGCTATGATGGGTTTCATGCACGTTTACATGAAGTACACCAACCCATTGGTTATGCAATCTGTTTCCTCTGTCAAGTCTGCTCTTGAAGCCAACATTGTCAAGATCCACCTCTTTGGTACCCCAGCCTCTGGTGACTTGAAGAGACCTTTCAAGGCTGCTCCAGGTTTCTTGCAAGCCTTGACTGGTGCTCCAGAAGTCAAGTCTGACAAGGCTGCTGTCGAATCTGCTGAAATTTCCGGTGCCGGTGGTATCAAGGAAGAATAGATGTGTTTCATTTCATTTCTATAAATATTTGTAATTAATAAAGACCACTTCCAAAGTTCATTGTAAGAGAACGATCTAAATGATTTGAATCTACAGAGGATCAATTTGTTTTTTTGTTTTTTTCAAAATGTTGTTATATCAATTGTTATTATGTAAATGATTTAACTGTCTTGTGTGCTAATGCGAGCTCAAAGGCTGTCATCTTTATAAATTGAGATGCTTGCCATAAATCTGCGTCCATATGCATAAATGGATGTGGTACACCTGGAAATCTTTTAAAAACAACTTCATTACCATTTTGTAATAGCTTTGTTGCATATGCCTCACCTTCATCTCTCATTGGATCACATCCAGCAGTATAAATGACAGTCTTAGGTAAGTTTTCCCAATTTGGAGCAGTTATTATACTCTTAAACCATCCAATTTCTTTCAATTGAGCCTCCTTTTCAATAGGATCTTTCGAGAGGGAATCCCATTTAAGTTTATCAAACCATTTCAAACGAGCCCAATTCAATGTAGGTGCAAATTCACATTCTGAAACGGAAGGATATGGAGCATCCTGTGCCGTCTTATATGGTTCTATATCATCGACTTGTGGAGTTCCTGCTGCACACAACACTAATGGGATACCTAAATCTCTGATCAAATGTGAAACTGCTAAACAAATGTTTCCACCAGCAGAAACACCTCCAATCGAAATGCTATCTTTAAGAAATCCCAATTTTGATGCATGATCGTAAATATACTTCGTGGCTTCATAGCAATCTTTTAATCCAGTAGGAAATGCAAAATCAGGAACTAATCTATAATCAACATCCACCACGGCTATTTGTGCTAATTCAACATAGTGCTTTAAAATATGACTCTCTGTATCCAAGTCACCTAATCCCCATCCACCTCCATGGAAATCAATATGTACTGGTAATAAATCATCAGGATTGGATCCGTTTGGTCTATAGACTCGAAGAGTCACTTCATACCCATCAAAGGAAGGAAATTTAATGTCTTTAACATCTTTGATTTCTGGAGCAGGTGCTGTACCATATGAGTAAATCTTGGAGTAATTTTTTCTTAAAACTTCAAGATCAATTGGACGATTAGGGGTGTTTGCAACATGTTCATCATAAAGTTTTACGAATGCTGGGTCCAACTTATCAACCATAGAAGGATGGATTGGGTTAATTGCTTCGTGTCCTGACATGGTAGTAATTGGTGATTGATTAGTTTATTCACTGGTCTTTTTTAGTTATTCTATGTTATTAATCTTCAATTGATTGGATATTTTAGGAATATTTAAATGATAGTTTTAATTATTCTCGGAGACTTTTATTGCTTATAATTCCCCTTTGTTTTATTGAAATTTCATAGAACAAAAGACCATGATTTCATAATCTATACTTCGGCCTCTTTTGACAAGCGGAAATAAATTACCGCATCTGGCGAAAGTCTCCGCGATAACGCAAGAGGGTTCAATCAAAAAAAAAAAAAAAAAAAAAAAATATATCCGAATAGATTAATTCCCTATACAGGTGAAGTAGAGATTAGATTCCAGTGTATAAGCCAAATGTTTCCGTTTCAAATAAAAACTAGAGATAATGATCTACGGATTATTTAATTCTTCTTTAGAAGTATATTTAAAGGACTTTTATTCATTAGAATATAGGTTTGGTTTTTGCTTACTTAAAAAAGAAGACTAATAAATTTTGAAATGCCACAGAAATTTCTTATCAGTGGAGCAGGACTCATTGGATTATTACTTGCCCAAGCATTTAAATCCCGAGGAATTGAGTTTGAAATATTTGACCGAGATGAATCAATTCAGTTTCGAGAAGAGTCAGGGTGGGCCATCACCCTTCATTGGGCTTTGAAAACATTTCAAAACCTTCTCCCTGATGAATTAAAAGAACAAATATATTCAGCTCAAGTGAGACCAGATTTCCATAAGCAAGACACTGGGAACTTCAGGTACATCAATGCTGGTACAGGGGAATTTGTGGTATCAATTCCACCTTCTGCAAGACTTCGTGTTAGAAGAGAACAAATTAGAAAAATTTTACTTCAAGGTATTGACGTTAATTGGAATTGTAAAACTGAAAAAATTGATTTTGATGAAGGTGTAAAGGTTTATTGTTCCGGAGGTAAAGGTACTACATTTACTGGAGATGTTCTTATTGGATGTGAAGGTGCAAATTCCATCACTAGAAGGTTACTTTTCCCCAATGGAGGTGGTGAATTGTATCAATTACCTATTAGATTCTGTGGAGCAAAAGTAAAGATGTCAGAATCAGAAATGAATACTCTTGCGAAAAATTTTGACCCACTTCTCTTCCAAGGTACAGTCCCCGGTACTAATACATTTTTCTGGTTTTCGGTACTTTCTTGTCCAGATTATACTGGTGAAGAGGGGACATATTACGGGCAAGTTAATTTATCATGGAATGTACCACAAGATGAAGATGAGCCATTCACAACCACCAAGGAAAAGGCAGCCGCTATGAAAAAGCATTCCAAGGATTTATGTCCAGAATTATCATATCTTGTTGATCGAGCTGTGGAGGACTATAATTCCATAGTAGAGATCAAATTATGTGATTGGGATGCAGTTCAGTGGGATACTCATGGAGGAAAAGTTTTATTGGCTGGAGATTCGGCACATGCCATGACAATGTACCGAGGCGAAGCTGCAAATCATGGGATCACAGACGTTGGTGAATTGATTAAAATAATTGATTCATACTATAGTAAAGAGAATGAGAAAACGTGGGAAGAGGCAACTACATTTTATTGTAAAGGTATTAAAGAAAGAGCTGC